>JAEAOA010001917.1:6005248-6677748 GCA_016746295.1 Potamilus streckersoni
TCGAAAATGATTTAAATATGAGAATATTCTAACTCTTCTCGAAAGAGAACATAAACCGCCTTAAAGTTACAATCACATATAATGTATATCATTGCATTCTTATTACTATAAAAAAAACCCGCTTTAAAGTCAATTTTTAGAACATGCGTAGAGCCAAAATTTTGGTACACACAACGCAGCGATTACAATTTTCTTTAACAACATCAACCGAAGGCAACGGATACTTTTCAACAAAAAGTGAAAATGACGGAGCCTGCCTTGAATAATAATCAAAGATGGCCGATACATGATTTCCACTAAATATTCACACAGACTAGCGTACAAGAGTAGCTGGTATTAGTCTTATACTTTAAACCAAATAAAAATGCTATTCTCCGATTCTTAGGCTCCCGACCTAAACTGGACAAGCATGTAAACGCATTCCTGTGTCTGTATGTAACTATATGTTTGCGCGTGTCGCTGAATGCTTACAACACTTCGAACCCATATCCATAAGCACGAAATAACAACAAATTTAACAGCTTTGATACAGATCTCTGCTCCAAACTAAATGCTCCTTTCTCGCCTTTAACCCATAATGATGCAATAAGTTACTCATCATGAGTTCATGCCCATCAATGTCCTTACTGACTAGATATATACGTCATTTGTTATCAGCTAGAAATGTACAACACTGCAGTAATGAATGTCAGACATGCCAGGAGTTTTTGCCATTCAACTATCGAATTATTATTATGATTATTGTTACGGTTAATAATAGTGTTATTTCAGTATTTGTGTGTGTATGTGTGTGTATGTATGTGTGTGTGTTTTGTGCAAATGTGTCCTTGTACAAATGTGTTCTTGTGAAAACGTCGTGCAAGAGGAAATTATTATTATTATTATTATTATTATTATTATTATTATTATTATTATTATTATTATTATTATTATTATTATTATTATTATTATTAATTATTATTGATTTATATGTTGTTCATAAAAGCATACAAGCAGAATGTCATTTTGAGTGATATAAAATTGATGGAAATCATTTAAAATAATAAAATTAACAAGGAAATAATTTCCGAAAGTATTGAAAATGTTCATCAACAGTCAAGAGGGTATTCAGTCCCCTTGAATACAATTGGACACAACCTCATTACCTTAGTTACGTTTCATGCGTGAGAAGATAGTCTTCATTTTGCGATAAAATGACACCTGATTATCTTCGTCAAGTCCAATTGTTTGGGCTTACTTACACAAAATAATGTCAGGGCCTGTTTGCTCAATTACAGCCCGCATAGACCGATACCTGTAATCAGAATTAAATAAATTTTCTCAGTAAGACACTTGCTTTTTTTATCGTCCATAGACCCATAATTTATACCTTTTGAAATATTGACATTCATCACGAGACTGAATTTCCCGCTACTCATACATGTTTTCAAGTTATTTCTCTATTTGTAACATTGTCCAATAGAAATAATAGCTAACTTTTTGTGTATTTTAAATGTAATACAATAAAATACCATGTTATTAAGGCATATCATAATTATATATTTCCATTTCCAATTTCAACCAGGCAACATACATTGCAAACATGACCACAACCTACCCCTCTCTCTCTCTCTCTCTCTCTCTCTCTCTCTCTCTCTCTCTCTCTCTCTCTCTCTCTCTCTCTCTCTCTCTCTCTCTCTCTCTCTCTCTCTCTCTCTCTCTCCAAAGCGAAATGGAATATTTTTAAAACAAGTTGTTTTAATATCCTAACAAACATTGAGATTTTTATGTGCTCCATGAATTACTGAAAAAATAATTGATGTATCGCATCCCTCTCTCTCCTACTATATGTATGTATATCTTGTTTTAAAATATCAGAACTACTGAAGCAGCAAAATTTCCATTCCGCTTTGAAGAGAGAGAAAGAGAGACAGATAGATAGATAGATAGATAGATAGATAGATAGATAGATAGATAGATAGATAGATAGATAGATAGATAGATAGATAGATAGATAGATAGATAGATAGATAGATAGATAGATAGATAGATATGTGCTCCATGAATTACTGAAAAAATAATTGATGTATCGCATCCCTCTCTCTCCTACTATATGTATGTATATCTTGCTTTAAAATATTAGAACTACTGAAGCAGCAAGATTTCCATTCCGCTTTGAAGAGAGAGAGAGAGACAGACAGACAGACAGATAGATAGATAGATAGATAGATAGATAGATAGATAGATAGATAGATAGATAGATAGATAGATAGATAGATAGATAGATAGATAGATAGATAGATAGATAGATAGATAGATAGATAGATAGATAGATAGATTTCTTCAACTTCTGCTCTGCTTCTTCTTTAACATTTTCTTTCAAATTGCATTGTAGCAATTTATATTTATACAATGTTTTATTTAGAGACAACAGGTGAATAAAGCATCTAAATGTTCAAGCTTCAAGGAGTATGTGCTTTTCCGAAAACGTGCTACCATGTTACTGAAACGAAATAATAACTGATAATCCATCCTCAGTACCCATAACCGTATTAATATTTGATCGCTGGCTGAGCATGTCTGTTGCGCTAAAGACCTGTCTTTCTTATAAATCCGTGGAAGTTACTTTTCTCGGAGTTTATATATTTCTAATTTCATTCAGTATATGCATGTTCTATAAAATTTATTAAAGAAAAGATGGTGTTTTGCTTTCATCGGCAGCGCTCAATGGATCTAGGATTTTATTATATTCGTACACGATTTCAATAAAAGTCTTCCAGAAAGTCGATAGATTGAATGATGCCATAATGACATAGAAAATGCAATTTTTTGGAACGTGCATAGAGCAAATACATTGGTGTATGTAGCATTGATACAGCAAAAGGCATTTTATTCGACTTTTAAAATTGAGGTCTAGGAATAGCTTGCACCCGAACAAAATTCGTATGCCATAACTGATGAACAAAACCAACATTTATAATTACTTTTCATTCACTGTCCAAATTAATTATCAAAAAAAAAAACTCTCGCCCTACCCCCCCCTCTCTCTCTCTCTCTCTCTCTCTCTCTCTCTCTCTCTCTCTCTCTCTCTCTCTCTCTCTCTCTCTCTCTCTCTCTCTCTCTCTCTCTGAATTGGAAGATTTTTTAAAATGAATTTAAATGTAAACAACATGTTTGACATAATTTGTACTCTACTTAAGCTGAAAACTACGTTAGTATAAATTGATTGGTCGTTGTACATATAATATAAACGCAATATATCTGTCCTTTGAAAATCGCATTCATGAACCAACATTAACTTATCTAGAATATGTTTTAGTAGTGACAACACTGTTATTGATGCAGGAATTTTGAAAATTATCCCAAATATAAAATTCTTCATAAATGTGAATAATTCCGATAAAATAAGGAACCAACAATACGCATCTGTTATTTTCGCCTTCAATTAAACAAAATAGTACATTTCAGATTTCCCGAACGTACTCAGTGCTATATCATAAAAAAAAACTATAAGCCTGGTGTCCACCTTAATGAAATAGCACAAAAACATTACTGAGGTAAGATTGATGTTACAAGATATGGTGTAGGGTTAAAACATTGGTCAATTTTGTGTCTCAGATCCCTGTTGACCTGCAGCTGACCCGATGAAATTTTTGTGAATTTAATCTGTTAGAAAGATCACGATACGCATGTCTGTTCAACGTTCCTCCCACACATATCAGATCTTCAATCGCTTTAAAGTATTATTATTTTACTGGATTTAGGTTGGAAACAATAGGTAATTCATCACGAAAGATATATCTCAGAATATTTCACATTTACTTTGTTCTTGTGGCAAACTTGGCAGGACCCGTATTCGCTAGAAACTTGACATTTAAATACCCAGTTTAGGATAATCTATTAGAGTAGACTCTGTGACCCATCACTTTGTTGTGTCCAAAATTTCGAAAACGGATTCTCACGAAAATAAATGAATATGCAGTAACATTGTTATATTTACAATATCCAAACCATGACAAGGTTTTCAATAGTCGAATACAATGTAAAGTGTGTGTGAGGTCTCAATTCGCTTTAAATTGAATGGAACAATGTTCTAGATATTTGTATAATTTTCACGATTCACTACATTCACAAATTATTTCAATCACTGGAAAACAATCGAAGAAAAGTTTACTTGATGTGTTAATGTAGAAACTTCCAAAAAGAATAGAGCGATAAACGATTTCTAACTAAATAAAGAGTTATGTTTATTGGGTACTTACTATATATATGGTAAAACCCAATACTTCTTGCAAACTATCGTCTTTCAAACTCACATTTGCACAATATATCGTTTGAGTCAAAGAGGATAAGGGAATCGAAGCAACACTTTGTTGCATACCTTTTCATTAAAAAATATATAATAAAAATTTTTATCATAAAATTGTTCATTTTATGAATCAATATTTGAAAGTGTGTGCACGATGTACATGACCTGGATGATTTAATATTTCATACATTTAAATTTTTACCACAAAACAAATAATTTTTCCATTGCTTTTAATCCCTCATGGATTAAGGATAATCTACCTTGAAAATGTACACTCATTCCTTGCATGGCAACCATTGTCTCAATGTTGTCTGAAATGAAGTGTTGACGGTTTTCATTTCAAATCAAATTGTAATAGAGCTTTGTATGTTATCAGCACTACCTTTTTTAAATTCACTACTATGACTGAAACATAATACAGAGTCACTTTATTTATTTCAAACATCATTAAATAAATTCCTTTTTTAATAGATGGAATGACTTATTAAAGTTTCTCTGTACAGAATAATGTCATTTTATTCATAGGCACGATTGAAGGTGTGTATGAGTTATTTGATAGGGATATAAACTTTAAAACTGTTGGGAACCATGTGTGAGATCCGATATTTCTGATCAAAGCTGTTATCCTCCTTGAACCAATATATTATTTTTATTATTATCATCATCATCATCATTATTATTATTATTATTATTATTATTATTATTATTATTATTATTATTATTATTATTATCATCATCATCATCATCATCATCATCATCATCATCATCATCATCATCATCATTATTATTATTATTATTATTATTATTATTATTATTATTATTATTATTATTATTATTATTATTATTATTATAAATATGTTATGTGCAGTTATTAAATTAAAAACAAAAATTTTGGCTGTGTTTTTAAATGCCTAAAAAGGGAATTTAAAAACAATTAATTATTGGCGCTCCAGTACCTCTTAGAAAGCTGTCATGTTTTATTAAGTTTCATTACAAAATTGTTGGTATCCAAGATGATAAAGGAATCCAAACTTTATTTACATTGACTATAACAATATTTATTTCTTATCCAAGCACAAGAACCATTATTTAACGGATGCATTTTTACAAGAGATTTTTCAAACAATATAACGTACAATAACTGCAAACTAAATGCGTCTTTTGACCTAATGATCAGTGGTGTGTGAAATATGAAATATAATCAAATGTCCAATCAGCATAATATTCTTAATCCTTAATGGGTGTCTAATATGTTTCTTAATCGGATGATTTAAAATTAGCAATAATCCTTAATGGGTGTCTAATATGTTTCTTAATCGGATGATTTAAAATTAGCAATAATCCTTAATGGGTGTCTAATATGTTTCTTAATCGGATGATTTAAAATTAGCAATAATCCTTAATGGGTGTCTAATATGTTTCTTAATCGGATGATTTAAAATTAGCAATAATCCTTAATGGGTGTCTAATATGTTTCTTAATCGGATGATTTAAAATTAGCAATAATCCTTAATGGGTGTCTAATATGTTTCTTAATCGGATGATTTAAAATTAGCAATAATCCTTAATGGGTGTCTAATATGTTTCTTAATCGGATGATTTAAAATTAGCAATAATCCTTAATGGGTGTCTAATATGTTTCTTAATCGGATGATTTAAAATTAGCAATAATCCTTAATGGGTGTCTAATATGTTTCTTAATCGGATGATTTAAAATTAGCAATAATCCTTAATGGGGTGTCTAATATGTTTCTTAATCGGATGATTTGAAATTAGCACATTTTAAAATTTTAAATAAAATGAATTCATCTATGTCCAATGCTAAAATACACCTCATAGAATTTATACTTTTAGCCTATCTTAACACATTTATAAGATAAACTATCTTTTGTTCGAACACCCTTTTAAAAAGATCAAATCACACTTAGAAACCGTTGTCAGGCAACGCACGCTACCCTGGAGATAAGGTTTTGCTAGTGTGGAAAGAATGCCTTCTTGGCTCATGAAAGCATTCTCTAGGCTTTTGTTATAAGTAGAGTTCTTTCTTAGCGTCTTTTTTGAAGAAAAGTTGCATTTTTCCTGTAAATTAATCTGTCATTAAAATTATTGAAAAAATTTCATATAATTCCTAATACTGAACGGGTGTATGTAAACAACTCTCAAGCAAAACTACGTGTTAACATGTAGTAACAGAAATGTACAATACTGAAATCATCACAACTCAACTCAAGTTGATAGTTTTGAAATAAAGCATATATTTCATTATATAATAAGGCAAGGTCTCCTTGTAACCATGTGTATACTTAATGTGGAATATTTATGTACATCCAAACAACTGTCAGACACGAGGAAAGAAATATTCTCATTATAAAACTTGTAAATATGTCTTATTCTGCAAATGTGAAGCGTGTAAATGTCAAACAATTTTCAGTCGTAAATGCATTAATTTCCCCATAAGGTTGTAACATGAACTGTGAACCTAAGTACTGCTGTAATATCATTACATGTATGTTTAATGTAAGGAACACCACGGTATATATCATGATAATTAAGTTTAATTACATCAGTCCTCTGGCTATTTTTAGAATTGTTTTCTTCATATATTTAGAAAATATCCAGTTTCAAATTCATTCAAAAATAGGTTACAAGCGGCACACACCAGAAAGAACTATATCGTAACACTGTAACAAAGTAATATAAGTTTTGTCGCTATCGAAACTATATATCTATTCCTTGTCGATAGAAACTACTTAGTTCAATCAATTTGTTTGTATATGTATATTTATCAAACTAAATGCTAGTTTTGTTGATTCAGTAGGTAAGATATTTTTAAACTTTTGATACTGTAGTCGTATATATTTTCTACTTTAAATGTGGTTCAAAAATTTTCACGTGTAACATTAACAGTACACTATAATTTCTCTTATTCTTCATCCACTATAAACAATGCATCTCGTTGAATAACTATGACAATCAACCAATATGTTTTTTCCATTATGCTCGATGAAGCATGTGACTCTCTAAAGGTTTTGTATAGGGTTAGAGTTTTAAAGAAAAAGAATCTCATCGGTTTTCCTCGCTGGTTATAATGACTCTTTTGAAAAAGACCTTGTATATGTCAGGTGTTATTAAAAAGCTTTTGATCTCTTTGTATTGTTGTAAGAAACATGCGTAATTGTGGTTATACAGTATATAGCCTGGCCTTACTTTAGGTGTGCACCCATTTATAATAAAAAAAATGCAAGTTCTACTTGACCATTATCACTTCCTGAGCTTAGAGATAACTTTTATTAAAAAGGAGCCGATAACATTTTTAATCTTTTATATATTTTGTAATTCATTCATTTAAGTTTGGTGTCGTTATAGAGAAAAGAGAAAGGATTTCGAATGTTTCAGTTTATGCAATGTTTTGGTTAGAGACATTTGTCATGTTTGGAGTTTTATGGCACGTTTTGAGTGTATCACTCTTTCAAAACTGGCACACGATAATATCATATATCAAGTATGGTAATCTGCTCTCCACTATAAAAGCCAAATGAAATGGTTAAGATTTGCTTATTCCGATACAATTTTAATACTAGCATATACGGAATAAATAAGTTCACTGCATTAACACTTCTCTAGATAATATAGGCCGTCATAAAATAACAGAGTTGCATTCGAGTATTTTGAGGTATTCTTTTGACTGTGTGGATAAACCTTTTCGACGTAGACCACAATAGACTTGAAAAGGTTATCAATGAATAAGTGTGTAGAGCCGATGAGTAGGTGTACACGGCGAAGCAAGATTTGCAATATTTTTTAAAATCTTAAATTGCAGCCAATGAAAGTTTTTCTTGTCCTAAAGAATGTTATTGATGGCTAATGATAACGTATTGAAACCAAAAAAGTTCGTTACAGAGTTTAGATAGCACTTGTGTAGACTGTTTACAGGATAACCTAATATAGTCGTGTGTCTTGTCTATAACGCTATTAGCTGTTATCCTTTAAACCAATAAATGCAACGTCTTCATATTCTCTTGTTCTTGATCAAAACTGAGCAAGACTTTTTAAAGCTGTATCATTATATACCGATTCAAGCATCTCAGTAACTTTCACATATATACATGTATGTGTGATTTTTGTGTTTGTGTATGTCCATATTATTAGATTTACATAATAAATTGGACAATTTAAAATATCAATCGGTATTCAACTCATAGGATAATGTCCAGACAAATCTCCAGTGCGTTATGTTTTTATTTTTTAAAGGATAATTACAACTATCTTTTGAATGTTTACAGCGCATCGAACTAGTATGAACTAGTTGCAAAGCCACTGCATTTACCTTAGATGTCGTATGAGACAGACGCACGAAACAATTTTCACGCCTTTGATATTAAGCTTTCTGTTCAAACCAAATATATTCTGGAATATTTTTCAAGACTCGACACTTGGATAATTATTTAACAGAATTCATTACAAGCACACTTAATTCTGTATTCCATTAAAAGATTTATCTAAATTTTAAACGTGTTATCTATTAAAAGTTCCTACAAATGTAAAGCATCATATTGCAAATGTTGACCTTTCGTATAAAGAAAGATTTTGATATATTGTTGTTCAAATATTTGTATCTGAGAGTGTTGAATATTTAATTGATTATATTAATCACGAAATTAAATGTTTATCTCGATTGTGTATAAACATCTTCTTCCATGTAGAATGGGGTGAATATAAGTTAAATAAGTTTTGTTTCAATTATCTTTGGATATGATACAATAGTACTTATAAACTTGTTCTGATTTGCAATACAAAATGAAGCAGAATAAAATATTTAATTGATTGTTTTAGGTCACTGAAGATTTCTTGCTAATTTTACAGATCGAAACTTTTTTTGCAAGATTGAAAATTATGTAGTTATTTAGTTTAGTGAACAATACACACGCAGTTTCTGTGAAATTGATATGTACAAGTTTGTGTCTATTGGAATTGTCTTGACAATAATCATTTAAAATAATATAGTACATCTCACTCGGACATGTGTTGTTTTTTTTTGTTTGTTTTTTTTTTTTTGTTTTTTTGTTGGTTTTTTTTGTCTTTATCTGTAACTGAGATGTGATTAGATAATAATCTTTTTGATTCTTTTTGTTTAAAAATCAGTCGTTTATATGTGTGCAAAATATATGTTCATCTAGCATTCACCTCTTGAGCACTATTCTCCATTTCCAGTATGTGTGAATATATTTAAGTTTAAGTAACGGATTTCATAATAATATGAATTACTAATCTGTTGAGAACTACAGAGAAGATTGACCTTTTATGACCAAAAGGTGTTATCTCTATTTTAGCAAGAGGATAATGCGTATTTCGGACGATGTAATGCTTTAATTGCATTCAAAACCTTGTTATTTTGTAATAATAATAACAACAACAACAACAATAATAATAATAATAATAATAATAATAATAATAATAATAATAATAATAATAATAATAATAATAATAATAATAATAATAATAATAATAATAATAATAATAATAATAATAATAATAAATATTATTAATAATATTAAAATTATCATTATTATTATTATTATTATTATTATTATTATTACATAAATAACAAGGTTTTGAATGCAATTAAAGCCTTTTATCGTCAGAAATACGCATTATTTCATGCGAATAAAGTAATTGTTTTTCTCTGCAACCGAAGAGGAATAGATCTTATGGAATAATCAAAGAAGACAATGTTAAAGTGTCTCGTTTGAAAGCAGTAATTGAACTTTTAATATTTCAGAGCCTTCTTTCAGTAATACCCTACCCTTTTTCAAACGTAATTAAACTTCCTCTGTTGAATTTGAAACTCGTACAATAAATTATTTCCTGATATATAATTGTCACATTGTACATAACCGAATCAGAGTAACCAGATAAAATTACAAGGGTATTCGTTCGTGGGCGTCAGAGTGAGATTTCCTGAGGGTGTTTATAAATTAGTAGTACTAGTAGTAGTAGTAGTAGTAGTAGTAGTAGTAGTAGTAGTAGTAGTAGTAGTAGTAGTAGTAGTAGTAGTAGTAGTAGTTGAGGTAGTAGAAGTTGTAAAATTTGATAGAAAACATGTTTTGAAATACATGAATACGATGAAATCATATGGTCTAAGCTGATATAGCACATTATGAAGAAAGATTTAAACTGTTAGAACATGCTTTTTGAAAATGTCATTAATAATGTACGTAGCAACCGTTGCTAGGGAGCTCTTCTACTTCCTCTTCTTCTACTTCGTCTTTATCGTCTTCATCTTAGTAGTAGTAGTAGTAGCAGTAGTAGTAGTAGTGTTGTAGTTGATGTTATCCTTGAAAGTACACAACACTGAATACAATTTAAGTCATATAAGATTGATACGGATGTTAACAATTCCTTAGTTTCAGAAATAATTCAAAATATTACTTAAAAATCACGATGATGTTCCTGACCTTTAAGTACAGTTGGATGCAATTCTTTTACTTTTGGTTACTTTTCAGGCATGTGAGAGTTGTATTCATATTGTAAGTACCATCTAGTGTACACTCTTTAGTGATTTTGTCATTGAAGAGACACTAATTACCTTCGCTAAGTTCGAAGGTATTTGCTTCAAGAAACGTAATAATAGTCTGAAATGACTGTTCAATTGCTGCTCGACTGACCCGAATAAATTAACTTAAGTCATGGAATACATCGGCGTGGAATACCGTCCTTCAACCCATAAATGTTCCCTCCTCAAATATTCCTATTCATCCTGAAACTGAAATTCCCCACCTAAGATTTTTTTTCCCTGTCATTTCTGTCTATATCAACCTTGTCTGAGATAAATAAAATATCAGTACATGTAATATTGATAATATTGAAAGTACAGATGTTGAATAAAAATGTGCGAAAGAATATAAAAAGAAATACGCAGTTTTCATTGGCAACCTAAAAATCAATATCACAACCATGTCCACTTAATGCTCTCTCTCTCTCTCTCTCTCTCTCTCTCTCTCTCTCTCTCTCTCTCTCTCTCTCTCTCTCTCTCTCTCTCTCTCTCTCTCTCTCTCAAAATCTCTCTCTCAAAAAAAAAAATTAAAGGTTTGCTGCTTCAGCCATTCTGAAATATTATAAAACATTTCAAATACACATAGCCACCTTTAAAAATCTTCAATCGACGGTACACTAATCAGCAATACACACTAACAAACATTTATACCACCATTTCAACGCAAATAGATAAGATAGCTACATAAACTATCTCTCCGTGCCATGTACATAGAAATATATACATTCAAGCTCATTGTGTACGTGCGATTGTGCCTGTATGTATGTGTCTGTGTGGTTCTGTATAGTATACTTTTAATTTATAAACAAAATTGAAGCACTCAAAACTCTCATCCAAATTCTACCATTTAATTGGATTCATGCATCGATACGTATCCTATTATTCTTTGATGTAGAAAATATGATGATTTAATTGAAGAAAAAAAAACATGTTGCAATGGGATTTGCTATCCTCATAGCTGAAACATAACTTACACATGTTAATGTTTGTACAGCGTGGAAGAAGATTCCACAGAATCCGGACGGCCATCACTGATATTTATAGTTATAATATATATTCAGCTTTAAAGAAAGATATGTATTACATTTGCATTGGAGGACGGGGCACAGGAGATATGGAACGGCTCATCTAATATTATTTAGAAGGGAATATAATAATGGTCCCAATCCACAAATCTCAATGCATCGTGTTGAAAACTGCAACAGAACTAGTTTTTGGTCCTACTAGAAAACTACTATAGCAGGACTTGATAAATCAACTATCACTTATTTCAAAGTTTCAATAGTTCTAAATCTTATCAATCTATATGATTTAAATAAAGAGTTGATAAAAAAACGCATCAGACATATCAAAAATTTTTTGGTATTGTGATTTAGTGTGCAAATTTTCGAAAACTGATTCACACAAAATTAAATGAACATCCAATAACAATATATTCACATATTGTAAAGATGAATAGGCTCTCAGAAAACGAACTGTCTCTGTTGAGAAAGCTTTTAATTGAACGGAACTTTTATACCTATGTTTTGCATTTGTGTCCTTTCTTTCAATATACTTCACACAAAAATAGTTGACATTTGAAAAACATCGAACAAAAATATATCTGGTCATGTTTTGGCTTTTAAAAAGCAGTAAGATGGAAACCATTTCTCACTAAAGACGGATTTTACTTCTTTTTAGTTGACCGCATACACGGTAACATAATACCACTTAGAAATTATCGTCTTTCACGATCTCACGCCTAAAACTCTTCTGTTTGAATTCAATGTGATATGGACATTTTTATACGCCTTTCAATGAAACAACATGAAATAAATAACTTTATTTTCCACGTAATTACGAAAATGTTGATTTAAAAGAAGTAGATTTAATTTATTCAATTTGATTACAAATCACTGTAAACTAAATAAGTATATCGAAGAAATCTTTATTTTGTAGTTGGTGTTTGATAAATCATAACAGTGTTCATCAGATAAATATGTCATTTAAAAGTGTGTAAGATATTCACGACCTGTAAGGTTTTTAATTTCATTAGTTTACATTTTTCACAAAGGGAATCATTCTTGTACAATGCTTTAGCTTCCTTATACTATAGCAAGTAAACGTGGCTACGGTTGTCGGGTAACGCAAGGTTGTCTGTTGGGCTTCTTATGGTATCAGAAACTGTACGTACCTGAAGCCCTAACCCCCTCGGTTATATACTTTTAGTACCCTTGATTCATATATAACTTTACTAAATAAATTCCTTCTTCAAAAGATATAATGGCACAAAACAATATACTATGATAATATGAGCCTTGAGCGGTATAGCCAGTGTGTTTGTAAATATTTTTATAATTAAATGAAGTTTATATCTATTGAGAAACATGTATATGATAGGATTTTTATGGCCAGATGAGTTACACTCTTTTAATAAATAAATATATTCATTATCATTCTCGTATATATATATATATATATATATATATATATATATATATATATATGTGTGTGTGTGTGTGTGTATGTTGTATGTATGTATGTATGTATGTATGTATGTATGTATGTATGTATGTATGTATGTATGTATGTATGTATGTATGTATGTATGTATGTATGTATGTATGTATGTATGTATGTATGTATGTATGTATGTATGTATGTATGTATGTATGTATGTATGTATGTATGTATGTGCTTGTTTGGCTGATCCATAAAATTTATCTTGCATATTGTATTGAAATATTTTAAAGAAATCAAGGAGCAATTAGAACAATCTTTTGAACCCATATGCAACCTTTTCAAAGCCACTGTCCCCATCGTAGAATGTATGTGACATAGATGCACGAAACAATTTAAAGCAGCTTTTGATATCATGATTTTTGCTCAAACGAAAGCATACTCTCAAATTCTCTACTTTAACATTTGATGGCGTATTGTCGTGTATACTTATCGTCACAGACGAAACAGGTGTCATCATGATAATAACGTACTAATATTCCTTGAGTGGAATAAAAATGAACACCATGTTTTGTGCAGAGTTAGAATTTTATTCAATTTACGAGACCTGTCTGGATGGAATCCGTATTGATTCGTAAGTCTTACTGATTTGCTTAGATTGTCTTGTAAACTCGTTTCTACATGTACGAAAATCCATACTGAGATAAGAGCGTCTTGATATGAAAATGAAAGATCTCCTGTAGAGCAAAATCGTTTTCCAATTTTTCGCTCCTGTTGACTCACGACTTACTCTAGGATACAAAAGTTATCGATAGATTTTAATCCCTTTACTAAGGTTATCGCACACATATTTTTAGAAATATTATACTAATGATTTTATAGTCGTTCTGAATCCTTTATACCTTGGTTTGGATGTTGGAACAATATGCCATTCAAGCACTGTACATTTACGGTTGTTCGTGCACTGACGAAGTTTCTGGAACTTGTATCCGCTACAAATATAATATTACATTTAACGACCCACTCAACAAAGACCTTTCTGTATTGAAATTGACGCACCTTTCTAACGAAATAAACCATTATAATTACTAACAAACAGTTTGTTTTGATGTTTGGTTGTACACTTTTGAACCCAGTTTCAAAACAAAACTTCATAAATGTAAAGTAACATTATTGCTTTCGTAAATATTATTATGAAATTGTTATCAATCAATAGCGAATTTGATAAAATCAGTATTTCTTCTAACATATGTATTTTAGTTTAATTTATGCTCAAGGGAACATTTACATCCCTGATTTACACATTTATGTACTTTTCTCTTTTGTAGAACACATACATTATTAATATTATTAGAAATAATAGAAAGAAATAAGTCGGTCTTTTAGCTTGTTAAATGAAGTAAACGGGACAAGGTTTCTAAGCAAAGACGAGTTTGACTTCCTTTGCCTGTAAATATGTCCAAGACATTATATCACCCCTTGTAATTTCATGTTGCTTTGCTTTACTTTGATATTGAACCAATGCATTATTAAATGTAACTCGATTAAAACAAATTACACACACACACACACACACACACACACACACACATATATATATATATATATATATATATATATATATATATATATATATATATATATATATATATATATATATATATATATATATATATATATATATATATATATATATATATATATATATATATATATATATATATATATATATACTATGTAATAAAACAACGATTTAAACGAAGCTTTTCTACAGAATGATATATTACTCTGCATAATTCCAAAATCACTGTAATCGCATAGGTCCATTACACATCATGATCGTACCGGCACTTTGGATTTCAGAAACCACACAATTAGTAATTTGCAGAATATAGGTAATATGAAACTGTGGATCTAATATTTTCAAGGACTACATGGATTTAAATTTCATACTTTTAAAATTTTCCAGAATAAATTCAAAAATTTGCGATTGCTAAATCTTCCGTGTGTGTTATCAGTGAAAAACTAAACTATAAACTTTCACAATTTGAAACAAAAATCACTTATTAAGGACGTATTATATTGGAAGCGTGAAGCTTATTACTAGAAAATATTTGTCAAAACCCAACTGGTAATTTGATCAATTATTTTTCCTTTAGGACCAAAGTCCAAATTGTCGTTTCTGTTTCGTGTTATTTTAATGATTTTAATTATGTTTATAGCCCCATCAGGATATCTAAGTTATTACGTAATGATTTTATTCCAGATATAACCCCACCAGGATATCTTAGGTGATTACATAATGACTTTAAATATGTTATAGCCCAATATAAATAACTTAGGTTATTAAATAAGGATCCAATTCGTGGTATTAGACCGACAGAGATATATATTATTCAGATCGGTATGTAACAACTTTAATCATGAGTATAGACCCTAATGGATATCTTAAATAGGTAATCACGTAATGATTTTAATCATGGCTATATCCCTATATAGATATTATATTCAGGTTTTTACGTCATTATTGTACTCATGGGTATAACTACACATGAATATTGTATTTAAAAAGTTTTAAATACTGTTGGATTTAGTGCTTTGTGTGACTAAAAATCTTTTACAAGGGAATTCAATACAGCAAATCAAGTCAAAACTATATTTAACAGATTAGATTCTTTTAAGTCTTAGGTATCTACTTCATCTAAATCAATAACATGTAGAATCATTTAACACAATCATTCTTTTGATCCAGCTTACAATCTAGCCAGCACGTTTAATTGTCATCTTTTCAAAATACAGAATTATTTTGAGTAATGTGTGTAGAGTTTTTGTTTCTGTCAAAGTCCTTAAATTAATCTCTCTCTCTCTCTCTCTCTCTCTCTCTCTCTCTCTCTCTCTCTCTCTCTCTCTCTCTCTCTCTCTCTCTCTCTCTCTCTCTCTCTCTCTCTCTCTCTCTCTCTCTCTCTCGTGTGTCATCGTATAATATGATTGAAATAAAGCTATTTTTGTTTATGTTCTGTCACGCAACGCAAGGTCACCTAACGTGCCTATGTGAGATTACCAGCATAGGTGTAAGCGTTTTTATAACAATATGAATTTTAGGTCTGTTGATAGCCGTGTATCAGATAAAAAATGTATGACCAAATGTGTTATACTTTTTAAACATATTCATTTTTATATTTGTAAAGTGATATGAATTAAATATATTGTTCATACTCCGGTGTCACTTAGTAAGCTGTATTTTTCATTATTATTATTATATTCTAAACAAATCCTTGGTTTTATGATGATGAAGGAATAAACATTAACAGTTTTTTCTCGCATCGCAGGATGAGAAAAACTCATACACTTTTTAGAGTACTCATTTCCGCAAAAACTGTATCAGGAAAAAATCATTTCCTGTGTAAAGTGCAAAATTACAATTTCAAAGATGCATTTTTACAAAAAATATTTCAATTCGAATAACGCAATCAAATTTCGATCCGATAAGCCTTTTGAAATAGTTTTGCGCATCGAATATTAAAAATTATCCAAATTCTCATCAGCAGAACGAATATTCTAAATTTTAATATGTCAGTCTAATATGTTCCTGAATTGGATGATTTAAACATACATACATTCAGTATTTTCAACTAGAAAAGGTTCGTCTTCTATCGAGTTTAGAACTCTACCTCGAACGGTTTGATAATTTTCATTACTTCGACCCATTAATAGGAAACAAAATCCATTGCGCGAACCCCTCTTAAAATAGCTCACTAACTAGGTACTTGGCAACCGTTGTTAGGCAACACACGGCAACCTATAAATAAGATTGTGTTAGTTTCGAAAACATTCCGTGACTGTTGAAAGCATTCTGTTATGTTTTTATACCTGCCGTACATTTTTAAAGCGTTTGTGGAGAATATTTTTGTTTGTTTTATGCAATTCATCCTTTTCAAATTGTTCATTAAACACCCGTTTGCTAATATTCTATGCAGTAAACATTAAATTTGTGCTATATGTAGTAAGAGACGCATATCATATTCCAAATTTCTGATCCCAAATCTCACTTCATATTTTTAAAAGACAGCACATATTATATTACCGTCTAAGATTTGGACACTTTTCAAGGTACTATAAAGCCAAATTTAGTACGCATATAAATTAAACTGCAATGGCAGACATGAAGAAAAAGTTCTCGTTTGCAAAAGAATTATCAATTGTACATGCAGTGAACGTATCTGAAGGCGATAGCATAAACATTGAATGGAATTATTTATAATATTAAAACATTCATGTTTAATGAAAACAGGTGTGACACATTAATTAAATTGAATTATAATAATCCCCATGTTATGTTTAGGATTGTTTTTTTTTTAAAATTAAATATTGTGAACAGTTTAGAAACATTAATCGAATCAATATGTATCCACTAAACAAGACCGCAGCCAATGAAATTCGAAATTAAAACAAATTATGTGTAGGTTTCATTGCTTCAGTAACTATGCATCATTTCCTCGTAAATCAAAAAAGGTTCGGTTCAGCAATGTTTATATACCTATATCACGATGCTACCCTTTATTATTTGCAAAAATCAATAACAGGCTTATTTATTGAGTTTTTATCGTATCTTAAAACTTCTTCATACGATGGTCTTACGAAGAAGATATCATCTTAGACAAATTTATTAACAAATATTAACTATGGTTTAATGATAAAGTATACATATGTTATGATGTTTTGGCTGTATAGTGGGTCGGCGACATTATTATGATCTGTCACTTTGTGTTGAGAGAGAGAGAGAGAGAGAGAGAGAGAGAGAGAGAGAGAGAGAGAGAGAGAGAGAGAGAGAGAGAGAGAGAGAGAGAGAGAGAGACTTTTGCACTACAAATAGTCCCATCATCAGGTATGGATCTTCTTTTCAAGAACGTTTCGGTACTGACCCACAACGCTATCCAGGGGTGCGCCGACTGAGTTGACTAACCCCAGCCATCAACCGATTAGACTTTCACATGAATAACTTATCTAATAAATTTGTCTTTCTGCTCTCCACTGGCAAAGTAGAATCGAATGGGTTATATTTGTACGTTCGCATACGATTTAAATATGAGCATATACGAACTCTTCCTCAATGTAGATATGGTCCTTAAATAAAGACATTAAAAATAAACCTATCGTAAAATAAAAATAATGAACAGTGACCATCACTCATTTTTGTTACGTTTTTGAATAAATTGCTTTTATGAAGTGCAAAATAGCTTTGAATAGATAGGAGGCGGTGGGTTGGCAACGTACGAAGTTTATGTTGGTGTGGTGATTAAAATTTTCATAATTCTCTTGAACAATGGGCAAAGAATGCCTTTTATCTTCTAAAAGATCCTGTTTTCAAATAATGACAATGAACTGAAACTTTGCGACTGATAATTTCGGTTAGTTGGATTTTCCAGAATAAAAAAGAAAGATGCGGCATCTTTCTTGATTGATGAGCAATAGACAAAAGACGCCTGATAATTTATTTCCATTTATGAACTTAAGGTACCAAACATATAGGCAAAATTTGAACTGTTAGTAAAATGAATCTTTAGAGGGCTTATTATATTTGTAACTGAAACAAAATCAAGACAATAGATTATTTAACAAACTTGACTTTGAAATACTCATTACTTATATTATCACTTGAAATTTTAAAGATAGAATTGAAAACACTTTTTAAAAGATTTCTAGTTCAAACAATATCATGATCACATGGTTTCCCCTCTCACAAGAGCTTACTCAGTCAAATCTATATTCTAAAGGGCCATGTTTTGTCCGTACAAAACAGACAAATGCATCTGATTGACATGATATTATTGAAGATAAAATATATCTGTAATACACGTGATTGATTACATTATAAAACAGATAATAAGTTTGGCAACATTCTTCAATAAACTGAAGGACACCAGTCTGAATCCAAATGTCAGCATAATCAAATAAAGAATAAAACGAAAGTATGTATCATTTTACTTGAAGTTAAAGCTGTATATCTCGATTTTGATCAAACAATCATGAACCAAAGCAAGCAATTCTTGGGTGAAACGATTATAAATGACAATTTAAAGACGTTATTAAAAAAGCAGCAATTTGAAAAATGGCTTCAGTCAACATAACTTACCGATCAGTAAGAAACGCTGCGATAAATGTAAAAAATAATTATCAGAAGGCTTTTAATAATATTACCATTTACATTTCACAATATAAATAATATTTCTGACTTTAACTTACGTCCTTGTTGATATTGCAAATCCAACTATCAGCCTGGTAGCAATTGTAGTAAAGTAGTAAAAAGCCATACTGACATAAGAGCTGTATGAATATATCTAAACATTTGAAAATATTATCAGTATATAAAATTAATGTAGGGAAAATATAAATAAAATATAAAGAATAAAATTTGAGATCCTTGGCTTCCAAACAAAAATAAATCCAACGTCTGTGTTTTGATTTCTTCTCAAAGATGTAAAATTTGGCTTAATTGTTCAGATGCTTTTTCCAATGTGCCCTATGCAATTTGACCCCGTTACACTATTCGCAGCTTTTGTTATCAATTAATTCTGGATATTTGGATCGAAATAATGGAAGGGTCTGAATATTTAATCTATGCTTGGATAATCCGATTCCTAAAACCCCAATAAAACATATTCGTGCATCGAAAGACACAGTTATTTTAGACAGATATTTGATCCAGCTGAAACAAATTGCTACTGATACATTGAATACCTCTTTCAACGAAGAACAATCCTTCTGTTCTTGGCAACGGTTGTCAGGCGATACAATTTTAACGGAGATGAAGTGTTGTAGGTTTGCATATCAAAATATCATGGTATCCGTACCAACTTTCCGGACTACCCTACCCTGTCTGATACGTAATACAGGTTCCTTGCTTGTTTTTATTTTTTTTTTTATTTTTTAATAAAATCCCTCTTGACCATACTAAAATGTATTATTTAAATATCCCAGTGAAGAATTGTGTGATTGTGTCCAGGTTTAATGTGGATGAGAGTGTTGGGTGCCTTAGTGACATTACCAGAGTTTGTATAAATGACTTTATAATAATATAAACTTTAAGTATGCTAAGGAATATGCATTAGGCAGGACGTTACGACCAATTATGCCAACCTGGCTAAGGACATATATTTAGTAGTAGTAGTAGTGCTTTGAATCCTCGAATACAATGAAAATCGCAACTGTGCAACATAATTGTGGAGAATTAGTTTTCTCTTGAAGAGAACTACTTCATGCTTCATTGAGACATATTTATAAATTAGTAACATCGATGAGAAACAATTAATTCTCAACACGATTTTGACATTTCCTGTATATAATACCTTATACCATCTTGTAAATTACGATGTTGACCGTATGATCCTTACCTCAGTTAACAAATTTTTTTTAGTCCACGATTGTAATTAAATCAAATTATTCAAACGATTGCTCTGTTGTACTCTTTTTGCCTGATAAATTAACGGAATTAAATTTATTTTCTTTCCAAATACAGAAAGGATAAGATCTAAAGGGTATGGATACGAATTCAAAGTTTGCTTTATTCGTAATGATTTGTTCTTTGTATCTATTTTCAATCACAACCCAGACATTGCTATTATCACAAGACATAAATCCAAGAGAAAATGATGTGACATCTACACTTCAAAAACCAAGTATGACAGAAAAAAATTCTGCCTAAATACGGCATGTCTTATCTACACCCATAAATAAGATACCTTGTTTCTTCTCGTAACTTATCATCTCTACCTCATCCCGACCTACGAGTTAACGAGTGTAATTAAATCAAATCAATCTTATATTGTATTGTAATATTTTGCCTTTATAACAAAAGTAATTAAATGTATTTCCAATCAAGTACAGAAAAGATAAGTTCAAGGATGAATGTATAGAACTTATATTTTACTTAATACAGAACAAGCTATCTGCATAAGGATAAGACTTTTCAAATGACGATGCCTTTGTGCGCCTGAAATTTGTAAAATAAAATATTTTCAGTTGATGTTCCTCACTGGGATAGCTTCATCGTTCGTACACTTAAGATTTTTACATAAAGCGATTTCACCTGTTTGTAGAATACTAAAAGCTACCACTTGGGTTTAGATAAAATCAACCTACTACAACACGTTAAAAGGAAAAAGCACCCACTATAAAAACAGGGCTCGCATACGATCACTTACCTTCCTCGTAGCAGCCGTTGTCAGGCAACGTATGGTTGCCTGGAGATAGTGTGTTGTAGGTGTGGAAGCCATGATATTATGGGTCTTTAATGCATGCTGTTAACTTTTTTCATAGGCAACGTTATTTTGTCATCGCCTTTGATGAAAATATTTGCGTTCTTTATCTGTGTTTTTTTAGTACCCATTTCAAAGTCCTTCAATAAAAATTGCATGATATTCTGAAAGAAATTTCATCTTGATTGTTTTAGAGGACACTGCTCTAAGATACAAAACTGTATCCGCTGTAAAATATGTATCTCGTAATATATATATATATATATATATATATATATATATATATATATATATATATATATATATATATATATATATATATATATATATATATATATATATACATTTACAACAATTATTTAAGGCTGCATTGTTAACAAATGAAATTAAATGACACATTTACACAGTCATTGGTTCCAGCATTACACATATTTATTCTAAGATAATAAAAAAATTCCTTGCATGTTTCAGTCTCCAAAGTCCACCACAGTTGTTAATGATGTTATTATTTATCGAGTGTGTGTGCTTGCGTACATGTGTATATGATATAAACCGGGTAAATATATAGTGCATACAGACGACTAGCAGCATTCTCGTTCACTAATTACATATATAAACAATTTGTTGCCACACATGGAATAGGGAAAATATCCGGTGAATGTATGTATGTATGTATGTATGTATGTATGTATGTATGTATGTATGTATGTATGTATGTATGTATGTATGTATGTATGTAGGTATGTAGGTAGGTAGGTAGGTATGTATGTATGTATGCATGTATGTATGTATGTATGTATGTATGTATGTATGTATGTATGTATGTATGTATGTATGTATGTATGTATGTATGAATGTATGTATGTATGTATGTATGTATGTATGTATGTATGTATGTATGTATGTATGTATGTATGTATGTATGTATGTATGTATGTATGTATGTATGTATGTATGTATGTATGTATGTATGTATGTATGTATCGAAGATATTACTGTAAACATCGAGAGGGTGTTCCTTGCATTTTAATGAAATTGGAATAACCTCTTTACCTTTGTTACCTTTATTGTGTATGAGCTTTGTCTTCATTTTACAGGTACGACCCCGTGTACAATATGCACATGGACTTTGTTATATTATTCATCGATTTTGCTGATAGAGCAGCTCCTAATTATTTTCCCAAGTTCGAGTTTTCGGTTTACTGAAATCAAATATTGGTAGTTTGTTTAATCAACTCTAATTTTGTCCGCTACCTGTAATCCAAATAAATATTAATCAAGCGAGACACATGCCTAGGTTACCGTCCTTACACAGAAAAGCTATCCCTCTTAAAACATTGGCATTCAGGTCTCACTGGACAGTTGAACTGGTGATTTTTCATCCGACAAGGACCTATTGCAGGAAAATGAGAATACTTTTACACTGAAAATACAAATAAAAACAAATTAATGATTTTTGTACAACGCATACATGTAACATTTTGACTGTGGCAATCAGACTAATTCCTTATACAATCGGTGGCTTTTGTACTGAGAAAACACTACCACCAACCCCTCATTTTTACATTCATTTTTTATTGTCAACATTTACCTATGACAGGACAGCTAAAACAATCAGTGGGTACCTTAGACATCTTTAAAGTTCATTAGTACTATAACATATTAGCATACTTTTCATCACCCCTCAACCTTGTAGATTTTTAATAATTTACATTAGTAACAAACACATATAAGCCAAGTCAGCAACTCATTTGTAGCCTAAGTTACGCATTTGATCTCCAATGCTAGTCTAGCTGTGACAGGCAGTCATCAACAAGACAACCCATTTTCAAGCCAAACTCAAAGTAAATGTAAACCACATTACAGAGTTATCTCATGTTTTAATTTATAAATGCAAGGACTGTGATAATTAGGCTCATGCCTTCTATTTTTAAAAATGAAGTCGGTGCCAAAATACGATGCTATCCAGTGAGACCTCAGCCCAGTACCAAAGTTATTCGCCATACATACCTGTCTTCGAGCCTCTTCGGTGCATATCGACAGTGACCCGGTTCAAAATGTGTGATTTTATACTGTGAAATGTCAAAATGACAAATATGATGGTATGGAAGCATATCATTTGGACATACTTCCGTTTCCTTGGCAACTTGGCAGCCAACATCACAACCAGGACAACAATAATGATATAACTTTTTTCTCTCAGCCCATGATGTACAGACTGATATTTTAAATGAAAATATAAAGCAATTTCTATTAAGATATTAAAGAAATATGGAGGGTTCCACAACTTTGTTTTATGGAATCACTGATATCTAGGTAACTGTACTGATACATAAATCGTGCAATATCTTTCACGGAACATTTAAGGTATGCGATCATGGGCCAACAGTATCCTGGCTAACTTAATGAAATGCAGTTATTTTCTTTCAGACAAAATGCAGAGAACTAAACCATCTTCTTGTAGATGGAATGCTCGTGAGTAATTTGTTACTATGGAAATCTTGCTTCCATCGATCTTAATGAACGTCATCTATCTTATACTTATCGTTATTTTCATCGCCTTTTTGTGGAAAATTTGTGCATTCATTATATGTGTTTATTTAGCCAAATTTAACATTTGTTCAATAAATACTGTATAATATTCTGATACTCAAGGTGAACTTGCACTCAAAACTCATCTTACATGCTATCATTCTCTACCAGAAAAGAAGAATATTCGAATATTTTCAACATTTATCTTTCTGCTCATTTTGAGACACATAAATTTTTCTTTCATAAAGTAAGGCCAATCGTTTTTCAACCCCAAAGGAACATAAAGAGCAAATGTTTATTCATTCAAGTAGGATAGTTTTCTAAGCCATAAGTGAAGAAATGTTTGTGTTTGTTTAGCCCGACAATAGCTTCTTAAGTCCTGCAAATGTAAAGTAATTGTCTTTAGTTCATGTTTGAGTGATGAGTGATATATTTTACCCGATAATTTACTTCAAACCTAATAGTATTATTGTTGACTTTTATTATTGCTTGTTTCAATTCACATTACAATTATAACATGTTTGAAAAACATCCATCGAAGGCACTATTATTAATACAGTACAGCATCAAGCCCTGTAAGACTGCACTACAAGATATAGACGTATTACTTGTCTCTATACAAATTATACCTCAAAAACTCAAATATACAACCCATTTCTTTCAACAAATTTCATATGAGCTTTTTTGTATATTAATATTTACAATCCTTGCATCAATGGTATATGATTTATGTGAAAATCATCATTATAGTTGTATGTGCGTTTCTCTGTCGGTTTATCTATATATCAGTTGATAATTCTGCGATTACATGTGTGTCCAATATATTAAATTTGCCTGCTGATTTAAAACCTTTAAAAGCCATCATATATTTCAAATCAATAGATGACGGCTAGTTCTGTCCTTGAGGCTCTCAGTTTTGACACAGCAATTTGCTGACTAGTTAAAATCTTCGAAGTCACATCAGCTCTTTTGAAAACAAAAGTCATCAACGTCTTTAATAGCACAGAAACACGAAAGATATTAAAAGAGCTGAAACAGAATATGTTATCAGATTTTCACCTTTAACCCTTGTTTTGGTACTAAGTGTAAACCAGCCATCCTAGATCCAAAGAGGTTTCAGGTAATTCAATGCAGTGAGCATTTATTTTACGTGGCGCTAAAGGTTTAGTTAGCTTTATTTGACAGGTCCCTATTTACTCTGTAGTGGATCATAAAGATTACATTCATTGTAGCAATATCACACAAACAAACACAAACACACACACATAGGCACACACAGACACACACTCGCACGTTTATATATATATATATATATATATATATATATATATATATATATATATATATATATATATATATATATAATGTAGAGTGTGTGAGTGTGTTTGTGCAGGTTTATGAATATACAGGATTTTCCTTAAGAGATTTATAATAATATAAACTGTAAAGCGCTTGTGAACAGCAGAGAAGATTGAGATTTTATGATAAAATGTATCATCATTGTTAAAAAAAATTATTATTATTATTATTATTATTATTATTATTATTATTATTATTATTATTATTATTATTATTAAAAGATAACAGTGTTAAATAGATGAATACAATGTCAGTCAAATAATCTTCAGAACCATCAGTTAAAAGTTTGCAATAATTTAAATGATTTGCCCATCTGTATCTTCTTTCCATGCGCATCACGTCAATTGCTGTTGTCATGGGACGGAAATTCGTGAGAAAGTGAAGTGTTATCTTTACTTGCGAAAACATGTAAGAAAGAAAGGATACCTATCTGAATGTGATTTTGACATTTCTTGTCAATAGCAATAAAGAAGATATCGTTGTATCTATACGTAAACTATCTTGAGCTCCTTATCCTGACCTCAATCATCTGTAAAAAAAAATATCAACGATTGTAATTAAATTAAGCTTTTACTCTGTTGTAATCTTGATCCCTGAAAAATTTAAAGTCATTAAACTATTTCCCATCAAGTACAGAAACGATAATTTAAATGAGGAATTTATAGAACTATTTCACTGAAAATAGTATAAACTGCAAAAGAAAAGATACTTTTCTGCCATATTGGTTTTTTGTGATTAAAATATGTAAAATGAAATATTCTCAGTCAACGTTTCTTAATTTGACTTGTTACATAAAGCGGTTTCATCTTTTGCGGAAACAAAAACTTATATCGCAGGTACTTCTAATATACCTGCTACTACAACAGAACTATAAAACAACACTTTCAAATAAACAGTGGCATGGCTCGTAGTAACCGTTATCATACGTTGTATGGTTGCCAGTAGATAATGTATGCAGGTATGGAAACCATGCATTCATGTCTATTGAACTGGCAGTCAAACAATTAGCATTTTATACCAAAAGAAATAATATTCGAATCATCGCACTCCTTATCTCACTTTGACAGCTTTGAGAGACAACAGACTTTCCGTCAGGAACAAAATCTAGCGCGCTTTTCAACCATAAGGGAACATAAACGTTTTGTAAAAAAAAAAGGAATTACAATTTATTGTTTGTTAAACCCGACTATATTTTAGTCGTGTAACTGTAATAGTATTTTCATCTTAAATAAACTTTCGTACTGACAATAGCAAAAACTTCAATTCCTTAAACTAGTACATGTTTTCTTCTTGTATTAGCATTTCAGCCGCTATATTAGTACTATTATTATTAACTTTGTAGGGTTGTCTTTTCCAGCACATGTTGCAATTAATAAATCTTTTTAAAACCGTCACTTGGAAATAATGTTATTAGTGAAGTACAGCGGCAAGGCTTGTAAAGCAACACTATCAGTCGCTGACACAGGTCCTGTCGCTTTGGAAACTATACTTCTTTACTCGAATATACAGGCAGCTTCTTTCTAGAAATTTGCCTTCGCGAATGTATGTATGTGTTTGGATGCTTGCGTAAATTTCTGATGTTTCATTTGAAACATTTTGCATGATACTTCGGTTCATGTTTCGTTCGGTTGGACTCATGAACCGATAACTAACCTTCATTCTTTTTGTTAATGCAGTAAAATTAATATCTTAAAACGTGCTTAAATGGAAAAGCAAGCCTTACGTTTGACAATGCTGAAATTCTATTCCATATTTAAATCATATTTCAATATTTTCTTTAGGAAAGTAAATTTTAAAAAATATTTCATACAAATTTGAGCAGGTTATCAATTTAAAGCAGGCAGTTTCAAAAAGAGCATTTTTGACTTCCAAGGAGTAAAAAGCTTCCACTTATATGTTGATAAGAAAATTTATCATATTTTAATGACGTAGAAATTTTTTTAACAACATTGTTCGGATAATTAGTTTTAATTTCAACTGAAGAATACTAAGATACAGTGATAAAAATTAATTTAAACTAACTCTACAATAACGCAAAATAATCGAAGTTAAAGAGTTGTTAGTTTAAAAAATAGGCTCGAACTTTTCACGTGAATACTACGAGTTAATGGTCTGTATTTTTACGGTCAGAGGAATAAACTATTTTGTTCTCCAGACATAAGAATTGTTTGGATCCCAATTGTATATATTTAGTTTCCTATGGAGTACTGAAATAAACACAGTTACCTGGATACCAGTAATACCTTATAAGAATGTTTTGGATCCATTCATATTGCTCTACAATCTTGACTAAAACGTGTCTTAAATATTTCTAATTATCACATAGTCGGTTCAGCTTTCTTCTAGTATGTGCATCTTCATATTTTTGATACTGCAACGTCTTACATATCATTTTATGTGATCCTAATTGGTCCAAATAGCCACTAAACCTATTGTACATTAATGTCGGGAATATTTTGTTGTCAATGAACATTTTGGCGGTAATTTCTGGACTCGATTCAGGAAAGGGCATGGGGGGGTAATGGTCTCGTCTGTCTGAATATGATCAAAAATGGCGTAAAACGCCAATACAAGAAACACAAGAAGTAAAGCTAACAGTATTGCTCAGTTGAGAGCGGGTGTATTGTTGGGTGAGGGGTGAAGGGGGGCTGGCGGAATACATGTAACATAGAATCCACCCTATTTGCATGCGTGGTTTAAATGTTAACTTACAGAAATGGAAAACAAAACTCACCTTTGTTCACAGAAAAATGTGGACATTAACCGGTCTCAAAACCAGTCAAAACTTTTTCAATAACAGCGTATTTACGCGGTAAATATCTAATGCTAATCTGATTAAAAAAGATTATTTTAAATCTTCTGTACAGCATTCTGTTCCAAATCAAATACTGCAAATATCCGGTCACAAATACGTTACATTAACTATCGAAATTTCAGCATCCAGTAATCCTTTCACATGAATATAGCAACAATGTAATGTTTAGATGTGACAGTGACATTTTAGGATAAACATGGATCATGTATTCTAGGCCTGCTCTAATCGATAGTGTACTGCATCAAATAATGTGAAATCAGATTGGACATTCTGTGTTAAAAATGATTTTGTCTATTTAAAAATATTCTGTTTATGAAAATGGACGCTTATTCTTTGATTTAGAGTGTGTTTACAACTCTACTTTTATTAATTCATCTTTGTTTGGGACCTTTTCTACGTAAAACGAATAAATGGGAAATCGTCTGTCAGAATGAATGAACTTATTCTTTCTTCTTTCTATCTAAACTAATCTCCACTGAAACAATAAAAACACCTATGCTATGTGATTAAAAGAATCTCAAATGGGTAATGATTTAATATTAAATTTATGAAACTCCATATAAGTGTCCACCAAGTACCCTTTTTAAATATATATTCTTTTCATGCAATTATCTACTAAATTCAATATGTACCCCATCTACAACATTAACTAGATCTTCAATAAGAGCTACAAAAGGTTTCAATTTCCTCGAAGCAGTAAAGGTTATACTGCGAGCTCAAGATTTTCAGTAACCAAACGTGCAGGGAATACATATTGAATAGGGCACTTGGTACGGGTCTGTTCAGGATGAACGTACATATATATTACAGCTGGATAACACAAACATTTTTTCAAGATACCGGACCACGTTATGCCGCAATTATATTAGGGGCCAACAATTAAAGTTACTGGGGCAGTGGCCGGATTTTTTACTTTACCACTTTAAAATTGAAGGAAAATATCTTGATCAGATTTAAACCAAAATAACAACATATTTTATCCTTTTTATTATTTTAAGAAAACAAAATAATCATCTTGAGATAAAAGATCATAAAATAGATGTGCTGGAAAGAAAATTTCGGTGACCCCTCTCTAGACAAATACATGGCAAGTATATCGTAGTACGTGAATTTGATACATGTATTTAAACTTGTATAATTTGTGACCTAATCACTGTGCCTAGAGTGAGATGTTCATGCTTACAGCGTTACCCTATTGCTGACACTCTCTAAAATACTTTGTGCTGACATTACAAAGCTTTTTAATAAAAAAAATTTTAATACAGACAGGAAGAGTTGACTGTGAATTCTACAATTTACTTGCTACGCTATGAATATAAAAAGCAGGGAATATTTGACTGGGATGCTAACACCCGTTGCAGAATGTTTATCACAGATATTCTATTCGGTCGCAATGTTGGCATATTTGACACTCATTAAACTGTCAGACATATTACTAAAGGTCATATATATATATATATATATATATATATATATATATATATATATATATATATATATATATATATATATATATATATAACATAATTTTTTAACAAGGATAATTTTGGGATACAAAATATTATAAATATTCTTTATTTTAGTTTGCCACTTTCATCAGGTGCGTTGACCTCTCCGTCCGCCTCGCGGATGCGGAAGTCGAGGGTTCGACTGGGTGGGACATCATGCTTCATGTTAGCGTCATGATGCCCCAGTGCTAGACATCACTATAAACTACCACAATGAAGACATACCATTACGATATGACTTTGAAATTGTTATACCTACGTTACAAATTCTAAATCACACAGACACACACAAACACACACCCGCGCGTATCAGGTGAGTAGCTTATAGCTTAGGCAAGATCCCATAGATAGGCTTTGCATAGAGGCCTGCATAAGGGCCTAAATATTATATCCACGCCACTGCTCTTTCTGTGGTTTTTTCTGCTACAAACATGCAGGTTAAAATTATCTTTGTCCATATCTAAGCCAGCCCATCCATCAAGCATTCCCCTCTCCTACGTCAGACGGTTCACATTGTTGTGCTTGAAGTCTAATATTGCATCTAAAATGAATATGCTGAATCCATTCTTCATGCAAACTTCTTAAATAATAATAATAATAATAATAATAATAATATTAATAATAATAATAATAATAATAATAATAATAATAATAATAATAATACCATTATTATCAATATGAACTCCATTACGATGATATCACTTGTATTATTATGTTTTATATTTCTCGCGAACAACAATTTACAATTTAGCTTCAGAAAGAATCTCTATTTCCTACGTTTATATTTAGATCGTGTAAACATTTTCATGTGTATATTTCACCTAATCTTTACTAATTGATTGACTGGTGCCTTGTATGAAAATTAAAAATTCCATTCATTTAATGGATAATAATGGATCTATACATTTTTGACACTGAAGGGATAATAATGGATCTATTCATTTTTGACACTGAAGGGATAATAATGGATATATTCATTTTCGACACTGAAGGGATAATAATGGGTAGATTCTTTTTAGACACTGAAGGGATAATAATGGATCTGTTCATTTCAGACACTGAATGGATAATAATGGATCGATTCTTTTTAGATACTGAATGGATAATAATGGATCTATAAGTTTGTTGGATACTAAAACTAATATTCAGGAAACTGTAAAGACACAGAAATCATGAAATACGTGTTAGGCGTACACTGAAAGGCAAACAATCAAATGCTACAAACCATTCCCCATATTAAAGGTTTAGATTTATTACTAAGCTATATCAGTTAATACAAAAAATTATTCATGAAAAGTTCATGTGTATCCATGATCCGTACCTTGATATAGAATTTTTTTATTTTCAGCTAGGATTCAGAAATCATCCAGTTTTGATACAAGTTTCTGATTCAACCAATCATGCTATTTGATATTCGCCTTTAATCCTTGATGGTATACTGACTATAAAAAAATGATCATCCAAGAAATTGTTAATCCAGAGTGCATGTGCATCTATCACCGCCGTAACTACAGATAAAAACGAGTTGATATAATCTAGAATCGTACAAATCTACATTAATGAATATGAAGTATGCTGCCTTTATCGTTTTCCATATTAACACAAAAATTATTATTTTTATTATTATTATTATTATTATTATTATTATTATTATTATTATTATTGATTGGGCAAATATTAAGTTCATACAGCTAACCAGCAACATTTTCCTTCATAAATTACATGTATAAATAATTTCTTTCCAAACATGAAATAGTGAAAATGTTCAGTAAAGAAACTTATTTAAATAAAGAGTTTACTTAATGCTTATAAAGCCAGGATGTTTAATAGCAGTGTAGTAGTAGTAGTAGTAGTAGTAGTAGTAGTAGTAGTAGTAGTAGTAGTACTAGTAACAGTAGTAGTAGCAATATTGTTGCAGTTACTGTTGTCCTAAAACATATGTATGTATGTATGTATGTATGTATGTATGTATGTATGTATGTATGTATGTATGTATGTATGTATGTATGTATGTATGTATGTATGTATGTATGTATGTTTGTACAAAGACCAAACTTCCGAATCAATCGAAAATATTATTTTAAACGTCTAGAGGGTGTTCCTTGTATTTTAGGGTAATTCGAATAACCTCTTTACCTTTGTTAACTTTTTATCTGTATGAGCTTTGTCTTTTTATACGGTTACCTTCCCATGTACAAATGCACGTGGACATTGTTACCTTTTTCCTCGATTTTGCCGATAAAGCGGCTCCTAATTATCATAACCAGTTCGAGTTTTCTGTTTGCTGAAATAAAATATTAGAAGTCTGTTTGATCAACCCTAACGTACTCCGCTACCGGTAATCCAAATAAAACATTAGTCATGCGAGACACATGCCTGGTTTACCGTCCTTACACTGAGAAGTTATCCCTCTTGAAACATTGACCTAAAGCGCGAAATTAAAATTTTCCGCCCTACCTACCTGTCTTCGAACCAAAATTCGGTGCATATCGACAGTGTCTAAGTTCAATGTGGGTGATATTATGCCGTGAAATGTCAAAATAACATATACGATTTAACGACATACTTCCGTTTCCTTGGCAACATGGCAGCTAACATCAAAACCAGGGTAACAACAGTCGTATAACTGTTCTCTTTCTGCTACTCTCGTGATATATATATATATATATATATATATATATATATATATATATATATATATATATATATATATATATATATATATATATATATTAAAAGATTATAGAAGGTTTTACAGCTTTGTTCTATGGTATCTCTGGTATCCAGGTAACTGTACTGATACACAAATCTTGCAATACTTGTCAATAACACCTGATAATTTATTTCCATTTATGGACTTAAGGTACCAATTATATAGGCAAAATTTGAAATGTTAGCAAAATGAAAATTTTGATGGCTTATTATATATGTAACTGAAATCAGATCAAAACAATACTTTTTTGATGGAAAGGTAGGTTATATTTACAAAATGACATTGAAATACTCATTACTTATATTATCCCCTGAAATTTTAAAGATAGAATTGAAAACACGTTTTAAAAGATTTCTAGTTCAAACAGTATCATGATCACATGGTTTCTTCTCTCACAGGAGCTTACTCAGTCAAATCTATATTCTAAAGGGCCATGTTTTGTCGGTATAAAACAGTAAAATGCATATGATTGACATTGATATTATTGAAGATAAAATATACATGTAATACACGTGATTGATTACCTTATAAAAACAGATAACAAGTTTGGCAACAGTCTTCAATAAACTGAAGAACACCAGTCTGAATCCAAATGTCAGCATAATCAAATAAAGAATAAAACGAAAATATGTATCATTTTATTTGAAGTTAAAGCTGTATATCTCGATTTTGATAAAACAATCATGAACCAAAGCAAGCAATTCTTGGGTGAAACGATTATAAATGACAATTTAAAGACGTTATTAAAAAAGCAGCAATTTGAAAAATGGCTTCAGTCAACATAACTTACCGATCAGTAAGAAACGCTGCGATAAATGTAAAAAAAAATAATTATCAGAAGGCTTTTATTAATATTACCATTTACAGTTCACAATATAAATAATATATCTGACTTTAACTTACGTCCTTGTTGATATTGCAAATCCAACTATCAGCCTGGTAGCAATTGTAGTAAAGTAGTAAAAAGCCATACTGACATAAGAGCTGTATGAATATATCTAAGTGTATGCAAATGATCTCATAATAATAAATGCTATTACTCTGTTTAGGACTCGTATGAGATAAATCTTTTATGATCGAAAAATGTGTTATACCTATTAAACAAAGACTTAATAATAATAATAATAATAATAATAATAATAATAATAATAATAATAATAATAATAATAATAATAATAATAATAATAATAATTATTATTATTATTATTATTATTATTATTATTATTATTATTATTATTATTATTATTATTATTCTAAAGATAACGTGGTTTTTCAGAGTCAAAAGCAATAAACGAATTGTGTCATAACAGTACGGGTTCAAATTTACTTTATGTTGAACGAAATGTTCTCATCGATGATTTAGACATCTTTGCTTTGTTTAGATCTGCAACTGCAATTGCAATGATCTCTTTGAAATGATTATCGGGCCTGACGTTTAACCGGTTTGTGCTTAAAGGAAAGGTGTAATCGAACCTGTACCCCGTCTTTTACCTAAGTCAGATATCCTTTATTTATTGTAATTTCATGAATGAAATTTCCACTTTGAATGATGTATTAAACTCTCTTTGTACATAATTGTATCAATGTGTCCAGATACAGTGTAAGAGTGTGTGTTTGTGGGTGCTTGGGTAAGACTACCTGAACGCATTAATCAGTAGCAGTTGAAATGTGAATGCATGAACACAATGAAAGCCCCAAGTCGGAACAAATACAATTCGCAAGAAATTGAACAAAGTATTTGTATATATGATATGGACATCTCTATGATGTTTCCATGTGCAACCCGTAGATGTTTGATATCATAGCACATCAAATGCAAACTAAATTATTTCTACTTACAAAGAGAGGAAGAAGAAAACAAATTTCAAGGACAATATTCACCTAATGTGGCAATATCTGTATTGAGAGTTACTGTACGCCTTAATAAATTATGATGTTTCCTTATTTCTCTGTGCTGGGTCGATGGTAACCACGATCATAAGGAAATGAAAATAAAGCGGTACTTTAATGTTTGCCATTTGCTAAAACGATCAAAAAAAATAATTTTTTAAAGTAAAAAATGACAATTTAAAGGATGTATTTTTATAAATTATTTATCACTCAATGTAACATCAAATTACTGCGACCGAAATAAACCTGCATTTTGCGCCTGGAATGAAAGAAAATTAAATTTTCTCATCAATTAAATGAATATTCATAGTTTGAAACAGGGTAATATGTGCATGATCTGAATAGTTATAAATTTGGTATATTTACGTTTATTGTTATGAGAGAATTGCATTTCTACATTACAGGATAGGATATAATGTTTGTCTACATCAATACATTATGACAAAATTTAAACTTTGAGAACATACCTTTTGAAAACATTACGAATGATCTACGTAGCAACCGTTGTCAGGGAACTCAAATTTGGTTAGAGATATTATGTTAACTGTGTTTAAGACATGTTTGGTATCAATTGAAGAATGGACTGCATTATTATTACTTTTCTATTGTGTTATTATTATCATTATTATTATTATTATTATTATTATTATTATTATTATTATTATTATTATTATTATTATTATTAATTTTTCCTAGTAATGCTCTTCTAAAACGAATAAACATTTGAAAACATTATCAGTATATAAAATCGATGTAGAAAAAAAATAAATAATATAAAGAATAAAATTTAAGATTATTGCCTTCAAAACAAAAATAAATCTAACGTTTGTGTTTTGATTTCTTCTCAAGGATGTAAAATTTGGCTTAATTGTTCAGATGCTTTATCCGATGTACAATATACAATTTGACCCCGTTACACTATTCGCAGCTTTTGTTATCGATTAATTTGAGATATTTGGATCAAAATGATTGAAGGGTCTGAATATTTAATCTATGCTTGGATAATTCGATTCCTAAAACCCCAATAAAACAGATTCGTGCATCGAAAGACACAGTTATTGTAGACAGACATTTGATCCAGCTAAAACAAATTGCTACTGATACCTTGAATACCTCTTTCAACGTAGAACAATCATTCTGTTCTTGGCAACGATTGTCAGGCAATACATCATTAATGGAGATGAAGTGTTGTAGGCTTGCATATCAAAGTATCATGGTATCCGTACCAACTTTCTAGACTACCCTACCCTGTCTGATACGTAATACAGGTTCCTTGCTTGTTTTTAATTTTTTAAATAAAATCCCTCTTGACCATGCTAAAATGTCTTATTTAATTATATCAGTGAAGAATTGTGTCATTGTGTCCAGGTATAATGTGGGTGAAAGTGTGGGGTGCCATTTTGACATTATCAGCGTTTGTATAAATGATTTTATAATAATATAAACTTTAAGTATGCTAAGGACAATGCATCAGGCAGAACGTTACGACCAAATGTGCTAACCTGGCTAAGGACATATATTTAGTAGTAGTGTTAGTAATAATGATAGTAGTAGTAGTAGTAGTAGTAGTAGTAGTAGTAGTAGTAGTAGTGCTTTGAATCCTCGAATACAATGAAAATCGCAATTGTGCAACATACATGTTTAGAATTAGTTTTCTCTAGAAAAGAAGTGCTTCATGCTTCGTTGAGACATATTTGTAAATTAGTAACATCAATGAGAAACAATTAAGACACAACACGATTTTGACATTTCCTGTCTATACTACCTTATACCATCTCGTAAACTACGATGTTGACCGTATGATCCTTACCTCAGTTAATTTTTTTATTAAAGTCCACGATTGTAATTAAGACAAATTAATCAAACGATTGCTCTCTTGTACTCTTTTTGCCTGATAAATTAAATGAACTAAATTGATTTTCTTTCCCAATACAGAAAGGATAAGACCTAAAGGGTATGGATTCGAATTCAAAGTTTGATTTATTCGTAATGATTTGCTCTTTGTGTCTCATTTCAATCGCAACCCAGAATTACTATTATCACAAGACATAAATCCTAAAGAAAATAAGCTGGCATCTTCACTTCAAAAACCAAGTAAGACAGAAACAATTTCTGCCTAAATACGGCATTTCTTATCTACACCAATAAATAAGATAACTTGTACCTTTTCGTAATTTATCATCTCTACCTCATCCCGACCTCAGAGTTAACAATTTAATTAAATCAAATCAATCTTATATTGTATTGTACTATTTTGCCTTTATAAAAAAAGTAATTAAATATATTTCCAATCAAGTACAGAAAAGATAAGTTCAAGGATGAATGTATTGAACTTATATTTTACTTAATACAGCACAAACTATCTGCATAAGGAGAAGACTTTTCAAGTGACGATGGCCTTGTGCGCCTGAACTTGGTAACATGAAATATTTTCAGTTCATGTTCCTCACTGGGACAGCTTCAACGTTCGTACACTTAAGATTTTTTAAATAAAGCGATTTCACCTGTTTGTATAATACTAAAAACAACACCACTTTGGTTTAGATAATATCAACCTACTACAACACGTTAAATGGAAGAGCAACCACTATAAAAACAGGGCTTTCCTACGATCACTTACATTATTCGTAGCAACCGTTGTCAGGCAACGTATGGTCGCCTAGAGATAATGTGTTGTAGGTGTGGAGGTTACGATATTATGGGTCTTGAATGCAAGCTCTTAACTTTTTTCATAGGCAGCGTTATTTTGTCATCACCTTTGATGAAAATATTTGCATTCTTTATCTGTGCTTATTTTGTCCCCATTTCAAAGTCATTCAATAAAAATTGCATGATATTATGAAAGAAATCCCATCTTGATTGTTTTAGAGGTATATTACACATATTTATTCTAAGATAATAAAAAAATATCCTTGCAAGTTACAGTCTCCAAAGTCCACCACAGTTGTTAATGATGCTATTATTTATCGAGTGTGTGTGCGTACATACATGTGTATATGATATAAACCGGGTAAAAAAAAATAGTGCATAAATGTGACCAGCAACATTCTCGTTCACCAATTACATATATAAACAATATGTTTCCACACATGGAATATGGAAAATATCCAGTGAATGTATGTATGTATGTATGTATGTATGTATGTATGTATGTATGTATGTATGTATGTATGTATGTATGTATGTATGTATGTATGTATGTATGTATGTATGTATGTACGTACGTACGTACGTACGTACGTACGTATGTATGTATGTATGTATGTATGTATGTATGTATGTATGTATGTATGTATGCATGTATGTATGTATGTCTCGAAGATATTACTTTAATCATCGAGAGGTTTTTCCTTGCATTTTAGTGTAATTAGAATAACCTCTTTACCTTTGTTTCCTTTATTGTGTATGAGCTTTGTCTTCATTTTACAGGTACGACCCCGTGTACAATATGCACATGGACTTTGTTATATTATTCATCGATTTTGCTGATAGAGCAGCTCCTAATTATCTTCACAAATTCGAGTTTTCGGTTTACTGAAATAAAATATTGGTAGTCTGTTTGATCAACTCTAGAGTAGTCCGCTAATGCAAATAAATATTAGTCACGCGAGACACATGTTTTGGTTACCGTCCTTACGCAGATAAGTTATCCCTATTAAAACATTGGCATTCAGGTCTCACTGGATGGTTAATATGGTGATTTTTCATTCCGAATATGACCTATAGCAGGAAAATGAGAATAATTTTACACTGAAAATACAAATAAAAACAAGCTAGTGATTATTGGAGAATGCATGCATGTAATATTTTGACTGTGGCAATCAGATTAATTCTTTATACGATCGGTGGCTTTTGTTCTGAGAAAACACTACCACCAACCCCTCCTTTTTACATTCATTTTGTTATTGTCAACATTTTCCTATGACAAGGCGGCTAAAACAATCAGTGTGTACATTATACATCGTTAAAGTTCATTACTACTATAACATATTAGAATACTTTTCATCACCCCTCAACCATGTAGACTTTTAATAATTTACGTCAGTAGCAAACACATGTAAATACGTAAGCCAAGTCAGCAACTCATTTGTAGCCTAAGTTACGCATTTAACCCCAATGCTAGTCTAGCTGTGACAGGCAGTCATCAACAAGACAACCCATTTTCAAGCCAAACTCAAAGTAAATGTAAACCACATTACAGAGTTATCTCATGTTTTAATTTATAAATGCAAGGACTGTGATAATTAGGCTCATGCCTTCTATCTTAAAAATTAAGCAGGTCTCAAAATACGAAGCTATCCAGTGAGACTTCAGCCCAGTACCAAAGTTATTCGCCATACATACCTGTCTTCGAGCCTCTTCGGTGCATATCGACAGTGACCCGGAACAAAATGTGTGATTTTATACTGTGAAACGTCAAAATGACAAATATGATGGTATGGAAGCATATCATTTGGACATACTTCCGTTTCCTTGGCAACTTGGCAGCCAACATCACAACCAGGACAACAATAATGATATAACTTTTTTCTCTCAGCCCATGATGTACAGACTGATATTTTAAATGAAAATATAAAGCAATTTCTATTAAGATATTAAAGAAATATGGAGGGTTCCACAACTTTGTTTTATGGAATCACTGATATCTAGATAACTGTACTGATACATAAATCGTGCAATATCTTTCACGAAACATTTAAGGTATGCGATCATGGGCCAACAGTATCCTGGCTAACTTAATGAAATGCAGTTATTTTCTTTCAGACAAAATGCAGAGAACTAAACCGTCTTCTTGTAGATGGAATGCTCGTGAGTAATTTGTTACTATGGAAGTCTTGCTTCCATCGATCTTAATGAACGTCGTCTATCTTATACGTATCGTTATTTTCATCGCCTTTTTGTGGAAAATTTGTGCATTCATTATATGTGCTTATTTAGCCAAATTTAACATTTGTTCAATAAATACTGTATAATATTCTGATACTCAAGGTGAACTTGCACTCAAAACTCATCTTACATGCTATCATTCTCTACCAGAAAAGAAGAATATTCGAATATTTTTAACATTTATCTTTCTGCTCATTTTGAGACACATAAATTTTTCTTTCATAAAGTAAGACCAATGCACTTTTCAACCCCAAAGGAACATAAAGAGCAAATGTTTATTCATTCAAGTAGGATAGTTTTCTAAGCCATAAGTGAAGAAATGTTTGTGTTTGTTTAGCCCGACAATAGCTTCTTAAGTCCTGCAAATGTAAAGTAATTGTCTTTAGTTCATGTTTGAGTGATGAGTGATATATTTTACCCGAAAATTTACTTCAAACCTAATAGTATTATTGTTGACTTTTATTATTGCTTGTTTCAATTCACATTACAATTATAACATGTTTGAAAAACATCCATCGAAGGCACTATTATTAATACAGTACAGCATCAAGCCCTGTAAGACTGCACTACAAGATATAGACGTATTACTTGTCTCTATACAAATTATACCTCAAAAACTCAAATATACAACCCATTTCTTTCAGCAAATTTCATATGTGCATTTGTGTATATTAATATTTACAATCCTTGCATCAATGGTATATGATTTATGTGAAAATCATCATTATAGTTGTATGTGCGTTTCTCTGTCGGTTTATCTATATATCAGTTGATAATTCTGCGATTACATGTGTGTCCAAAATATTAAATTTGCCTGCTGATTTAAAACCTTTAAAAGCCATCATCTATTTCAAATCAATAGATGACGGCTAGTTCTGTCCTTGAGGCTCTCAGTTTTGACACAGCAATTTGCTGACTAGTTAAAATCTTCGAAGTCACATCAGCTCTTTTGAAAACAAAAGTCATCAACGTCTTTAATAGCACAGAAACACGAAAGATATTTAAAGAGCTGAAACAGAATATGTTATCAGATTTTCACCTTTAACCCTTGTTTTGGTACTAAGTGTAAACCAGCCATCCTAGATCCAAAGAGGTTTCAGGTAATTCAATGCAGTGAGCATTTATTTTACGTGGCGCTAAAGGTTTAGTTAGCTTTATTTGACAGGTCCCTATTTACTCTGTAGTGGATCATAAAGATTACATTCATTGTAGCAATATCACACACACAAACACACACACACATAGGCACACACAGACACACACTCGCACGTTTGTATATATATATATATATATATATATATATATATATATATATATATATATATATATATATATATATATATATATATATATATATATAATGTGGAGTGTGTGAGTGTGTTTGTGCAGGTTTATGAATATACAGGATTTTCCTTAAGAGATTTATAATAATATAAACTGTAAAGCGCTTGTGAACAGCAGAGTAGATTGAGATTTTATGATAAAATGTATCATCATTGTTAAAAAAAAAACTTATTATTATTATTATTATTATTATTATTATTATTATTATTATTATTATTATTATTATTATTAAAAGAAAACATAGTGTTAAATAGATGAATACAATGTCAGTCGAATAATCTTCAGAACCATCAGTTGAAAGTTTGCAATAATTTAAATGATTTGCCCATCTGTATCTTCTTTCCATGCGCATCACGTCAATTGCTGTTGTCATGGGACGGAAATTCGTGAGAAAGTGAAGTGTTATCTTAACTTGCGAAAACATGTAAGAAAGAAAGGATACCTATCTGAATGCGATTTTGACATTTCTTGTCAATAGCAATAAAGAAGATATCGTTGTATCTATACGTAAATTATCTTGAGCTCCTTATCCTGACCTCAGTCATCTGTAAAAAAAAAATATCAACGATTGTAATTAAATTAAGCTTTTACTCTGTTGTAATCTTGATCCCTGAAAAATTTAAAGTCATTAAACTATTTCACAGCAACTACAGAAACGATAATTTAAATGAGGAATTTATAGAACTATTTCACTGAAAATAGTATAAACTGCAAAAGAAAAGATCCTTTTCTGCCATATTGGTTTTTTTGTGATTAAAATATGTAAAATGAAATATTCTCAGTCAACGTTTCTTAATTTGACTTGTTACATAAAGCGGATTCATCTTTTTCGGAAACAAAAAATTATATCGCAGGTACTACTAATATACCTGCTACTACAATAGAACTGTAAAACAACACTTTCAAACAAACAGTGGCATAGCTCGTAGTAACCGTTATCATACGTTGTATGGTTGCCAGTAGATAATGTATGCAGGTATGGAAACCATGCATTCATGTCTATTGAACTGGCAGTCAAACAATTAGCATTTTATACCAAAAGAAATAATATTCGAATCATCGCACTCCTTATCTCACTTTGCCAGCTTTGAGAGACAACAGACTTTCCGTCAGGAACAAAAACTAGCGCGCTTTTCAACCATAAGGGAACATAAACGTTTTGTAAAAAAAAAAGGAATTACAATTTATTGTTTGTTAAACCCGACTATATTTTAGTCGTGTAACTGTAATAGTATTTTCATCTTAAATAAACTTTCGTACTGACAATAGCAAAAACTACAATTCCTTAAACTAGTACATGTTTTCTTCTTGTATTAGCATTTGAACCGCTATAATAGTAAAATTATTAACTTTGTAGAGTTGTCCTTTGCAGCACATGTTGTAATTAATAACTCTTTTCAAAACCGTCACTTGGAAATAATGTTATTAGTGAAGTACAGCGGCAAGGCTTGTAAAGCAGCACTATCATTCGCAGACACAGGTCCTGTCGCTTTGGAAACTATACCTCTTTAATGGAATATATAAGCAGCTTCTTTCTAGAAATTTACCTTCGCGAATTTTTATATATGTATGTGTTTTGAATGCTTGCGTAAATTTCTGATGTTTCATTTGAAACATTTTGCATGATTCTTCGGTTCATGTTTCGTTTGGTTGGACTCATGAACCGATAACTAACCTTCTTTCTTTTAGTTAATGCAGTAAAATTAATATCCTGAAACGTGCTTAAATGGAAACGCAAGCCTTACGTTTGACAATGCTGAAATTATATTCCATATTTAAATCATATTTTCATTATATTCTTTGGAAAAGGAAACTTTAAAAATAATATTACATAAAAATTTGAGCAGGTTATCAATTTAAAGCAGGCAGTTTCATAGAAAGCATTTTTGACTTCCAAGTGGTATAAAGCTTTCACTTATATGCTGATAAAGGAAATTATTCATATTTTAATATCGTCGAAATTTTTTACCAACATTGTTCGGATAATTAGCAATAATTTCAATTAAACAATATTAAGATACAGTTATAAAAATTAATTTAAACTAACTCTACAATAACGAAAAAAAATCGAAGCTAAAGAGTTGTTAGTTAAAAAAATACCCTCGAACTTTTCACGTGAACACTAAGAGTTAATGATCTGCATTTTTACGGTCAGAGGAATAAACTATTTTGTTCTTCAGACAGATAAGATTTTTATGGATCCCAATTATATATCTTTATTTTCCTATTGAGTACTGAGTGAACACAGTTACCTGGATACCAGTAATACCGTAGAAGAATGTTATGGATCCATTCATATTGCTCTACAATCTTGACTAAAATGTGTCTTAAATATTTCTAATTATCACATAGTCGGTTCAGCTTTCTTCTAGTATGTGCATCTTCTATATGTTTGATACCACAACGTCTTACATATCACTTTATGTGATCCTAATTGGTCCAAATAACCACATAAACCGATTGTACACTAATATCGGGAATATTTTGTTTTCTAAGAACATTTTGGCGGTAATTTCTGGACTCGAGTCAGGAAAGGGCATTGGAGAAAAACTGGTCCCGTCTGCCTGAATATGATCAAAAATGGCGTAAAACGCCAAGACAAGAAACACAAGAAGTAAAGCAAACAGTATTGCTCTGTTTATAGCGTGTGTATTGGGTGAGGGGTGAAGGGGGCTGGCGGTATATATGTAACATAGAATTTACCCTATTTGCATGCGTAGTTTAAATAATAACTTACAGAAATGAAAAACAAAACTCACCTTTGTTCACAGAAAAATGTGGACATTAACCGGTCTCAAAACCAGTCAAACTTTTTTCAAAAACAGCAAATTTACGCGGTAAATAAGTGGTGCAAATCTGATTTTAAAAAAAAATTACGTCTTCTATACAGCATTCTGTTCCAAATCAATTTCTACAAATATCAGGTCACAAATACATTACATTAAGTATCGAAATTTCTGCATCCAGTAATCCTTTCACATGAATATAGCAACAATGTAATGTTTAGATGTGACAGTGACATTTTAGGATAAACATGGATCATGAATTCTAGTCCTGCTCTAATCGATACAGTGTGCCGCATCAAACAATGTGAAATCAGATGGGACATTCTGTGTTAAAAATGATTTTGTCTATTTAAAAATATTCTGTTTATGAAAATGGACGCTTATTCTTTGATTTAGAGTGTTTACAAATCTACTTTTATTAATTCATCTTTGTTTGGGACCTTTTCTACGTAAAACAAATGAAAGGAAAATCGTCTGTCAGAATGAATGATCTTGTTCATTCTTATTTCTATCTAAACTAATTTCCACTGAAATAATAAAAACACCTATGCTATGTGATTAAAAGAATATCAAATGGGTAATGATTTAATATTAAATTTATGAAACTCCATATGAAGTGTCCACTAAGTAACCTTTTCAAACATTTTTTCATGCAATTCTTTACTAAATTCAATATGTACCCCATCCACAACCTTAACTAGATCTTCAATAAGAGCTACAAAAGGTTTCAATTTTCTCGAAGCAGTAAAGGTTATACTGCGAGCTCAAGATTTTCAATAACCAAACTTGCAAGGAATACATATTGAATAGGGCACTTGGTACGGGTCTGTTCAGGATGAACGCACATATATATTAGAGCTGGGTAACACAAACATTTTTTCAAGATACCGGACCACGTTATACCGCAATTATGTTAGGGGCCAACAATTAAAGTTTCTGGGGCAGTGGTCGGATTTTTTACTTTACCACTTTAAAATTGCTGGAAAATATCTTGCTCTGATTTAAACCAAAATAACACCATATTATATCCTTTTTATTATTTTAATAAAACAAAATAATCATCTTGAGATAAAAGATAATAAAACATAAGTGCTGGAAAGAAAATCGCGGTGACCCCTCCCCAGACCAGTAAATGTCAAGTATATTTTGTGAGTGAATTTGATACATGTATTTAGACTTGTATAATTTGTGACTTAATCACTGTGCCTATAGTGAAATGTTTATGCTTACAGCGTTACCCTATTGCTGACATTCTCTAAAATACTTTGTGCTAACATTACAAAGCTATTTAATAAAAACAGGAAGAATTGGCTGTGAATTCTATAATTTACTTGCTACTCTATGGATACAAAAAGCAGGGAACATTTTAATGGGATGTCAACAACCGTTGCAGAATCTTTATCACAGAAATTCTATTCGGTCTCAATGTTGACATATTTGACACTCATTAAACTGTCAGACATGTTACTAAAGGTCATACAATTTTGGGATACAAAATATTATAAATATTCTTTATTTCAGTTTGTCACTTTCATCAGATGCTTTGACTTCTCCGTCCGCCTCGCGGGGATGCGGGAGTCGAGGGTTCGACTGGGTGGGGTATCATATGCTACATGTTAGCGTCATGATGCCCCAGTGCTAGACATCACTATAAGCTACCACAATGAAGACATACCATAGCGATATGACTTTAAAATTGTTATACCTACGTTACAAATTCTAAATCACAGACACACACAAACACACCCCCGCGCGTATCAGGTGAGTAGCTTATAGCTTAGGCAAGATCCCATAGGTAGGCTTTGCATAGAGGCCTGCATTAGGGCCTAAATATTATATCTACGCCACTGCTCTTTCTGTGGTTATTTTCTGCTACAAACATGCAGGTTAAAATTATCTTTGTCTATATCTAAGCCAGCCCATCCATCAAGCATTCCCCTCTCCTATGTCAGACGGTTCACCTTGTTGTGCTTGAAGTCTAATATTGCATCTAAAACGAATATGCTAAATCCATTCTTCATGCAAACTTCTTAGATAATAAAAATAATAATAATAATAATAATAATAATAATAATAATAATAATAATAATAATAATAATAATAATAATAAAATTAATACAATTATTATCAATATTATCTTTATTACACTGATATCACTTTTATTATTATGTTTTATATTTCTCGCGAGCAACAATTTACAATTAGCTTCAGAAAGAATCTCTATTCCCTACATTTATATGTAGAGCGTGTAAACATTTTCAGGTGTATATTTCACCTAATCTTTACTAATTGATTGATTGGTGCCTTGTATGAAAATTAAAAATTCCATTCATTTAATGGATATTAATGGATCTATTCATTTTTGACACTGAAGGGATAATAATGGATCTATTCATTTTTGACACTGAAGGGATAATAATGGATCTATTCATTTTTGACACTGAATGGATAATAATGGATCGATTCTTTTTAGACACTGAAGGGATAATAATGGATCTATAAGTTTGTTGGATACTAAAATTAATATTCAGGAAACTGTACAGACACAGGAATCATGAGATACGTGTTAGGCGTACACTGAAAGGCAAACAATCAATGCTACAAACCTTTCCCATATTAAAGGTTTTGATTTATTACTAAGCAATATCAGTTAATACAAGAAATTATTCATGAAAAGTTCATGTGTATCCATGATCCGAACCTTGATACAGAATTTTTTTATTTTCAGCTAGGATTCAGAAATCATCCAGTTTTGATACAAGTTTCTGATTCAACCAATCATGCTATATGATATTCGCCTTTAATCCTTGATGGTATATTGATTATAAATAATGATCATCCAAGAAATTGTTAATCCAGAGTGCATGTGCATCTATCACCGCCGTAACTACAGATAAAAACGAGTTGTTATAATCTAGGATCGTACAAATCTAAATTAATGAATATGAGGTATGCTGCCTTTAGTGTTTTGCATATTAACACAAAAATTATTATTGTTGTTGTTCTTATTATTATTATTATTATTATTATTATTATTATTATTATTATTATTATTATTATTATTATTATTATTATTATCATTATCATTATTATTATTATTATTATTATTATTATTATTATTATTATTATTATTATTATTATTATTATTAATTGGGTAAATATTAAGTTCATACAGCTAACCAGCAACATTTTCCTTCACAAATTACATGTATAAATAATTTCTTTCCAAACATGAAATAGTGAAAATGTTCAGTGAAGAAACTTATTTAAATAAAGAGTTTACTTAATGCTTATAAAGCCAGGACGATTAATAGTAGTAGTACTAGTAGTATTAGTACTAGTAACAGTAGTAGTGGCAATGTTGTTGCAGTTACTGTTGTCCTAAAACATATGTATGTATGTATGTATGTATGTATGTATGTATGTATGTATGTATGTATGTATGTATGTATGTATGTATGTATGTATGTATGTATGTATGTATGTATGTATGTATGTATGTGTGTGTGTGTGTGTGTGTGTGTGTGTGTGTGTATGTATGTATGTATGTATGTATGTATGTATGTATGTATGTATGTATGTATGTATGTATGTATGTATGTATGTATGTATGTATGTATGTATGTATGTATGTATGTATGTATGTATGTATGTATGTATGTATGTATGTATGTATGTATTAATAAAAACCAAACTTCCGAATCAATCGAAAATATTACTTTAAACGTCTAGAGGGTGTTCCTTGTATTTTAGTGTAATTGGAATAACCTCTTTACCTTTGTTACCTTTTATGTGTATGAGCTTTGTCTTTATTTTACGGATACCTTCCCATGTACAAAATGCTGGACATTGTTACATTATTCATCGATTTTGCCGATAAAGCGTCTCCTAATTATCTTCACAAGTTCGAGTTTTCGGTTTACTGAAATAAACGGAGCCCCGAGTGGCCGAGTGGCCGAGTGGTCTAAAACGCTGTCCGTTACGGATCACTGCCATCTCACCGCCGTCTGCGGGTGTTCGAGTCGAAGATTCGGCGAATGTGGATAGGTGAGAAAGCATGCCAGTAGCTTCTCGTGGGTCGGTGGTTCTTTCCGGTGATTTCCCGGTTTCTTCCTCCACCATTAATACTGGCCGCCATGTATAGCCTATCGTGTGCTGAAAAATGGCGTTAGGCACCACCACAACAACAACAACAACTGAAATAAAATATTGCAAGTCTGTTTGATTAACTATAGAGTAGTCCGCTACCTGTAATCCAAATAAAACATTAGTCATGCGAGACAAATGCCTCGTTTACCGTCCTTACATTGAGAATTTATCCCTCTTGAAACATTGACCTAAAGCGCGAAATTAAAATTATCCGCCATACATACCGGTCTTCGAACCACTTCGGTGCATATCGACCGGGTCTAAGTTCAATGTGGGTGATATTATGCCGTGAAATGTCAAAATAATATGTGTAATGACATACTTCCGGTTCTTTGGCAACATGGCAGCTAACATCAAAACCAGGGTAACAACAGTGGTATAACTGTTCTCTTTTTGTTGCTCTCGTTATATATATATATATATATATATATATATATATATATATATATATATATATATATATATATATATATATATATATATATATATATATATATATATATATATAGCACGAGAGATATATAATATCATGTACAGACGGATATTAAAAGTGGAAATTTAAAAACTATTTCATTAAAGATATTAAGGATTTTAGAAGGTTTCATACCATTGTTCTATGGTATCTCTGGTAACCTGGTAACTGTACTGATACACAAATCTTGCAATACTTGTATGCAATCAATGGCCCACAGGGTCCTGTCTATTTGAATGAAATGCAGTTATTTTCTTCGGAACAAATATGGAGCATTTTCTTCCGGACGGAATGCTAATGCATAATTTGTTTACTGCGCATAAGGCTCATCTGTGTCAGTCGGGATAAAACAAACATCAAATCATATTTCAATTGTACAGAGAACTATACGAACTATAATAAGGAGATCTATTCGACTAAAGGGGCCACTTCTTGCCAGTAAACTTCGGATTAATAATAATAATAATTTTAATAATAATAATAATATTAATAATAATAATAATAATAATAATAATAATAATAATAATAATAATATTATTATTATTATTATTATTATTATTATTATTATTATTATTATTATTATTATTATTATTATTATTATTATTATTATTATTATTATTATTATTATTATTATTATTATTGTGATTGTTGTTGCTGTTCCAGCTGTTTTTGTTGTAGTTGCTGTTGTTCTTAAAAGCATAAGAATATATTCGATTATAATATATATATATATATATATATATATATATATATATATATATATATATATATATATATATATATATATATATATATATATATATATATATATATATATAGCGTGTTGTAGGTTGAGGCTTGTAAACAGGCAACACATAACTGCCTGGAGACAGCGTGTTGCGGCTTGATTCTGGAAAACAGCCATGTACAGCTTTTAGAAAGAAACCTATTGCAGGTTGGCGCTTGAAAACAAGCTGTAGTTTAGCTTTTTATGGTATCGTCACTTATCCTTTGGAATTTCCTGCTCCATCTTTGATCCGTAAATCGAATTCCAAAGGTACATTTAAAAACTTCATTCACATAATACCTTCATCAACGCCTTGCTTGGTACATTAAACTCTCCAAGTACAGCATTTTATCCAGATATAATGTTAGCTTTTGTGGATGTGAGAATACCTGTGAATGTTGAAGTCATTGAGATTAATTTACTCTGCAAATTTAATAGCCCTAAGTCCAACACAATTTTCAACCCTACATAAAATAAACTCAGTCTGAAGAAAAAAAGCATAAACTATAAATGTAATTATTGACGATATTATTATATTTGCACACACACACAAACACACACACACACACACACAGACATGGGATTTTATGTAGTGATGCACGTACATATATCGGAAGAAGATATGTGAAACCATTGTGTTTTTATTTCTTCTTTATGTTTTCACTAACCACCTCTCCTTTATCTCGATAACTGTAGTCGCTCAAATATCTAAACGACTGACACAATGAAGCACTGTTTTTGAGGACAGACCAAATGTAAAGAGTGCATTCTCAAACTATGAAATAAAGCAGTAATAGGTCCAGTGTTTTACATCTAGAAACTATGTGGGACACACAACAAAGATAAAAGTTATGGGGTCCTAGACCCACATTCTAGACATGTTTATTTCTATTTTGTTTTACTTTTTATACAATTATAGACGGGACATGCTTTCGTTCATTTTTTTTTTATATTTTTTTTGCAAAAATAAAATCACGTGGTGAACGGCATCCATTGTGTCCTTGTTCAACTGATAGTAACCCTAAGATTTTATCCATCCAAATTTCAACAAGGTTTCGATAAGGGAATAAATCCTGACTCCCCCATTTAGACGATCTGGATATCGACTGTTTGATTTACTGACCTCCCACCCGCACATACCATTGATTCATTGCTGATTGGTTAATAGATTTACAAGTGTCGATGTCAATGTTCTTTGTAAGTCTGTTAATCGCCATCTTGAACGCTTTGCCATGACAAATCATAATGACTGGACGACTATTATAAAAGCCTCTAAATGGCGAATATTTATTTTTAGATGTTACTTTTAGAAATTTTATTCTGAAAATGATTGTAATAAAACGAAAACAAACCTTAATTGGTATAATGTTCATCGTGTTGATAACAATATATTATGAAGTTTTTGCTCCAAAAGCTGTCTTAACGACACAAGGCATAGACCGCCCAGAGCTTCATGTGAATGCGTACGTTGATGAATGTTTGGAGGATAGAGATCCTGGAGATAAACGTCACCAGGAGTTGTTACCAGAAGTTGATATTTATTTGCGAATGTATGGTAAAGTTGTTAATTATTATCAACAGATGTTACTGCCTAGTATGCGTTTCTTTTGGAAGGGAAATATATCACTTTTACTTGTATTAGATGGGGAAAGCATAGAAGATCGAAAACTTGGAAGGATTCTTCAAACGGAATATCCTTACCCTAAGGTATGTTTTCAAGGCGCAATAGACCCTGAAATTTATCATGGCATAGGCCATGAAAGAATGCAGAGAGACTTCTTTTATCCCGAAAAATTTACATCCAGAAAATATGTGGGATTCATAGACACTGATACAGTTTTTGTTACTAGGTTAACAAGGAATTTATTCTTTGAAAACGGGAAACCAATTGTAATTGGTGTTTATGGCCCTGCATCAGACCCGTTTTGGAGCAGCATGTCGGAATTGACAGCCGATATGTTCCAGTCGAAGGAAGTTGTAAAATGCATGTCTTACTTCCCTGTAATCATCCAGGTGGAACACATCATAAAACTCAGAGGTTATTTGGAGGCTTTACACCAAAAACCATTCGACGAAATTTATAAAGAGTACTCTAAAGGAAGCTTTGGCCAATTTAATATCATGTGTCAATACATTTGGAAATTTCATAGAAACGAATATTCTTTTTACTTTCATAGAAGAACATCACATTGGAATGGAGAGGGAAATTCTCCCGGCCGGGAACATCCCTCGTTCTATGATGTCGTAATTACCCCCGAACAGACAATACCAAGGATAAGGACATCAGTTCATTACCGATATATTACAACAGATAAATGGAAACAAAATGTTACTCTGAGAAACATTTTAAAGACTGGGATATGTTTTTCTGGAGGATTTGATATATGTCCAGACGTATGTCGGAGTTTAAACAGAACAGCTCTACACAGAGAACTGTTTTTATTTGAACAAAGTAACTGGACGTGGGATGATCGATGCCATGAAGAACAAAATAAGCACTATAGTTTTGTTAAGAATATATCAGACAAAGACACATATGAAGTTATCAAAAAAGCTTGTGACGAGGTCAATTATTTGACATTCAATGTAATGAAGAAGGATTGAGACTACCAATCTCTATTATTCTACATTCAAATGGATGCTAATCATTCTTGTTTTAAACACTATGATATCTGCTACCTTGATTTGTAAAAGCTGAATCTCTCGTTAGTTAGGATTTTAAAAGTTTTTTTCAGTAGATATTAATAAATATCTTTCTGAGGAAAATTATCTATTTCATCAGCACTCTTAATTTTTTTAAGTCACAATTCTGTTAAACAAAATAGGTCTTTTTACCCTACAGTTGTTTCTCCCTAATTCCATCTTCAGGTAAGCCAGATTTGCAAATCAGCAATTTTGTAAATGAACGAGTGTTGATTGTGGCATTCTCTAGTTCTTGAATAAATTAGTTAAATAAACATGCTTTTTAATTTCACTACAGGCAAACTTATTTGATTATATACGCTATTCATTTCCAATAGTTATTAGTATTTATGACTTTTTTGTCAATAGCGGTTGTGTAGGCAAAATACTTAAAACCCAGCTTGAATTAATTATTTACGCCCTCAAACTCTCTCACAGATACATGAAAGAAAACAGTATGTTTTAAACGATTCGTCTCAACGAAATTAGGCGTGTCAATAGTATAAGATATAATATTCAGTCAAACATAAAGAAAGACTTATTGTCTAGAATATATTAATATTGTTTGCACAGATACTTAACATATATAAGTTATTATTAATGATTCATAGAGACCTAGCATTCAGAATATATGTTGTTTTTGGCCACATAGACAATTAGCGTCTAAGATAAATTGCTACTGGCTGCATAGAGACTTACCGTCAAGAATATATATGATATTGGCGATTCAATGTCATTATAGGTTGTAATGATTATGTGTAAGCAGCATATTGTATACCTAACTTTTGTCTCTGTGGATTATATTCTAAGATATAGGTGCTATAATTAGGTTCTTTATTTGGGTTCGGGTTCTAAACCCATGATTGAGCATTTCGACATTTAATCAAGTAGGAATGTTTAGCGAAATAGTCATGGTGATTTATATAAGGAGAAAAAAAGATGCTAATTTTATATTTCTTTTCCTATTTTTGTTACTGTCCTTATTTTAGTTTAGTCTGTAGAAGTATTTAATGATATGTTTAGATTTAATTTGAGAAGAATCAATTTTTTAAATAATTTATTGAGTTGCAATGTGTTCATGTCTGTTGGGATAAAACACTACTTTGGGATTATTGTAAATTCATTTAAAGACGTTTTAGACAACATCATTATGATACATCAAGAGGGTTATCATTTGTGCACATTCAAGGGTTTAGATACATTATCACAATCAAGACTGACATTCAGTCTGAACACTATTCTTTTGAACTTGTGATATAACTTTTAAGATTATTTATGATTTTATTCACAATATTGTACGTTCTGCAATTTTAATTTTGTGAGTTAAAGAATTAAATTATTTGTTAAGTTATACAAAACCTGTTTGTTTTACTTCTTTCTGTTAATTAAGTCCATAGAATCTGATCAGTATTTTCTCTTTTGTGTCATTTACTATCTTATTAAACCAAAACAATATTAATACGATATTTATTCTACATTCTGAAGGGATTAATCATCCACTTTCCTTACTTATATTACTGGCATGCAATTTTGCCCTTTATGAATACAACCATGAGCAACAGGCCCCTAGGGAAAAAGGGTACAATACAGCAAATCTAATTACAGAAAATCTCGCATACTATTGATACAGACAAAGCACTTTGCATATCAGGGACACCTTGCTGGATGATCTACACGCTAGAATTAAAATTGGACCTTTAAACTACTTTAACTACCTACTTGTTCCAAATATAATATCTTCTAACTAATAGCTTTATCTTCTTTGTTTGAAACCCAAAAAAATATTTTGGACAAAGTGGAGATACCTCAACACGCATAATATATACATGCTAAAATATTATTCATGCATTTGACTAAACTGTTCATAGTATTAGGAACTCTGAAGGCAACATTTTTGACAATGCAACAAAACTTCTATTTACTTAAATAAACATTGGGGATGAAAGTTATCAATCTAGAATGCCGCGATCGAATCTTGGTAAAATAATGAAATATATAAATAAATGTTAAGTAGAAAGAAAGTAATTAAAATGTGTCACTTTCTAGTGAGAATTTATTTCCTGTGAGAATTTAAAAAATGTTTTAAATGAAGAGTATTCTAATAAATTTCCATGCTCGACCCAAAAAATTACTCTTGGATGTAGCTTTTGCAAATCGTTCATCAACTCGCAAATTTGGCGAGAAAGGGGGAGGTCAGCTAGATTAGTTTTCCTCAAATCACGTGTAATCGAAAAGATTCAGTTTTAAATTATGATAAAATGAGAAGCTTCCACACATTATATTGACAACCAATTAAAGGAGCAAAACATGAACCAAAATTCTTCTTTCGCAAGACAAAATTTTTTGTCTGGAGAACAAGGGTAACATTAATAGTAGGTCGTCAAGGATTCGCAAATTTCTAAATCTAAAGGTTATAAAGTACTATATTAAGAACGTCCTGAGTATAATTGTCAATTTTAGGAAGCCCAAATATTCATCAGTAAAGGCATCTATTAATTAATGAAAAAATAAACAATATTTACACTGTTGCATTGATATTCTTACCCTTACCATCTTTTAATTTAATCGTCTAACGGATTTTTTCTTAAAACATGTGACATATTTTTAATAAAATGTAGAAAACTTAGAAAATTTATATAGCATGGCATTTTGTTATTATGTAACGCAAGCGTTTCTTGATGCTGGGTAAAAATTTTAAAAAGCTGGAATCTCTTATGTGGCATAGATTTTATGACGTTATACAACTGTGCGTACAATGATGAAGATAAAAGTTTTGATCTATGTAAAATAGCAAGTTGCCATAATCTGTACAACAGGTAAAAGACGTGAAAGCGATGATTTCCATTTCATTCAAATTTGCAAATAAACATTGAGAACTAATGTTTCATTTTCTTTTAAAAGATATTCATTATATTGTATCATTATTGAGTGTAGTCTACGACCCATATCTTTGTGATTAAATAGGGCATCCTCTTGTAAGACTATATTTTGTAATCTTGTCAGACTCAGTCCCTTATATATACTTTTTTCGTTGTAGTTTTATAACTATTAGCCGTCTTACATGACTTTCTCCAAAAATAGCGTTTAACCAAACATATAGTTACAACGATTAATCGAAAAAATAAAACGAGTGTCCTACAGTATCTACAAGGATCGTTAGCAAAAAGGACGTATTATCATATTTAATCTGTCTTTGCTCCCTAAGTTATGTAACGTCACATCAAAATGAATTGTTCCAAATTAGAATTTCACATCGCCTGCAATTCCAAATTTGCTATCGAAATCATTTCAAATATTGTTTATACACAATTCTGCTTTGTGATCATAGTTGCCTGTCTCTTTAGCAGTCTCTAAAATCCTAGGTATAATAATAATAATAATAATAATAATAATAATAATAATAATAATAATAATAATAATAATAATAATAATAATAATAATAATATATTATTATTATTATTATTATTATTATTATTATTATTATTATTATTATTATTATTATTATTATTAAAAGAAGAAGAAAGAAGATGATGACGACGATGACAGCGATGATGACATGATTGTGATGATGACACAAGTTTAAAATAACTTTTTTTTCAGATAAATTATTATTGGTCGAAATTTTAATTCTGGATAATACAAAAGCTACAAAATGCAACCATTACAAAGACAAGAACAGCGGCAAATTCATTAATCCGTAATCATCACCAAGATAAGAAAAAAGAAGACCAAGAAGGGTGCTAGTAGTAGTAATAGTAGTAGTAGTAGCAGCAGCAGTAGTAGTAGTTAGTGTAGTTATTTATTTATTATTGTTGTTGTTGTAATATCGTTGTTAATAATAATGCTAACGGTTATATTTGTAACTGTCTGTTTATCCAGCATATGCTCAAAACTTCTGCCCAAAAATATTGTGTATTATTTTAAAATTAAATTTTATTTGACTTTTTATTATATTTGTATATTGTTTTAAAATTCATTAAGTGATAGATTTTTATTTAGCTTATTATCACGACTATATATGTGTTTTAAAATGTATGCAAGATGGGAATATTATTTTACTTGTCATTGCCTGTTTTTGTATTGTCTTAAAATAGATTCAAAATAAGAGTTTTATTTGATTAGTTTTTACATCAGAATATATTGTTTTCACATTTATTCAGAATTAAAGTTGTATTATGCTAGAAACTATAGTTCGTTCCACACAGTATGGCGAGTTTTTATCATGTAGCGCAGTAAATTTTCAGGTAAGCGTCATTAAATGGAGTTCAAAGTACTTAATTCTTTTCAAATACTTTCCGTGAAATGAATATGTTTTATTTTAGATAAATTTAATTACGCTGCAAATGTATTAAACTACAAATACGACAAAATTAGCAACGCAGGGTGGCAACAACTATAACAAAGCATAATGTTCCAGACATAGATTACACACCACTGGCTCAAAAAAAAAATCATACTGTCTCTATCGATTAAATATACAGTAATAATATCAAATGGATTTGTTTCTATTTTCTCGTGTGTAGAGCTCGTGTTACTTGATGTTTTACTTGATGCAAGCTTTAGAAATGTCGTTCCTTGTTGTAGTACTGCACTTTTCATTATTTTATTCAAACTTACAGTGGGGTTTATTCCATAACTTTTGTTTTGTTCATAAACTATTTAAAAATAATGATTTTCTTTTTTGAATTACCGATTGGTCTCAAGCGCTTTCCGTTACGGATCACTGCCATCTCACCTCTGCGTGGGTTCGAGTCTAACATTCGGCGAATGTGGATACGTGAGAAAGCTTGCCAGTAGCTTCTCGTGAATCGGCGGTTCTTTCCGCGGATTTCCTGGTTTCTTCCTCAGCCATTCATACTGGCCGCCATGTATAGCCTATCGTGTGCTGAAAAAATGGCGTTAAGCTCCAGAACAACATAATCAAACTTACAGTGGGGTTTATTCTATAACTTTTCTTTTATTGATAAACTATTTAAAACTAATGATTTTCTTTTTTGAATTTTATTCGTTAGTTAAATTTTATAATGAAATATTCAATTATTTGATACCATGGAAGTGTTTTTTATATAAAAAATCAAATAGATAATTATCGTTAGTATATTATACAAAACTAAAACGTTATAACAATTCAGATGCAAATAGCGCATTAATTTATTAAAAATAATTCATTAAATATTGAAAAATATAAAACTTATTTTAAAAACAAAAGAAATTATTAATTAATCAAACGTTTTTTTAATAAAATATTTTCTGGAGACTTTATACATTATTGTCATTCAATTGTAGTGAACAAAATTAACAAGCACACAATTCTTTCAATAAAAAGAAATAGTATGTTATCTTAACATCTATCCTATTTTAAAAAAAGAAACAAATTTGAAAATTTCTGATTGGCGAATCCTTATTCTAAAAAAAAAATGAAAGCTTCTCATTATTTCTTAAGCTTCCATTAATTATTTAGTAGTAGTAGTAGTAGTAGTAGTAGTAGTAGTAGTAGTAGTAGTAGTAGTAGTAGTAGTAGTAGTAGTGGTAGTAGTAGTAGTATATTAATCAAGAAAAAAACTGGTTATTAATTTAATCATATGTGGTCAGCAAAATGTAGTCTTCCGGTAATACTTCCTATGTTGTGGCAGTTGTATTGAGAACAAGATGATCATATATGTGGTTAATAAAAAAATGTTATTTCATTAACTATGGTCAATTTGCGTGACTTCGCTAACGTCATTAAAAAACTTGCAGGTAAATTGTTCTATTTAAAATCTTCAGGACAATAAAGTTTAGGAAAAAAAATACTTCCTTTTTTTTCATCTAGTAAATTTAATTACTTAACAGTTAATTCCTTGAATATATTTTGACAACATTCCCGTGAAATTAGTCCTTCATACAAATGTTCTTAGCTACATTTAGTTGCATTTTGACCAAAAAAGGCTTAATGATCATAAAATACAATTAAAAATAAAAAGAGAAATGATTAACAATTTTTTTATACCAAACAAATTATTGTTCCTAAGGGCTTGCCTGCACAGAAAAAGCCCAAGGTAGAAAGCGATGAGCGGGTCCCCAAGCAAAATAACTGCATTGCGGAGTTGATTTACGCTAGCAATTTGTAAAGATTATCCAATGAATAAAATGTAAATAACACTTCAGTAGAAATTACAATCATTCGTTGATGTTTATTGCAAATACAAACGATTAACTAGTCATTACCCTTTTTACTGTTAAATTATTCGTTATACTCTCTCTCTCTCTCTCTCTCTCTCTCTCTCTCTCTCTCTCTCTCTCTATATATATATATATATATATATATATATATATATATATATATATATATATATATATATATATGTATATATATATATATATATATATATATATATATATATATATATATATATAATTTGTATCCATTCACTAATTTTAATTCAAGGTCAATGATTCTTTTAAATACAGTACTTAGAACTCAGTTAACTGACAAATTCAAAGATCTTAGGAGTACAACAAAAATGTTATCTATATATTACTCTTTGTTTAGTTGCACTTTCTCTATAAGGATGAGATGTTCATATTTGTAATTCCATTAGAACTCTTTACGACCCGACAATTTAAGTTAGGACCTATATTCAGTTTCATTCATTATTCATTCAATAGTCGTTTTATCGTAGTGTTTGCGAAATATGAACCTAATTTATATTAAATTGAATTTTTTAAAGAATGAAAAAGCATGGCATCCATGTAAAACGTAGCTCAGATACGAGTCAGGTTTCAAAAGCATTAATAATTAACTAACATTACTTCGGTAAATGTGCTCTTTAACTGCATTCAGCTGCATTTTAAAATCTTAATAATCAATTATTTTTCAGATTTTTTTTCAAGTAGAAAATTCTTTGAAGAAATATATTATACTTATGTTTAAATAACTTAAAATTGCAATGATCGTATGAGCTAAAAAAAAGACTATTAAATCTTCTTTATTCAGTTTAGCGCATTCTTTTGAAAGAAAATCGTACAAATAAATAATTTCATTCCATCTCATTTTGATTATTTTAATATAGAATGATTATTAATTTACTAATCGCTATTTAATAATATGAACTATTTATTACAATATTTATGAACTATATAAAGCTTAATCGATTATCGATTATTCCTTCACAAATCTGTTTTTGGTAAGATAAAGTCCATGAAAAATCGACCAAGGTTATATTCAATTCAATTATTAAAAATCAGATATCATATAATACATATCAAAAATTGAAATAAATGATTATTCTCTAACAAAATCTTCAAAAAAATTAATTCTTATGTGTCTGAATTATATTCACTTCTCTGGTAAAGCACGACTGCCATACATACACTTTTCGAGAGGATAATTCAATAACTAAGAATAATTCAATATATAAATTCTTTTGAGAAATTAACATCATTCAGAGTATTGAAGAAGTCAATAACAACATCCTTAAAAACTATTTTAGCCTATGTACTTACAATGAATTATTTAGGATAATTGTCTAAAACTTGGAAAGGATTACAGAGTACTTTAAGTGACGTGATCAACTGAAAACGTGGCTAAAAGTTAGTTATATTAATTTGGTATTATTTAAATGCATGCATTATATTAATTTACTTTTCTCTTATTTTCCTAAAGTGAAATAAATTATTTGAATATAAATCTTCACACTCAGTTGTACGTTTTGATAATAAAAAGCTTAATAATCAAACACGGCACCTAAAGATACAGAATATCGTTCATTTATAAATGTTTACGTAGCGAAAGAAATGTTTATAGCTTGCATAGATTCAGGTATTTGAAAACTATAGTTATTAATAGATTCAATTAAATCTAAAAATGATTATAAATTAATCAATAAGTAATAATAATACTTTTTAAAAATAAATTAACACTTAAAATATTAACGACTATTAAATTAATAACCTTTTCAAAACCATTAATTCGTATTATTTTATTTTCTTCAGTTGTTTTATAAAAACACAACTATTATATTCAGCGAGTATTCCTTATTTTTGTGAAATAAACTCTTTTGAAAATTAACCTTTAGTTGCATTAATGAACTTAATTTTCATACAATTTCTATACTTTTTTCAAACTTTTTATTTGAAATTACTGAGTAAAATTACCTCAGTAGATATTTGATTTACCTATATTTAGACGATTAAAAACCAAAACTTTAATGGGTTTCAACATATCATTTATTCACTTATCGGTATTTAGTAAAATAAATCGCATGGGTATTAGATCTTACATTAACTTAGCTATAAATCGTTACATTAATTTAGCTATTATTTCGTTTATTAATTTTATAAAAAAAAAATATTTTTGAAAAAGTCTACATTATGCTATTCGAAAAAGATGCATTATTTATTCATAAATCTGTATTCATTAAGATGGAGTGTTCTGGTCATAGTTTGTAACTGTTTTCGGCTGTTTTAAAACTCGTTGATTTATAAATGTAGATAGCAATGAAAATGCTCATTAACTGACTATTTGCTATCTACAGCACATATACTCAGTTTTCCTAATAAACATTCTCAAATCTTCATTGTGAGATAAAGTCATAAAAAAATATATAATCAAATAATGCATAGCAAATATGACAAACGATGATTTAATGACATTTGAAAACATTAGTTCTGATAATTTTCAACTATATTCAGTGGCTTGAGAAAATGTGAATTTGAACTGAACTTGATAAAAAGACAAAACAAGATTATTTTGAAATGTTAGCTGTTGAAGGAACAATTTACTTAAACAGCAACACATTTTTTTGACATCGAATTGACAATAAGATAACACATTAACTATCTCATTAGAATATTTCCGGCTTTGCCGGCTTTAATCCATTCTGAATATTTTAAATTCTTTGAAATTTAAATTTGAATCTCCTTTGAAAGAAATACATTGTGTTTTATATTATTCTTTACAGTTATATCTATATAGTCTAAATGGAGATTAAATTCAAAACAAGATTACTAGGAAAAAATCTTTTAATACAGTATTATTATAATTATTATTATAATTTAAGTAAAATTTTACATATTTTAAAGGCAATATCGAATACTTAGTCTTTTACGAAATACCCGTCCGCATCTCTGTAAACACTCTTCTTTGTGGCACACCAGAACTTGCAAATGTGCAAAAAATTGAAGATCAATAATTTATTTCAAGTACATTAAAAATACGATGCGCTTTAACTAATGTTTCTTCTATTTGATTCTAAATGCGAAGGCTATTAGTAATATGAACCTTCTTTAGACTATATAATAACCTTGTCTTTTTTTTACTATCATCACACCTAGTTTCTTAGAAATTGTGTCCAGCCCCATTGCATCATACTGTGGCAATGCAATATGTTAAAACCACCTGTGTGTTACTCTTGTTTTGAGTTTGTGTGTTTTGTAGTTTTTTTTAAACCCCTGTCACTTGCGATACTGTATGTGTTTGGGGGAAGGGGCTATCTAATATTGAGAGAACTTGCAGCATGGCCCCATTTTGCATGATTTGGTAAATAAAATAAGTTTTAAATATGTTTGCTGTTATAAACTGCTATTCTCTCTCTATAATAGTAACATTATTTTAACCTATATCGCTATGACTACTTTTGAATACCGATTTAACCTGTATCAGTTCTTTATTAAATTAAACCATTCGCCTTTGATTGCAGCATAGTCAAGAATCTACACTTACCTGCTATTTAGTATATTTTCATGGTACCACACCGTAATGCATTCAATAGTCGGGATTCTTTTTCACAACAATATACAAGACTGAAAGAATTAAAGAACGATAGAAGAGGGATATAAAGATACAAGACATAACCACTGAGTGACATAATAATAGATATATAGATGCTAAAGATAAATAGATAAATGTAAGAAATAAATGTAAATTATTTGCTTAACTGTAAATTTTCCGGATTTGAAGAAAGTTATCGGTGCTTATATTTTACAGGTCTAGGAGACAAACAGTTATATTTTGTGTTATGTATATATATATATATATATATATATATATATATATATATAAAAAACCAAGACGGATAAACACAAACACAGATTAGCTACTCGTAACAAATACATAAACAAACAAACATATCGATCAATCGATCAATCGATCGCTCGATAGATAGATAGATAGATAGATAGATAGATAGATAGATAGATAGATAGATAGATAGATAGATAGATAGATAGATAGATAGATAGATAGATAGATAGATAGATAGATAGATAGAGAGAGAGATAGAGAGAGAGATAGAGAGATAGATAGATAGAAACTAATTAATAATAATAATAATAATAATAATAATAATAATAATAATAATAATAATAATAATAATAATAATAATAATAATAATAATAATAATATATTATTATTATTATTTTTATTATTATTATTATTATTATTATTATTATTATTATTATTATTATTATTATTATTATTATTATTATTATTATTATTATTATTATTTAAATTAATAATAATAGTATTATCAAATAGGTTGTATTTTAAATTTATCGACGTAAATAATGTGGGAGGAGGGCGTAAGAAGCATAGGCTGTCAAGAATAAGATGTACATTTACACATTCCATGCAGAAAATATTCAACGAAAACAAATACAATCTGCTAACAATTCTTCCACAAAAGTGGTGACTGTTAGGAGATATGGAATTCATTTGTATTCAAAAGCTTTATAACAGTATATTTGTGTTAAGTACAAATCTCCCTCTGTTGATAGATTCTTGCCTCTGTACAGCTCTTCACAGTTTTCACGCTCGTCAAACTTTCACTCTGACATTGGTGATTGTTTCTGCATGCCTTGATGGGCAGTCACTTCACTTCTTGCAACCTTCCAGCAAAATAATTGTCGCTTCTTGTCCCTTTTCTATTCCCACTTCATGTCATGTTAATAAATCTTAAAATACAAAATACAATACAAATCAAGTCTATACAAGCTGGTTGTATTTAAAGTTTTAACCCATGTGGAGACAGCCATGTAGAGGTTTACAAACACATATGTGGGGGGTTGTGTATGTTTTTTGTGCGTGTTTATATGTGTGTGTGTATGTGTGTGTGTGTGTGTGTGTGTGTGTGTGTGTGTGTGTGTGTGTGTGTGAAACTTTGGGTATAGATCAGAGTGGAACTTGTTTTATTTTACATTTGGATGCAAGCTTTGATTTTTAAAATTTGCAGAAAATTTGGAAGACTAATTCCCTAATGTTAGTATACATGCTATTTTTGATATTAAGAACACAATATTTATCACCGGAGAGGGGGTGGGCGGTTTTGGAATAAAGATACATAAACAAAAAGCTTTCCAGAATATTCAAAACATCAATAACATAACACCAAAAACAATAAATAAATTATGTTGGATAACAATTTAGCATCTTTTTGCAACGAATAAAAGAAATCATACACTGGTTTCACTCCAATCTTCCTTCTGAAAAATAACTAAAACGTTTACAGATATACAGCCATTAGTTCATTCAACTCCGGAAGTTATCAAACTAGAGCCTAAAATATTTTTAAATTCAAACATTTAATAGATAAACAATCAGTAAATAAAAAATTTAAATTAAAAAATATGAAACAAGAACTCTTCTAAGCGAATTACAATAAATGTGGTTTTTTTTTTTATTTCGATGTTGTTTTAATAACTTGGTGATATTCTTCCAATGATAAAGTATACCAGTTGTTTACAAAATTAAATTTATTTTGTCTCGAAAATGTTTAAGTGGTAAGAAGGTTCAATTGCCAAAACTACTTCAAAAGAAAAGCGAATTCCTTTAATTGTATTAAATTGTAAAACTTACACCCTATAAATTTCATACTTTTTGTACAAAAGATAAAATAAACAATAATTAAGATATATTACAACACAGATTTCAAAATATCGAATTAAGAAAGGAAGTAGTAAAGATACAAATGTTAAATAAGTAAAAAGTAAATAAAGGCAATCAAAATTAGAGTTTCTGCCTTTTCATAAAGCAACAATTATTAAAGCGTTGATAAAGCATGGTAAGCATCTAAACAGTAATTCAACTAAGTCATATTTGTTTATTTACAAACAGTGGAGTAGCAACCTACCAAGCTGCCCCCACAACGGTTTTAGGGGTGGGTGGGGTGTATCTGTCAACAATAATTAACTGAATAGTATTGCAGTTCATTTCTGGAAACCATCGGTTTCGTCATCGTGTAATATTTTTTTTCTCAGCAGAAAGAGTGAACAATGTCAAGTTACTACTTTTATTTAAAAAATACATTTCCTATTTTAGCTTTGCAACAATTGTTTCTCAGTGTTTGCAATTTTCCAGGCTTTTTTATCTCGCAAGTTTAAATGTTTAGGACGTACTGAATTTACCCCCAAATACAGGATGAATTTCAATATTTTACACAAAGAAGGCCATCAAATTAGTATGTTGTCGATGTTGCATCTTTCTCAGAACAATCAAAACATAATACTTCCTTACACAGAGACAACAACTACTGTATGTAACAAGAACAACCTCTGCGATGATCAAAAGTGCAAGAAAAATAAAATTTAAACATTTAGTTGGTCATGTTAATTATATGGAATGTACAACTTCATGAATAAAGTTTACAAACTGTGCATAACATGTTTTGGCAAAATCGAAAACCTATTTAGAGACATTAAAGTAGAAAGCGTGTCTTAATACATAAGATCAATCACCCACGTGTTAACCATATCAATAAATTAAGTGGAATAAAAAGAAAATGTCATTAACTTTTTAATTTTTCTTTCGCAAAAACAAATTAAACAAAAAAAATTAAACTTTTTTTTAAAAAAATACGTTTATTCAATACTTCCTTTCCGCTTATATATTTCTGAGGATATTTCAATCAACTTTACCTTTAAAAATATACATGATGGCAAAATATTTACTTCACACAATCAAAGGACCCAGCAACCAGTTTATCGATCCAACGATTATTCAATAAAATTATTGATAGAATCGGCTTCACTTTGTTAGCGGAAGCGACTCTCCACCTCCATCGACACACACACACACACACACACACACACACACACACACACACACACACACACGATACGTCCATCTAGGCGAAAATGAATTAGTCTTAATGTAAGAATAAGAACAATATATTATATGAAAATATCCATTTAATATTGAAAATATGATGCTCATGAAACAAGCATGCGCTGGGTAAATAGGCTGTAGTTAGCTCCCATTTTGGGCCCATAAGGAAAATTATATGTGGCTCACAATTAACCGGATATTTTTTCTCCCATTAATTCACACATACATTCTGGCATAATAAATGAGCTTATTCTGACTTCACATGACGTTTTCTTTCTTTATTTACAGGATGGGTATACTCCATACTTTCTGAAGCTATACTTCATGCAGAGAAATGCTGAATACATTACTGATTAAAAGCAAAAGAAAGCGAAACAATTGCAGAAACAAAGGCAATATTATGCGCATTCATACAAACTACGCGACGATTTTAATTTGCACGGGATTAATGTTGAGCAGCAGACTTACATACCTTAAGACTCATTTCACCAGGTACTTTCTTACCTTCTCTTCCTTGCCATGAACAACCACAAGCACAACCCTAGAATATGACACGTTACTACCTCAAGCTACGTCACGCGATAATTAAGGGCAACAACATTTACATATTTGCAAATCTTACATACTTAGAAACTATCTGTCAAAGGGAAACAACTCTTTCTCCTGAATGGTTTGATATAAATGAATGATTCTTGGTACCAAAGTTTCATCTTTGTCGTTGCCGTCATCCTCCTGCTCTTTATCAACATCATTATCATCACCGTCGGCGGTTGCGGTTGATGAAAAGCACTTAAAAACTATACTACGATCCCACTAAAACTATTTGCTTTAAATGTACTTATACAGAATTCAAATTAATATATTCTGTTTATTCTGATGTAGTAGTAGTAGCAGCAGCAACAGTAGTAGTAGTGGCAGTAGTATTAGTAGTTGTTGTAGTAATCATTGTTAAGATGGTTATGAGATAGAAAGAACAGAAAGAATAAATGAATGGAGGACAGAACAATGCAGTAGTTACATAACTAAACTGCAGCTGTCAAGGAATGTTTGATTTGAAAAAGAGCACACATTTTGTGTTTATGTAGTTTTAATTGATTTAGTTATGTATTTATTAATAAGCTCCGTGTACCCTCTGTTAATAATAACATTGTTATGTCCTTAAGAATGTAAGTACCAAGGGAAATAATTCCTACACATTTCTATGATAATATCAGTTGTTTCGTTTCCTTTATTAATACTTTCTATTATTTTCAGTACTTCGTTCTCTCCCAGATGCATAATTGAATTCTATTAGTAACTGTCATAGACGACACTAGGCCGCCAATTCACACACATTTTTTTCTGTTGTGTTGATGTGTTTATTTCTTTTTTAATTTATTTCCTTTTCTTATAGTGGAATACATTATTATCCAATGATCGTCTTGCTAAGGGAAATAATTCATACACATTTCTAAGGCAAGATCGGATGATTGGTCTCCCTTGTTAATCGATTGCGGCGTTTCATGTACTTCTCAGTAGTTCACACCCACAGAAATAATATATTATATTTTGTAATCGATATAGAAGACTATCTCCGCCGAATCTTGATGATGTTAGACCTTGAAATGAATAATATTAATATTGAAGGCAAAAAGATTTGATCTCCATTTCTGGAAACTGAATTTCTATGGTGGTACAAACACGGAAATAAGAGATTGGGGTGCAGGTGGGATAGCGGGTCTGATAAAGCTAATGTCTCATATCTACACAAAGTTAATATCTGAGTAACAGGGCTGATAACACTGTCGATATTTGTAGCTGGGTCAATAGTTATATTCCAGTCCCAGTACTTTTTGCATCATTTCAATAAATGGGGCATTCCTGTTCGGAACGATACCCACATATTTGTTTCCTTTTCTTTTTGTAACTTGGACCTGTTATGTTTATTTCCTTTTCTTTTAGTAACTTGGACCTGCTTGTGCCTACTTATTCGTGTCGGCTTCTTTGTTTCTTTCATTCTTTTCTGGCTTTATAAAATACCTCTACCCGAGTTCAAAATCTCATCAAGGGAGAAGATAAATATTGATATTGGCTTGGACGTAGAATTAGAGTTATTTCTCTTATAACAGTTTTACCACTAGTAACAGTCAGAAACATGAAGATGTATCAACGGTATAGGATCTTGTCGGGGTTTTTTTATTTTGTTTTTTTGATTATACATATAAATACAAAGATAATTTTAAAAAATAGTTTCATTGTGTGGCAGTGTTTCTGTCTGTTTTAAAAAATAACAACATAAGACACGATACCAGATTGGAAATCTCGCTTAAATGTTATTCTTATGGTTTTTTGATAATGTGTACAGGAGATCTATTAGTATACATTTTTTGATTCCTAGTGCAGCCGGCCATATGTTACTTTAGATTTATTTTAAACAAATGAAACCTTGGGACTAAAGTTGTAATTACTTTAGATTACAAATCATACCAAAATTTGAATGAACCTTAATCTCCTGAGAATAGTGTCATATGCGATATAATAGAAATGACTCAACAAGTCCTGGTGATGTAACATATGAATCTATTTAATTCATTGTAAGAAAGACGGATTTGTAAAAAAAAAAAAAAAAAAATAATCAACTAAATGAGAGAACTATTTTTTAAAAGAAACTAAAATAAAGTCTGAAAATTATCTACTTTGCATAAAAAGAATTTGAAATGTTCCACGTGTGCACTTTAACACAGAACAAAGTTTCAAAATACATTAGATAGAGGTTCTGAAGTGAATACCGTCAATAAAATTTATTCAGCAGTTTACATACTAAATTTTTATATAAAAATAAGTAAAAGTACAACTTGGCTGTTTGACCAAAATGAATAATTAATATTGCCCAAAGGTATCAAGTGCACAGAGGTAGCTTACAGATTTGCCAGAATGGTTTACTATACAAAGGTTTGTACATTACTGGGGAAAAAAAGATTGATTTGTTATGATATGGAAATACTGTGCTAAATGACCATGTAAACTGATCATCCTATTCCAGTTTAGCTAGATGCGGATATTGATTTCCCTCTAAAACTTTATATTAAAAAATTGGAAAATAAATTTATTTATCTGTAAAGGAGTATCAAATATTAAAAGTGTACAATGAGCTGCTAAACCTTCGTGCTGAGACAAATGTTCAGATTTCATGTTTCAATAATAATAATAATAATAATAATAATAATAATAATAATAATAATAATAATAATAATAATAATAATAATAATAATAATAATAATAATAATAATAGTAATAATAATAATAATAATAATAATTATTATTATTATTATTATTATTATTATTATTATTATTATTATTATTATTATTATTATTATTTTAAAATTAAGGAGATGCGCATTTAGTTTAAAAATTTGTAGTTTTGTGTGATTACATATTTGATTATTGAAATTTTGTGCAATGGGAAATATTCCTTAGTACGAAATAATTAGTCCAATTGTATTTGCAAACGTCATGGAGATAAAGTGTTAGTGAGTTTCTAAGATGCCATGGTCAATGAGTAGCGAACTCAGACCCAATCCGCATGACTGTATGTAGCACTTTTTTAACCTAATGATGTACATCGGTGTTGTGACCGCATCGGCAGTATTTATGGTAGGAAACCGGTAAATTACACAATGGAATAAATGAAAAGGACTCGGAAGATACCGTTTATGTTGCCATAGTGGCAAATGTGATGTAGGTTTACTGGTGTACTGTGGCTTGTAACGGTAGATCGACTGGCCACAGGTAGGCAGTTAAAACAGTCATCCGTGTTAGGAATAGTTGTAGAGTTTCTACGGTGTGAACTACTAGCGGAACGTAAAGTTAATGTAGAGAAACTGCGGATGTGTGGTTGATGGTTAATTGGCAAGTTGTAAATAATGTGGTCTTACATTGATTAGAGTAAAAATTTATGTATGGAATGGACACGTTGGGCTTTCCAATTTACAACTGAAGTTGCATAGAAGTCTTTAGAAATATGAGATAAACTTATGACTTTTAGCGGGATTCGACCCAGGGTTTTGACTCCGCTCGGTCAAGCGAAAGACCCCTTTCTTTATAACAATATTATTATTATTATTATTATTATTATTATTATTATTATTATTATTATTATTATTATTATTATTATTATTACGTTTGCTATAGCAAGTTTTCTTTACATTTAGATGGATACAAAAATATGCCTTGGAATCGCATGCCATGCAGAAGTTCCCTAAACTGTATTTCTAGATCTACCCCTGCAATTCATGACAAAATGGTGTGACTCTTTATCGTAATATGAATATCTAAAGTGACTATTTTTGTTTAATAATTACCATTACTTTAATAGATCATGTGAGAGAAATGCCTTAGAGACACTTTTTTTTTTGTTTTTTGTTCTTTCTAGAATAGTGCAACTAAGTACAAATGTTTGCCACAGACATGCTAGAAAATCACTTTGATCCATATTTACAGTGATAATAAAATTAATATACAACCGTTAGATCTGAGTACAAAAAAAAAGAAACTGATACACAACTTATTGAATAACTAATAAATGCCATTGGCTCTTGATATTTTGGTACCGAAAATGAGCCCTGTAATTACATGAAAGACGACACTAAAAGTATTTCCGGTTGAAAGTGTAAATAACACAGAAAGGAATGGAATATATTATCTTTACTTTGAACAACAGAGGTAAAAAGAAATTATTAAGAGTGCTTATATTTTGCAATATTTACTTATGTTCTAAATATATCCAATATCTAATTTCTAGAATATATACAGTTATCTTCATATTTATGGACAAAACTAATATAAAGTTGCCTTTAAAACATATGTAAAATATCGACAATTTTGATTCAACGTGTAAAATTATATTTCTCGATATAGGAGATAATGCTTTCAGATACCACTGTGTAACGGAACAGAAAAGATCTCAAACTTCGTTTGTCAGATACCACTGTGTAACGGAACAGAAAAGATCTCAAACTTCGATTTTCAGATACCATTGTGTAACGGAACAGAAAAGATCTCAAACTTCGTTATAAGAATCGAACATTTCAACAACCGTCATGTAATTGAACAGATAAAACTTTATACCTCGACATAGGAGATATAACTTTCAACCACCATTGTGTAATTAAAAAGATAAAATCTAAAAATGCGACATATCAAATGAAACTTTCAGTACAAAAAAAAAATTGTTTAACATGGGAAGTTGGAATTTTCCACATACAACATTGAACTTTCAACCACCTTTCAACTTCTCAAGTTAAAGTCTATAAACTGGAAATAGGAAATGGATTTCTCACTTACCGCTGTATAATTCAACAAATAAATTTTCAAAAATCGATCGAGAAAATGGAATTTCAACGAAAACTTTGTGAAATGGAACTTAAAAACGCAAACAGAATAATTCAACATGTGAAATTTAAATTCCGATATACAACATTGAAATTTCAACCACACCTATGTAATTAAACAGATAAATCTGAAGAAAATAAACTTCGAAAAATGAAATAGAACTTTAACACCCAAAATTTGGATTTTCAACATGTGATTTTGAAATGACGGCTCATTTCTCAATGGGCAAACTTTGTCCCCTACGGTGCCTCACATGTTCTATCTGGTGACCTTTTTGCCAGCTGTGATTTATGCCAATCGGGCAGAGATAACCACAAAATTACAATTGGAACGCACTTGGTCCTGTACACTAGTCTCTCTTCCAAAATAGACGAGGATGTTCCCTGTTTGCTAATTTCCTGATCTTTGTTCTTAATATTTTAGAATTAAATCTCCGCTATACATCGATGGATTTTGACTTGGACGAGTTTATTAAAAGGTATCGAGTCCATCCTGAATCTGTATCGTATTTGAAGGAAACTGCAGTTAATCCTGTGCATCATAGTGATCTAACTGTAGAGAGAGCCCGAGAAAGACGTCTATTCTTAGCTATTAAATATGGCGGTGATGTGGAGTTTGAAGGAACTATAAAAGACCTAATGATTCCTTCACCTTACGATCTGAGTAAGACTTTTGTCAGTTACATACATACAAACATACAAACATACATACATACATACATACATACATACATACATACATACATACATACATACATACATACATACATACATACGACAAACATACATACATACATACATACATACATACATACATACATACATACATACATACATACATACATACATACATACATGCATGCATGCATGCATACATACATACATACATACGAGACTCAGGTACTGTCAGTGCGGTTATGTGGAAGCCTGTGGTATGCTGAAAATGGCATGAAAACAACAACACGCACGCACGCACACAAACACACACATACACACACATACATACATACATACATACATACATACATACATACATACATACATACATACATACATACATACATACATACATACATACATAATTTGGTACTAAACAAAAAAATGAAGATACATGTTTAATCATGTCAATATCAGAAACTTTACTTAAGAAATTTTAAACTTTGGGAGTGTCATATCTTTAGTCACGGGGTTGTATGGTCCGCTCTGGACGGATTTTTTTTTTAAAAGATTAATATTGACTGAATATAAAGAAAATATACATAAGTAATTTTCATCCAACATGTGTAACAACTGTTCAGGAAAAATATAGTTTTGTTGTACTTTTTTAAGTAAATATTTGGGTAGGAATCTTAGTCTAATCCACAAATATCTGAAAAGCATAATAGCTTGTTGGTGACATCATTGTATGAAATTAATCACAAATGTCATCAGTAGGGCTGTCAAGGGGTACCCGGATACCCGACCATAGTGAAAAACATCTCTGAAAATCAATGACGAGTACCCGTTCACAAAAATAATTTGTCGACAACATTATCAAAATATGATATCATCAGCAGTACGCTGATCTGATTCATTGACATTAGTGATTTTAGTCAGGGAACCAAACTGTTTAGAACCGCTCCGGTTTCCTAGTGGTTAGAGCGTGCGCCTCGGATGCGGGAGGTCGTGGGTTCCATCCCCGGTCGAGTCATACCAAAGACTTACAAAAATGTTACTAACAGCTGCCTCACTTGACACTCAGCATTAAGAAGCTTGTGTTAGGACTGTTGTCAGGATAATGTGACTGGGTGGGACATCATGCTACATGTCTGCGGCATGATGCTCCAGTGCTGGACATCGCTATAAACTGTCACATTGCAGACATCGTAGCGATATAACTGAAAACTTGTTAAAAGCTACATTAAAAATTATAAACACCAACACCACCAGACTGTTTACACAGCACCTCAGACGCTTTAAACTGACCCTATTTGTTCATGCGACGCGTCTGCATGATCAAACTGTTGATTATAGATTTTTTTTAAAATGGCGTCCAGAAAGATATGCATTTTTAAGACGAAAGGGAAAACAAGCGGTTCGTTTTTTGACCCTACAACAATCAAGGTTTGTGAAAATTTGACAGTGAAGTAACTAAGGCTGTACATATCATTCATTTTCTAAGGAGTACTTGGTTACCCGTTAAACGGCGCAAAGGGTATCTGGGTGAAGTTTTCGTAGTTTTTGACAGTCCTATTTATCAGTTAACTTTGAGTGAATATTTATTATTCTAAAAATGTTTCTTATCCTCTTTCCGTTATATCCAATTATAAATAAAAATATATTTGCAACAAACTTTTTAGATGGAATTCCAGTAACTACATATCAGCCGAAATCTCTTGGCATTTCTTCTGCTCCGACGCTACTTGTTTACTTCCACGGTGGAGGCAACGTCGTGGGGTCCAGAAGAACACATGACATCGTCTGCAAGATTATTTCAAAGTAGCTCTCTCTCTCTCTCTCTCTCTCTCTCTCTCTCTCTCTCTCTCTCTCTCTCTCTCTCTCTCTCTCTCTCTCTCTCTCTCTCTCTCTCTCTCTCACACACACACACACACAATTTTTTTAAAACGAAGAATACACGGTAGCACACGTAATCGAGATAACTAATCACAGTGAGATAAACAAGCACGAACCTATCTGAATTTTGTTATGAATTGGACCAAAAGCAGCATATTACATGATATTGATTCAGTACATGTGGGTATTTGGCATGTAATTTATTACAATATGTTTTTTTTTAAAAAAAAAAATTATATTTGCCATCTTGAAGGTCCTGGGCATTATACTCGTATCAAATGTATACACCTGAGTTATCGGTGTTGTTTCGCGACTGTTAATTCATAGCTACTTGTTAAAACGCATACAGTTTCTGTCAAGCATTTATGTTATTTGAGCGTAAGTCCTGCAAAGTTTACGTTATAGTAGCTACTGAGAATGATGTTATTATTATGATGTGAAAAGTCTGCGTTGTTGTTTAGACGTTTTCCATCATAACCTTCTTCTCGTGTCTAATTACGAGAAGGAAGAAAGTTCAGCATTCTTAAGAATAAGGTGTCACTTATGAAGGTGTAGATACGGTTACATCTTTTTGTGGACAAGCTTTGGCTACGAGAAGGTACCAAGAATCTGTAAGAAATAGACACGACACTCTTGTGAGCTTGGAATCACACTTTATTGATATATTTATATATAACTAAAGATACAACATGTAAATTTATTTATGTTGAAACTACATACAATACATATTACAATACTTATTAAATAGTTCTTCTACAACCTACTATTTCATTTGTCCATTCATTTTTCTGCATTTTTGAATACAAGTGATTTAAATATTCAAAGAGCCTAAAATTCAATAACTGTAATAAATGTATTTTATTTTATTTAATGTAAGGTAACGACCTCGCAAAGATCTGAGTGTTATACCTATTATTTAAAGAATATATATTTATTCTCAGTTAAATTATAACATGAAGCTAGTAATTATTTCAACAAATACTAATGAACATCGAAGCTGTAAAATATTTCATTACATTATTATTGTGGAAGAAGGAAACTCAATAATATTACATTATAAATATAATGAACATCAATTCAGTAAAATATCAAATCAGTAAAACTTTTCGTAGTAGAAAAGAGAACTCACTATTACATTATATTGATGAAATAAACATAATTCAGAAGGATATTACAACTTACTATAAAATCTTTAACTTTTAAAAGCGAGAATAAAGCATAATTTTCTTACCTGTAAGAAATAGACACGACACTCTTCTGAGCTTGGAATCCCACTGAGACCAAAGCAGCTCAAAGCCTTTTTTATTCTGGAAGCTGCTTGATCATAAGTGTTTTCATTCAAGGTCAAAGAGGTCTGTCTAATGAATCTAAAAAGTCACGCGTGTTTCTTGCGTGCTAGTCAAGGACAGCTTTAACTTTATATCAAGTTTAGGGGGGAAGTTAGAGTGTGAGTGTGTGGTCAGTAATTTTCCTAAGTAAGCGGTCATTCACATTAGGAACTCTCAAACTAATTTCCTTGATTATCAATTACTTTGTTCCCAGCATCACAACGAAATTAATAAAGGTTTATTGATTGAATTGTGAGATAGCACGTTATTCGTGGATTTTATCTGTTGCTGAACTATCGAACTCGGCTATTAATTAGGGGTTTTTTTCCATTACCAAGTCAAGCTGAGGAAACAAGAATAATGTTTAATCTGAATTCATTTCAATGTCCTATTATATTCAGGATATGAATTATTGACTGGGCCATGCTTCTCTTACAGTCCAAATCAATATCATAGCACTCTCTTAAATTTACAGTGTTTGCCTTTCAATAACATAAATTTCAATATATTCTATACACGTTACTGTTATCGTATCTTTCTTTTAAAATTGATATCTTGATATTATCACTGTTCATATTCTAGGTAGTCTTATAAATTCAATGTTAGTGACAATATACAACCAGGCAAATCATGTCCTGCGGTTCTCTTATTTCAAGCTAATGCACAGTTTGTGAGTTGCTGAGTCATTTGGGGGGGGTTGTTTTGTTTTTGTTTTTATTTTCTTTTTGTTGTGGGGGGGGGCATTCTGCTTTTACTTTGTTCTCATGGAACTGCTTGCTGCACGCAGTCTTTGACCCTTTGGTTCAGTTAATCCTTCGTAAGATAAGGTTTCAAATTAACAAAAATAACAAGAACCTGACATTTGTTTATGTTACGAGCCTCAGGTACAGTTGAGTGACACTGTTTTCTCATTTCAATTGTATGAAACATAATATTTCGTTCGCTTCGTGCAGGAAAGCTGAATGCATTGTCGTCAACGTCGAGTATCGATTGGCCCCTGAATACAAGTTTCCAGCCAATCAAAACGATGCCAACGCTGCAGTTGATTGGGTCATGAGAAATAAACACCTTCTTGGTAGGTGCATGTATTATACGAACTAATGTATGTAAAATACGACCTACTTGATCAGTTGTATCAAATGGTTATTTAATAACTGCTTTGATGAAATTTTATATACACCAATTCATCGCATGCAAGTTTGGCACATTTGAAATTAAAAACAGGTAGAATCACAAATTATATCATCTGATTTGAGGAGACAATATCACTGTTAAGAGAATGAAGTTATATATGCAAAAACAACGAGAAAGTAAATAGTCGAAAAATACAATATCCTTCCTTGTTTCCCGAGCGTATCAGGATTTATGATTTTAGTTTGTCCAGGGAATCTCATTTAACCAGACTGTCGCATGGATGCGTGAGATCTCCACAATGCGAGAGTTGGTAAAATGCTTCACTGTTCGCTGTTACCGATTGAAAAGGCGTTTCGTTTAACTTCATAGAAGCAGAACTTTATTGGAGTTTTTTTTTTTTCGCTACCTAAAATTGTATATAGACATACTCTTTTTAACCATTCTAGACAAAAGTCTGTTGTAAGTTTTAACGGAAATCGTGAAAAGTGACTTTCTAAGCAGACACCGATGCAGTAGCCGTTTGTCAATCGGTCAGTGGAGCTGTCTAAACCTACGCGAAACATGACGTGATCTCATCATAGTCATTACTGCATTACATGATTTCCTCATCAATTAAATGATTTTCCATATATCGGGAAAGCATATTTCTGGCATTACAAGTAAAACTCAGAACTTCTCCCAGGTGTCGCTCTCGCTTATCTCGAAACTCCACTGCCATCACAAGTTGAAATCTTACACTTTGCGAGATTCTGGTCGAATGAGATTACCTTGGGTGTGGACAGGCAGGACATTACCCTTGTAATTTTCGGAACAGTGCGCTGGTGTGCCAATGTGTCTAAATATTTACATAGGCGGGACACACAAGAGCAAAGTTGGAGTTGGCGGAGACAGTTCGGGAGGTCGTCTTGCCGCTATTGCATGCCATGAAGTCCCAGGAATAGATTTTCAGGTATTTCCTGCTTATTTTGCAAGCTTTGTAAGTAAAATATTTCTAGGTAAAATGATAATATAGTCACAAAGTCAGTAACAAATGTGGACAAAAACTTATTTGAGTGTCCGAGCTCAGGATTCATTCTAATATCAATACGTTACCTCGTTCATATCTGATGGTTGCAGTGTTGTTTTTTTAATTTTGCAATCCTATTGGCTGATCTTAGAAGACTAAACAATCAACTCATTAGAAATTGGACACTCTCTTTCTGAGATTTTATGATAAATATTTTTATTTTATTTTCATTTTTTAATTTACATATTTTTTTTCATTTTATCGTTTGCTTCATTCAGTACATGTTTTGATTGTTACATATTTCAACAATACCATAGTCCTTCTGTTTTGCTTTTTAAATGCATGCCACCCAAATTAAAAATTATAACTAAATTCATTTTCTTTTCTTTTCTTATCAATAACCATCAATACAACAATTAAAATTGATCAATGCATAGCAATTAATATTTAGATTCTTATATACCCCGGTGCCGGATATGCCGTGAAATTTCCGTCAAATGAAGAGTTTCAACACGGACCAGATATGTCCAATGAAGTATTGAACTGGTAAGGACTTAAACAAATACGCTGACCACATACAAAAACTTAAATACGCTGACTAAATGCAAGGACTTAAACAAATACGCTGACCACATACAAGGACTGAAAACAAATACGCTGACCACATGCAAGGACTTAAACAAATACGCTGACCACATACAAGAACTTAAACAAATACGCTGACCACATACAAGGACTTAAACAAATATGCTGACTACATACAAGAACTTAAACAAATACGCTGACCACATGCAAGGACTTAAACAAATACGCTGACCACATGCAAGGACTTAAAACAAATACGCTGACTACATGCAAGGACTTAAACAAATACGCTGACCACATGCAAGGACTTAAACAAATACACTGACCACATACAAGGACTTAAACAAATATGCTGACCACATACAAGGACTTACACAAATACGATAACCACATACAAGGACTTAAACAAATACACTGACCACATGCAAGAACAAATATGCTGACCACATACAAGAACTTAAACAAATACGCTTACCACATACAAGGACTTAAACAAATACGCTGACCACATGCAAGGACTTAAACAAATACGCTGACCACATACAAGGACTTAAACAAATACGCTGACCACATACAAGGACTTAAACAAATATGCTGACCACATGCAAGGACTGAAAACAAATACGCTGACCACATGCAAGGACTTAAACAAATACACTGACCACATGCAAGGACTTAAACAAATACGCTGACCACAAGAATGTTTTTTGCATTATACAATTTTATATTTATAGTGATGAACGTATTGATAAAAATCTGAGGGCTAATGAGCGAAATATAAATTGCAAAATTTACTGATTATTGATAATTTATGCATTTGCTGTTAGATTGTAAATAAATTGTGTTTATAAGTGTTCCTAGTTGGTTTACGAATTACCTGGGGAAAAAATACCACGAAAATTATATACATCTTGATCTTTTTATTTTTTGATATTCATACCGTCTCCTTAAGGTACAAAAATCACTATGCCTCAGATGAAGATTTCCTTCTCCCTCGGACGAATCTACTACTGCAAACGTCTTACTCAAACCTTCCGCCAGCGCTATTTATTGTGGCAGAGCTAGACCGACTCAGAGATGGAACTTGTGGTATTTTTTAATATTTTTGTTTTATAAATATGCAAAACATTATATTCTCGGCATCGTGGATGGTGACCCTTCAAGTGGACAAAAAGGCATAAGTTTGTTGATAGACCTTAAATGAGTAACATTCACACGTGCTGTATTCATGAATAGTTTAAACCTGACTTGAAAGTCACAGAACAGAATAAATAACTGTGAATCAGAACATTATTTCTGTAAGGTGTGGGATTAATAAACGATGCTAAAGTCCCTATGCCGCAGTTACAAAAAGCCGTATATGCCAAATCATCTGACCTGCACTGCTTTTTGTAAGTCCGTGTCGTATGCTTACCAGTTAATATAGAAAGCCTCAACAACAACAGAGTTCATAAACTTTTAGCCCAAGTGTAACGGAATGGTGTGGTGTTGTGCTCTATGGTAATTCATTTGGCGATCGTTATCTAGGAAAAGACCTCCCTCGATATTAGTGCCCAGTGTGAGTAGATAGATATAACATTGACAGAGAAATAAGCGAGACTATTCAGAAGAGATAAATAAATACGAGCCCCCTTAACCAATAAAATAAAATAAAATTTTAATTAATTAATACATAAACTAAAATATGCAATTCCAATCCAACAGATTTACATTAATGGAATTTAACAGCAGTGTTCAATTTATGGATTCGTTCGTCATATTAACAAGTGGTGAAAAGAGTAAAATGTCCACGCCTGTCACCTGGCGTGGTTCTTCTGTAGGCTTTGTGTATTCCTGGTTCTTCCTCTGACCCTTTCTATTCTAAACTCGCTATTTTTGGACCTCCCTCTTGGACTTTCCTCATCGGGTTCTTGGGGATGGATATAGAAATATGTTCCCTTAATTCTGTTTCTTTTCCACACAATCGCACGTCCTAGCATTATATCCTGTCTTTTCTTTTCAAAATAGTTATATGGGCGCTCTACTTTGTTAATTAGGGAAAACAATATTCTCAGGTTTCCTACGGAGCCTCAAATTCGAATTCTCGCAAGCAAACTTGGAGTAAAGAATTCTGAGCCAAGTGTACGCCTTAACTTTAACTGACCAATCAAAAGCAACTGTTCACAAATTTTCCCAAAAATAGTCATGTTTTTCATCAGTTATTGACAAATTAGAATACGATGCAATTAACTTTACTTTGAAGATCAATTATTTGACCTAAGGTACCCTTCGCCCAATCGATACGGTCGGTAATTCTAATGTATTCTCTGCCACTATACCTTTACGATGACTGGGTCAATTCCAATGAAGATTAAATGTAGGCCCTTTTATGTTTCAGAGATGAAATAAAGGAAATATCAGAGTGAACTTTCTCAAGACCTTTCTGGCTTAACTTTGTTAACTCGAATGCACAATTTATTCAACTTTAGGATTCAGTACTTATTCAAAATTCGACACATTACACCAAATTTACCGTTCAAAGTATTAAGACGTCCCGGCGGATCATCAATATTCACATGAGGCTTAATTTTATCTAGTGCAAGCATTGTCGTCTCAGATCTACTTTAAAAACAAAATTTCGGCCCCGTCGCCTCTCTTCATTCTCACTCAATTTGGTTGCCACGTACGAATGTTGTCATTACAATAGTGCATAACTGAATTTGTTGAATGTATCACATCACTTCTTTTTGGAGCACTCCCAAAAAAGAACGTAATTACGAGCGACTTAACTCTAGATTGAATATTTGAACGTCGTTTAAACCTAACATCTTAATTATTTCAAAGAACGGTAAATAATTTCAAATTTTAGTTATATTGGAGGAAATTTAAAATTTATGAAAAAGGGCAGCATTTTGACTTTACTTTTTTAAAATCCAAGTTGTTGCATAGCATTGAGCGAAAACATAAAAGTCATGGCATAAACTTTGATTGGTAGTCTTCATATGAACAAGTTTTTGTAAAAAGAACAAAATCTATTTTTAGAAAATACATTTTTAGATATGAATATCAAAGAAAAACTATCACAGCACCGTTTAGAGAGATTAAACTGCATTCGCCATAGAGATTTAATTATTGGTTGATTGATCTTATAAATCTATTTTTTAGCGTATTGCAATAAATTATCCGAAGCCGGTGTCGAGACAGATTTACTGAGTGTTGAAGGAACTACTCATGGATTTTTTGCTTTACCAGGTATGTCCATATTGTGCAACGAAACAAAAAAGAGATATATTTAAAGAAAGTGTCATGTAAAAAAAATTGATAAATCGTTTCTACGTAATGTAATACCATGAAATATTGTGCTCATAAAATAAAGAATTCAGAAATGTTCTGGCTGTTTTAAATGTGTTTTTTATATTTAAAAATGCATATATGACTATTTGATCAGCTTATGTTTTGTCCGACATCCAAAGAGAGAAAGAGAAACGTGATTAAAATATCAACTAATCTTATGCAATAAAAGTTGTGACAGAAAAGATTAGTGACCTAAAGGTATTAACAATAGTTGCTTTCACGACATGCTGGTGCTGAAATGTCCAATCGATTACAGTTTTCAGATTATATCTACGTTATCACCATATTTAACAAATACATAATAAATCGAAGTATTATCCCCAATCATTAGAGGGGTGGTGGTGTTGTGATATTTTAAAAATAGTTGTCGATCAATCTTTGTATGTCTGTTCCTAGCAAGAAGAAACATTATATTGATAATGGATACGATCTAAAATTGGGTTATTGGGGTCCCAGGAATGTATGTGCAAGTAATAAAAAATGAGTGGGGATTCTCCATACTCTAAGCCATGGCGTACCTCTGTGGGTTTGTTTTACCTGTAACTGAGATTGTAAAATTTAAAGCACATTTCAAGTAAAAATGTTGTCAGTGGTATTATTGTATTTGTTCACTCACGAAAACCCGTCTTGGCACCCAAAAGGCGTCTTCAAAATTATTTTGTATCTTGATAAGTTTTTTTTTTTTGTTTTGCACTTTCGCTTAAATGAAACAAAGTGTACAACAAGACGTTAAAATTCACATTTTGGATGAAAATGACAAGATGATGCTGTACTGCTCCCACCCCTTAAGAAAATTAGCTTAACTGTGTGCTGTAGTTCAGACCGACCTCCATTTCAGCTGTAATATCGTCTTTATATAAGATTTTCTTTCTCTCGTATGTCAGTCATTTCTTATCTATATGCAAATATATTAAATGTTATTGTCATGTTTTTCAGGACATTTCAAGGAATGCTGCGCTAAGGCTTACGACAGAGTTGCTACTTTTATACAAAGTCAAGCAAATTCTTTGACATTTGCTGCTTGATTTTTGTCTTTACGTTCTGCTCGTGTGATGCAAAGTCTACCTTGGAAATACGTAAATGTGTATTATATGTTAATTTAATCTGGAAGAAAACTGAAAGCATTACAAATTAAATGCTATATGCAACTTACTCACGCGTGCCTTCTGTTGTAATCTTCATGCAATGAAGTATCTGTCAAACCGATCGAAAATTAAATTAGATGTGAAATGCAGTCATGGAACAGGAATATATTGTTACCCTACTCTCTCAAAATACGAGTGCACAAATCTGGCAATGGGTCAATTTTCTTGGACTAGGCATAAGAAAGTCAATACCAAGATAATCAACCCAAATTATGTGCCCGTGTCTAAAAAATGTTTAATTTAGGTGACAGTGGTTTATGTAGGAACTCAAAAGAAATGCTCATCAAGGCATATTCATATGCAAACTGCGTTCAGAAGATCAACTGTACAATGTAACTTGATCAAGTACTACCTCTCCCCCACCATAAAAAAGTACACGAGGAACTGAACATGTACAGCATTTTTACTGCGATCAGTAAGTACGTGATATGTAGTTAGAGATTTGCTTTAGGAGTGATGCTGTTGAAACCTATACAGAAAGCTATTTTACATTAATGGCAATAATGCTTGTAAATCTGACTTAAAATGAAAATGAGGATGATTTAATTAATGCGTTAATATAAGTCACAGTGACTTTATAAGCAAAACTGTGTTGTACATAAAAAAAAACACATTTTCCCACCTGGGAGCCTGAAATTTCTTCCAAGAATGCGAAAAAATGACCTAAGCAAACCTTAACAATCAGACAGACAGAAAGACACAGATAACGCAATGTTTCCCTTGAACGGACGGCTGGGAATGAACTACTGAATGATCGAATGAGTCAATCAATCAAACAATCAATCAATCAAAAGTGACTGCCCAGAGGTACTCCAGTTGAATATATTTGTTATCATGTCTGCTTCGTACGTATTTCCGACATCAGAAATTAATAGCTGTTAAAATCAAACCTTATTAATTACTTATCCATGATCTCCGCTGTCTAATAAACTAGTTACTGTTGGTGGTGATGTTTTAAATTAAACGATGAAAAAATTAGAATTTACTTCGTGAGCTTTTCTATTCAATGAGTAAAAACTAGACGGCTGATTAGTGAAGAAAATGTTTGAACAAATATGAGAAAAGCCCTCGCTCATACGGTTCACTTAAGCTAAAATGATAGGGGATGCTGCCCGCTAGCATACTCTTAAATCAACTTGAAGGACTGTCCAAGTTTTCAAACTTGAGAGGAATGACGATCGAACTCTATAAATATAATACCCATTTTGACTAAAATCCAGATCTACTTATCAATAAACCAAGAAGACAGGCACATATACGTGGTCATGTGATTCCTACCTATTTGTTCTTCAGTCAAATTATAGTTTTCGTACCGGTAAATGTGAAAAACTATATTCCGAACCAAGTAGTAGAAACTCTGACTCTCCCGAACACAAAATCCAAGGCATTCTCTGAAGTCTTTAGAGGATTTTTTAAAAAATTCACCAGAATATCAACTTTGTTAGTGCCTGTCAGATTTTTTATGTAGGAGATACCTGTTTTTTTTTTATTCAGACTTTAATTTGGACTGGACTCGGGCTTCCCTTGTGTACAGTGGTAGCGGTGCTCCGATTACCGAAGGATTATATTTACAAGAACAAATGTAATCGGAAACCACCAAAACCCCAAAATTATATGCCCAATTTCATATTGGTCAAAGTTTGCTATGTTGGCCTATGTTCTAACAGACCTTGAATGAAAGATTTGATAACCATTTATATTAAGCCTGGTTAAGTGGACAAACATTAAAAGCAGAAGTGATTGACAGGGCTATTTTGTGTTATCATAAAATAATTGATTCCGGTATCTTAGTCAGATTTTAAACTATAAATATAAGAAATATGATCGCACTTTGGCATAGATTTGCACATTTGAATACGAAGTATGTTGGACTTTACTTGATGAGTACAAACTATCTAAGATGAGTAATTAGAGATATCCGAAAAAGAAAAAAAAATCAAGTCAAATAGTTAACAATTGCTAGAGAAAATGTGAGACACGTTGAATTATCGCAGTTAATTTTTGCATATACTTTTAATAAATTCGTACAACTTGCCGAGTCTTTCAAAAGTTTGCCATGTAAGATGTAAATAATAAACAAATTATATAACTTTTTACATATAATAATCAACTTTCTACTGAGCTAGTGTTGGAGAATTCAAAGTATCAAGTTAAGAGAGAGAGAGAGAGGATGATGATGATGATGATGATGATGATGATGATGATGATGATGATGATGATGATGATTGTCGTGGCGGTGACGATTTGAACTATCTGCACTAAGTCTGTTAGGACACAAATCCGATAGGAAATGGCAGTTGCCTGAGTATCATTAATACGAAAATAGGTTACATTTCAGATTTCGATACATGAATATCCAGTTTTTAAACGGATTGAAGATTTCATGATACAAATTTTCTTTCATTCAAATATTTGAGCTCATGAACAGAACGCCTGCGCTATTGTAATACCTTTACTTACCTCACAGCTCATAATGACTAAATATCAGCATTTTTAGGTTATTTTTAATATACATAATGACGTTTCTTTAAAAAAAAAGTGCTGATTACGATAAATTTGACCCCATCGTCTGTGTGATCGTTCTCTCATATTTATCGATTTTGTACATTGAATTATTTGCAAAGACTGTGATTTACTTACTACAAGAAGCATGAAGCAAAAATTATATTACTTCTGAAAAATCGCCAAAGAAGTCAATATTTTGAAGAATCTTTTAAAAATAATATATTTTAATAATTACATTTTTTTAGCTTTCAGGATAAGCAGGAAAATAATCAAATCCAATAACATCATTTTTATCCTCTGGGTGATTTTCTGGTGATTTGGGCATTTAGTCTTTTCCTTTGAGAGAAAGTTAGCGTCAGAATTAGTCAATAAGCTAAAAGTTGAAAACTATTTGTAAATACTTTACCAAAATTCATTTAAATTAAAGGAAAACTTGGATTACTGCTTCATTCTACAGCACGATTACATTTTCAGAAATAAAAACAATTAAATTTCATGAACCCAAGCGTCTGAAGTTTGTCCAATTATGTTTTTATGTTCCAATTAACACTAATGCTTGAGAGCACAAATTTTAAGCTTTCTGTGGAAATTAATTTTATTTACATTAATAATTACAAAATGAGTGCCTCCTTTTATTTAAGAAGTCTTTCTTGGTTCAGCACCCACATAATTGGTACCCGTAATCAGTTCGTTAATCGCCGATGCGTGTCACAGTGCGTAGCGCCAAGTGGAATAATATTTCACCGGAAAGGGATAAATAACTACTTCAAAATTTAGTGTGCATCGTGTCTCAACTATATTCACCGTTACGATCTGCCTATCTATCCGTTGAGGAGATAAATTTATAATAAAGACATTAAACTACTTTTCCAATTTTGATAAAATGTATATATTATAACAGAGAAAGAAGTCACAACAGTAATGGTGTTGATGATTACAACGATGATGATGAAGTACTGCTACTGATGATGATGAAGACAACGACAATGATGAGGAAGAAGATGAAAAAGCAATGGTATATAGGCGAAGTAAAGGAACGTATTTCACAAATAAATGCATTGTTTCAGTAAATCTACTTAAATAAATGTTAAGCAACAATAACTTGCAAAAAATTACAACACGAACATTCGGGGGAAATGTAGTGCTAGCGACTGCTTGATGGTTTGATCTTCCATCATGGTTTTCACGCTCTTTCATTAGAGTTTGCTTCATTTCAATCGTCCAATTCACAGCGATGCAGGCTTAGGTGGAAATCAGTCGGAAATACCACTCAGCAGTTTCCGTCGGACAAATAAATATTATAAACATATGATCGTCCGCCACATTCAGAACCAGGGAATTTAATCCTAATCACACCCACTGCTATGGTAACAAATAGAGTCACATATTTTTATGGAAGTGACGTTTTTTCTTCTTGTTCGAGTTGATGTAATTTAAATTACTCAGTCAAACGCTATCGGAGTCTCTTCTGTTTTATGGACATGGCGAATGAATTCTGATCAAGCTGACATTACAAAGGCAGAGAAGTTTTTAAATCTTTTTTTTTTACTTTTTTCGACACATTAAAATAAGACCAACTAAATAACTTTATTTTATATATGTGGTCACTTGCATACAAGTCCTTTTGCTCTCCTAATGTACTTTGACTTCCTTGCCAAGATAACATTGCCATATTAATGAGATCCGAAAGGCTATGGCTAAAGTAGAATATGCCTAATTGATATTCCGACATTACATCATCAAAGCAATCAAATACTGCTACCTGACTAATCGAGTAGGTGACTGACTCCGTTTTAGCCTTTTAGACTTTTCTCCTTCATAGAGAAAAAAGTCCTTCTAGCCTTCTATTTCTTGTTTTAAAACTAAATATGTATAATCAATAACTTCATGAAATGTATTCCCAATGAAAGTAAATTTCTTACATAGAGGAATAGTCAATAAACAATAGGTGGACAGAAGAGAATAAGACTACAACTTATTTTGGATATAAATTACATAGCTTCACGAATGTTTCTGGTCAGTGACTGGTTTACATTTTTCGGCGATAACATATATGTAATCTGATGGAAAATGTAAATCAAGGAATTAGTTCAAAATGACTATAGCCAGTTTCTCTAGAATGTCCCATCTTTACAGAATGTATGTGATTTAGATTTTTTGGGTGAGTATCTCCATCTTGGAAACATAGAATGTGACCCGGTACGTTTGCAGTTCATTTGAGATAGAAATTGTGCACGCATTCATTGCCAGCCCAAGAGCACTCCTTTGTTTGTCTCTTACGTTAATACTTTGGTTATCATGAACCATTTAAGAATACAAAATTCTTTCTCAAGAATAACATAAACTTTGCATAAATTATACTAAGAAACAGGAGTTCTTTTTTTTACAAAATGGTCTTAAAGAGCGCGATAATTCAAGGTGACGTCTGGCATTTAGGACAAGTAGATTGTGTACGTTTTGCTATAGGTTCAAGGACCCTCAGTATGTTCGATGAGTTAGATTGGGTTCTGTCCCTAACAATCACGTAATGTGGCCTATTCTATTCAAAAGTAATTAAAAGAAGAAGTGGTAAAAAATAAGAAAGTAACATCTAACATTTAGGCTGGACAAATGTGTTATTGGCACCTCTGTAGATCCAAGACAATCCAAACCGTATCCCAATCTAGGTCTCGCAGGTGTTATTACTGTATGGCTCCGACAACTTTTCGCCTCGTAAACATTACACCAGGCTAGTGCGACCAGTTTCAGACCAGGTCATCTCCAAAATATATCAATCGGATCAAGTGGACTTTAAATAATTAAAAATTTAGCCTGAGATTAAATTTCTCTTTTTAATCGTTCACCCAATTAGAAATTGCCTTTCATAGGTAAATTCCTTTCTGGTATGTTTACATAAAAGTTCAAATGTTTTACTATCTGGAAGAAGATTATTTTAACAATTTTGTTTAGATTAGTAACCTTACTATCTACATATATTTAACCATTGGTAGATTATATATGCAATTATCGATATTAAAGTTACACAACTGTTATGTCTGGTATCACAAGTGTATAGCATCATTCAACGTTATATCACCAGGTATAGCAAACCATCCATATCACGTAAATGTAAGCGCAGGCGGTATTCTTCATCATGTTACAAAATAATTAATCTTGCATCAATGCATAATCCATACCAAACTGACATCGTTGTTGTTTTGTAATTAAGTAATGTCTACTGAAGATTTTAACACCTAGATAGTTTTGCTGTTTTTGAGTCACTAATTTGCATCTTCATGGATGTCAAGTACGTGATAGTGAATACTGAACATCGCCTGACAACGGAACACTAATTTCTCTTAAGTCAAGTCAAATCAAAGCCAGTAGTGGAGCGGGTACGTGTGTCGTAAAGAAAACGTGATATGTTTAAAGATTATGGTATTGGATTGCCACTGGAGAGACGTACTAGACAGAGGGTGAGAATGGTGAATGTCGGTCGAGCTAAATACATCTGATTTAAAACAATTTGATAGTGTGGTTGGTCTATGCTTTGATTTTAACCAGCGTGGAATTTCTCTTGCTTATATTTTCAAAATAATTTCGAAATTATAAAAAGAATAATATAAAAGCCCATCTTCAGTCATCAGATAGATAATTCGGTTTTTTTTCTAAAGTAAAGAAAATACACATTGTTGCGCGTTTCATTCTTTCAAACCTGTGACAAAGGGGTGGATTCAAACGTTAAACCAACCCCTTCTCTACGGTTCGTTGCTAGGGAATGACCTCCCGCGATGTAATTTATCCAGTGTGGTTGGATAGAAAGAATAATACAGATCTCTGAGCAAGCATATTGTAGAAATAAAACAATGAGCCCCCTTTCAATGAACAAATATAAAATTTAATCAATTTAACAATAGAATTCCAAATGGAAGGAAATTAATTTCTTTACTGCAAAAAAAGAAAACGTACGAACATGTACTCAGTGTAAGCAAAGACAAATTTTACTTTACTATTAATTGTCAGTGACAGAATTCATGCAGACTTTCATCATAGCCTACGAGTCGTGACTTTGAGTTCAACGCTGAATGACTTCATCACCTGTCTTTATCCGGACATCAATCTTCCGTTCCTTCCTGCACTTCCAGCCTTAGTCTAATCGTCTTTGTCTTGGACCCTTGCCAATCGAAACTTGAACGATTTGACGATAGTATCTCGAATCTTGAACTGAACTTCGGCTGTAGAATTCTCTGAGAAATTTTGCTGAACAATTGGCTGAGGAAACTTTCCTTAAATAAATAAAAAGGTCCTGCAATAGACAATAGGTCACCATTCTTCCAAGTATATATATATATATATATATATATATATATATATATATATATATATATATATATATATATATATATATATATATATATATATATATATATATATATATATCCAAGCTCAGATAGTACACGGCCTAATTCTGTCTTAACGTGACTCACTCGCTTACTAGTTTTATGTTTGCAAATGAAAGCGGCCATTACATGTATACTGACCTTAATTCAGGTTCACGAGCTTAGCAGGATTTCATTATCTACCGCTTTACGACTAGCGTGTATGTGCCCGTATTGAACACCCCATGACTTCTTTACATTAAGCTATTTGATACAGTCTAGTGTTAAATTACATATGGCTTAGCCCATCAAATCTCACTAATCTAAAATAGTTTACGTGATCAATTAAATATTACGAACTAGTATATGAATATACACTCAATACATGGCATACTACACAAAGATTTAATTCATAAATCTACAAAACATTATCCATCACGTATTATGGTAAATTCATGAAATTCCCACGCCTTCCTAAGTATCGAATATTCAACTACATGCATCCTTGTCAATTATCTCAATGAATTGATAATTAGAAAATCAAAGAACAAAATGTCGTGATTAACATTTCGCTGAAACCCTGAAAAATGAAATCATGCATACATACATACATCGTAACATCAATACATTTGCAAATAAATCAACAAATGAAATAGTACATTAAAATCTGGAAACAAAGATTGTGTACTTTTGCCGTTTATTCGTCCCTCACGAATTTCCAATGTATAGTCTGTCTACTTCCTGAGACGACTAACTCGCCTTTCTTCAGTCATGTGGAAATGTACTACATATGTTCGCTCCGGAGTTAAGATCGAAGACTGAAGCAATTTTGCAAAGTAAAGCTACTACCTTTTTTACAAAAGTTACGCACTTAAGTTTCCATTACCCAATCAGAATCGACTGGTTCCTAAAATTTCTTATGTAGAATATTTGATTAACGAGAATAGGCTATTCATGCCGCAATTAACTTTCCTTTGAACAATCAATTATCGACGTGCTTCCCCTTTTTACCGGGGCGAGTTTGAAGAGTGTTATGCCAAAACCTTTGTACCATAACAGATGACTCGGTCAAATTTTATTAAGCAAACCCAAGTTTCATTTGACGTTCAGAGATGAAATTAGAATAATCATAGAAGTGTCTCTAGCCCTTTCTACTTTAATTATGTTGACATTTAATTATGTACAATTCATTTAATCAGTACTTCTAAGAGTTTCAAAATTCGACACATCACAAAACCCAACGTTTATCTGATCAATGGTGTCATGGGGCTACAAAAAGGTCGCCAGTGCTGCTGACTGGAGATCAAAGTTTCAGGTCATAGTACCACGAAAAAATGTGGTTTAGTGGTCAAGAATTAAAGTCTAAATCAGAAGGTATGGGCTCTATTCTCACCATGTGATCAGCCCAAATCAGCCAATTTTGGTGTCTCCTTGAGCCAGGTTTATTGCTTGACTCCCCACATAATAAACTTCAGAGTATTTTTATGCTCTAAAAATTCAAACAAACAAATACAAACGCGAACAACACAGACCTGTTTGTATTTTATCAGAAGCCACAAGAAGTTTGAGATTGTTGGGCCAATTATGGTTCCTCATCCAAAAGCTGCTACATAGCCCCCATAACTGTTTTTAACACGTGTGGATGTGTGACTGTAACCCACTTTGGCCTCCAGGCGATGTTTCCACGGGCTGCCTCTGTATCATTTTACCGTAGATGAATCCAATGTTGTTAGCTGGCAGGCAGATATGTATAGCATTGTCGTTATTGATGGCGTTTATCTACCTTATACTGAATCTTACATATATATTGTGTTCATTTGTATAAGCAAGCTTACGTTGAGAAACAGTATCTGTGTCGACTATATTTCTCAAAAAAAAACTTTCGCTGTCTTGAGCACCATCATTAAAGTAAACGAATAAAATTATTTTTGGTTGAAGTGTTAATTAATGGTTTGAAACAGAATTTTCATACCAAGATACCAAATTTCTGGGACTGGATATGAGATCTTTAACATTTATAAAACGTGGGGAACCAAGTAATCAAAATATATACTATCGAAAATAACAAGCAATGGTAAGGCAATACGAAATTGGATTTGTTTGTTTTTTTACACGGACAATAAAAAGGGTGCATGACGTTGATTATTGCCAGCACTGTTATATATGGGTTCTTTTCTTTCAGTGTTCTCGGTGGCCAAAACAAGAAGCATAATTCTTTGAGACTTAGTTTAGACCGAAACAACTTCTGAACTGCAATAAGCAAATCAATTGTAGAAATGTCTTGGGTATATAATACACGAAAGATATACGCTACTTTAGCTACTTTATTTAGGTGTAATGCCGCTAAGCATAGCTGCATAGTCATTGTGAGACTCTTCCAATTCCATGTCCGATGGAGCAAAACCATAACTGCGTTATACAAAACACTCCAAAACGTTTGACATTGCTGGATATAAACATGTAAAATCTGATCTTTTCGACAGGGTGCAAGATACAGTGGTAGATCTTTTGAGCTCTAATAGGCTGAAACCGACTTGATTGAAATTTCAAGCTACAGATCAATTTACTACTGATTCTGTAAAGTAATATCTGTTTATTTACAAAATCCTGATTTACAATTTCAAATCACCATAACACAAAATGGACCAAACTATCCGCCTCCACTCATTATCCATATAACATTGCACGTACATGAGAATGAAAGAAGGCGACAGGAAAAGCAACCAATTAAAAAAACTTTATGTGAATATAAAATATTCAGTGCTATTAGAAGAAAATCAATGCAAGTCATGTGCCATGGAAAACTTGAATTATGTGGCATCCCACACAATGTCAAGACATATTTGAATTCTATATCAATTGTCATTCAACACTGCATCGATGCGAGAGAAAAAAAACCCACAAGATATTTCATCGTTATTGACTTCCTTGCTTAGCTAGAGCCTCGACCACCCAAATACGGCCAACATGTTTTTAAACTCAGTTCGCAATCTCATCTTAGGCCTAGTTGGATCTGAAACAACTTAGCTATTGCTGAATCTAATCATGAGGTGGATCCATTGTATGTGTCTACATTATCCGCTGACGATCACATGTGTTATATTGTACTAAATAATTCTCGAAAGAGCTTGCGTAGTTGAAGACGTATACGTCAAGCACCATTGAGTATATTTTCACGATCGATAAAGCCCAACGACTGACGACATTGACCGGAGCATATAATAGTCGTGGACGACAATGTGATGCTTAATGTACAAAACAACCTTGTTAGAATATTTTCTGAGAAAATGTTTTCTGTGATCTAATGTGCACCAACGATACGCACAAGTGTCCAAAGTGATTCGGACAACTGCAACATGTTGATTAAATTTTATATATTTCCGAAGCGTTGACGAACATGGTCTAGCAAATATTAATTAGACCTGGTATCCCGAGGTTTCAAGGAATAATTTTGGGAATAATCTTGCTCGGATCACATAGGGCCGTATGGTTTTCTCATAATCGACTTGACTGGAATCTGATGGAGAAAATGTAATCGACCATGATAAAACTTTCCATTGATACCATGGCAGAGTATTCTTATCGACAACGCGAAGCTGACCAAGAGTGCCTGGAATCGATCGGCAATGTTATAATGTGTCAAAGATATGCTTCAGTCGCGACAGACCGCACAAAAAGACATCAAAACAACTTTGAACAATGTTTTCACCACTGCGGAAACCCACACTTGAAACCACGAAGTAGGTAAAGAAAGATGATAAAGCCAGAGAAGCAACCGCGTATTTTCGGATGCTTGACTAATGAGATTACGGGAATGTAAGATGTAGAAGAAATGGGAGAGAGCGTTGATATGAACGTAAAGGCACCCTATTCTTGACGAAAATGTTAAAACGGTACTTGGAAATGTTTCAACGTCATAACCACCCCTGTACTAAGAAATGCTATCACAACTACGGCAGTTATGCAAGGAACCATGTTGTATATGGAACTTTGAAAATCCTGTACGTACCATTCTTAACAGACCCCTTAAGTGACGCAGGTTTGGACGAATTGTGGCCAAAGGTGGTATTCAGGAAGATTGCTGTGTTGGGTACAAACAAGTCTTTATCAAGCCGTGGAAAGTTTATAATAAAATACTTTCTACATTTGACGCAGAAGACATTGATCGAGGCAATGCAATATGTGAAGATTTAGTGAAGCACGTACATGAGAAAAGACGTCTCCAACCTCTGAGAAAGACTTTGACACAAAAAAGAGATCTTCTAAGGCTTACGCAAATGCGAAAGTCTACCCGAATTCCTATATATTCTAACTCGAAACATGTCAATACAAACCAAATCCACCTTTGAAGAAATACTTGTTCGAAGCGACTATGTAGAATCCGCAAGGCGGAAATACCACCTCAGGAACTGGAAATACATACCGAACCAGAAACCGAACGTGCACTTGAACCCAACTGTCGTTTTCAAAAGCTTAAATAATTCGGAAAGAAGCTACAAACAAAATAACTAAAAGAAACAAGAAGAAGGCCTTGGTTGATCGTGTGGTTCACACGACCTTGCAGAAGGCCTGAAAGCACTCACAGGGTCAGTTCATGCCAGAAAGAACTCCCCATACAATTTCAATCATCGATATGTTAGCTTTTGCTTACAGGCATCATCACGGACGTGGATATGTTACACATGTTAATGCAAGAGCTCATTTAATATGACGATAATGTATACAACACCGATAATGAGTTCTATGTACTTCGCAAAAAATTGGTGAGGACGATCTCGTCGATGCAATAAGAATTTTTCTGGTTTTCTCTATGCAAATTAATACAGTGGAAGTCCTCACCTTCGAGATTTCAATGGCGTCGGTACGCTTTTATTGCAGTTAACCTAATATCCGAGGAGGCATGTTTGTTTGCGAAGTCAAGCAAACTTCTTTGGAGAGTCCCTGATGGCCATTTAACTGCAGAAAAGCCCCAGATGCTCTTAACTGTTCTAATATCGTCACTCTATGCTCTTGCCAATCCCCTCATCCTTTCTTTAAACACCACTGGCACGTGTTTTGGTGTACCAGGCCATTGTTTAGGTAATTATTTGCCACGTAAACTGTTTCTGAACGTCGCCCTTCATTGAGTCATTGATGAACATGAAAAATATGTCTCCAGAATGCAAAAAATGCCAGCCAAAGTGAGTCTGTGGTCAGCGAAGTCTGTGGTCAGCGAAGTGGTTAGCACAGTCATCTTCAATGTTAATTTTGACAAACTCAAATATAAAACGGTAATATGGGTCTGCAAATTTAACAAAAGACTTCATTGGGTTGTACCCGATTTAATATGTTTCTTAGGAACACTTGGATTTTTTCAAAGAATGCATGGTCAACACGTACATGTACTTTCATGAACGTGTAGATGAGGTTCTCGTCAGCGGTTACACAGGCGTTACTGTAATCGTCTCTGACAAGAATCTATTGCTGGAGGGCTCAATCGGCCGAATGAGAGTCTTTAACGGGCCTGTGGAAAACTCGTTATTATTGTAACTGAATAACACACTTGAAATAATGTCATATTACATAGTAGCAGTTGGATTTAGCCCAAAGCTCATAATGTGAAGTGATTGTGGGTCACATTAAAACTTTCTCTGACCAAGTTAACGTGTGGCTAATCCAAACACAACCTGGTTAGTTCGAAGAGGCCATTATTTTGGTGACATTAAAGCTATCATAGTCAGAGGTGAAGAATTGTAAAAGAGTTGTTGCATGTTTCCTTTCCTCACAACGATTCAAGCGTTGTTGGCTGCTGAAGCTCCAGCATTTGAAAATACAGATGCGTAAGGGTCGTCGAAACCACATTTAGAATATCTCTGGAAAAAGGTGGTGGGTGGCCACAAAAAAAAACTTGTAGATCAATAAGACAGGGAAAAGGCATTTGACTTCCCGGGACGACTCACAGACTCTCCTAATGCAAAGGTAATCGATGATCCGGGTCACCTTGCAAAGGTCTTCGCCTGTGGTATTGCCATTATAAGTCATGAAAGCGTGCGAATTAACAAGGTTTGAGTTAATTACGATCACCAAGTCAATCAAGCATTTCAAGCAGTCTTTACTCCGCATGTCAAAACCTGTTGGCATCATCTACCTGGGTTGAAAACAGGATGTGGAACTCAACCGGCTGTACACGTGGTAACTCATCTGCATCTTAATAGACTGACTCATAAGGCTTGAACCGCCTTAAGCCGGGACGATAGTAACCGACCATAACCACTGTCTTATTCAACTCTAGTTTTCAAAACTTAGATGAACGGTCAAATATGTAGATATCTTGTCCTTGAAGGACTGCACTCACTGGAAGCTGCCCTTTTCGGTGTAGGAAATTAAACTATTTGAGAGAAATATGAGGAAAAATAATAAATGTGAATCTGAAATAAAGAGTAAACAGTAGCTCGATATATTTGCAAAATAAAGGCCAGTTTTTAATTAATGCTCTAATCTTAAATAATGGACATTAGATTTAAATTTTAAAAAACAGTAGGTACAATACCTTGGTCTGTACCTGAGTTTAACACTTCCGGTTAAGCGGTCATTGCACAAACATTAGGAAAGATAGGATTTCACTACAAGAAAACTATGTTATTCTCATGAACCTTATTCGACCTTTTTATATCTACACTTTCAAATTTGATAGTGAAGATTATATGAACAGGCCATAGCACAGAACGACAGGAGATATTGGCAGAATTAATTAAACGGGCAGTATGCATGGCTGAAGATTGCTGTGGGGTTTTCTACTGGCATTTAAAAGTATTTCATAGCCGGTTACATATGTATGCACGTCTCCGATTTAATTTCAGACACCATAACTGTTTTCAGTTTAGTACGCCTACCGGTGATGATACGCTTGATCAATTCAACAATATATGAATCTGAAGCTATTTATAACAACACGTAACAATTACGACATTCCAGCACCTTATGGCCAGACAAATTAAAGGAAAGAATAAGCGTACTGATAATCATTTTTGTGAATCATAGAAATATTTGTCTGATTTTGAAGACAGCAGTAATAATGTAACCGTGGAAAAGAAATAATTCGTGATGTTTTGTGATAACGGTACATTAAATAAACATACATCTAGTTTTATGAGAAAAGTAATATAGACTACTTAACAGGTTGGATGTCCAAAGGATTAACTGATGAAAGTATTGCAAAATTAAATCAAAGCGTTAGATCATACTGTATTTGAATTGCACAAGTTCAAAACATAACAATTATTACAGACTTTATCTGCACGATATCAGATAATGTTCAAAAGTTAATGGTGATATTAATATTGCACAGCAGGCGTACGACATAGATAAAAACACTGACAATTTTCATTACCCAGATACTTGTAATTTGCTGGTAATGGTAGAAGTATATTTCTATTGCCGAGTGATATGGTTATAAAAATGAGTAGTAGCGTCAAATACACAGATACAACAACAATTTACAGAAATCCAAAGCATCGTTTAAGCTTGGATTAATCCTGCCATTATTATCGACCTCGTAAAGAAAGGCATTCTAAGGACTGATAAATAATCTGTGAGAATAGAACAAAACACTTCAGAGAATACAAAAGTAGACAAAATGAGTAACATTTTGTAGTGACGGATTATTGTGATGATAGTCCTATCATCACATTTGCTAATCCAATTCACAGTACTTTCAAGTCACATATAAATAATGAGTGGGGGCATCCTAGGTACAATGGGGGACTCAGTGTTTTATTTGGTCGTTTACATTCTGGGGACAATGTGAATTTAACATAGAGACATAGATATATCACACCAACATAGATTTATGAACCTAAATCTATCGCACAAAAAATCGACTAAAAAGTTTTAGACAACAGAGAATAAATATATCTTCGATGCAATAGAGTGGCCCTTAAAAAGGCCTTTTTATTAGCATCATCAAGTTAACAGATTGCATCGCATGGATCTTCTCCTCCTCAAATTTGTTCTGAAGTCTGGACCGCATAGTAAGACTCTTTTCGGACAGCATTGTCTCTCCACATAGATCCTTCGTTTCCAAAGGGTTATATCAGTCATCTGGGTAATTTCCTACGATGATTTGACATAAATGTGATAGTCCGGGAGGAACAGCAACGACAATACAATCTCATCACGCGTTACAAAATTTATTCAGAGTGCGGAGCGTGTCTTCCAAATTGAAGAGTGCTGTTTTTGACGTCACATTCCCTATATAGGTGCGCTAATGTCTGTGTGCAGTGAATCAATTCGACGCAGTTAGAACATGACGGAAAATACGAAGACAATGAGCTGGATTGCACCGGCCGTGGAGACAACGGATGGCGGGATGGCAGCGGACACCAAACAAACACAGTCCCACTTTCAGAAGAGAACGATTTTAATTGGGATTTAGGGGCCCCGAGTGGTCGAGTGGTCTAAAGCGCTGTCCGTTACGGATCACAGCCATCTCACCTCTGCGTGGGTTCGAGTCTAGAATTCGGCAAATGTGGATATGTGAGAAAGCTTGCCAGTAGCTTCTCGTGGGTCGGTGGTTCTTTCCGGTGATTTCCCGGTTTCTTCCTCCACCATTAATACTGACCGCCATGAATAGCCTATCGTGTGCTGAAAAAAAAACAACAACAGCAGCAGCAACCTGAGTTTTGCTATATAAAAAAACAAACCAAATATCTCTTTTGATGATTGTTTTGTTTGACGGTGTGGAAATCATGAAGACCAATAATCTTTCTTTTCTTACTTAACGTTTTTGGATTCTTTCTTTTGGAGAGTACCTCTTCTTCTTCCTGTTCGGAATTCCTCTCTACCTCCTGCTCCTGTTATTTCCCAGGGCAATCTGAAGACCAGTGTCCTTTCACTTAACAATGATAACAAGTGTCTTGACTTTTGTCTCTTTTGACACCTGTCTTGCTATTTTGGACGGTCTGGACACTCTGAAGACCAATGCCCATTCTTCTGACAGATATAGCAAGTATCTTGATTTTTGTCGAGGGAAGAGTTCTTCGAAGAAAACCTTCTTATGATACCTCGCAAAGCTCTGATCAGAAGTTCGATCTGTTTTGGCTATTCCATCTTTCTGGTCATATTGAGAGTGAGGAAGATAATGAGAAAATGATCCTTTATATAGGGAAGCCACTTGTCTAACATAAATATAATGGGGACTATGTCGGTTAAAATATACTAATTTGACTTTTGAAATCAAAATGAAATGATTACATCATTTCGTGAAAAAAGGAGAAGAAAGTAAGGTGCACAAACGTGAGCCATCACTTCTCACAGTGACTGAAGTCTTAGCTCAAATTCATGCCAACGATTTCGACGATGCCATGAGTGAACTAGAGTCCAGACCTAGAGAGTCTACACCAAACAAAGATCCACCACTATTAACCCCTGGAAACTACTATCCCGAATCTTACGGCTGCGAATTCCGGGACTCCCAAGAAGTGCACACCGAGTGTAAAGTGAAAGGACTGTGTTACGTATATATGTAATTAAATTGCTTGTGTGTAAAGTTTAAAATTCTTTTATTTCATTTTTGTTTCATTGTATTGAATAATTTTCTTGGATTCGGATTCTATTTTTCGTAGTTAGATATATATTTTAGGTTTTTTATATTATTTAAGACGATGTAATAAGTGAGGGTTGACATTTAGTTCGTCTTGCCTTTGCAACAAATCAACAGGAAGTTAAAATGATTGGTCAGCATCACGGACATACTTTCATCACATAATCACTGTTTGTAAACAACATATTTTTATGATTCATTTTTAAGTGGGTCTGTACTGGATGACGTGACAAAACTAGTTTAGTAAGAGACCTCATGACCACTTGAAATGGGGTTTTAAATAATTAAATACGCATTCTAATATTTTTTCTGGCAGAGTCATTAAAAACCTTGAAAGAACAAGGTGTATTTACTTTAATTTTGTTGCAGGAGTATTTTATTCTTCGTCTGACTTTTGGATTCAATAATTTATTCTCCTGGACTCTCAACAAGTTGACTTTCTTATCAAAAAATTCTGAACGATAATCAAGGAAATTAATTCTGAAATTATTCGGAAACAAACACTGTGATTTAAGTGAAGAATTATTGTCATTTATACATTGCACTATATCTGGCGTCATTGCTCTCCATATTTATACGTCGTCGGGACTAGAACCTGAATTTTTATTAGACTATTTAGAGATTGGACTTGTGTTTTTATTCTTAGAATCATATTTGGATAATATTTACAAACTGTAAGTCCTATTTACTAATTTTTTTTCATTGTTGTCTAGGGAAACAAATTATTTTGCTAAAATTTACAAAGCTTGTTGATTTTCACTCTTTTCTTTGTTACTGAGTACGAGCCCTTGTCACGTAACAAATGAAATTCAATTACCGCAAAAGTCAAGTGGTGAACTTTGGGGTATTGAAAGAAGCCTTGCTGTCTGGAGAGGATCACGATTTTAAAGTGACAACCTACCGACCTCACAAGACTGTACGCTTAGCCAAACATCAAATCGCTAATCGGCCTTTCGAAAAAGTGTATCAAATCTTGTATCAGAAGCGATTGCGGCTTCCCAATCACTTCACTTTACCGTACGAACAAGTCGATATCGCTTAGCATATAAAAATGGAAAACGTCAAAGACCGATAGTTAACTGTTAATACCATTGCCAAGCGAGAAAGATGAATCCTAACAAACAAACAACATTCAAGTTCGGTGATTGTCAAATGGAGTGTCCTGCTGTGCTTTGTGAGCGCAGAGATTCAGTACAACATCATGGAAACTTTGCAATGACTACTACAATACCTATCATGGAAAGTGATGCGAAGCGATGGCACTCGTTATCGTGGACTCATTACTGATTTTCATTGTCAATGTCATCCTCCACGTGAAACCATGCGATGTCACTCTACGGATGTCATCCATGCCTAAACAAACTACTGCGGATTTCAAAGTTCCCTCATCGAAATGAATATGTGAAAGAAGAATATTCGTTCCCTATGCATTTGTCTGAATACTAAAATTTTTTGAAAATCGTTTCTAAACTTTCAAGGCAAGCGTCCTAAATATCTGAGAGGACCTACCCCTGAAGACTTAACCAGATCTGATCTATCTACTTGGGAGAAGGTGATAAAGTCAATTGCTTCAGTTGAGGTGTGTCACTTTACGAGCGGAAGCAGAAAGATTCCGCTTACCTGGAGCATGCTCTTTGCTCTCCGTTATGTCACTACTTTCCGTTACGTCACAAATGTTGGAACCACTGGTATCTGAATGCTATAAGGGGACTGATTCAGTTGAAAACTAGGACATCTCCCCCGGGACATCCCCCCCGACATATCCCCCAAACAATTCACCCTTGGACTACACCCCCCCCCATCAAGTATGATTTCCCCAGTCATTCCCCCCCCTTATTTGCAAACTTACAGATCGTAAAGAGCTAATAAGGAATCCGCTGATAAACGAAATCGCAGAAAGGAAGTCACGAAGACACACACCACATGACGACCCAAATTCATTGGATACAGTTCTCGTAAAACGTGTTGGTAATCAGCCAGAAGACCTAAATGAAGTGCACACGATCACCATTGTCGTTCTTTTGTCCAAAAGGGTAAAGGAAACAGAAAAGGACATTCTTGTCATTTGACCTCCGCACTCGAACAAAATGCTTGGCTAAGCATCGACATCTACCCCAGAAAAGACCCCATCGTCCAAAGAAAAAGAGGAGCAAACCATGGGTAGAATTTTTCGGCGCCTAAATGGCAGAACATTACTCAAACAGTCTGGTTTATCAAACATTATCTAGAGACACGTCCCCAAAGAATAAGATAAAAGGACGCATGTCAGACAATGGACTTCAGTGTATATTTTGCTACTGTACCAAAAGATTTCCTCTACAAGAGGTGCACACAACCAGTATCATCGTTCTCCGCATCCGAAAAAAACGCTTAGCCAGGCATTGACGTCCACCCCAAAAAAGATCACATCGTCCAAAGAAAAAGAGAAACAACGAAAGCGGACGATTGCTTGATGATACAGAAAAAATGTCGTCACATATTTGACGATGTTGCTGACAGATCAAATTACAGCAGATCAACAACTAAACGATATAATGTCAAGTATCACATTGCAAAAACAATAATGAAATTTAATTTTACCGTTGCCGAACAGCAAATATTTTGGCAGCTAATCAAACCTTTCTTATACATCAGAATTCCAGGCCGACAAAAAAATATCAAATTCGATTTCATATTTGTCAAGATTTTTAATCTAATGACGATCTCTGACGATCGCAGACAATATCTAATATCGTTATGTAAACCAGTAAAATGTAAATCTGTCAAACAAAAGTATGAAGAAATTTATAATAGCATTATATCATAATTTGTTTGGTTGGGATCCAACTGTTAAATTTATCGCTATACCCACGCCATTTGACTAAACTTTTATCTCCTTTTTTTCTAATAACTTTTTCAATAACGAAGACATCGTGCTCAGTTTTCTGTAGTTCTTGTTCGTAAAAACTACCTATGATAGGTTCACCTGCCAGATCTTTTAACGCGTATGCTACAGGTATTGTGAAAAGTTCCTTAGCAACTACAAATACTTCTTCGCTCCAGTTCGGAGTAAATCCTTTTGCAGATACCTTTTTTATCAAAGAAATTCTAACTTTATCACCAACCTTAAATTTATGTCTGCGGTACATGTTTTCATTTGCTAATATCGGATTTTTAATAACATTATTGGGTAACATTTTGATGGTTCGATGTTTCGTGTTATTATATTCACCTACGATTTGAGAAAGATCATCGATGTACCTGTTGGTGTTTTTAGCTGTCATATGTTTATGTATTTTCTCGTTTAACGTGCGATTAAATCTCTCAACAACAACGCTTTTACCTTCGTTTCCTGTAACATATTTTTTATATTATTTTGTTCTAGAAACTGCTCAAACTTTTTTTAAAAAACTCGGATCCATGATCAGTCCAGATTTTATTCGGTTTTCTTTCTGTACTCGTTATTATTTGTTTTAGCGCATCAGTCATTGAAGTTCCTGTCTTATCCGAAACAGGTACACTGAAAGCATATTTACTAAAAACGTCTATAACATTAAACAAATATCTTTTTGGAGCACCATCAGCGCCAACGTTAAACTGAGCTAGATTGGATACATCCACCAAATCTATTGCCCAGATATCATCTACACCATTAGCGACAACTTTACGTCGTGGAATTTTTTTTTTAGGTCTGTGTAGTTCGACTGCAAGATCATCGTATACTTTTTTTTCCGAGTCCGAGTTTATATTTTGCTCCTATCATTCCCTGAACAAATCTTCTATTAAAACGTTCTCGTAGATTTGTTGGCTCCATATCACGTAATTCGTCTAACATTACTTTATCACGATCTGCTTTCGAGTTTTCATGATCACGATAACAGATATCATGACGCATCGATATTGCATCCACTTGATTATAAGGCTCTTGACCAGGCAATGGATTGTCGTTTTCATCTAGTTGTTGATCTAGCGGATTGTAAGGTCCTGTATACCGATGACCTGGCAATGTCCAACCGCCTTTTGGTGTTGGTAATTTTCCAATAATTTTATGTATATCTATACCTGACCCTATTATTTCTCTGTTGTTACAACATTGACAGTATGCCACAATTTTATTTTGCTCAAGACACAAATCTCTGTCAGAATCACAGTTGCATATCATTCTATATTTTTAGTCGTCGACTAAAATAATATCAGGATAACCAGATCCTACGGAATTTTTCGCTGGCGACACTATAGCTATGGACGTTTTCTTTAAAAACATATATTTTCTTTTTCCACAGACTGCACAAAAACTTTTTAATATTATCCTGTTGTTTTTTGTTTTTTCTGTTGTTTCATCAATATTTTCTGTTTTAGTTCTACACTTCAGACAGTATGTTGACATTATTATATTCATAAGTTTAGATAAAATTAATTGCAATCTCATCATTAGCGTGAGAAGGTTGCTTGTCAAACTGTAAAATAAATTTTAAAAAATTGAGATTTCTGCTCATCTGTCGGATAAACATTATACAATAATATCCGCAAGCAGACGTTCCAACAGGTTGGAGTTGATTTGACGAATAATATATCGTTTTAAATTTTTTATTCATATACTTTTTTATTACATCGCTTGGAGGAAGTCCAAACGAGTCGAAAAAATTATTATTATAAACTGCTACCCAATGTGTGCCGGATCCGTCATTAAAATCTTGTATATTAATAACACACGAACTTACAGCTGATGGTGATTTTATTGATGCGAGTTCATCTTTAGAATAAACTCCATGAAATCCAGGAACCGCTTTTAACTTATCAATGATATCAAAATTGCTCAACGGGGTGGTCGTGTTCCTGGTAATGTTAGACCACGTCCGATTCCTAAAAGATTTGGTAGCAGACTTCCCGCTAGTCCCGCCAAAAGTGGAGCGATTGGAATAATTCCTCCTTGTTTTGTTTGATTGCATTTGCATTTGCATTTTGGTGTTGGCGATTTTGTTTTTGTTGTTTTCTTTTTTTGTTGGCGATTTCTTTTTTTTTGTGGCATTATAATATATCATTTACATAAAATTTACAATTTTTTTATTCCACTTCCAAAATGATACCATTACCCTCGACTGCTTTCTTCGTTGCGCCAGATATTGCTTAAGACGCTGCTGCTAGTCCTAATGTTCCTAAGACTGGTAAAATTTTAGGTATTATTGTACTAGTTAATACTGATAATGCTGGACCAAGAAAACCACCTTTGACAACAATATCGTTTGCCATCGCAGTTATTTGTGCAACACTCAAATTTAAAACAAAAGTTTTTTTTTACGATTGTACTTGTTTACTTGATTTTTTTGTTATCATTAATTTTGTTAAAACACCATCAGAAATATTAGGATTGATTTTTAATGATACCTGTTCTCGCTTTGCAATAGCAGCTACTAATTTTTTAACCTGGCCATCAGTCAAATATACTTCTTTTACAATATATTTTGTCATTTTATATAACAACTGCAGATTAAACTTGAACTGTCATTTTACCTCCAATAGAATCTACCGTGATAAATCTATCACTAATCACTAATGCGTATACGTATAACGGCGCTACTGGAACCGCCCCAAGTGTCCAGGTGATTTCAATATCCGCTGTGCTGTCTACAATTCGCTCGTTAGGTTTACTAACATCAAAATGAAATATAGGATAAAGCGTACGAAATTCCTCTGCTGATATCTGAGTTCCATCTTCAACATCCTGATATTTTTTAATTGCGTCAAGCAGGTAATGTTGTTTGCATTCCTTTTATATTATATCATTTTACAAAATTAAGTCGCCGCGATTAAGTCGCGGTGTAAAGTTTCATATTCGTCAGATGTTAATAATTCACTCGATCTTAGATGATCAAGTATGTCAATGATTTCATTATCAAGTTCAACACTAACATTTCCAACTTCTTTTGATGATATTAATAACATTAATCTACCTATCATTTCAGTGGTTGAAGTAAATATTTTTACACCAGTTCCTGTTCTTACTTCTCTACTTTTCTCTACACGAGTTTTATCGAGTGTATCAAATTTCCTTTTAAAACTCCACCCTTTACCAAAAGGTTTTAATCTACTATTTTCTGCTGTTTTTTTTAAACGTGAGAGCAATAACACCATATCTCATCCTATCATAAAGTAGAATCATATCATCAATTTCTGTAACCGTGTTTATTTCATCTTTAGCAGTAACTCCGTCATTAAATATTACATTTAATCTATCGAGTAATTCTTGATATTCTGCATCAGTCCACTTTTTTATATTATAAATATCTCTTATATTTTCTTTCTTTAAAAAATCATCATATTCACTATCTTTTATCACATCGCTTGCTCTTTTTATAAAATGAAGTCTTTGATCTCCAACTTCCATAAACTTTACAGTAAGCTCACCAACTCTTTGTTGCTCCTCTTTGATATCTTTTATATCTCCTGATAAATTTTTTATAATATTTGTTATTCCTTGCGTTGTTAACTCTGCTAATCTTCGCTCAAGTTTCAGCGGATTGTTTATCAATCGATTTGTTTCAGCTTGTCTAGCCGCAGGATCAGCTATATTTGCTGTAAGTGCCTCAATTAGTTTTCTTTTTTCTTCATCAGATCTAGTAACAAGTTTTGCAGCAGCTGCTTCCTGTTGTTCTTTAACAATTCCAACCAAGCCTTTTTCCTGCAGTTGTTTAAGTTCTTCTTCTGACAGTGGTTTAGTTTCAGGTTGTTTACCTAATAGTGCTTCAGTAACCGGCTTGAAAATTGTAGCTGTTGCTTCTGTAGCGGTTACTTGCCCACGTCGTGCTTGTTGTACTTTTTGCTTAAGCGATGCCTGAGATTGAGCAAGTTTTTTTTAGATCTTCTTTGTGTTGTCTGTATCTTGCTCGTTTGTCCATTATTATTATTATAAATTTTATCAAATTGAAACCCTTACTGTAAGTAAGTGTCAATACAACAGCGAAACATTTTAGTTGGATCATTTGTAAGTTTATCAAATAAGAAAAAGTTGTATTTATCTTTTGTAGCATTACGGTAAAGTTCAATAAACTTATCTTTTGTCACGTCACCGCATTGTTCGCTTGCAATATTTCTAACGTCAACATTGTCCAGTCCTGGAAATAATATAAAACAACCCGTATTTCGCCGAATAAATCTGTCAACATTATAAAATCCTTGAGCGAGATAAACAGAATTACATTGTTTGTTACGTGACAGTGAGAAATACGATCTTATTTTGTTCATCTCCATGTTTTTTAGCGGAATATCGTCAAAAACTACTATCTTATGTTCATCTGCATCAAGTTGATTAACTGGAATAAGATCTTCTGGCTGTCTAATTATAAAAAAATCTTCACCAGCCTTAAGTTCATCACGAAGTTTGTCATTATAATCGCTTAATAACTCATTACTTATCTTGATGTGGATTGATTGTGTAAATATAGACTCTATCGTAGTTAAAATTATCACCAAGAAGCAAGTTCATAAGCAAATTTGTTTTTCCTGATCCAGTTCGCCCAACAATAAGATAATGACAATCAGGAAGTTCATTGTTATGTTTGTTTTTCACCAGCTTCTCTGTATCAAAGTTTAATATCGACGATTATGCCATTTTGTATAATATTAAACTAGTGTTGATAATTTTATCTAAGACAGTAAATAATGAGTTACTATACAAAATTTGGAACACTATCAGGAGATTTATCCACAGAAGGTTATCAAGGTGACTTATCCAGTTCGCCCAACAATAAGATAATGACAATCAGGAAGTTCATTGTTATGTTTGTGTTTCACCAGCTTCTCTGTATCAAAGTTTAATATCGACGATTATGCCATTTTGTATAATATTAAACTAGTGTTGATAATTTTATCTAAGACAGTAAATAATGAGTTACTATACAAAATTTGGAACACTATCAGGAGATTTATCCACAGAAGGTTATCAAGGTGACTTATCCAAATATGCAACTCTTGATCAGCTCAAAAATGAAATCAATAATCTATTAAATGTTGCCAGTGTAGATCCAAATGAAGTCGTCGTTTTCCAAGACAAAGAAGGACGATTAATGACGAGTAATGTAAAACTGCCAGATGTACTTGTACCAATTCCTAATGCGGTTGTTGATAATATCGTGACTTTTAACAATCGAGGTAAGATACAAGATTCTGGTAGGTCAGTAAATGATTTTGTTAAAAAAGCTGGTGATTTATTTAATGGGAATATTGTTATGAACCAGAACAAGATTACAGATCTTGGATATCCAACTACAGATGGAGACGCTGTAACTAAGAAATATGTTGATGATCAGGACGTTCCAATCAGTAATGAAATAACAGCGCTCAAAAATGAATTTACCGGTCACGTAAAAACGTTTTTAAATTTTCGTAGAAACATAAACACGCTTAAAGATGATTTTTTTGGAAATCCATTAATTGTTAACATTACACTCGCTAATATTAACACAAAACTCAATGATATTAACACAAAACTCAATGATATTATTAGTGGAATTCCTAATATTGTTGAGAAAACGAGTATGGTTAAAATTCCTCACAGATTAAAAATATTGTGTATACTGTTGATACTGGTTATATTGGGTGGATACCAAAAAATAATTATATCAAATATATTGCAGAAGTTACCGGTGTGTATAGATTGTCAGTGCTTAGCAGTGCAAAGTTTAGAATATCTACCAAATATCTATTTCGTCATCCAAATGATGACTCATCTGGAGTATTATCTGTAATAATAAACAAAAATTCTGAAGAAGAATTTGTACTTGAACCAGTTGATAAAACTTTAAAATTAGCAATTTTTCTCTGGTGTTTGGAATTTATAGCTGAACAACCAGCTCTTATTATGGATTAACCAAACATAGGACTATGTGAACTAATATTATAATGAAAAGAAGTATAGTTGATTTCAATCATATTTCAAAAGATATTCCAAAACAAGATGTAGACGCATTAATACAATACTATAAATATTATCATAAAAAACTTTGGTGCGTGAAAAAATGTTACAAATACTACAACAAGATCCTTCGAGTAATATCTTATCTACCCTTGTTAATGACCAGTTCTGGTATAATTTCAAGTGGGTTATCATTAAATCCTTTTTTGTTAATCATAGCCGCTATTGTTGTTTCACTTACAGCGGCGTGTAAAAAAGTAAAACCAAGACTTTTGATAAAGAAGCACGGTTGTTTAACATCAATTAAAACTTACAAGAAACTACTTGATCAGATCCGGTCTTACCTACGAGGAGTTAAATATAATATGGATGATTTATTACGTGAATTTCGTATTATTGACAATATGTTAACAGATATTCTACCAATGAGGGTTAGCAAGTATGAAAAAAATTATCAAAAAAATATGAGTAACGTAAAATTTTATCTAAACTTATAAAATAATGTTTGAAAATTTGACATAATCTTTTCCAACTAAAGTTTTATCTAAACTTAAGATATAATATCACTTACCTTCCTCTAATGCTAGTTTAATTTCCGTCTTGTTAACTGAAACGTTCTAATGCACAATTTAATTTTCATCCTGTTATCTGATAAAAAGACTTGTGGTAGACTGATTATAAAACCCATTTGCCGTCTTTAGAATAATCGTATTCCACGCATGTGCTGTTCTAACAAATTCGTCACCTCTGTATGACAGAGCTTACCTGTGGGATAGGAGTCGTTGAGCTAGAATCAGCCTTTTCCCTAAACAAAATTCGTCACCTCTGTATGACAGAGCTTACCTGTGGGATAGGAGTCGTTGAGCTAGAATCAGCCTTTTCCCTTACTACTGATAGATGTCAAGGAAAACAAAAATCTTAACGATGGTTGCCATGAATCACTTTAATCTCACATTTTCCTGAAGCATGCTTTTAAGGGTGTTATATAAGATGTCATTTGGTCCTTCATTAGTACCCGAGGATATTGCTGAATTATTTAACTATTTATTCAAAGTGCACATATTTCACAATTAACAACCTGATGGCACAGACTTTCTATGAGCATTCTGAACAGTTTGTAAAGCAACAGTGAAGTCAGACGTATATTTGTATAATACTTTAACTTTTTGATTAATAAATCAGCATTCGGATTATCTACAGATATTTTTACTGAAACAAAAGACATCAAAATTATACAATTTATTATACAACTTTAAACTCTGTTCTTACTGGGTTGCCTTTGTGTTTAAAGGATATGGTCCATCAGCAACCGCGAATGTAGAAGAAATTGTAAAGTTAATTGCAGACGTTTCTTTTAGCAAGTTCAGAAATGATTTCCGCACACCTCATGAGTTAATAACAGATACCTCTGAGTAACACACGTTTCTACTTAAGGAGCAATGAAAACTTCTGGACCAAATCATAATTACATTTGAGTTTTAGAACACAACATATTTCAACAGCGTTTATCTGTCGAGATGATATGTTTGATATCGCGCTAGCATATTGTATCAAATATGTAATTACGTGATTCAATGACTGGCTCTTTCGAGATAATATATTCAAAGTTCGAATACGCGCATTCGAACTAATGAAAGCGAAATTGCTTTAACAATATGGTCCTGTTGGCTTACTAGGTAGCTCAATTACGCGATAAGAAAGTTTTCATTTTTCGAATGCGGTTATGGAGAGCTCGATTTTGCAAATAATAAACATCCTGTTTTGGAAAAGTGACTTCTGATTATCTTTACGTTTAATCCACCAGTTAATACAGACAGCGTTCTTATCTTAAAACCTATTTTAAAAAATTAAAAAATAACTGTGTTTGTTTCATCGTTCCGAAGCCTTGGTAACAAACATATACACAACATGTAATAAAAAGTAGGAAAGTTCACGCAGTGGCTATGCTACTTCCAAAACTATTTTTCATTTGCCTGCAAAGAAATTAAAATACTCGTACAGGTAAATGTGTGACTATGAATGCAAAATTATTCTGTATTCAAATTGTATGGACCTCATCTTTGACACCTGTGACTCGTGTAACCGGTACATGATACTTTCGGCGCTGTGGGCGGTATTGAGATGCAAAATTTAAGCTTTCGTACAACTTAAGTCATCTTAGTGGACACAACTCGCAACTGGCTTCCAAAGGTCTCAGAGTGTAACTTGGCTCAAACTTTCACCCGATATATTTGCATTACTTCAAATTGCAACAAACGACGTTAAAATGTAATTACAAGTTACAGTTTAAAAAAACCTAATAAATGGATTATTTAAAAATAATTTGGCGTAAATCTGTAGAAGATACAATGTTGCATTTATGGGCATTCAGGAGACAATAAACAGATCAAAGGGTCATGATTAGTTATAATGAAAAGTAAACTTTAAGCAGGAAAATCTTTGAAAGTGTGTCCAATTTTATAATTTATTGAAATATACAAAACATTCTATTGAAGTAATTTCAGTCTTTATATACAGACTTAACTTTGGAATTCTCAGCATTGAAAGTAACGCCTAATCCTACCGGTGGCCTAGTGGTTAGAGCGTCCGCCTCGGATGCGGGAGGTCGTGGGTTCGATCCCCGGTCGAGTCGTACCAAAGACGTACAAAAATGGTACTAACAGCTACCTCGTTTGGCGCTCAGCATTAAGAGGTTAGTGTTAGGACTGGTCGGCCTGGTGTCAGGATAATGTGACTGGGTGGGACATCATTCTACATGTCTGCGGCATGATGCTCCAGTGCTAGACATCACTATAAACTGCCACACTGCAGACATCGTAGCGATATGACTGAAAAATTATTAAAGCTTACTTTAAAAAATCATAATCACATGTGTTGAATTAGAAACACGTTTCACACACATGTAAATTAAAATGCCGCGACTGATATGGTTTACTCCACACAAAAGCTTTAATTACTATTGGTTCTATACTGAGAATAAAAGTCTGAAATAAGTTTTTAGACTATAAAATTACTATATATTTAACAGTATTGTGTTTCCATCAACACTGTGAGTCTTGAATGCTGCTAGTCCGATGATGGCATAGTGCATGTTTAAAATAATTAATTTAGAGCCCATCTCTTATCATAATGGGACATTACAGTAATGTAGCATTCTGACAAGGTATAACGCTGTCGAATCTCTGAAAAGAGAAAATGTGACTGTCTCCAGGTCTGGTAAATCACATGTTTTAAGTTTTCTAGTTATTAAATATCGCTCTTAATTATTAGATATCGCTTTTAAAAGGAACATTGAGACTCATATTTTTTCATAATTTGGATTGAAATTGGATAAACATTTGATATAGATAAACACATTCATATACATGTATTGCGTAACATCTAACACACACTTGTTTCAGAGTTAGGGAAATAAGACAATACTCTCGTTGTGTCACACACACACACACACCTTCCCATCCGTAATGATTTTAAATTTCTCACCTCCTAAATCACTCGCTGTGATTAGATTTATATCACAAGATTTCTGTAACTCAAATATTCGCCTGTGACAGGAAATGTGGTTCAGCATGAATCATTCGCTCCTACCTCGTGACTTTGGTTCTCTCTATCTTAGATAATGTTACAAACACGCCCAGAACAACAAATAATGAAAGAACAATTTTTCTGATCACGCGCCAAAACACACATGTTAATATAGATACCCTTTTCATAGTGAGAATATCCGTGGATAGGTGTTTCATGATTAGAATCTATAATACTGAATCTGAGGCTATTGGTTTCAGCCAGTTGTTATGGAACCATGTTATGTTAGAAATGGACATAATTTTATTACAATTTGCATTATGCTGACAAGTTACCTACAACCTTCGCTGTGGTACAGTCAGGACAGAGAAGAGTTGGGGAGAGGGTCAACCGCGGTAATATTCTCTTTTAATTTGATATAAGAACAATTTTGTTTGAACAAGAACTAGGAGAGGCCTGCGTATTTCTTACCTCTGGGCCTGTGATAACTCTACGGCCCAAGCTACACTGAAGCTTCAGTGACGATAACACTTTAGCGATATTACTATTTAAAGTACGTCAGCAATAAAACTTATATTGAATGAATTAGACATTTGCAAACTGAAATGTGCAAGGATATTTGAAAGACACGACATCTTTTATGGCATGTAAGCATTCCATCTTCACGCAAATTCAGGAAGACGCATTGGCAATTGTAAAGATGCAACATAAATAAAACTGCAACATTAAAACTGCATATAAGAACACAGTATTATTGTTGATCTTACGTGTGTAAATTAGAGGCACGTTTTACAAACGACGCCATTTAATGCGAATTTGTTTTCCAATTACCCTAAAAGGCGTATCACCGAAGTAAATGAATTTCATAGACATATGTGATTCAAACTTGAATACATTCAAATGAATTTCATAGACATATGTGATTCAAACTTGAATACATTCAAATGAATTTCATAGACATATGTGATTCAAACTTTAATACATTCAAATGAATTTCATAGACATATGTGATTCAAACTTGAATACATTCAAATCAATTTCATAGACACGTGTGATTCAAACTTGAATACATTCAAATGCATTTCATAGACACGTGTGATTCAAACTTGAATACATTCAAATGAATTTCATAGACACGTGTGATTCAAACTTGAATACATTAAATTGAATTTCATAGACACGTGTGATTCAAACTTGAATACATTCAAATGAATTTCATAGACATGTGATTTAAACTTGAATACATTCATGAATTTCATAGACATGTGATTCAAACTTGAATACATTCAAATGAATTTCATAGACATGTGTGATTCAAACTTGAATACAATCAAATGAATTTCATATAAATGTGATTCAAACTTGAATATATTCAAATGAATTTCATAGATATATGTGAATAAAACTTGAATACATTCAAAAGAATTTCATAGACACGTTTGATTCACAATTGAATACATTAAAATGAATTTCATATACATATGTGATTCAAACTTGAATACATTCAAATGAATTTCATAGACATGTGTGATTCAAACTTGAATATATTCAAATGTATTTCATAGACATGTGTGATTCAAACTTGAATTCATTCAAATGAATTTCATAGACACGTGTGACTTAAACTTGAATACATTCAAATGAATTTCATATACATGTGTGATTCAAGCTTGAATACATTCAAATGAATTTCATAGACATGTGTGATTCAAACTTGAATACATTAAAATGAATATCATAGACATGTGTGATTCAAATTTGAACTGATTTAAATGAATTTCATAGACATGTTTGATTCAAACTTAATACATTCAAATGAATTTCATAGACATATAGACATATGTGATTCAAACTTGAATACATCCAAATGAATTTCATAGACATATGTGATTCAAACTTGAATACATTCAAATGAATTTCATAGACATGTGTGATTCAAACTTGAATACATTCAAATACATTTCAAAGACACGTGTGATTCAAACTTTAATACATTCAAATGAATTTCATAGACACGTGTGATTTAAACTTGAATACATTCATGAATTTCATAGACATGTGATTCAAACTTGAATACATTCAAATGAATTTCATAGACATGTGTGATTCAAACTTGAATTCATTCAAATGAATTTCATAGACATGTGTGATTCAAACTTGAATACAATCAAATGAATTTCATAGATATATGTGATTCAAACTTGAATACATTCAAAAGAATTTCATAGACACGTGTGATTCAAACTTGAATACATTCAAATGAATTTCTTAGACATGTGTGATTCAAACTTGAATTCATTCAAATGAATTTCATAGACATATGTAATTCAAACTTGAATACATTCAAATGAATTTCATAGATATATGTGATTCAAACTTGAATACATTCAAACGAATTTCATAGACACGAGTGATTCAAACTTGAATACATTAAAATGAATTTCATATACATATGTGATTCAAACTTGAATACATTCAAATGAATTTCATAGACATGTGTGATTCAAACTTGAATATATTCAAATGTATTTCATAGACATGTGTGATTCAAACTTGAATTCATTCAAATGAATTTCATAGACACGTGTGACTTAAACTTGAATACATTCAAATGAATTTCATAGACATGTGTGATTCAAACTTGAATACATTCAAATGAATTTCATAGACATGTGTGATTCAAATTTGAACTGATTTAAATGAATTTCATAGACATGTTTGATTCAAACTTAATACATTTAAATGAATTTCATAGACATGTGATTCAAACTTTAATACATTCAAATGAATTTCATAGACATGTGTGATTCAAACTTAAATACAATCATCAGTTGCTCAACACATCCTAAGTTTACTGGGACAAAAAAATCAGACTTTTAAAAATGCCCATTTTAATGGTCGGATCAATAAGACTGAAAATAGCATACACATTTTAATGGTCTAATCAGTGTGAGTGAACACAGCATGCCTATTTTAATGGTCTGGTCAATGTGATCGAACACAGAATACCCATTTTAATGGTCCGGTCAATGTGAGTGAACACAGAATACCCATTGTAACAGTCTGATTAGTGAGATCAAACACAGAATACCCATTGTAATGGTCTGATCAATGTGATCGAACACAGAATACCCATTTTAATGGTCTGATCAATGTGATCGAACACAGAATACCCATTTTAATGGTCTGGTCAATGTGAGCGAACACAGAATACCCATTGTAACAGTCTGATTAGTGAGATCAAACACAGAATACCCATTTTAATGGTCTGATCAATGTGAGTGAACACAGAATACCCATTGTAACAGTCTGATTAGTGAGATCGAACACAGAATACCCATTGTAATGGTCTGATTAGTGAGATCGAACACAGAATACCCATTTTAATGGTCTGATCAATGTGATCGAACACAGAATACCCATTTTAATGCTCTGGTCAATGTGAGTGAACACAGAATACCCATTTTAATGGTCTGGTCAATGTGAGTGAACACAGAATACCCATTGTAACAGTCTGATTAGTGAGATCAAACACAGAATACCCATTGTAATGGTCTGATCAATGTGAGTGAACACAGAATACCCATTTTAATGGTCTGATTAGTGAGATCGAACACAGAATACCCATTTTAATGGTCTGATTAGTGAGATCGAACACAGAATACCCATTGTAATGGTCTGATTAGTGAGATCGAACACAGAATACCCATTTTAATGGTCTGATCAATGTGATCGAACACAGAATACCCATTTTAATGGTATGATCAATGTGATCAAACACAGAATACCCATTTTAATGGTCTGGTCAATGTGAGTGAACACAGAATACCCATTTTAATGGTCTGGTCAATGTGAGTGAACACAGAATACCCATTGTAACAGTCTGATTAGTGAGATCAAACACAGAATACCCATTGTAATGGTCTGATTAGTGAGATCGAACACAGAATACCCATTTTAATGGTCTGATTAAAGAGATCGAACAAAGAATACCCATTTTAATGGTCTAATCAATGTGATCGAACAAAGAATACCCATTTTAATGGTCTGATCAATGTGATCGAACACAGAATACCTATTTTAATGCTCTGGTCAATGTGAGTGAACACAGAATACCCATTGTAACAGTCTGATTAGTGAGATCAAACACAGAATACCCATTGTAATGGTCTGATCAATGTGAGTGAACACAGAATACCCATTGTAATGGTCTGATTAGTGAGATCGAACACAGAATACCCATTTTAATGGTCTGATTAAAGAGATCGAACAAAGAATACCCATTTTAATGGTCTGATTAGTGAGATCGAACACAGAATACCCATTTTAATGGTCTGGTCAATGTGATCGAACACAGAATACCCATTTTAATGGTCTGATTAGTGAGATCGAACACAGAATACCCATTTTAATGATCTGATTAGTGAGATCGAACACAGAATACCCATTTTAATGGTCTGATTAGTGAGATCGAACACAGAATACACATTTTAATGTTCTGATCAGTGACATCGAACACTGCATACTGCATACACGTACCTAACAAATTATCCATTAGCTTGCCTGATATGATACTTTGAGGTTTTTGCTAATATACCCAGTGAGCTGACCAGTTTGGTTGGTTTCCAGAGTCGAAGGTTTCCGATGTTGTAAAACAGTTTGATTGAACTGCCTGCCAGGAGTCTAAAAAGATGTCGATAAATGCAGTTTGTCGACTGGTTTTAGAAATTTCACTGTCTATGTAAGAAAGAATGGTTTACAATTTGGAATTCAAATAAACGATTTAGAAGCACTTGTTTTTATTTTGTACCACTTTCTGTTTCAATATGAATAACCATAAGCACACTTGCTGTGCTGGCATTATAGGATTAATGCTGGCCTTGTGTATACGTTGTTGTTTTGTTTATCTTCTGAATACATTTAAGTCTACGCATCCACACCTGGTAGATTTAAAATGCATGGCGAACTATTATCGGTATACATACGGTTTACATGCTATAAATTAATTCTCAGAGGAAAACTCCTCACATCTTTATTAAAGGCACGTAAAGAGTGAATTAAAAAGATTTGAGGAACTTGTGTTTTCATCATCTTTTTTTCTGTGTTCTAATATAAATAGGTAAGTCTCTTTTTTAACTCACTTAATTATATCATTTTTTTTTCATTTTCGTTTTTGTTTTAAGAAAGACGTTTATTTACCGAATAGTGAAACTTTTATACGGATCTTTCTCATTTTGCGAATTTAAACCTGCTTTTTGAGGATATACGAGTATGGCGGAAACAACGCTTTTCAAAATATCTCAAGAAATATGTAATTGTGGATCAAGATTGTGAGAACGTGTTTCTTTCATTTCGTTTTTATATTATATCGCCCCTTCTTAAATATAAAAAATACACAAAATATGTCGATACAAATGGTTGTCATATTTTGTAAAATAATCGATAAAGCATTTGTGTGTGTGTGTGTGAGTATATATATATATATATATATATATATATATATATATATATATATATATATATATATATATATATATATATATATATATATATATATATATATATATATATATATATATATATGTGTGTGTGTGTGTGTGTGTGTCAAGTATAAGTACCAATAAAGATGAATTTTGTTATAAACCAGGATCCCTGCAAAGAATAACAGAATTCATTGCATATATAACACTAGCATATTTGGATACACATCATTATATTTGTTCGATTTAAAATTTCGGATTGTCAACAAATTCAAATTTGTCACTCTCTTATAGAAAAGATAAGTCCAAATTACAATATGGGGAGGGGGAACACTCTAAGCAGTCTAATTACAGTTTTAAATACACAAAACTTTAACGGTGTTGAATAAAATTTAGGGTAGATTCAACCTGATGTCTACCTACATACGTAAATGTATTAAAAATGTAACACACACACACACACACATATACACACACAAACATAGACACACAAAGTTTATCAACATATTTTGTATCTTTAATTTAACAAAATTGGTAGGGAGGAAGGTTCGTGTGAATCCACCCGCCCAGCAGTTAAATTTAATTTGTTTTTGATGCCTTGCATATCTTGTTTCATAATTGTCGCAACTTCTTTGCCAATTTAAAATATTGCAAACAGAGGGTAAAATTTTTTAAAAATGGTGAAAATAATGCTACTTCTATGGAATTTCATTAAGATTTCTTTTCAATTTGAACTTTTTCTAGATAAGAAAAGAAATGAGAAGAAGTAAAAATAAATTAATTTGTTTGTCAAGGAGATTGGAGGAAAAAAAACAATGGTCGCGTGGATGGATAATGCCAAGAAATTGTTTTCATATCGTTTAAACGAAATAATTTCTTTTGTAAGAAAGATAATATGTAGTTTAAACAAGATACAATGCTGTTTTTTTAAAAATATATATTATCTTGGCGTAAATAAAATATTATCTTGGTTTTAAAAACATATTATTTTGGTTTAAGCAAAATATTATCATGTTTAAATATTTTCGATAATATATTACTGATAATATGGAAGGGTTTTCGAGCCAAATTTTGTATTATGATATGTCCTTGGTCCTTGTTGCTACCCCAGCTTGGTCGGCAGATGTTATCTCAAGACAAGACTGCCCACTGAAGATCAGAGGGAAAAATTGTTACAGAAATAGTCATGATTTGCAAGTAAATCTAGTTTGGAACACTGTCGACTTTAAATACTCCATCAGAACAAAAGTGAAACTCATCATTCAGAACATATCTTTATTAAATACAGTTCCAGATTACACAATATATAGAATAGGCACCTGCCTATGGTCCAAGCCTTTTAGGAGCTCCGCGACAATGGATCAAAATAATATTAATTGATTTGATCTTGACCTATTAGGAGATAATTTGCGAGAAAGCCCTGAGATTTTGACTGCCTATGGGCCTCCGCGATGTCAAATTCAGCACTGATTAAAAAGAACCCTCCCCAACACGAAATACTACGCTTTATCTGATAGGCTACTATAAACAAGTGGTCTAAAGCGCTTACCGTTACGGATCATTGTAATATCACCAATGTCTGCGTGGGTTTAAGTCTAAGGTTCGGCCAATGTGAGTAATGTGAAAAAGCTTGCCAGTAGCTTCTCGTGGGTCGATGGTTCTTTCTGAGGTTTTCCTGGGTTCTTCCTCCACCATTTATACTAACCGCCATATATAGCCTATCTTGTGTTAAAAATGGCATTAAACCTTACAGCATCAATTATATAAAATAAAGCCGACTGGGAATTCCAAAGACCACCAAAATATTAACTGTTATTGGTGGTGATTGATTTTAATTATGTGGACTTTTGCGGTGATATGGACGTCTAACGAAGCGCCGTGCAGCCCCTAATGAATAACAATATTCTATTAGTAACCTCAGTCTGTCTTGGATAATATAGCCATGATTACATCTTTTGCCTTTCAGACTGAACAATTAATTTGGTTCTTAATGAAAATTGCGTCATCCAAGATGGCAGAATAATGCCGGCCTTGATAAAATACTATTTTCATACAATATTTTGTTGAAAGTCATTTTCTAATAATGACACCATGAATGAAAACTAGAAAGCCAAGAATTTATTCGTAATTACATTAAAATTGATAATAAAGTGCAATTGTAACAATATCATGTTATTTTCAGACATAATTAAAATATTTTTTTTTCATTAAAAAAGATGAAACTATTCTCCTAAATTAGAAATTCTAGAATAGCAGCCAAATGACTATTTTCTGAATCTACGTCTTCCCCTGTCTGTAATGTCAGAGCTTATCTTGATATAAATGGTTGCAGAAGATATCCACTAATAATTTGAGGGTAGCTTCCACTGCCAAGATTCTTTTCTTTTTGTCTCGTAATTACGTTCCATAAATTTGGTTCAACATCTTCAAAAAAAAAATATTACATCATCCGGATAATTGGCATCATCTTTCACTTCAAATCTTTTAAATGTATATTAAATAATTATTGAATCGTTCTTGCCATTTTCTAGTCCAATCCACTTCTTTAATTGTTCTACTATTTATTAAAGTACTATTCTATTCTATTGGAACTTCAGCATGAATTTTACTATTTTATGATTGAATAATGAGCCACGTTTTGGTTATTTCCTCCATTTTAATATCCGTTTGTTTGAAGCAATTTATTTCTTCTTTTGTCTTGTAACCTTCAATTTAGCTAATGGTCCTTTTTAATGCATTTTTTAAAACATATAATAGTGTATCTATTTATCCTGCTTTAAATGATTTAAGTATGAATTTTACGTTAATTTGATATAAAATTCTTGTACCATGCATTTTTAGGTCATGAATTATTTTGTTTATTTTTGCCTGATCGTGATCATTAAATAATAAACTGGCAAATATTGTACCTATTTCAAAGCCATATTATAATGTTTTTTTCTGAAATCAATCATTATCTGCTTGCAAATACGGAATAGTATAGGTGGAAATAATTGAATCTTTATTATTAACTAACCTATAGGTACAGTAGACATCTGGAGACATTTTAAGTTGCGTTGATTCAACATATCACAATATCTATCCTTGAAAGTTTTTCTCTGAGATGGTTTTGTGATGTTTAGAGCACCCATTTTATATGCTTTTTTATTTCAGCGCCACCATATCTTCACTGGGTTCTAATTTATAGATGACATCTTTTATTACCGTCGATTGTTTCTTTTTCTTTATTTTTTAATTTTAAAATCTTCTTTTGTCGTATATAGAAAATTCACTCTCGTAAAATATTACTTGCAAAAATAGATTTGTATTTTGATATCCGCCATTTGTTACCTTTATGATATTTTGACATTCCATGTGTTTTGAAGATCAAGAACAGAAAGCCAAACAAGTTAATGCATATTTTGCATATCTTTAGGGCATCTGCAATAACTGGTATCATTAGCTATCGATTTTTCATACGAATTTTTATATTCAACAATATGGTCGGGCAATACATTTAACCAATTTCTGATTTTCTTCTGAAGTCTGCTATGGTCATGTGGTTAGAGAGTCTGACTCTGATGCAGGAGGTCGCGGGTTCGAACCCCGGCCTAGTCGTATCAAAGACATAAAAATGGTATTTATAGCTGACTTGCAAGGCGCTCAGCATTAAGAGGTTTGTGTTAGGACAGGTCGACCTGGTGTCAGGATAATGTGACTAGGTGGGACATTATGATACATGTCTTCGGCATGATGCCCCCAGTGAGACATCACACTGCTAAACATCAGAACGATATGACTGAAAACTTGTTAAAGCTATTTTAAAATCCAAATGACACACACATAACACACACACACACACACACACACACACACACAGGTTTTCACACAGGTTTTTTCTAAGTACAATATTTCTCCATTCTCGTCTTCCAAGATTATATTAAATCTTTTGATAAAAGGTGTTTCTTTCGTCTGAGTAAGTGGAATAATTTATTGACCTTTCGGCTGAAAAATTCATTCTTTTGGTCGAACTGTATTTGTTATGGTTTGCATTCATTAAAGAAAAGCATTATGTATAGTGTCTTCCTAATTTGTTTTATCTTTCTAGCCCAAGAGTATTTTGAGAAGACATTGATAACTATCAGGATATATATATATATATATATATATATATATATATATATATATATATATATATATATATATATATATATATATATATATATATATATATACCTATTATTATTTGTTTTTACATGACTGTAGTTCAACGTTTGTTTGCCGCAGGTCATCTAAGCAACTACGATATATCCTTTTTTTTCTTATTTGTTTGAGTAATGTTTATGTAGACTGTTCATTTTACCAAACTTTAAATTCAGAGCATTATATCTTCTAATCTGGGTGTTTTAGTAGCGACTGGTAATATTATAAGTATTTTATTTTCAGCTTCGCCGCCAAGGTGTTCCATTAATAATGTTCAATTTCATTTTACATTTGGTGGTGGTGTTACTAGGTAATATTTCATTCTCTCTCTCTCTCTCTCTCTCTCTCTCTCTCTCTCTCTCTCTCTCTCTCTCTCTCTCTCTCTCTCTCTCTCTCTCTCTCTCTCTCTCTCTCTCTCTTAAAAGTTAAATAATGAGTAAATTATCTTCTTCAGTGGTGAGAAATAACAGTAGATGACTATTAATCAGTCTTTAAATAATGTTAAGTTTACAGAAAGAACAATCCCACACCCCGTGCAAGTCTTCTTCTCACGTAAAAGTCATCTGACCTGACCTATATCAATACATCCGTAACTTCAAGTAGACAGAAATGTACTCAAGGACTTGCTTGTAGTAGATGTATCATTTTTGTTGCGTAGGTTGTGGTTGTGCTGGTGTCATCATTATTTTTCTCTTGACAATTTATTATTTTAACACAGTTCAGGACGCCATGGCAGCCAGCTTATTACGGCTATTTTAAAATCTTCATGTAAAGTACGAGTCATCTGATTGAATGCTATTCTCATGTATCTTATTTCATGTTATATTTTAGCGGCTATGCGGACTGGTAGTGAAACTACAACTGAAACTGAAGAAATTTTTACCTCCTCCACTCAAATTCAGTCAACAAGCGCCCTAGAGCCGTTGCCGGCAACTATCGCCGTCGCTCCATCACCGACTACTACCGCTCCTATTCCATCGTCCACCACCACCGCAGCAAATACATCGGCAAGTACTACCGTTCCCATTCCGTCGCTGACAAATGCTATCCCTGCTCCATTGCCGACATCCGCGCCCGCTCCACAAACACCGACAACTATCACCCCCGATACATCGCCAACTACCATCGCTTCATCTCAATTGACGATAGCTACCGCTCCCTCTATGACACCAACTGCCACTATAGCCAAAGATAATCAAAAGAACAAAGCCTCTGGTCGGTTCCAAGTGCATTTAGTGACATTTGTCGCCCCACTTATGTATCTTTGCTTGATATAGTGTGAGAAGATTGTCTCCACGGTTTCAGTTAACAGAGCAATCGAAAAAGGGGCGTAAATCTCATTGATTTCTAACATGCCTGTATGAAATAGGCAATGTCTTTTCAGCTGCTATTAATTTAAATGAATGTGTTTAAAAAGTAGTCGAAAAACACCTTTTCAAACAAGGATATCTTTTTAACTCCACCATAGAACTGAGAAATTGTTTTATATTTACTTATTTATACATACTGGATAAGTGTATAATTATGAAAGTGTTATGATCATTGAATTTGAAACAACGTCATTTCATTAAATTTACATGGGTACTAATATTCTCGCTGTGCCACCTTTAAGTTCCTTTATTATACCTTTGGTGCAATCTGCTTGGTTTTTTCACAAATTTCTGATCTCGTAAAACTGTTATATAATCTTCACTTTGATAAGCGAGCTAAATACGTTTACCCATGCGACAGAGAAATATAGTTGATTTGTGTATCTTACTTTCCTTTTCGTGGTCCGTTTGTCTCAGACCGGTTGTATCAGTCAAGGTGTCCACGCGCTAAGAACAACTTTTCAAGCGAAGAGACCCTCGGTATCTTCTGCTGTGCCTGACGGAGTTATTGTAAAATCAAAGCCCGGCATCAGATATACAGCAAAAAGACCTTCACTCATAAAACATCTTAAGGTCTCTCCAACTTAAGACAACATACAAAACATTTTGAGAGACAGACAGACATGCAAACACACATTTACACACACACACACAGCCACAAGAAGTCGATCTATTTGGTAGAGCTCATAAATGAAAGAGTAACACAACTCGAAACTGTTGAAGCCATCAGTGCTAATCACAAATATAAATTGTTTGAATCATCGCCGTTGGGGCGTAACACGTCATCAGCTTTATCTAGCATTTAAGGCAGAGGGGTTGAGGAGCACAACTATCAAGCTGGGCGATATCTCGTTACAGCAAGCTTGTGAATTAAATTTAGACTATTTCGAGTTCAAACACTAATTATTTAAAGTTTGGTATCTTGTATCTACAAATGTTATAAAAACAAACGTCCCAGTAATTATTGTGAATTGACCATACAATACACCCTGCCTATGAAACGGCTCATTGGATGCACCTGAGCCAAATGAGCAATGGATTTTTACCGGCACCAATTGGGGCAAGCAAGCTGAGTAAATAATATAATCCCTTGACTGGGACTTCCTTATCGGGGTGAAAACCCCACCATATATTATATTAAGCTCGTTCGACGTTACACGTCTATTTGCATGTGTCTTATATTCATAGCATGTTCAAGAATATTTCAACGTATCCATAGTTGATGACGAAGAGCCTGTCCGTTCAGCTGCCCTTACCTCTGCCTGTATTTGCATATTTGTCTGTGGTTTCTTTTTAAATGTGAAGGTTTCGGATCTGAATTATTCAAAAAAGAAACATTTGTTTCTGAACATTTGCATTTTTATTTATAAGATGTGATAATATTTAGCAACATCAGGATGAAATGGTCGACATTTGGTTGAACTTTCGCTGTGAATTTTTCTGTAGTTCGCACTCCACTCTGTTGTCGAAATACTATTACTGCAAAATGATATCAATACATTTACAGGTGTATCATAAATCAAATACTTGATTTTGCGTGATGCATTGAAGAATTACATTGTGACCTAGGTCAATAATATTTTACTGAAAATGACAACTCCTTTTATCAACCTAACCAATGTTAATAAGTCCATATTTTTATTGTTTTCATTTCTTGTTGTATCGTTTTTACTATTTTTCCTTTTAATCAATAGAAAAAGAATTTAATTGCAGCTCGGCTTAATATCTTAATTAAAAATAATATTCTTATTTCCAAAGTGTTCTGTTTTTTTTCTTGAAACCTTTGACAGTAAGTTGTTTTTTTTTTGCAAGATAACTCTTTACAGTTTCATATTTTGCATAGGTGTTAGAGTCTTCAAGATAAAGTATTTCCCGGTTTTCCTCATTGGTTATACTGGATATTTATAAAAGACTGTGTACAGTAGTTTTTTCTTAATAAACTTTTCCCTTTACTTTTGGGTATGATTGATGAGTGAAACACGGGGTTATAAAGTAATCAGCCGGGTATTACTTCAGATGCGCATCTTTAGAAAAACATTGCTAGCTTCGCATGGTCATTTTTACTTCCTGGATACTCTTTATTATATTTTCTATATTTGGTAATTCATTCACTTTCAGAGGCTGGTATTATCTGGTCTGACAAAATTTGTTTCCCTATTGTTATGTATGTTTAATTTTAATTATTTGTTTGTTTTAAAAAAAATATTATTTCATTGCATGCTTTTGTAAGATAACATTGTTTGCTGGACTTGACCTTGTACAAAATCGAATCCATTTCTGCTTGATCTGATTTACTTTTTTATTTTTATGTAAACAACTAATACATAGCTAAATTATAATCTGTGTGAATGGATGTACTATCATGATCACAATTAATACAAGATATAAATATGTTAATTTGGGTCATGGTTTTGGACTTTCCTAAGTGAATTGAACAGGTCATGTTTTTGATTTTGTAAACATCAGGATCACTATAGAAGGTTATTATCCATTAGGTAATGTGTTGGGTTTTTTTTTTTAGAACATGCTAATTGTGACCTGAGGTCAAGTAGAGGACTATATAATCTTGTGAGTGTGAGGACTTTGTCATTCGTGCTTTAACATATAGAACTTATAAGGTTTATTATGTTGTGACCAGTTGGGGAAAATTTTAATTTCTTCAAATTATTGAATTAAAGAGATTTTTTCTCTCTAGAAATAAAAAAAGTTTCCTGATAAAAATCTTGGATATATAAATTCACTATAATTAATAACATATTCAAGCCAGGATTTATATTTTTGTGATTCAACAAAACACTGTTGACAGATCAATGATTTAATAGCTACCAACGACATGTCATCGACTTCAGTTTTGTGATTGTTTCTGGACTTTTACTGAATTGTATTCAGGACTTTAAATTATTAGGACTTGTGTCTGTAATTCTTTGATCATTTGGAATTAAATTTGCAATACCTTAAGTTGTTTCTTTTCTCATTGTCACTTTGTATTCTAGGAAAATAAATTATTTGTTAAGTTTTACAAAGCTTGTTGTCTATGAATTTTGTTTGTTACTTATAATAAGAGCATAGACTCGTGATCGAAAATTGGGCGCTCGTCTTTGGGATACGAACAGTGACAAAATATTTTTTGAAAACATTTTTGTTTAAGATTAATTTCTCTTGGGTCTACAAATTTTTAAATCAAAAGTATTATTTCACATTTTAGAAATCTTTAGTGAAATCAACAAGCTATTTACAATGTCATCTAAAGTGGAGATCTTTATTTTAAATCTTACTCAGAATCGGTTAGACTTCGTTAGAAAAAAAATGAATTGCGTCAGCTTGCCAGAAAATATAATCTGTCTGAGGCAAAAGCTTCTTTAACAAAACAAGAAACAAAAATATTTTGGTCCAATATTTAATGGAAAAGATTGTTTTGGATAAAAATGCTTTGGATTTGACTAGTAAGTCTATATCTGACTCTGACAAAAAAGTAAAATTAGAGTTACAGATGCTTGAACTTCAGAACCAGAAAGAAGATAAACAAATGCAGAGGAAAATTTCAATAAAGAGAGAGAGAGAGAGAGAGAGAGAGAGAGAGAGAGAGAGAGAGAGAGAGAGAGAGAGAGAGAGAGAGAGAGAGAGAGAGAGAGAGAGAGAGAGAGAGAATTTAAGCAGTTATTATTTGAATATGAACACTCATTTGCAGATGTTCCTACAAGAACAAAGAAAATTTTCATAACGTTGAAATTGTAAATTCCAAACCTGTGAAATCGAATCCATACAGGATGAACTTTCTTAAACATGAATACTTGAAAAGGCAATTCAGTATTTGTTGGAAAATGATCACATAGAACGCAGTAAAAGTGATTCGAGTATATATATATATATATATATATATATATATATATATATATATATATATATATATATATATATATATATATATATATATATATATATATATATATATATATATATATATATATATATATACTTGTTCTGAAAACAGATATACAAATTCCCGCGTGTGAACGGATTATAGAAAAAATGCACAGTATGACTAAAACATTAATTTTCATTAACCAGAATCAATGACTGCATGGATAAAATTGGCAATGCCAAGTACGTCACCAAAATCTGTCCTTCTGAGAAAATTTTTCAAATTCCACTGGCGAAACGGGCAAAGGAAATGACGGCATTCGTTACTGCAGATGGACTTTATCAATAAAAAAAATGTGATGCCGTTTGGAATGAAAGGTTCGCCTAGTACTTTTCAACGTTTAAGGAGCATGATTACCTCTGGTCTAGATAATAGTGGTGTTAACGTCGATGATGTAATTATCTTCACCGACACCTGGAAAGAACATTTAGTTTTGCCGTGCTTGTGTAACATTTCTAGGACATATTGTGGGATATGGACAAGTAAAACATATAGATGCTAAGGTCAAGGCTATCTCTGAAGTCCCTGTGCCTGTCCGAAAAAAGCAACTGATGAGATTGTTAGGTATTGCTGGATATTATCTGAAATTTTGTTCTAGTTTTTCTATAATTGCTGAATCCTTGACAAATTTATTGAACAAGAAAACCAATTTTCTTTGGACTGAAAAATGTCAGTAGGCTTCTGATAAGTTAAAGGTCATACTTAGGAGTGCAATAGTCAATACAGCTCCAAATTTCAGTCAATCATTCAAATATTTGTTTATACAAGTGATGATGGGGTTGGAACAGTATTGAGTCAAAAAGATTGAAATGGTATTGATCACCAAGTGTGCTGTTTTTCTAAAAAAATAAATAAGCACCAAAGAAATTATTCAACAACCGAGAAAGAATGTTGGCTTTGATACATTTGAAGTTACATGAGTTCAGCTCCTTATCCGATTATTGTATTTATGGATCACAACCCCCTTACTTTCATCGATAAGACGAAAACAAAAATCAGAGATTATTAAGGTGGAGTTTATTGTCACAAGAATATAATATTGACATCAAGCGCATCAAGAGAAAAGACAACTTAATAACAGATGCACGTTCCCGTATATAGAAATGTCTTATTTATTGTATGCTTTATATCATTCATAAGATTTCTTCTTATGTCATTTTTTATATACCTTGTGTATAATTGACCTATGGTAAAAAGAAAGCTTTGTTATATATATATATATATATATATATATATATATATATATATATATATATATATATATATATATATATATATATATATATATATATATATATATATATAATTTTCTTTTCTTTCACGGGAGCAAGTGTTATGTATATTTAAGTAAATTATTTGTTTGTTAGTTTTATTTTTTATTCCATTACATGTTATTGTCAGGTAATTTTGTTTACTGGATTCGACATTTTCTTGAAATTCAGCTCAGTTCTGTTTGACCCAACTGTTATAATAATATAAACTGCATCTAGTTTCTGACCTTGATTCCAAAACAGTGGCAGTTCTGGTAAACTGATTTTTTAATTTATTTGTTATTTTTTTCCCATGGTGAATACCATTGATTTCAAGTAAGGCCAAACTTAGAAAACATGATGTTATGAATGTAAAAAGCTTATAAATTGTTCTGGAAGGATGACCATGTGACCCTCATCCGGAAATCTGTTTTGCTTCGTAAATTAGTTTATAACGGTTGTCTTGATATAATTTGTTCATTCGGTCTCCAAACCGTTGACACTTAAAGATGTTTTGTCGTGACCAGTTGAATTGAAATTTTATTTCATGGAATTAGAGATTCTTTTCCCTGCTTATTTATAAGTGCTCCTATGAAATTCTTTGATAAGTCATTATTTGAAATTTAATCGGAATTCAAACCTGGAATAATATTAACTGTGTTTTAGCAAGAAACTGTTGGCACATCAATACGACGCTAACCACAACAGGGGTCATCTCTTTCTATTTGCGATTTCATCAAGACTCGAGCTCAGATTCATTTAGGACTTTTTAATAATAGGAGTTATATTTTATAATTCTTGGATTAATTTAGGATTTGATTTGTAAAACCGTAAGTTGTTTTTTTTTCTTCATCATTTTTACCTTGGCTTTCTAAGGAAATAAATTGTTTATTAAAATTTACAAAGCTTGTTGTCTTCACTCTTTTCTGTTATATTTTATAAGAGACTAAACTCGAAACATAATATTGAAGAGAAGATAGTGTTTCCAGTGAATAATAATTTTGATAAATAAGTTTCAGCTAAGTCAAACTACTAAACACAACAATACAAATTGTTCTGCATGGTCTTATAACACAAATTAATCATTTTTAGATAAACAATGTTATAAAGCCCTCGACTTGACATAGCTCATATTTCACATTTTTTTTAGAAATACTATGATTGAATGGAACTTTTCATTGCAGAACAATATGTTACTAAAATTATAATATATCATGCGGTAAAGATCAGATAGACTTGGTAATTTGATGGGGGAATTCCAGTGAACATTCACAATAAATATGTTTACGTCTATTGATAATGATCATAATATTTAACTCATTGTCCTATGGATATTTTAACTATGTATCATTTGTTTACAAAATAAAAATATCACCAGTATCCCAAAAGGAACATGATGATCTTGATTGTTGGAAAAGGTCAAGTCCGAAATTCAATTAAGCATAATACACAATGATGAAGAAAAAGAAACAACAAACTAAAGACAATACAAATTAAATATACATAACGCTTGGGACCACTAATAAGAAGTTAGGTTTCCTGTGTGGGGTTAAATCGCAAGCCACATGCGATAATCCGTTTACCTTCTTTATCACCTATAATCGCCTGTGCAGAGATTTTCTCCTTAATTGTAAACGTGCTTAAATCTGTTTAAAGAGGCACAGCGGGCACGAATGAATCTTCTAGACATTGTGACCCAAAACCCAACATAACCTTTTAAGTTGTTTGTATGAACCAGTCACAATGACTCTTCCAAAGCCAATCTCTCTTCGATTGATAAAACGAGCACTGTCAATGATGAGTAGGAGATGGTTAGTTCGTTATGCCGATGACGTAGTTCTGCTTAGGCTTACTCACGAAAAGGGGAGGAAATCTCAGCACATGCAGCCATGGGTGATCTGTAACGATGTCACTGACTCAGAAGTTGCTATTAGTACAGCTTTTTTACCATTATTATCTGAAACATTTCTTGTTGGATGCACAGAATACAACTTTTTCATTAAATTTCTCACAGATTTAGTTTTCTGCAATTCTACAAATAAAACTCATTTTGCGACAGTTATACAACGATATGAAGATTCCGTTGTAGAAGTGGGGGTTGGTAACCATATATTTCCCTAAAGTTCTCTATATCCATGCAGGTACAGGTCTACGCGACAGTCAGACCACAATTTACGTCCCAAAACCTTAAATACAAGATTGCTGTCCCCTATATAATAAGTGTTTGAGGAGTCAGACTCATAGTGAGATCGAGAGAACAGAGAAGTAGGAAAAACAAATGTTACCAGCATTATCGTTATCGAAATATAAAAAAAGTGAAGAAATCCACCAAAATATGGAATCACTCTAAAGAAATGAACTCATTAAAAATATCAATTAAACAATTTGTGAATCCAAATAAAGCTATATAGATTAAATTAAATCTGCATTCTTAAAATCTTCATGTAATTTGTGAATATGTTTATGAAAATACAAGAGCAAGAAATTTTACTTAACGTCGGCGGTCTTTGTAAAATACATAAAACAATAGCTTATATTGCTTTTCGAATTGTGTATTACGCATGATATAACACATTCACCTAAAAAAATGTACTTATGTTTGGGGGAGTGATACACGTTATTATTGAATTTTCTTTTTATCTCGCTCTGTCTGTGGCTTGGTGTTCTTCTGCGTCAGAACTTCCGTTATGTACCGTTTTATTTGAACGTCATTGACTCAATTGGAATATCCACTGCTTTTTCCCTCAAGTCGTACATACCGTACGGATATGAATACGCTTCTATCTTGGACAGTACTTGGAACTACTTTTGTTCTCAAGGCAGACAATAATGACGGAAGGAGACGACATCATAATCGGGATATTATCGACTTTTTCTGTTATAAAATATGCAGTATACTCTGCCGGAGGCAAATCACCAAAGCAATCAAATTTATATGTATTCCTACAACAGACTCCGAGATTAAGTTTAACTTGAGTCAAATGGCAACGCGATGTTCCATCAAATCGGAAGCTCATCGAGATATGCAGAAAGATGAGATACTTTGATCATTAGATATTTGCGAATTAACTTCATCACTGCTTTGATTTTCTTACACTTTAAAGGTAAGGTATAATATTTGTGGTAACTGCTTTTATTTGTTGATAATTTGTAAGTTGAAGTAAGTTGAAGCTTCATGCTCACTCATCGGCCTTCTCATGATCCTCCCTCTCGCTCTAATGCTGCCCCTCGACTTCCTTCTGTCTCAGTAATTCGGGCCGAGTCAGGTCAAGTATTATTAGAGTTGTTTGTTGTTTTTTTTTTTTTTTTCGCCCTAAAGTTCAAACGTGTGCTGAGTTTTCTCCAAAGAGCACCATCGCAATATTTACTCTATGTGTGCATTATACACAATAAACTTGTGCAAGAATAAAACGATCAAATTTCAAGTGACTGTACGTGTGTGTGCATACGTTTTCTTTAGTTGTTTTAGTTTGGGGTTTTTTGGGGGTGGGGTGGGGTGCCGGGATGGGGGTTATTCCTGAAATTCCCTTCTCCCCATCCGGTTCGTGCTATCAAGTCTGCCATTAGTCCTACAATGTAAGACTATCATATGTTATGTTTTAGTGACGCCCAAAACATAAAAATCAGTGTCGAGGTCTTAAATGTATGACTGGCCTTCCATCAAACCTCAGGGAGGGATAACGATTTTTAAAATTTGTCCACAAAAAACAAAACTTTCACAAAGATCTATTAGGTTTGTAAGTGAGTGTGATTTGGATATTTAATGTAGCTTTAACAAGTTTTAAGTCATATAGCTCTGGTGTCTGCAGAGTGGCAGTTTATATTGATGTCTAGTACTGGGACATCATGACACAAACATGTAGCATGTAATCTTGCCCCCCTCGCCATGCTAAATGATGCTAAATGTCTTATCCGAGAAGTATGTTAATCTTATACTTTACATTCCAAATGTGTTCCACATGTTTAATGAAATACTTTACTCATCATTTAATAACCTCTTTCAAGCAAAATTTCTACTTTGAATTGTATCTTGACTGCTTAGCCCGATTTGAAAGCTACACTACCAGTGTGTTACAGGGGGCCTTGAGTGGTCTAAAGGCTGTCTGTTATGGATCACTGCCATCTCACCTCCATCTGGGTTTAAGTCTAGGATTAAGTGAATGTAGATATGTGAAAAAGCTTGCCAGTAGCTTTTTGTGGGTCGGTGTTTTTTTTCGGGTGATTTTTTCCAGTTTCTTCCTCCACCATTAATACTGGCTGCCATGTATAGCCTATCGTGTGCTGAAAAATAATGTTAAGCCCCACAACAACAACAACCAGTATATTACATGGTGAAATATGATATATTTAATTCTCAATTGTGGTTGTTGCTTGTTCCAGTCCAGATTAAAAAATAAACACTGATCAGAAATAAATAAGCCGCTCCGGTGGCCTAGTGGTTAGAGCGTCCGCCTCTGATGCGGGGAATCGTGGGTTCGATCCCCGGTTGAGTCATACCAAAGACTTAAAAAAATGGTACTAACAGCTGCCTCACATTAAGAGGTTAGTGTTATGACCTGTCGGCCTGATGTCAGATAATCTGACTGGGTGGGACATCATGCTACAAGTCTGCAACATAATGCCCAAGTTCGAGACATCACTATAAACTGCCACACTGCTGACATTGTAGTGATATAACTGAAAAATTGTTAAAGCTACGTTAAAACTTATAAACACCACACCTTATAAACACCAGAAATCAATGTAGCTTATTCTCTGCATGGTGAACAGGACATATTTGCAGAGCAACAGTCTTTGTAAGAAAGTCATTAGATATGTCAAGTGCTTACATCAAGATGGTGTCAGGTTGTGTCATTGCACAAATCATGCAAAATTTGTATGAATTCATGTGCTTGGAGAACACTGAAATGCGATAACTTCCGCAAATTTGTTGAAAGTCTCTATGAAAATGTTCTCAAGGAAGTATACAATTTTTATTTAACCATTCTTTCTGTGACATCTCTTTTTCAGACAGCAACTTTTCTACATCTTGGTTTGTAAAGCATGTATATAAATGGAATTATTCATGAAAGAAATAAAAACAATTTCTAATAGCAAAGATTTTGGGGTTTTCTGCTATGGAATAATTTAAAAATAAGTTTGAACATATAATATTGATCTCTGATAAGCAGTAATAAAAAGTGATGAGAACTACTTTTTGAAATTAGGAGGCCCAGTTTGTCTACTTTATGATATATGAATTGCTAATTTTTTAAAAACATACATGTACCTACAAAATTCTTTTATAGAGGTTTATAACTGTTAGTTACATATATAAAGATAAGAGATTAGTTTCAAAGTTATCAGTTTCATATGTAAGTGTCATCTTTTTGAGCTAACGAATTTAAGTTGGGTTACCAAGGTCTCTTTATGTACTTACCAATGGCATAGCATGCTATGTTTTGATGTTATAGTTTCCCATTGGTCTATGAATCTTACATTTGTTTTCCCAGGTTCCTCCACTAGTTATACCAACTGCCATGTATAGTCTATTGTGTGCTGAAAAATATTGTTAAACCCATAACAACAACAGCTATCAAACTTTGTGGATGGCTTTCACTTGGGGTAAAGAATTATCAATTTCAGGCCAAGATCACACTGACTGGAAGAATAATATTTATTTCTAGGATGTTAGAGTCAAATGGTCAGTATTCAATAACAGATCTGGTCTAAGATGCTCACTTTTACAAACCATTCACACATATTACCTCTGTCCATATGAGTTTTAGTTGCAGCTGTACAAGCATAAGCTTGCCAGTAGATTCCATTAGTTCTATGGTTCTTCCAGAGTTCTTCCATATAATAGTTTCCCATATGCTGACGGACATTAAACCCACAAAACTACAAATTCAATTTTGGGAGCGTCAGCATCAGATACGGTAGGTCATGGAGTAGATCCCCTGCCAAGTCAGACCAAAGACTTCTTAAAATGGTACTAACAGCTGCCTCACACTTGGTGCTGAGCATTGAGAGGTTAGCCTTAGGAGTCAAATTGGGTTGGACATCAAGCTACATGTCTGCAGCATGATGCCCCAGTGCTAGACATCACTATAAACTGTCACACTGCAGAGATAGTAATGTGACTGAAAAATCAGTAATGCTACATTAAAAAATCCAAATCACACACAATCAATTTTGGGTCCAAAAGACCATGTGACTGAAAGAAAAAAATTTAGTTTCTGCACAATTGAAGTTATCTTCATAGATGCCTGTTAAACATGTGACCTAAATTAATTGACACTTTATTCTACTTTAGGTTATATGTGAAACTGAACATTTTCTTTTGATAATCACCTAGATTGTTGACTCCAGTGACAAGGCAGTGATTTTAAGATTCAAGCTTAACAAGCTGAGATTCTCTGTTGGGTGTCATGTCCATTTATATGTTATAAAGTTTGTTGGTCTAGGCAGGTATTTAACCAGAGCTTTAAGATTCGGATTTACGGTTTCAAAGTATTATATTAAAACTCTATTAAAATGGTCTTGTGTTTCAACATATTGTCATCAGAGAAAAGTTAGAGTAGCTTTAAGCTATATGTTTGTGCCTGCATAGGGTGATAAATCAGATGAATGCTTCAAACATAATAGGTAAGTGCCAATGGAGTCTTTATCATTGTCTGAACTTTTGTTGTCCTCTAGACCATTGTGATTGATTTTTATGTCCTGTCATGAATATGGAGGGGTACTGTTACCTTTATAGGTTTGTCTGTCACATTTTGTTTTAGTTTTGCATTTAATTCATTATTCTCAGTTTCTCAGGCAATGTTTATTGACACAAGTCATTACATACCTTGCATTATAAAGCAGTTACAAACTGATGGCATCACAGTTCCACAGTGGCTTACTATGAACTGTGTTAGGCTTGTCATCAGAATTTGTGGGTTTAATTTCCACCATTATTGTGTCCTTTGGCAAGGCACTTAACTTGATGTGCCTGTTATTTATGCTTTGCATGGTCAAGCTTTTGGCTGAAAGTGTTTCAAGGAGCTATGGTAAGTGAGTCAGGTTAAATGAAAAATAGAAAACTGCAGTGTTTACATGTAAATGTATTTCTTTAGTTTATGGTCAGTGAACATTTGCAAAGTTATTGAATTTATGGGAAAAAAGTGTATGTGGCTGTCATATTAATTCCATCTTAAAGGGGACAAACATGCAAAAATGAAATTCGCGCAAACTCCGTATATATAATTTGCTATATATATAAATATCATTTTCTGAAAATTTGTACCTTTATTTTTTACTCATTACAAAGAAATTTATGAAAAACTTCCCTCCCCCTGAATAATTGCGGATGGGATGTCATTTGAGAAACTGTACATGCTGGCATTGTTGATAACAGCACAGAAGTCTGCAGTTTAATCAATAAAGCACCACAAAATTTTTGACTACATGAAATCACCTAACGGTATTATAAAATAATTATTTTATATTACTGTTAAGGTAATTTCATGCAGTCAGAAATTTCGTTGTGCTTTATTGAAAAAAAACACTGCAGACTCCTATGATAATACAGTCAATAATTCTATGAGTTAGCTGTACTTGAATGTTTAAATTATGTCGACTGTCAGTGATGTGGATGACAATCCAGAAGTAGAATATTTCATAAACATCCAACCTTATATGTATGAACCCTAGACAAATTCGTGTGACAAAGATGTACAGGAATCATCAGGTTCTGACAATGACAAGGATTATAAACTAACTTTTAATTTTAAATACCAAACTAAATAGCAATACAAAATCTAATCAATAAACCGGGTAGGGAGAGGGCTATAATTTTCTACCAATTATGATTTCTTTCACAATTCATTTTTTTTTGTTTCATTAATTCTTCTTCTTTCTTTTCATTTTCTTTTAAGTCAAAACAATTTAATATTACAGATCAGAGTTTTTCTTGCCAGTTTTTTTTTTTGGAGGGGTAGTAGGCTGGAAATTGGTTTTCACTTTCAATAGCCTGGATTAATCCAATAGCTATTAATATGGACTTGTACATGTCATAATTGGATGAATGCTTGTCAAAGAAATGAACATTTAAAATATCAAACAGGCAGCAGTTTTTTTCAAATAATTTTAGCCTTTTTTCCACACAGGTGCTTGTGTAGTAAATGTGTTCCAATGTCCAACCAAGAATGGAATATTTGTTGCCAATCTCAGTGGCTCTCGGAAGAAAAAATGTGTGTGTGTGTGTGTGTGTGTGTGTGTGTGTGTGTGTGTGTGAGAGAGAGAGAGAGAGAGAGAGAGAGAGAGAGAGAGAGAGAGAGAGAGAGAGAGAGAGAGAGAGAGAGAGAGAGAGAGAGAGAGAGAGCACATGTTACACCCCCACCTCTTCCAAAGCTCCATAAACCAATCTGTTAAAAAATAAATACCACATAGCCATGTATAAAGTGATTGAATTGTTGTGAAATTATGTGTAATAACTACTATTCAGTAAATTATTTTGTCCTTTTAGACTTTACAGACACATCATACAGACAATTTTTCCAATGGATGTAGAATATACTAAATAAAAAAATAAAAAATTATTGCCATCATGTGTAGTGAGCACGATTTGTAAGACCTCATCTGCAACCTTCACATGATTCATGTGTTCTTGCTTTTGACTAATGAATCTGAAAACTTATGACAGTTCTAGAAATATATGTGAATGTATGTGTATAATGGCAAAATAAAATATCAGAAGTTACTGAGGTTTTAAACTTTATTGGCTGAAATTACACGTTCAGGTATTGAAACGTTGATGGTGCTCCTCAATTATCGAGACCTTAATGCTCCCACAGGAGTCTGCAGTTTTTTTCAATAAAGCAGGACGAAATTTCATGTAGTCAGAAATTTCATCACGCTTTATTGATAAAACTGCAGACTCCTGTGATGCTCCCTGGCCTATGTCTACTACGACTCACTGGCGTGCTTCCCGTCTTCTGTCTGAGTTGGCACTGCATCATGCTTCAATCGCTAACGTTTTGGTTCAGACCCAATAGTTTGAAGAGTCTCTGGTCTTTTGAAAAACTTTCATGCTGGAAATGTCTCGGTCATAAATCCCTTCTCTTTTATTTGATCGCCCATACAAATCACCCTTTAGGGTCCTATTGAAATGTGAAAAAAAAATATATTTGTCGGGAACTGCTTTTATTCCCACAATTCAGAGCTGCGCATTGAAACATCGTTTTTACTTAACACTGAGTATTTATATGCCTGTTGTACAGGAATCTTCTCAAATGACGTCACAGCCTGTTTGTATAAAAGGGAGATAACAACTTGAGGGGTAGGTTCTTTCCATTTGATCTCGGAATTCAACACATTTTTATTATTAAATGTTTGTGCAAATACAATAAATGCAAAGAAAAAAATAGGATAGATTATATACACAAACTACTACATATCCTTCTATTTACAATAAAATTTTGCAGGTTAGGGTGTTTGTCCCCTTTAAAGTATGTGTTGTACAGTGTCAGTGATTCATGCATTGCTAGGGAAAATGAAGCAGTTTATAAGAACTGGTTATGAAGCATATTGCACAGGATTACAAATCACTTTCATTTACTGGTAATGTTGATAACAATTTCTAAAAACTACAGTATTTTCCTTTAAACAACCCGTTTGTTAATAGAACTTTTGATTAGTAATATCTATGTTTAAAGATAATTCTGTTTCAACATTTTAAGTTGCTGCATAGAATGTTAGTCATTGTAGATCCTTAAGAAGCATCCCATGCACAAGTGCTATACCATTCTTTGAGTTTTTCATTATGTACCTATATGTAATGGTTGGAAACAATGTCACTATAATCCTAGAGATGTTTTACTAAAGCTGTCATAAATACATGTATCCACAAAGGGCATGTCTTAGGACTGAATCCTGTCATAATAAAAGGCTATGGGGGTATGTCAACTGAACAGTCAAAAATGAAGTGAGTTAGTCCAGGGGTCAGCCTGAAGTGGGTGAAAAAGTCGACTGAGAAGCATAAACTTTGCCTTCTGTTATGAAAGTGAAAACTACTTCGCCCTCTGACTTTTAGGAGGTAATATTACTGTATATTACGACTTTGAGATGCTCCCTTGCTGTAACCAGTTAAGTTCTGGCACTGCTGTAACCCTACCATCAGCTTATGACTTGCTACCAATCAGCTTATGGCTTGATACCAATCAGCTTATGGTGACAAAGAAATTTTTGCATTCACCTGCAAGTTTTAATAGCTAACTGATCATTAACCCTTTTCCAGAGCAAGGTATCACTGCTTAATTTCATGAAGTTTTCTCTGGAAACAACAGCCTACAGTGCTATGATGAAATTATACCAAATTCTGTTTAGAAATTTAAACATCAATATGCAAATAGTAATTTGCTTTTAAAAAATGATTAGAGGAAGAGGTTTTCTAATTTATATCCTATTTTTTATAAATGGAGATTTTAACAGCTGTATTTGTGTATTGTCTGTATAAAATCAGTTTGAAACTGTAAGTAAATGAAATTTTAATGGCATTTTAATTGCGGACACCACTGCTTGATATAGCACTTCATTAAACTGAAAATACTATATATATATATATATATATATATATATATATATATATATATATATATATATATATATATATATATATATATATATATAGTAATGAAGTAAATAATATCTAACCAACCCATGTAATTATTACCAGTAGGTATACAAATCATAAATATGCAGAACTTTTAATGGGTTTTTGTAACGAAACAAGAAAGTGTGCAGTTTGAAGAAAAAAAACCCCTCCCCATGTAAAAATATATGCACTTGCTCTGTGCAAGACCAATTATTGTATTTTCGGTTGGGGGTAAAAAAAAAATAAAAGGGTCCAGTTTAGTTTTATATCACTTTAGTGCTTCATTGTGTTGTCTATGAATAGTTACAGTAATGTTTTATTGGGAACAATGTAATCAAGATAACAGTGTGGTTTGAAGTCACCTGTTGTTTATTCCTATATACATGTATAAGGGACTGTTTCAAAGAATGCTAGAAATCTTTTTGACTGCAAATGGTGCACAAAATATAAGAAAAATAAAGTAATTAAGTGGTAGTTTATTAAGCATTTTTTACCAACTTGCAGTGACAAGGCTCTAATCTTGTTACTTCTATCAGTGAAAATTATTTTCAATGTATAGCTTCAGATGTGATTTTTCAGTCATACAGCCAAAATAAACTGCATTTACTTCAATTCAAAAACACATATAATAAGTATGAATAGAATGGTAATGATTAAAATTTTTTATACAGGTTCAGGGGATATTGCATTATCATTAGGTATTACTCCAAAACTTTACATCCCTTTGCTGACAAGCTTAACTGCCCCAACCTCAACCAGCTTATGCTTTCCTGAGCTACCATCATATTTTAGCAGTCAAAATGAATGCCATTGGAATTTGAAAACTTGCCAACTACTTGTATCAAAATTTGAATCCATCAGGGTAAATATCTTACATTGTTGGAATATATGTAGTTTACCCATTATTGAATTACACTGGTCTAACCATGAGTGTGGGGCATGTAAATTATCATGCATGAAACTTTAATTTGAATGACAAAATAGCAATTACACAAGACAGAAAATCAAAATTCTTACTCAAGTGTTAAAAATATGCTTTTGTATATTTTCCCTTTTTATCTCCACCAAAGGACAGTTTCTTTGTCAAGTTTGATGCATACTACTTAAGCTGTCCTATGCTCTCATTTATGCCTGAGTAATTTAGCCAGAAGATATAAAAACATTTACTTAATGCAATGTATAGGTATTGTGTTGAAGATGGCAAAGCTATTGATGGCATTACTTTTGAAGAAGTAAAGCTGCTTGGTACAATATTGATTTGTCTGATTGGATTAATATTGTGCCATTTTATGTTTGGACAAGTTGGTGCAGTTTCTACTGTATTTACATTGATTAATACTTCCTGTATTCATAACATACAAATGACAGTTTCATTACAGTTGCTGGACAGATGATTGTCAATCAATATACTACTCTCAGCATCATAAATCTCATGGATTGGTGGTTCTTTTCATGGATTTCATGTTTTCCTCCTCCACCATTAATAGTGGCTGCCATATATAGCCTATCCTGTGCTGAAAAAAAATGGTGGTAACTTAAAGTACAGCTCCATAGTCCCAGGAGAGACTCAATGTTCTAGTCAACAGTTGTGTGGTCTCAAGCACATCATTACTGTTTGCCTTGGAAGAGAGTGAAATAGACAAAGGTATAGGTAAATTTTAACTTGAGTTCTGTTGACATCAAAATCAGTAGCAATTAGCTTAATCAGCATAAATCTTGCTTGAAATTTGGCAAGAATGCCAATTCTCAGGCTTATGGCCAGAACATAGCAAACATGTCATTGACACCCTTACATTTCTGTAATTAAATTCATGGCTGAATTGTAAAAGATAAAGACATAATAGTAGTAACAATAACAATTTCTGGCAGCTAAGCAGCTAACTGGAAAGTATTAGTATTGTTATCATATTTGGATGAAAATAACATTTTCTTGTATAGCGTTTCATGATGCAAGTTATTTTCTGTAAAAATTAAATTTGATTAATTGTTCTGATTAAGTATTCATATTTTCTAGATGTTGTGAAAGCAGTTTTTAAACTTAACATTATTTTTCCATGATGATCATGATACTTTACAATAACAATGTAGCTATATTTGACTGTTGAACACTAGCCGTATGGAATTATTTTATGTACTGTAATGGACATAATGTGTTGCTGTCCAGCTGCCATGTTAATTACTTCAGGTTTTTTGTGCAAGTCTTCTTTCTCACAATTGCAAAGTCAGTAATGATCATCTCCATTAGCTTTAGTAGACAATTAGACCAGGCTGCACATGTACTGTATTTACTCACTTGTAAGTTAAATCAATTGCAAACAACAATGATCCAGATCTGCATTAGCATAATGTACCTGCAGACCAGGGTCATTTTTGTTTGTTCTACTGATTCCTCAAAACAAACTTCACAAACTCAGATTTGCTGGCATATTATGTGATGACAGATCTGTGCAGTTTGCAGTGGGACTCATAAGTCAGTATAAACAGTAAGTATAGTATACTATAATTATTAGAATATTACTTTTACATGATCTTTAAAGTATTCAGCCACATCATTTCTTAGTCTTGTACATATAAAAGAGAAGATCCCAATAAAGATACAAACAATCTTATCTTTTGTGTAATTCACATAACCAGTAATATATGCATGCAAGAAGACATACATAGGCATAGTAATTCAAACAATAACAAATATACATTTATTTGGGGTGAATTGTTCATGCTGTCCAATGTTTTATTTTGTTGTTTCTACTTTAGTGGGAAAATGAGACACAGCAGTTGCATTTATGCTATCAGCTATATCTTTGTTTTTATCATGAACATTTTTTGGATAGTTTTTATTTTGCATATATTCTTAAATCACTTAATAGGTTCTTATACCTATCATAAAAAATAATGAAACAAAGACATTTCATTCAGTGACTCTTGCTTGTTCTACCCTTTGACCTCTGGTTCAAGGTTGGTCATTTAAATTTGATTAAGATTTTGGTTCAAGTTTGACACTTAGTCTTCTTAAGCACCTTGGTGTATTTTGTTCATACTTAATATGAATCATTGTGAAGCTAAGGATAGTCTTGCTTAACTTTCTGACTTTGAAGGTTGTTGTATGAAGGTTGTCGTATGTTTCCAATGCTTAGATTTTGAGCCCTGGCCTTGTTGAAAATATGGACTTGAATGCACCCAGACTCATCTAATGTGACAGAGCTGTCATGCTTATAAATCCTAGGCATTGAGCTATCTAGAAATGTTTGTTATTTGCTGATTTTGATATGGTTCATGTTGTTGCACCTTTATATCCATCAAATGGTTGTGGTAGGTTTTCAGACAAGCTGAATATGCATATCGGAAATTACTGCAATATTGTAGTTTAAAAAGGATGTGATGAAAACGCTTTTCTTGTCATTTGTTTTAATTTTCCATAATAATTTTTCTGTTTCTACCACTTTTAAGAGCAGCTATTTAATTTTCATAGGGTGGTGTTTGGGACTTTATATATACTATAAAATCCTAAAAATAGCCCAGATAAATTAAACAAAAATTTTTACTCTGACTTATAGAAAAAGAACTAATTATATCCTTTATATCAGTTGAAAGAAATGCATTATCTGGAGATAAAAGTAAATATATTCTGGTTCAAAACGAAATTCAAGAGCTAAAGTATTATATGTTTGAGTTGTCAAGCTGTACATGAAGACTTAAGTAGTCTTGGAATATTGGTCTTGGATTACCCCCAAATATATGCAAAATTCATTTACAAAGGTATTATGGAGCCACCCCTTCTGTAGTGAAATTTGACTATATAATGGATGGCTCTTGGGCAGAGGATAAATAGGGTAAAATACAGTTTTGGTGTTGGGCAACATGGAGTTAGGGACAGACAATTTTATTTTCAAAAGAGCTGTTTTCGGGAAAATTCTGTCCCTCAAATGACTCTCAAAAAGAGACTGCTACTGTGCCCTAGTGGTTAAAGTGTCTGCCTTGGATGTAGGAGGTTGTGGACTCAAACCCTGGTTGAGTCATATCAAAGAATAGTAAAAATGTAATTTGCAGCTGCCTCACTTATGCTAAACATCAAGACATTGGTGTTAGGACTGGTCAGCCTGGTGTTAGGATAATGTGACTGGGTTTGACATCATGCTACATCACTGCAGATCAGGGTCTTTTGATGTACTGATTACTCCTAACAAACTGAACAGATCCAGATCTGCCAGTGCAGTATAGGAAAGCAGATCTGGGTCTGATCAGTTTGCAGTTGTTGTTTTTTTTAAAAAACAAGTATATACAGCAATTTTGGTGTTGTGTAAAGTGGTCTTATAAAAGGGGTAGTGTGTTGGGGGAAAGGCAGATTGGTTAAAAGTGGTGTCGGGCAAGGTGGCCTTATAAATGGGGTGGTATATAAAGCGGTTAACTATTATGTCAAAACTGTTTAAATGTCTCCAGATCTAATGCATACAGAATTCTATAAAATGAACTACCCTGTTTTCAGACAGGTGCAGTAGGTGCTTCTACACTGAATTAGTTTGACCCCTAGAATCTGGTTAACAAAAGAAACTAATTGTTGGTACATTAATGTAATTGCCATACTTGTCAAACAGAGGTACAATGGAGTGTGCTATACCAATTTACAAAAAATTCACTGGTATATCTTAGAGAGGCATTAAAGTTATAGACTGAAATCTGCATAATTTGATATACCATGGTTGTAATCGGTCCTTAGATTGACAATAGTTTATTATTGAGATTGATAATAATTTAATTATTAGACTGACATTAGTTTAATATTTAGATTGATAATAGTTTAATAGTTAGACTGACAATAATGTAATTGTATTGAAGCCTAAGAAGGTCAGGCAAGCTTAAGTTGATTGCCAGATTAGAGTACAAGGGTACTCAATGCAAGCAATGACATAATCATATCCAGTATGAAGTGTATTTGTTAAATTCTTATAATTGTGGTATGCATTTAAAAATTATTGCTACAAATTGCTTAAATGTTTGGTTGACATATTGGGATAAAGGGTGGGTAGGTAAATGTAAAATTTGAGTTTGCAGTACCATATGCCTTGGTACTGCCATGAAAAATGGGTGTAGTATATTTGTGATTTTTTTCAAGTGAATAACATATATTTCATCTCATGGGTGCAACACTTAATTATTTTCACCCACTCTTTGAAATACATGATTATCCATTATTCACTTAGAACAAGCAAATATATATATATATATATATATATATATATATATATATATATATATAGACCTATAATTATAATAAAAATCCTATATACCTTGAGTTCTATAATAGGAATCTGGAATGAATTTGCATATGTAGGAGAATTAATCACTAGGTGGTCAAGCAAGTGTGTCTGCTGCACACTAGGTCCAGAACCATCATTTTAGGTGATGTCAGCTGCTGGTGTGTGCAGTCAAGGGGATGAGTGCTGTTTCCTGGTGGACCTGGGTTCAAATGCTGTAGAGTGCTAATTATAATTCTCTTACCTGTATGATAGTATTATTTATATTTAACTATTAATTCTGCCTACTATTATCACACATTCTTCTATAGAATCCAGGGATAGCACTTTCTGTTTCATTTTGTGTGTGTATGTATGTGTGTGTGTGAATATATATATATATATATATATATATATATATATATATATATATATATATATATATATATATATATATATATATATGTGTGTGTGAGTGTGTGTGTGTGTGTGTGTGTGTGTGTGTGTGTGTGTGTGTGTGTCTGTGTTAAAATTGTTAATAATTATGCTTCATATAGATTACTTCTGTGTACCCCATGGCTCAAAAGTAGTGTTTTTCCACTAGCCCAAGGCTAGTTAATCTTGTGTCAAACTAGTTTATTTCATTATTTCAGTTGCCTGATGGCTAGTAAAGTTTCTGTCTTGTGGGAAGAATTAGTGAAGATTCAGCAGGACTAGTTAATTTCTGATTCTACCAGTCCTTCAGGCTACGAAAAAAATATTTTGAAAGTGGTACTCTTTTTATGTGTTTGAACAGTCTGTTGAAAAATATATCCTAATTATTGACCCAGTATAAAACAGTAAAACTGTTATTAATAGTTCATTTGAGCATAATGATGTACTTGTACAAGCCTATGGTAGTATTTTCTCCCATTTTCCATGCTGACTTTAAAGTAGTTAAAGTTCACTCTCTCATGAATTTAAATGTCACATTGTTTTCAACTGGCAGAGAGAACAGTACATGCCACATTAACTGGTAGTAATGGTAAACAGATGTGAAGCCTTGAATTGATGGTATATATAATGATATGATGTGTATACAGGGTCCACTGAGATTTTAAAACTGTGTGACACTGGCAAATTGGTGGGAAATAGAGAAAAGTTAGGGCAAAAGAAGTTGACATTTATGATGTAAAAACAGTTACTTATAACAGGTTTCACTTGCAGTCAGAACATTTTAAAATGAGTTATGCTGATTAAACTTGATGAAAATGTTAAACAATTTTGCATGTTTGGTTCAATAAAATTGCTGTTTAACTTTATTTTTGAAAGAAAGATGGTAAGTTAAAATCATTGGCTATCATTGAAAATGGGTGCAGATATTAAGGTACAAGTCTTCTCTTTTTTTTACATGTACAGGATGACATATGAAACAAATTTATTTCCCTTTAGAGACCTCAGCACAGCAATAATATTCTCATGATCAGGTTACACATTCTTGGCATTTTGCAAGGAATCTGAAATTCAGTTTCAGGTACAGATAATTAAATATACTACATTTGAAATGGTTGTATCAAACTGATGTCTTGCCAAGTTATTTAAACATTTGTAGAAAAAGGAAAATAGTAATATGTTTTCTAGTCCCATTTGTATAAGGGCTTCCAAGACATCTTGTTCAGTTTTGATGTCATATTGCCTGGAGCAGATTCATGTTTAGATGTAACAAAAAAAGCTGTGATTTTGAAATATTTGGTCCAAGAATTATGATGCATTGGGCTTTTGAGATTTTTTTTCTTGTCATTTTGGGTTAAATGTAGATACCTGCCAACCTTCAGGCGGTGTTATCTTTGTTTTTGAAACTCAAAAGTGTTTTTGTTCCCAAGGTAAGTGTGTGTGTGTGTGTGTGTGTGTGTGTGTGTGTGTGTGTGTGTGTGAACTGTTGTAAAGCTGCACCAAACTGTTGTGGCTGCAAGTTGAAACTGTAGTAGTTGTCATGTGTGTGTGTTGGGTAGCAGCTACTTTGGGGAATTAGCTGGTAGGGCAAACAAAACAAATTCTTAGGCTACATATTTCTTTAATGGTTACTTTTCACAGTCTCCAATTTCCCACCTCCATATTCAAATTCAAAATCTCATTATTTATCTTAGTCCTAGTGGACTTCACAGGAGACTACTGATATATTTCTATAACAGGCTTGATTGTTTCTGGTACACAGAATCTGTGTTTCCTACAATAAACTAAACATTTGATATCTCACTAATGAGTTGTTCAGAAGTTGATTTAAAAACATAAATGATTATAATATATCTGATCAGATTCACTCTCACTTCTTTTTACTTTCAACCTCTCCCTCATAATATAAATCTTAATAAAAATGAAGTTTATAGGAAAGGGTTGGTAAAGATTGTCAGAATTCAAGTATAAAATATCTATTTCTTTCAAAACAATATGCAAATTATTCCTGGTAATTAGAGAAACATAATCTATTATCTTGTCTCTAATATCATCAGCATTTTCAAAATCCAAAACTAATTATAAATCTTGGAAATAATAATTTAATTTAATTACAGAAGCACAGTGTCTGTTGTTCTCACTAGCTATGAAGACCCTGCAGCTAGTGACCCAGTTAAACCAAATGATTAATGTCCCTAAGGCCATTGGGTGAGCTTGCTGTAAAGATTCTACTTGTATTATTTTTAGACTGCAGAAGCAGAACATTTATTGAAAAGTGGATTCTATCCAATATGGCTATGTACAAGACCAGAAAATGGAAACATTTGAATCATATCAAGTGTCCCTACTACAGTCCTTCAAAAGTAATGTCATACAATTAAGATAAAGTATTTATTCATGCAAGCCTAAAAAAAATTACTGGAAATCAGACTAGTCAAAATGGAATATATGTTTTCTTCAAAACATTTAATACATTTTGCAGAACAGAAATTGTCAAATGTCATCACCACATACACAGTCACTTAAAATAACCCAATGTCTCATTAACATCAGTAGGGCAGTCTTATTTGGTTTTAAGAGATCAATGGTAAAGTTTTTAACTGGAGGTGGGAATGCTTGGGATTTTCATTCAAATCATGATATCTTTTTTTTCTTCTTTTATTGCAAGATACTTTTTTTCCAGACTTATGTAATGGTTAAAATTAGCTCTTCCACCACATCATTGAAAGGACTTTAGATACAAAAATCACCAAAGCTATTTTCAATTCAGTTTAGTAATCTGTACAGTGGTGGAATATATTTAAATAGCCTGTATGACAATCAACTGTATAAACCACTAAGCATGTCTGATTATACAGGCTACAGGTCCCAGACATATATTATGGTCCCCTATCTCTCTCTCTCTCTCTCTCTCTCTCTCTCTCTCTCTCTCTCTCTCTCTCTCTCTCTCTCTCTCTCTCTCTCTCTCTCTCTCTCTCTCTCTCTCTCTCTCTCTCACACACACACACACACACTCACACACACACACATACACACAGTCATGCTTCTGTAAACATGACTGTTGGGGATTGGGACACAGGAATAGCACTTTAGCATGATTCTTGTTCAGGCAGGTATGATCATATTGCTTTTTTAGCTCTACAATCAAGAATGTTTTTACTTTCCTTATCATCTGCAAATGATGGGGTGAGCCTCTTGCCCTGTCCACAGACACTGAATGTCTCTAAATTAATGGTGATTATGAATGTCCTTTTTGCCTTTTGGTTGTTTTTTGTTTACCAAACAAATCAAATACATGTGATAGGTTCACTACCTATAAAGATCCCCAGCCTCAGTTTGAATCTCTGCAGGGAATAATCAAAGTAATGATTAAGGTTAGTTTTTGTGTCCCATTGTGGCACTGATACATCATTATGCCTCTCCAGGGAAAAGGAATAGTTCAAACATCTCTTCCAGTTAAGAACTACATGATAATTCGATTTCCACCATTTTACAGTGGCTGGTCACTATCAGTCCCTTAATAATAGAAACTAAAAGCCCATGAGATCTAATATATCACTACCTGTGTAAATCATTCTTCCTTGGAGAATGCCATGAAGGCACTATTTATAGTGATAACATTCTGCATGAATTATTTTTCTTCTCAGAAACCTATTGTTGCAGAAATATGTGAACCAGAGAAACCATTAATTAATTATTACTTATCTGTTTGCTGTTGTCCACTGCCTTCCAAGCAGTTCACATTAGCCACTTGGCCTAAGTGGTTAGAGCATCCACCTGAGTTATGGAAGGTCATGGGTTCAAACCCATGATGAATCATACCAAGGACATATACAAATTATACTTGTAGCTGCCTCTCTTGGCACCCATCATTAAACAGGTTAGTATTTGGCCTGGTGTTGGGATAATGTGACTGGGTGGGATGTGATGCTAGACATCACTATAAACTGTCACACACTGAAGACATTGCAGCAATACCACTAAAATTGTTAAGCTACATTATAAATCTTAATCACACATACCCAGGTAGCACAGTTGTTTATGAAAAGATGACCATTTTGCTTATGGGCATGTGAGGTACATGGGTTGTTGACTATGTTATTCACAAGTTTTCACTCTGTTGGAGCCTGTATTCAAACCTTTTGCCACAAATAGAGTAAACTTGGAAACAGTGATGGGTAGCTGTTACATAATCAAAATTAATTCCCCCAACCCCCAAAGTGTTTTCTTTTTACTGAAATTTACATTTTATTTACCTGCTGAAATGATAAACTTTTGTGCTGTCAGGTTGTGTGGTTATCCTTTTTAATTTTTTTGTTGAAGCATTTTTTTTCATACAAGATGGAAAGGGGGGTTTGCCAATTAGATTGTGTTACAATGGATTTGAGTATGGTTCTGTTATATGCATTTATTTTGTATGTAGTGTTAGGTCATTTACAGCATATACAACTTTAATCAAATCCACATTTCATTGATATAAATTAATTTCCTTTCCCATTCTGTTTTTAAAAATGGATGAATTATATGTCCTGTTTGCTATTGTTGTGTGGGGAAAAACACAAAATACTTGAAGCAGTGTGTTGATTAACATCCAACCATTAAAGCAGTTTTATTCCTGTGTCAAGTGCCCTTTTTAGGATGTAGTACCCAGCATATATATTATTGTAACAAGATAATCAAGTTTGGGATTTTCAGATTAATAACAAAATACCATTGATGGGAATGTAATACAATATTTAATGGTATTAAAAAATATCAAGTGAAGCATGATAGATATGTTCGTGAATGGGTCCCAATATGGGACTAATTAACATAATCAGCACAATCTTACTAATGCAACAAATACGATACCAAGACAAATAAAGAAAGAATGATTCACAGCATATCAAAAAATAGAAATATGATCTTCACAATAGCAAAATGCAAATGATATTTCGTTCAAAATGAGGAATTGATAGTTTTACTCACAATGGCAAAACCAAATGAGAGTTCATTCAAAATAACGAATTGATAGTTTTACTCAATAGTAAAACACTGTGTATTAAAAAAAAAACCCTACATTAACCTACAGCTAAAATATATATCTAGAGCAATGTCTATACTCCCTGAATTCTTTGCTACCAGTTCCACTGGTCAAACAAGCAAAGATTATTTGTAGTCACCATCCACCATTGATTCCTGGGTTAGACATTTAGTGCCCGACACTTTGGTCAGAATCACTCAATTACCCTCAAGACTAGCAACTTTGGAATATTCGAAGCACTCAAAATCATACAGCACTGCACACACACAGCATATGAAGCTCTTCACAGCACACACAGTTCTACACAGCTGTGCACACAGCACAGCACTGCAAATACAGCATACACAGCTCTAGCAGAGCTCTACAGCATAGCACAGCACACTACAGCAGAACACATCATAGTTCTACAGCTGGAGATATGTAGGTCTCAAAGTAGACCTCAGATCGACAAAACAGTTCATAATGTAAGGATTTGATTTTAAGAAGACATGAGACCCAATGGAACCAGAAGTTCTGTGTTTCTTTTCGAAGCTTTGTCTTTCCATAGAATCAACCTCTAAGTTTTGCCAACAAATGAATTGTGGCTTCTTCTCTGAGTATACCCTGTTGATCTGCAATTCTTTCAGGTTAATACTAAATTTTCTCTTACTGGTCCTAAAATTATTATTCAGGTCTGAATTGCAATTACACCCTCTATCTCAGTTCTTTTTGAATATTGCTGTGAACTATTCCAATCAAACTTATTGAACAATGTATCTCTCACTGTCTGTCTATGTGTGGATGGATAAATATATGCCCCATTCACATCCTTAGCTTCCATTTGATCCTTGGACTAACCTTTAACACACAGGTGTGATAACTACAAGCCTTTGTTAAGTTGTGTGATCTACCACCTCTGCCAGTTAATATTTCCAGTCTCTATCTGGTCTTGTAACCTTGCCTAAGACTTCAACACTAGCCCCATCACTCCCTCAAAAGTACATAATAACTGGTGAGTGATACCTAAGAGCTACAGGGAACCCTGGCTGGCCAAGTGGTCTAAATTGGGTGATGCTGTTATCTAACTTCTGTCCACATGGGTTTGAGTCTCAGTCGTGACCAAAGTGTGTATGTGAGAAAGCTTGCCAGTAGCTTCCTGTGGGTAGGTTGTAATTATTGGGGTTTTTTCAGGTTCTTCCCCCACCAGTTTTACTGGCCTCCATGTGTAGCCTGTTGTGTGCTGAAAAATGCATTAAACCAACAACAGCTGTAACATCACTTTAGTCAAAGTAGCACCCAGACATGTGATGCTTTCTGAAATTTAGGGTATATTTCAGTTGGGTTTTTTTTTTGTTTTTCTTAATAGCTAGGGGTCAGGAGGCTAAACTAATGGACTGAAAAAATGAAGCCAAACAGTCACATTCTTATGTTTCATCAATTCATAACAAAGTATTCAGATAGCTTCTTCTAGATACCTAACCATGTATGAATAGAGGGGCCCCAAGTGGCCAAGTGGTCTAAAGTGCTGTCCATTACAGATCACTGCCATCTCACCTCTGTGTGCGTGTGCAAGTCTAGGATTCGGAAGCTTGCCAGTAGCTTCTTGTGGGTTGGTGGTTCTTTCTTTCCCCCCCTTTCTTCCTCCAACATTAATACTGACCGCCATGAATAGCCTATTGTGTGCTGAAAAATGGTGTTAAGCCCAATAACAACAACAACCATGTATGAATAGAAAACTTACCCACTTTATTGGATTAGCTCAGTGGAGATTAGAGATTGTTTTAGTCCCACCCATTAAAAAGGTGAGAACTCACATAATTCTTCAGGCTGGTAAATTAAATCTGTGAAACACATTTTGGAATTTGTGTTCATATATAGCTTTTGTTATAATCTTGTAAAGAACTGTTAGGAAAATTACACATACCAAAACTATCCTAACCATTTGCATGGTTTGTCCTAATGTGATTACTTTAAACTTTTTCCATAACAAACAAATTAAATTATATGTTCCAGTAGCTAATTTTATTCATGTATAAAAACATGACATCACAATTTTTTTTCAACATAAATAACAAAAAAAGATGATAATAGCAAATGATTGGTACAAGCGTAGTATCCACTGTTGGTGCTTGTGTTACATTGAGTCCAAATTAAAGTTACCATCTTTTAACTTTCAAAACAGAGGACAGACACTTCAGTATCTTTAATAACTGAAAAGGATGACATGTATGAGAAAAAAGGATGTATGACAACTCTAGTCCAGAATTGTGTTGATATTTACATAACACTTTACTTTTACCATCATTGTTGTTATTATTTGATGGCATTTTTGCTTCTCACATTTTTAGACCTCTCCTGTGGCCTAGTGGTCAGAGTGTCCACCGCGGATGCGGGAGGTCATGGTTTGATCCTCAGGCGATTCATATCAAAGATGCACATAAATGGTACTATCAGCTGCCTTGCATTGTGCTCAGCATTAAGAGGTTATTGTTATGACTGGTCAGCCTGGTGTCAGGATAATGTGACTGGGTGAGACATCATGCTACATGTACATGTCTGTGGCATGATGCCCCAGTGCTAGACATCACTACAAACTGCCACACTGCAGACATCATAGCCATATGACTGAAAATTTTTTAAAAGCTATGTAAAAAATCTAAATCACAACAACAACTTAGACATTTTACCCTTGGAGATGTTATTGCATGAGGAGTAATTACATACATGTAATGTAGCAAGGGAGTGCTCTTTGAAGAATTCCAGTTAAGATACAACAATGTGCATGCACTACAGTAATACAAATGTATCTTTTAGACTTGGAGAGTGATGCTGAGGTTTCTCATTGCCTGATTTTAGAACCCTACTAGTTGAGTACATTTATCATATTAGTTTTGTCTGCATGAGCTTAGTCTGCAGGCTGGTGATGTGGCACTGTGTTGTAGCCCTGTAACTGGTACTACACTGGTCTAACCTTGTTTATCTACACTACTTTAGGATTGTCTGGTGATCACTCAAGAATAAAAGAGAAAGCCAATTGAAAAGTTTATCATTTGGTTTCCAGATACAGGTGTGGATATTATGATATAGCAAGAGAACAGTACAGTATAAAGAGAAGTGGAATATCTTGTTTATTTGTCAGAATTTATGATAGCTATGTTCATTTGATGGATACACTGAAATAAAACATGGAATTTGCTCAGTTTCTGAAAGGTATGAAAATAATGTAAACCTGTTATTAAGATTTGATTTTCAGGGCAGATCATAATGAAATTTATTTACCATGATTTTAAGCAAGTTCAGTTCTCCGAATCATATGATATAAAACATTCTATCTGGATATGCATCCATAGCAATACAGTGTCATCAATTGAAACACATTAAGTTTGATGTTTCATCTATTAAACCTGACAAAAAGTTAAGAAGAAAAGTAATACTCATGTGTCAGCTGTTTATATGGGTATTTTTTAAAATTAACTTTTCTCTTTTGTTATGGATGAAACAAAAAGATTGTATAATAGCAATCAGCACTGAAAGTATTTGTGGTCTTAAGTTGAAGCTAAATTGCTACAATTCATGCATATGTTGTTCAGTAAGTCATGCTATGTGTTTGGTTAAATCATCCTATTTAGAATCATTAACTATAACAACTTGCAATGGTAGACTTACAGTGTGGTCCCAAACTCATTTTATATAAATTTTTGGCACCAGACAGATGCCACATCCCCTACATAGCCAAAAGAAAGGAAAAAGTAGTTCATGTGTTTTTGTTTCCCCCAGGTGCGGTGTAATGTATTTTTTTTAAAAAGAATTTTGATCAAAAAATTATTTTTTATAATTTTTGATGGGGTATTTTTCCCTAATGTATCTAAAGATTCTTTCATCCAATCAAGTTTTACTTACTGTGTTATGCTATATTGTGTGTTTGCTATATAGTGTTCTGTAAGGACAGCAGTAATATCAATCAAAAGATCTCCCAAGTTTTCCTGTTGTATTCCCTGTGCATATTACATGTATATTTAACTTTTTAATACAAAATTTAAGTAATTTTGAATTTGGAATTCTTTTACTTATATATTGAGAGTGAGACAGTGTACTAGAAATAATAAAAAATACAATTTGTTTTACATGATTTGGTGTTTGTTCTGAGTTATCTATCTCTTTATATTTATGTTTAAAAAATGATAATAATAGCTATTAGTGTGATGAGGATACTTGGTTTGCACAATTCAGTAACATTTCCTGTATTTATTTGTCATTCCAATTCCTTTATGTTATGAAATACTGAAGACAAGCCGAATAATCTCTAATTTAGAGGTTTAAGAAAGGGAAAAAAAGAATAAAACATGTTTTATATTAGGTTTTGGTTAGTTGTTAGTCTAGGTCACCCATTTTAGTTGTGTTCCCTATTTCCCATATATGTCTACTGCATGTCCATGTGCTATACACAGATTTTTCTGAGGCTCTTTCACAGGCCTGTCAACTTCGGTGGCGCTCTGTGGCATAGCCCCATGATGTCTATGTCTCTTACTTCTTTCCATGTGTAAGTTCCCTGTCCTGCAAAAAGACAAAATAGTACTTAGATGATATTTATTAAAGGTTAGATTTATTAGATGACCTGTGTTATATATTGTTCTATATTATTAGTGGTTATAGTTGTAACATCGATATTTAATTTTCATTTATTTTTCAATCACTGTTACCTGACCATAGGCTTTCTTTTTTTCCATAATGTAGTTAATTATTTCTTACAATGTTTTGTTATCTGTTGTAATATCCAAGTTCAGTAGCATTTTTTTGAGAAATATTTGCTTAATTTTTTATTTGTCAAATTATCTCAACCGTTCGTGTTCATTTTTCTTGCACTCTGTTACTACATGATTTTTTTTTTGTCTAGCTTTCTCCTTTTCACATTGGACATTTAGGTATATTTGATATCACATGTCTTTATTTTGCTGTTTCACCCGTAAGCCAAATATTTTGTAGGTATACATTATACTTGTATTTTTAATGATTTTATATTAGTCCAATTAATCCACACTACCTCCCAGTTAACCCCACAATTTTCATTTTCAACTTTACTCCTTATATGTTTTCTGACTGTTTCCCTAATCCAGTTATATGTGTTCTTCTTATTTATTTCCCATATTTATTTAACATCTCTGAATTTGTGTTAAAGTTCCCTAATATAATTAAATTTTCTTTTGGCTATTAAATTCTTTGTCAATGCGTTGTTTTTATAAATATCTCCCCTATTCCTAATTAAAAATCAGAACCAGTATATATAAAGTGCTTCCCATTGAGTTCTTGGTTTAGAATTTAATTCTTTAAAATGATTAATTATATTTGCTTGTTTCATTAACATTGAGTTTGGCAATGCTAATCCCCCTCTATTATTCACTTTATATAGAGTAGCTTTTTCAATGTAGTGCATTTTAAAATTCCATATGTATTTAATTATCTGATTGTCTTTTTTCTCTAGAATTTTATTTTCAAAATCAAAGGATTTTATCATATAGTTCTTATTTGAATATAAGTATGTTTTGGCTACTTGTGCCCTCTCCATTATACATAGTGGCGTTTGTGCCCATATTTCCATTGTACTTCTTATCATCCATATCATATTTTTCTGGTTTTCTCCTCTATCTTTCCACCCAAAATACACCTCCAGAGCTTTTATTCTATCCTTAATATTTTTTTTTGGGGGGGGTCCCAGGTGATCCCCCTCCAGTTACCTTTATTAGGGTCTGTTTTATTGTGGTTTAATTTTGAACCTGATGCACTGCCAAATGATTTATATTCCTTTTCTAGATGCTTAAAGAAATTTGGTCTTTTATAAAGTTAGTGCAATCATCAGCGTGTTGAAGCATTTTGAATTCATATTGGAGATTTGGAATCCTTATTCCTTCAATATTTTGGTTAGTCCTTATCCTTATACTCAAAATTTATATCTCTATTACATATAATAGCATTGACAGTGGGCATCATTGCCTCACTGACCTTAGGATTTCAAATTCTTCTGATATCGATCCATTTATCTGTACTCTGGCCCTAATTTCTTTGTACAGAATATCAATCCATTTCCTGAAGTTGTCTCCAAAACCAAATCTTTTAAATAGTTATGTTCAATTCTATCAAAGGCTTTTTCTTGGTCCACTAGCACCATGGTGCCTTCTTGACCAGAGCTCTGTATATATTCTAAAACTAAGTATGTTACTTTGTATATTTTTACCCTTGGCTCCACATGTCGGATTTATATTTACTATTTTATCCATTCCTTTTATAATCCTATTCAAAAGGATTCTACTTAATATTTTATAATCTATATTTATGAGGGAGATGGGCCTCCAGTTTTTTTAATCTTCCCTCTCTCCCTTCCCCATATATATTAATGTAATTACCCCTTCCTCATTGTTTTTGTCATTGTCTTCTTTTTAAGAAAAATATTAATATACAGGTTTTCTAAGATCAGCATTAACTCTCTTTGGAATTTTTAATAGAATAACACATCTCTTCCTGGTGATTTTCTTTTTGCTAGTTTCATTATTGTATTTCTTATTATTTCTCTGGTGATGAATTCATCACATAAGTCCTTATGTTCTGATGTAATTCTGTCACATTTGGCCTCATATAGGTATTTTTTATCACTTTTGTGTCAATTGTGTGAGTCTTTGTAGTATCCCTGTACCCTATTTATTATATCCTTTTTATCCTTTAGTAACTTCCTGTTTTTGTCTATCAGTTTTTTTTATATTTTTTCTCTTCCCTTCCTAAATTCCTCTTGTTTAAATAATGTGCCAGTGTGTATAGTCCAGAAAATTTTCCTGCTCTTATCTCCCATTTTTTTAATCTATCTCATTATTTATACTACTTATGTTATCTCTGATCACTTTTTGTATTTCTTTATTCTATTCTTTAGATTTCTCTCTAGCTGTTCTATTTCCTTTTGTTTTTCTACTCTTCTATTTGCAAACTGGTTTGCTTTATTTTTGAATTTCTCTTTAAGTTTGTCTGATTCTTCTACTATCTTCCATCTGTTCCTCTTACTTATTGGTATATTTTTAATTTCATTATCCAAAAATGTAGTCATTAATTTGCTTATTTCTCCTCTAAAGTCCTCATCTTCTAAATCTTTATTGTTGAGTTTCCATATTCCTTTTCCCCATTTAGATCTATTCTTTAATATTATTGTTAATTCAATAACTTTGTGATCTGAGATTTTAAAATGTGTTATTCCAGCTTCCCTGTATATTCTTTCCTTAGAGTTTATCCCATAAAATTTATCTAAACTGCTTGCTTTCCCATTTTTATATTCAGTGGTTAATTCTTTCCTTAATATATTTAGTTTCTTGTATATATCACCTAGATCATGTTTATTTATTAATCTAATCATTGTTTCTCTAAATCTTAAATCATTTGTTGCCAAGTTGCCAATCCTGTCAATTTCATCTCTCACCCAGTTAAAATCCTCTCCTTTTAATAACATCTCCTTTGAATACTAACTTATATATTTATCAACATTTTCTATAAATTCTTGTTTCTTATATATATTTGCTGGAAAGTATGTAGTAATTATACAGTTTTTATTTATTTCAATGTGTAGAAGTCTTCCCTTAAAAAACTCCCCCTTCCTCTTTCCTTTCCCATACTTTTCCTCTTTTTTAATTATTGTTGCTAATCTCCATGTTATATCCTCATATATATTGTTACTTGTTAGAACAATTGCATTCAGTTTTATCTTAATTTGTTATATAAAATCTTCAGTTAGGCTGTTGTGCGTTTCCTGTAATAAAATAACATCATATCTATTTAACTTGCAAAGTTCATTTATTTTATCCTTATTTATTCCATTTGAGTTAATTGAGGCTATTTGGAAGTTTGTTCCTTCCATCTGTGTATTATCTCCAGGTGCCACATCTCATGTTAAGGTTTTATTTATCCATTAAATTATAATTATTTATTTATTATTATTTATTAATGATTATTATTTTGGTGGGGGGTAAGTCCCCCCATGCAGATTCTATGGAGGGTTTAGGTGGTACCCTCTCCCTTCATTGCACTCATGCTGTCAGATTCTTCTTTGGATTTTGTTTCTGCCCATGTCTGATTCCCTTTTCTGGTTTTCTGTTTTGATGTCCATTTTCATTCCATTCTCACTTCTACTTTCATTTTCTTCCCCTACTTTTTCTTATGTCTTCTTTTTTCCATTCTTTTTCTCCTATATCTCCTACTTCTTCTCCTAGCGATATGCTCTCATTCTCAGAGTTGGATAGTGATATTAAGATTTTCATCTTTTATTTTTTTTCTTTCTGGTGCTATAGTGGTAGATGTCAGAGGACTGATTCCTATCGGATCATTCGTGATTTCTATCTCGTTCCACTCAATTTGGTTGTCTGTTTCTCCCTCTTCATCTATTTCTGCAAGAGTGTAGAATCTATTCCCAAATAATATTTCTGCCTTTCGATTGTTGCTGGGTGCCGGTTTAATAGGGCTCAGATATTTTTCCCACTTTCCCTCTTACAGGTTATCTATTATAGAATTCTCTATTTGGGTTTTTTCTACTTCTAGACTTACTAATACTGGTCTCTCTCTCCCTCCCTTATTTCTGTCTTTTTTTGTCTCTTAACAGCCAATATTGCATGAAAAAGTCATATAAGGCTGGAAGTTCCCTGTCTTATATCGAAAGATGAAAAAGTTAAGTTGAACCACAGTTGTGTATATTGCTTTGAAATAGAAATGCAGTTGTTTCTGACAAACAAGACAGCATTGTAATTAAAAACATATTTTGTATGTTATCCTCAATATTATCTTGAAAGAATGTTTCTGGACAATAATTTTCAGGATACAATATTAGTTATGGAATTTAAAGTTTATAGCATTTGTATTATGCCATAACTTTTATGTACTTTTCACAAAAGCAAGTGTTTGTGCCAAAGACAGCTGACAAACCAGTTTTGATTGGTTGATACATGTTTTGGGGTATCCTTAGTCACAAAAAGAGATGTGCCTTCAAAATTTTCTGGGAAGAACAGTGTTGTTAGTTGCTGGTTTGCATGGCTATCAAATTAAAATCGAAGACAAGAAAGTGCACACATTTGATGACATCACTTGAAAACAATCAATATTAATGTTAATTTATGTGTGTCCTTATAATGTCATTAGTGATTTACTGCACACAAATGATCTATTCTATATCAAAGTACTAAGAAACACTGGCTGTTGATGATATCTATTTACTCACTGTGGGCCAAATATATTGTTACTGCATTTTCAAGGGTGACTATAAGTAATTGCCAGTCATTAATGGGATTTGCTAATTTTCTATTATTGCCAGTCATTACTGGGATTTGGTAATTTTCTATCATTATCACTCTTAAATCTGCAGGACATTGCTCCATATTATTTTGTTCCATTTGCAACTTCAGTGTCAGTCCTAGGGATCATACCTCAATGTATGTCCATAGCTGCCAATCAGACTGCATCAGTTACCTGTAAAAGAGGGATTGACTAGGAAGTTGCATATGCATTGAACTATTTTGTTCACCTGTAATTTCTCGGAGGAGAGTCAATATCAATATGGTTGATAGAAATAACTGAGATTATTCAGCAAAATTGCTGAAAAATTTCTTGCAATCAAAATTGATATTTTTTTGTAAATTACTGCACCAACATATATCTGAGGAATATTTTTGTCTTGCAGATATAGCAGAGGTGGTCAGAATGAATGTCTCCAGTAAACTTAATTAAAAATATTACATGTAAGATTTGTCAATGCTTGTGATAATTCAGTCATTTATGATGTACATGTATGATAAAGTTAAAAATATTTTCTGTCACTATCAGCAGAGTCCTGATACCCAACATTCTAGAGCAATTTTTAAATTTCAAAATCTGGAATTTTAGCCCTTTTTTTTAATTCAGACTTGTACTGTAAGATATTGCAGCATTGCTATAAAAATTCCATCTAACACTATGAATAATATAGTAGATGCTGAAGAAATTTTTAAATTATTTATAAAGACTTTATTTCATTTAAGTACATTAATACTAAGAGAAAACATACAGCTTTTGGTTTATAGTGTTCTTGTAATTGTGCTTGTGTATAGTCTTGAGAATCAGACAAACATTGCATGTCTAGTCATGCTTTGTTAGAAAAGAATGCCAGGTTCCTATAGAGACATATTTTCTTGGCAAATAGCCTAGAATTAGCAGTTTGGTAGTGATGCACAGGTAGTGAGATTACATTTACAGCAAAGCCTGTTTACCAGCCATCTCTTGGATGTGATGAGTATGACCTTTTACAGCAGGTGGCTGCTTAATACAGGTCATATCCTGCATAAAGTTTACTTTTGAACAGGTGATTGCTTAGTTTTAAGTCTGGTTTTGCTTCATTTTTTCCCTGGAATATGGTGTATAACAATGCATAAAGTATGGATCATGCAATGTTTAATTACATAATGTGTGTATCAATCCTTATAACAAAGTCTTTGAACTTTTTTCAAATGGATTCGATGATTCACTGGTACCACTTAATTTTGTTTTTTGAAATTTTAAGAATGCCTAGTGATTAGTGTAGCAGATTTGAGACATGTAAAAATTGTCATCTTGTTCATCGTTTGCATTGTCTTGAAATTTAATATAATTTTGCTATTTTAGGGCTTGTATCTTTCATGTATATAAGTGAGTGTGATCTTGTATCATTTATCAAGTACCCTGTACCACAGAGGCTTATTACAAAGAAAATTAGGAGTTTCTGTCAATGAATGGAAGACTAGGGGTCCAACCTACATGGAAACTCCAAATTTTCTTTGTGGGTTAGACCCCAGCCCTTGATTCATTGACAGAAAAAAAAGTTTCTTTGTAATGAGCCACTGTGTTCAATTTTTAAACTTCATAAGAAACTAGTGTGAGCTATATGTAGATGTAAACAGCTCCTATCAGATTTGAGGGTATTGGATCAGCAAGAGTTTGGTTCCCATGTAAGTTGGTTGTTTTACTTGGTGTCTAAAGATCAGAGGTCAGAGTCACTAGAGCCCCAATCATTATCAGGTGTTCAGTTTACCCAAAATGAGGTTTTTGCAGATATGTGTTGTACCTAGGAAGAGGCAAAATCATGATTATTTTCAGTTTTAAAAAACTAAAACTTAAAAGTTTAATTTTGCCTGAAGTTACAGTTCACGAATTTTTAAATTGTAAGTACACTGTAAATTTGACTATAGCAAGCCTGTAAAATTGTTCATTCCACACAGTATTAGAAATCATGCCTGCATATGTAGCACAGTGAATTTACCGGTAGCATCATGAAGTGTAGCTAAAAGTATCTAATTCATTTTGTGCACCAAGTATTTTAACACTGTTGAATTGACATGGAGAATTGCACATCTCATTATCATTAAATAAACTCTAAAACAGGGTGGGTGGTCTGTTTACATCAAATTTTTTGATGTGCCAATACCTTTACTGGGAATGGTTCAGATGACTCTCCATTTTCCTGGACTCGTGCCTGCATGCCCTTGTGGAATTGTTGAATTATTGATATAATTTTTTTGGGACATTCATATTTGGCCAATACCTTCCATAATCCTTTTCTACTGACAGTATCAAAAGCCTTTGTCAAGTCGATGTAGATGGAGAATAGGTCATCGATTTGCTCTTGACATTTCTCTTGTAGCTGCATTGCAGCAAACACCATGTCAATAGTCCCACATTTTTTCTGGAATCCACACTGGCTTTCTGTCAGGAGTTCATGTCTATGCCTAACTTATGAAGAGCCATGTTACACTGATAGGATCAAGGACTATGGTATATAGATAGTATCCATGACTATTCTAGTATTATACCATGGACCATGGTATGCTAATAGTATCCATGACTATTTGTGTTTTTTCATGGACCTTGGTTTGGTAGAATGATAGGATCCATTACTCTACTAGTGTTATTTCATGAACCATGGTATACAGACAGGATCCATGACTCTATTAATATTATATCATGGACCATGGTATGCTGGAGTGCTTTTTACTGTGGAAGCACTGTTCTATAAAATCCAGATACATGTAATAAGCGCATTTATGTATGGAAAATAAGCAGATCTTTTGTGGCAAAGATAACTCTCTCTCTCTCTCTCATATATATATAAGAGAGAGAGAGAGAGAGAGAGAGAGAGAGAGAGAGAGAGAGAGAGAGAGAGAGAGAGAGAGAGAGAGAGAGAGAGAGAGAGAGAGAGAGAGAGAGAGAGAGAGAGAGAGAGAGAGAGAGAGAGAGAGAGAGAGAGACAGAGAGAGAGAGAGAGAGAGAGAGAGAGAGAGAGAGAGAGAGAGAGAGAGAGAGAGAGAGAGAGAGAGAGAGAGAGAGAGAGAGAGAGAGAGAGAGAGAGAGAGAGAGAGAGAGAGAGAGAGAGAGAGAGAGAGAGAGAGAGAGAGAGAGAGAGAGAGAGAGAGAGAGAGAGAGAGAGAGAGAGAGAGAGAGAGAGAGAGAGAGAGAGAGAGAGAGAGAGAGAGAGAGAGAGAGAGAGACTAATTAAGAGTCAAAAGCTCTCAGGACAGTTAGGTACTAGTTTTGCACTGTTTATTGCATATATAATATATATGTGCCAAGGAAGACAAAATTTAAGATGTAAACACTTATTATGCTGACTTTTGCTTTAGTCCAGTCTGTCAACCTTATTCACATTCTTCTTTCCAAAAGATTTATTTTCATCAATTAATCAGGTTTTAAGTAGTATGCAACCCAGTCTTTTTGATAAGCATAAATATAAAAATGTTAAAGTAATTGTGTCATAATGCATTTCACTGTTGATAAGCATATATTGATTCATCACTCAATACTGGTATGTATAATTTTAAATTTATGCATACAGTATGCATATTATCCAGAGTTAATAGATTATGGTTGAAGTATACTGTCTGTAGGCAAGTTAAAAGCAAGTTACATTGTTTTGGGTGATTTCAGAAAGTCAGATCAGAAATTGTAAAAAGCAAGTTACATTGTTTTGGGTGATTTCAGAAAGTCAGATCAGAAATTGTATGTCATTCTGTTTGGTATTTTTTTTTGTGCAGTGATTAAATTTATATTTCCAGGTTTTTACCACAGGTAATCTTCAGACCTTCCTAGCTTTGGCAGAAACTGCATTTTTATTGAACATTGAAACCATTTTAGGGTCTGATCTTTGATAAAAGAAAGTTTGATTTTATTGATTAGGATTCTGTTTCTAATAATAAATTTATAACTGGGACGCTGAAAGCTAGTTATGATGAAATATTTTCTCATATTAATGTGAGTTTCAAACTGAACACTCTTCAGGTTCTGTGTTATTTTAAAAGGTCTTTACAATCATATGAATTGTGCTTGAGGTATATTAGATTTCTATGAATTTTTTGCATGTTATTCCCATTAACAGTCAACTGTATGTCATTATTCCCAATCGTTTCCATAAATTGAAGGAGATTAATTACATTATTATTATGGATGTACATGTAATGTTGCACTAATCTTATACTGTAAAGATGGACTTCATAGTTTAGAATATGGAATGGTGGGTTTGTGGTGGAGAGGAGGGAATGGGTAAACATTTATGAACAACAGTTTTGGAACTGAGTTGAATTGAGGGAGTGTATTTTATATATATATATATATATATATATATATATATATATATATATATATATATATATATATATATATATATATATATATATATAATGGGTGGGTGGGTATGATAGTGCAGAAAGTGTGGGGATAAAACTGTTATGCTGATGACTTTCAATATAAAAAATATAAAAGCATATTAGATATTGTGCTTTTGGTAATATTATCATGAGGCAGATGTCATAAATTGTGCTGTTGATACTTTTGATTATGGGTATCATTGCAGTAATATCATTATTTTCAAAGTATGTCTCTGCAAAGTGCACTGACTACACTTCCCTGGTAATGTGCAAAGATGAAAGTTAACAGAAGCAGAAAATTTCATTGTTTTGCTTTGACCATAGCTTATAATCTGCTGCTCTCTGTCTAACAATAATGTAGACTACACACAGATTATAGTAAACATGTTACTCTGTATTATTCTTCTATGCTGCAAAAAATTAGAAACAGATTTATATCAGCAGGTGTGTATGTGGGTTTATCTGAGGTTTTTAAAGTATCACTGATTCCAAGTTTTTTGCTAAATTTATCATCATACCATATCCAACAGTGATGCATTACAATGGCTTTATATGATAAGTCACTTTTGTGATACACTCAGTTTGCCTCTTATCATGCGCCTATAATAGGTGGGTGGAATTTCAGGAAACCTTCTAATTATGTTGCCCATGGTACCAATCTGTGAGAGGTGTTCCACCCATGTCTCCAACCCCATAGGTCTTTGGGAGAGTGCCAAAGGTCAATACTGTTTAACACATTTGTAATTTTAGTTACATTGACATTTTCAAACTATATCTACAAAACTTTATATTTATATATATATATATATATATATATATATATATATATATATATATATATATATATATAGTCATAGGAATATATGTCATACATGTGATGGAATTTGCATTTTGACCCCAGTTGTTCATTGGCAGGGTGTTGGTTGGGGTAAGCGGTTTGGAATATGCAGTGAAAAGTTATGTGGATTTTCATTGGTAATCGGTTGCATTTAACTTAAATAGATCTAATTAGTTAATTATATATAATTATTGGTTTTTCTTTCAGGTACATCCAGCAATGTAAGGATATAAGCAAGCAGATGCTGAAGCCAATCTACCTTTAAAATATGGAACTTGCCCACAGCCTTCTTCTGAATGAAGAGGCATTAAAGAAAATCCCAGACAACAAAAAGCCAGTCTTTGTGTATGAATGGCTAAAGTTTTTGGACAAAGTTCTTGCAGCTGCTCAGAAAGTAAGTGCCATCTTTGACATTGTTCCCATGTGAATCTTAAACCACAATGGCTCAATATTTAATATCACTGAGTTGCAGGTTCAAATCCTGTCCAGGCCAACCCAACTCATCTGTTGTGGTTTGTATCTATTTAAATCTTATTATTCTCTTGGCATGACACTAAATGCCTTTAATGTGCTAATGTTCCTTTAAGAACCAATCTGTTGATCAATCAGTACATCTACTACCCTTGGATGTTCAAAAACTGGAGTCAGTGATGCTTATTGGTGGGTTTGATAGTGTATCAAGAGAAAACTATTGCATATTTTTATGACATGTGCATTTGTATATTTTTTAAAATCTTTTTATTGGGCCCTTTGCTAAGTCATGGCCCTTAACCAAGTTGACTACATATATATGGGGTGATAGTTTCTCATTTTGTAGTCTTGGACTTGTAATCCAAAATTTAGTGGTTTCAGATCAACCTGGCTTTCTTAAAAAGGGTCACTTTAGCTCCTATATCCATTGCATGATATAGTCACTAATATATTGAAAGTGCCATTAAAAACAAACTAGCCTACATGTTTATTTGGAAGTATTTAATAATAATAATAATAATAATAATAATAATAATAATAATAATAATAATAATAATAATAATAATAATAATAATAACTTCATTTAAAGAAGAGGCTCCTTTGGTCAACTGACCAATCTTCCTTAAGCCTTCTACAATTACATGTGCACAGATATACAATGCAAAATTTTTACAAGAAGAGGTTTTTTTAGACATCAAATGCTATTAAAAACTAGAAAATTAATGTACAGTAAAATATGCATCTGACTTTATAAAGATGAATACATACAGTATTAATGCAAAGATTAGTAGTAAAATTGTAAAAGATTATAGGTGAGTATATGACATAACAATGTTTCAAAGTGTAGTAGCACAAAATTACACAAAATCATAAAAATGATATTTTTCTGTTGATGAAGAAGCTTGCTAAAAGCTTAGCATGAGTCAGCTGACTTTATATTGAGATATACCAGTAGAATGTTATGGAAATCATGTTTGGCTCCAGAAAAAGCATAACTATTCTTATACTCTGAACTTGCTTTAGGTAAATATGAATTGTCGTTTTAGATGGATCTTAATTCATACATATGTACATTTTTGACAAATTTCAAGTTGCATTAAAGATAGTCAGGACCCAATCCATGTAAGGATATATTGACTAGTAAACCTTTTTGAAGCCGAGCCTGCTGAATGTAAGACATTTGTTTTTTTTAAAAAGATATGTTGATGGTGTATCAAAATCGGCATAAAAGTTGAAATTTCAGTAATCTTTCTTGACGGTTTGTATCACAGTGACCCCAAATAGAACAATGGTATTTTAGATGTGGCATAATATTAGCATTGTAGAATATCTTTTTCTGTTCCTGAGGGAGAAGAGATTTTATTCTGTTAAAGTTATAAAACAGTGAGTTTACTTTGTTATTGATCATTTCTACTTGCCTTTTCCAGCACAAGATATTATCTATCAGTATGCCAAGTGGTTTTTCATTTTCAGATCTTGTCCTTTTAGCATTACTTTGAAACAGTCTTTCTTGGCTTTTATTCTTGCTTGTCTACCTATAATCATGTCTTTTGATTTGGCTTCATTTATCATTATACCAATGTGCTCACATCATTTATTTACTTTTACCAAATTCAGATTTTGTATCAAGCTCATAGCCAGTTTATCCAGAGTCATATAATGTAATGTTTTTCTTTTGTAATTTTTGTATCTTTATATTTTAAGAACTTAACCTTTACTTGTCATTCTATAACCATTATCCTGTGGAAGTGCCATTAAACTTCAAACCATATCTACTTACTTGTAAGATGAGTCCAGCTGCAAATTGCACAGACTCAGATCTACCAGAGCATAATGCACTAGCAGATCTCTGCACAGTTGTTCGGAGTAATCAGTAAAACAAATAACATAGACCCTAATTTGCAAGCGCATTATGCTACAACAGATTAGCATCTTTGTTGTTTGCAGTTTTACTAGACTTATAAGAGAGTACATATGGAATGTACCTTCATTACCTTGTTATCCATTAATAAATTTCCTTTGTCATCCTAATACTCTGCTCCAGTAGGAAATGTAACGTAAGCAGAAAAATTGAGTGCTGTAATTCATTTGTACTGTTTATTTTGTCAGCTAAAACATCTGACTTGGAAAGCTGTTATACCTGAATGTTTGAGTGATGGTATTCACTTCCTTATGGTGTTAGAGATTGGTACTAAATGAAACAGAACAAATCAGTTAAGGATACTTTATATGATCTGCTTATTTCCTCCCAATCAATAATTTTATTAATGGCCTTGTTCATGGCATGATCTGATCAGACATAAATGTTAATTATTGGTTCATTGGAACAGGTAATTATCTTGATATTTTGTACCCATAAAGGACATTATAATAACTCAGTTCTTTTTATTAACTCATTAACCACTAAGCCAAATAGCTAGACTGTCCCCTACATCATACTTGCAGAGATCACCTAGACCATTAGTCTTAACAGTGCCTATATCCCTGAGACTTACAGCACTTGGCTTGCATATTTTTCCAGAGAATTTACTTGCAGTAAATTTATTATTATTTTATTTATATTTGTTTAATTAAGCTAATATTTGATACAACAGTTCTCAATACAATTATGTATATAATGGTATAAATTTCATATTCGTGCATAAAGGTGAAAATAAATGATGTGCTTATAAATTTCTTTCTCTTGCCATAAATAATCCATAAATTCCATTAGGAATACACACACAATGATTAACATAAAATAATTATATTTTATGTACACAGAAATTCCACTTGTCATCTCTTTTGTAAGCGCAACATCGTATAAATACCGTTCAAAGATGCACATATTTTTCTTGCTTTAAAATTTCCTTTCTTCCTTATAATTCTCACTGAAAATTTAAAACCTTATAAAACACATAATAAAATTTGAACTCATTCTCATCACGTTCACTGTTATCATCAATGGCTATTTCAATGTCACTATCAATCTCAGCAGAGAAAGATCCTGAAAATTCTCTGTCAGAGTTTGTCAAGTAAAAGTCTGCTTGTACTGGCTGATTCCCATCAATTTTCATCATTTTGGGATCTAAATATCTTCACTATTTCTTCTGCTATCAAGAACAAAATTTTTTCCATGTGTTCAGCAGTGTTCACTCTATGTAAGCTAAAATTGTATTGGTTCAACAGCCTACATAATTATGAAATGGCTTGAAATCAGCCAATGGTTTGTAACGACTTTACTCATTGAGAAATAAGCCATGCTAAATACTGCTGCTCAAACTTTGCCCCTGGGATACAAGTTATGTAAATTCTGCCACTCTATCAAGGCGTTTGGGAGATGATGGAGGAAAAGTGTGACAAGTTATCGGGCACCAGGGGTTAATGAGTTAATAGACACATATGTCTATAAAGGACAATATTTTTCTGTGCCTTCATTTTTCTTTATAGACATATACTAATAAAGTATAGAGTAGATGATTTCAAGTATTCAGTGTTATATTTATTTACTGTATATTTGATAGGAAATTAATGACAAAAATATATGCACTTTATATTAGCAAGAACAAATTAGAAAACAATGTATTAAGTGTTCACCTGCTGCTAATGTATCACCATATATCACTCTGGCACAAAATATAACTGAAAACTAAACACAAAACCATGGATGGTGCTGGCTTAAAAAATAAGTTGGGACCCCCAAAATCACCAACCTCAATATTTTGTCAATAGTTTTCAAAACATGCCAAGCAAGGAGTCAACATCTTTCCATGTCTATTCATGTAGTAGACAATGAAAACTGAAGAAAATAAACCCCACAATACCACAATATTAAGAATAAATCATTACAGAGATGTTTGCAATCTTAACTATAATGTTTTGTATTATTAAAATGTTTCATAAAAATAACGTATTACATAAGTATACATAATGATTTTATGGCTGCCCACTTGTCAAATGCAGTTTCAAAGTCAAAGTCTCCATTACTTTTGTATGTGCTGATTCTCATTACATGTAGATTCTACAGAGTTGAGATGCCAAGTTTATTCCTGTTTTGACGAGATTCATCTTAGTGAACCCATTCACTGTCTACATTGCTGACTAGTGACACCAGGAGTATTCTAACTACTAATATTATAAAGTTGCAATGTAAGATAAGTCAGTTCTGATGAATATATCAATTTCATTCATTCATGAATATTTTTTGTTGATTTAACAATAAGTAGATTTCAGCACATTTTATATCCAAGTTTGCAGCTTCCTTTCATGGTGCTCTTGTCCACTCCAAACCCAAGATTCTATGTAAGTTTGAACAGCCAAAATGTTGATGCAAATAAAACCCATCACCAAATGGTATATTTTAAAACCAACAAAAAAAGAAGTCACAATTTGTGACATAACAGAAGTCTGTATGATACCTGTGTGTATGTGATTTTGGAATTTTAATGTAGCTTGAACAATTTGAGTCATATTGCTGTGTGGCAGTTTATAGTGATGTCTAGCACTGGGGCATCATGTCACAGAGATGTGATATGATGCCCCACCCAGTCACATTATTCTGATACTAGGCTGATCAGTCCTACACTAACCTCTCAAACTTGAGTGCCAAGTGAGGCAGCTGTTTTTACCATTTATATAAGTCTTTGGTATGACTGGGGGTTGGTGGTTGGGTTTAACTCATAACCTCTGCATTCAAGGAGGAAGCTCTAACTACTTTGGCCACCAGAAAGGTTGACATAACTTTTTAAAATTGACACTATGTCTGGAAACATTTATGTCTTGCATACTTACACAAGTAAGAGAAAATGTTCAAATTGGTTCAGATTTGATGTCCTACAGTTGAGCTAATACAGATTCATACAGCCGAACACATTGAAATTTGTTCAAATTAAGATGTTCAACATTTAGTGGGTGTTTATTCTAGGACTGTTCTGAGAAAGCTGGAATTCGATTTGTGAGAGAAAGTGAATGCTAATGTTCAAGTCATACAGGTCATGTACATATACAGTATAAATTATTTCAGTAATGGGTGTACTTTTTTAATTATATATATCTTTAACTGGTGATTACTCAGTTTATTTAGATCTGCATACATCCATATTTTTTGAAAGTACATACCCCAAGAAATAGATATGGCAAAATCAATGTTAAAGTATGTGAACAATTTGGATGATGTCAGCATAATAGGTGTTATCCATTACCAACCAGATTATGTGTCACCTCATGCTTTGGTTTCACAATGAATGATGTGCATGTTGAAAAAAATGTGTACTACCCTGTTATGTTTATTGATTCAAGCTATGTCTACTTTTCATCATGCAGTTTAGTAACTTGCCACCATTGTAAATGTTCATGGTGATCAATAATTTTCTTATGGATGTTTTCTGATGACATTTAAAGTGCAGAGCAATCAGCAGTTAGGTTTTTGTTTATACTTTGTTTAAACTCTATTGGTATCAAATGTAGAAAAATCAATATTTAATTGAAGATGAATAAATTCACTTATATGACTAGGTTGACATACACCGTTACATTACAGTGAAACCCCTTCAAAATGAAAAACCCTCAAGACCAAAAGAAGATTTCAGTTTTGAGAGGTTTTAAAAAAATGCCTTTTTCTAACAGCTTAGGAGGAATGGGGAGGCTTTAGAAGATATGTGTAGCACTGCACAAAGTGAAGAAAGTATCTGAAAAACGTATGTTCCTTCCAAAAATCACATCCTGTTACGTCAAAAATCATTTGTTCCACATAGCAATGCAGTCTTCGCCAGAAGAAGATATGAGGAATGAGATACTTCTATACCTTTATGATCGGTCCATTATAAATTTTATGAATAATGTTCTGTAGCGATTCAGTATGACATATAATTCATAATTCTCAGTTTTCAAGAGCCATTTGAGTGAATATGAATGTATATGAATGAAAAGTATCAATCATAATGATATACTAAGCAGATAAACATACTCTTTCTTGAATGGCATACCTGCAGTTATGTAGCTACATGTATTAATAATTCATCTTAAAGCTGGTTTTTTATATGTGCACAGTTTTAAGATTATCCTATTGTTGGCCTTAATTTGTATCAGTTTGCATGTCAAATATTGTTTTAACCTTTGCATGCTGTTAGGACATATTTGGGGTCTTTGTCTCACAGATAAGTCTAATACAGTACTTGCTAACCATAACCAGTATGTTCCAGTATGTGTCAGGAATTTTAGCAGCAAATATATATTTCTAAGTTTGAACTGAGTTTTGGATTCATGGGTTATATAATGCAATATTGAAATTTGGAAAAGAAATTTGTTTCGGTATTCAATGTTGAAGGGTTTTTAATTTACTGGGGAAGAAATGATGATATTAAAAAAGAATATTTGGGACTCCAAACAAATTTTGATCTTGTGAGGATTCCAGTATATTGAAGGTTTGTTTTTGAGGAATTACTGTATATGTAAAATCATCATACATATTTTGTTGCAGTCAGCATACAGCACAGTTTTACATGATTAAATCATCATGTTGTCTACTGCCTATAATTACATTTATTTTTATATCCTATGTTAGATTACTGAAATTACATTCAGAACCTGTCATCCTAATGTTACAGTAATTTTCATGCTGATGAGTTGGCTGTTGTTTTAAGAGACAGCTGGAACTCAGATCTGGTTATTTAGGCAATTGGAGTGAAGAACCTTTCCAAGAACAAACCATAGCAGCTGATTGGAACTGATCTAACGATAGCATGCTAACAACCAAACCACCATTAACAACATAGCCACCATGGCACTTGCCACCATTAATTTTTTGTTGCAACATGCAGAAAATTACACCAGGCCTATTCTACTCTCCAGTCTCCCAGAGTGAGACAGAATGGACAGTTCTTGTCTCATGTAACCATGTTGAGACATAGGTAGTGTTTCCAGTGGCAACAGAGATGGTGTCATCTAAAACATTAATACAATTTTTTTTGCTTTGTACAAAGGAATACATATATCCTTATCATTGCATGAATCACCAGTTTAAATATAGTGTTCTGTGAAACTCATTTATCTTTATAAATAGTTACATATTTGTAGGCAGGTGTCTTTAGGGTTTCAGTGCTGGCATTCTTGATACAGAAAGCATTCTTGATACAGAAAAAGAATACTTTGAATTGCACATCAAAGTAGTTTGAAGTTCATCTCTGCCACTGTAGATAAAGTCTACTTCTAATTTTTTTTTTCAATAGACAACACAGTTGACTCATATAATTGTTGTATAACAGCTCATGAAGTATGTACAGTCATGTAAAAGGCTTCAGCTTTGTTTCTTAAAAGGCAGGAAGTAGCTCAACATGATTTTCTAATCCAGCTTTTTACTTCATGTAATGAAGTCACATAGTGCTTTGGTTGTTCATGTATGTATTCACCCTTAATTCAAGTTTTTTCAGCATTATGCATATTCACTTCATATTTAAAATAAAAATGTTGTGACATGTCCCAATTCTCTCAGTACCACTTATTTCCCTGAGTTGTGTAACACAGTCAAGAATAACATTTTGGATACATTTTGGTTAAAGAATTTGGTTACATATATTTATATCACATACAGAATTCATGCATTTTCATGTATCATGGGTACAAGTTGGGATTGTTTACCTAAAATGACAATCTCTTTGGTAAATGTAAATAAATTTGTGGATTTGTAAAGAGGTCCTTTTGTCTCAACTGATGTTTATTTGTTGGGTCTTTTAATTTGAAGTTTTTAGAAAACATGAAATCAGCAGATATGTATATGCCATTAATTCAAATAATTTTTCAATTGCTAATTATCTGATTCACTTCAAATTTGGAATATAATTTCTTTACATGATTTCTCTTCTATCACAACTAACAGTGCCACTGGATGAGGCCATGTTGTCAAAATTTACATTCTTTTTCAATTTATAATTGGAGTATAGTATCATCCAATGCTTCCCTTTGTCTCTGTACCACTCCTATCTCTGGATTCTTTCCCTAGGTAAGGATATTAGGTCAAGAACTACAGTAAGAACATATTTTAATTAAAGTGTATTCTTCACTTGTATATCCATAACTACATGCACCAATTCTCTAAGTAACTCTCCTATCTGTGGCTTCTGCTTCTGAGTTTAACCATTGCATCCTGAATTATAGTGTACCATATTTACTGTATATGTTGGGACACCATATTTGTTGGGGCACCATAAATTAATATTAAAAGTAATTTTTTTATGCACTGTATGTTCTGGGACAAATCATTTTTTTATTCATATGTTGGGGGATACCTTTTAAATAATTAAAAAATTACATCTTGTAAAATGCATGTAAACTGAAATTTTATTTTAATCCACTGCATCAGCATCTCATCAACACAACCCACAATCCATTCTTCCAGTGCATGAATATTTTTTTTAGCTTTCTCATACCATGAAAAATTGTTAGAGGCAACACATCACATGAAGCGGAAATTACAAGGACTAGAGTCATTTTTTCAAATCTGCATCAGTCTTGCTAATTCTCACTTTTGACCCCATCTTATTGTCAGTCCTTCCAGGATTGAGATCAAAGTACACTAGAATTTCATCCATGAAAAAATTGGGAAAATCCCGATTTATGGACCTGTCTCCCAATTCCCTTAGTTTTAAGAAAAAAATCACAATATTACAACTCTCTGAGAAAATTTTTTTTCCATTTCCCTGTTTTTTTGGGGTTTTTTTTGTGTCTGTTATGTTTCTTAGTACATTACCATATCTGGCTTGATTTCCGGTTTTCATCCACCAATATGAAGAGATTGCCTCAGGGTGGTTCTCTTTATTCAACCCCATCAGCATATCTCAGCATCATAATGGATAAATTTCTTAGCAAGAAGCAAAATAAAGAAGAAAAGGAAGTAAATGATGACTTTTCACCAGTCAAATCATCAGTGTCAATTTCTTCCATTTGGTCTTTAAATGATATTATAGATTGTTTGGACACATCTGCAGCGCTTGCGTAAATAAGTAAGTCACCCTTTAGTGGGTTGCTCTCAGGAAAAAAAAAAGGATCTGGCCAACTGTTGTTTCCATCCTTTGGGAGAGTAATGCTATCACTACTTTCAATACAACACAGCAACAGCAATTCTGAGAGAGCATTCACAATGGTCAGAAAAAAAACAACAGAACCAGCCAAAGAGCCAGCCTGTTAGCATCAACCCAGGAAGCCTTTCTTGTTAGCAAATTTGGCACTCAAGGACAAATAAATGATGAACTTTTGCAGAAATGCAAATCTGCATCATACAATGGATTGTAATAACAAAAGTAAACATCTTTATCATGATATATACACCTTACCCTTTTACCCCTTGATTTTTTACCCTGCCTTCTGATTTTGAATGGTGATTAGGGGCAAATTCATGATTTTCATTTTTTTCAATGTTGGCAGGTCTGCATTTCATAGTATCTGCGAAATCATCTGCTTTTCTTCTAGCCTACATGAATTCATCACATGATTTTATTTTTTCCTAATCTTTGGGAGACGCTGGTTCATCAGTGTCCATGCACAAAGTACTATATTGACTCATTTTAAATTTGTTCCATTTATTTAATTTGTTTTCAAAATTGCTGTGAATACAGGTGAAAAGAAACCAAAGTTAGCTTCCATATCTAAGCCATCTTTGTATATTAAAAAAAAAAAATTGGTACACTTAAAAGAATCCACAGTTGGCTTCTGAGGTCAGCTTGCTTTGCAATAAAATAACCATTGTATTGATAGCCTTTAAAATAAATTGGCTTCAGATTTTGATGCCCAATTGGTAAATTCAGAGGAGTTTACTGCTTGCTGCCAGTTGTGTTCATTCACCACCTGGGCTTCTATGTGCTTGGCATCTGTAGTTATAATTAATACAAAGGAGCATTGATGTCTGCATGTAAATAGTAATGATACTTTTGTAACCCATGCTGGCAAAAAGATTGTCACTTGCACTCAAGTAAATGTGTTCTCAAATAATGATTTTTATTTATGAGATACTTCATACAGTAGACCTGGATATAATTCAGTCTTGATTATTTTACACCTAACACCAAGTCATGTGTGAATGGAAATTGTCTTCAATATATCGCTTGATTATTTCCCTCTTTTTGCGATTTTTGTTGGATCCAATTTTCAATCAGATAACATATTCAAGCCTTTCTGCACAACCAAATACGATTTGCTTTGCAATATTCATGTCAACAAACAATGTTGATTGTGTTATCGGACATAAGCGATATATTCTACAGTACATAAGCCTACACTACATACACATATTTCATGGATATATTTTATTCTTTAATGCTCATGTTGAAAAAAAAAGGAATAAAATGATAACAATACAAAGTTAGTTTCTTTCTTTTTATTATCCAATTAGGGTTTTGTTTATGTTTTATTGCAACAGGGGTAGGGGCACAAATGCAACACAAATTTATTTTGTTTCTTAAGTCTTTGGACATATGACCTAGGTGAAAAAAGTTTCACAATAAGTTTTGGGACAGGAAAAACAATTATTTTATCATATCCCAATATATATGGTAATACCAATTTGGTTAAAAGTTTTGGTTACAATTCTTCAACACTTATTTTTACATAAACCCTTACCAATTAACTTTATGTTTGGAATATACATGTAAGATAATCATATTCTGACTTTACCTCTCCTGCCCCTTGGTCAGGTCATGGAAATCGTATGGTCAAGAATAATTGGTTGATGATAGATTGAGCCAGTTGGTTATTGGTTGTTATTGATGAACAACATTTTCCATAAAACTTGTATAAAATGTTCTCATTGCAACTACCAGAGCATATAAAGACAGCTCTGATTGGCTGGAAGTAGTTGAACTTGACCAACCACTATGCATCTTGAATAAGGTGCATATGAAATAAGTACCAGGTCATGTGTTTTACTGCTGTAGAGTTAGGAAACATAGGGTTGAGAAATAAAGATATTTACTGACAGTTTTTGATAAATAATGCTGCAGCCCTTTGATCATTTATATTTTATTACCATACATGCTCACTTTTAAGTCTACAACATATGAAAACTACATATACCAGGATCTGCCATTGCATAATGTGCTAGCAGACCTGTGTGTGCCATTTGTTATGAGTATACAGGATAACAAACAATATAGCAATTGGACTTGTAAACCATACATAAAGCATATCATTTAATAACTTCTTACAATGCAGTCTTTGATTGTTCTGATTAATCATTGTAGCACTGGTCTAGAAGTACTTGTATACTGGAGGATATATACTCACTTCATATTTAAATTAGTATTACACATGTTTCATTTTGCCAATGCACCATCATACACACCCCTCTCACCACCCACCACACCACCCCTCCCCCAGCTGAGTAATTCCTGGATGGGATCATTTATGTGTTTTTTTGACATTTTAATAACCCCTCACCCAAGACACATCTGATGTTAGATTTTTTATATAATTCTTTACATTCCTTTCTTCATAACAATTATTGTTTTTGCTTTTTGTCTCTGTGTGGGGACCATGGGGTCAAGAAGTACGACACTGATGTTTATTTTTTGTTTACTTTTAGTATCAGTGTAAAAACTTTGTATTATGGTATTTTCAGCTAATTTGACCATTGGAAACCAACACATGTTAAAATAGGTCACAAGGGCCAACTTTCAGGCATGAAACAGTTATTTAAAGGCTATTCTCAGAATAAAGTTTTACATAAGAGGATGAAGAATTCCATTAGTCAGGGATTCATCTTGATTGTACTAAAGTATTGTAGCTTTTTATAATGAATTCACTGAAATAATGCAGACTCATTTCTATGAGTGCTGTAAGTAATATGGCATTGAAAGATGTCAAACAAAATGTGGGGTTTTTTTGGGGTGGTTGTTCTGGGCTGCAAACACAAATTTTATCCCAGGTAGATGCTGCAACATGTCCAGTGTCAGTTCTTATTGTTTTGTGTTTATTTAATAGTTTGAGAAAAGGAGTTAGTAATCAGATACAACATGTGAAGTATATACATTTGCAGCTGTACAGCTTTTCTTTGGCATAGATTGATGTAAACATTCATTAGCTATAATTTACAAATAATCAAAGAATAATGATTTTTGCTGTCTAGTCTTGTTCATCAGACTTATTTTACTTTTTTGGGTTGTATGATACAGTGATGGGAATGATTAAAAGTTTTCACATTACACAGAGCTTGTGGTGGAAGACAGTGAAATGAGAGGAGTCATCACTGGCCTCTGCTCCATATATACATGTATGTATGTGTGTGTATGTGTGTGTGTGTGTATATATATATATATATATATATATATATATATATATATATATATATATATATATATATATATATATATATATATATATATATATATATATATATATATATATATATATATTCCACATAATATTTCTGCCATAATGTTGTCTTTGAGTTTTTGATCATGTTTACAACACCTTGTCTTGATCATAAAATGCATTCTCAAAATGTATAAACAATATTTTAATTCTGTGGAAGCCTCTTCATTTGATACTGTCTTTGAACATTAATGGCATACAGCAAATTGAATTTTAAATCTGCTTTTAGTCAGATATTCCACAAACAGCATTAAATGTTATAATTGAAAACACAACAGTTATTACTTCATTAATCAGGAGTTTAGGTTTTGTTTTCCTTAGTGAGAAATTAAAAATTATATCTTTCCTTACTAAAGACAATTAGATTAAAATCTGGTCAGTAACAAAACTTTAAAAATTATATAGCAATCCTTGTACAGGTTCTGCTCCATAGTTGAGCATTTTTGTACAGGGTTCAAAATTAATTATATGATATTCCTGTGATTTTCTCTACTGATACTGATAATTCATTACAAAAGTAATTTGTAAATCCATGGTGAGTCTTAAAGAACCTACAGATTGTTTTCATTGTGGTATCGGAATGATGTTATTTTATATTTGAGTGTACACAGATGGGCCATCTGTTATGCACCTCAGGAGATTGCAAAGAATTTTCATTTCAGGACATTCACATATAAATAATAAAATAAGAAGCCAATAACATTTTTAGTGATCTTACATCTTGAAATTGCACTTTAAGAAAAATGGTGCTCCAAATCCCAGAGCAGAAACACAGGTTGCCTATTTGCAACCAGAGTTAACAGAAGAGTTAGGTAGCAGTTGCAGACTATGGTGCAGTAAAATATTGGGCTAAATGAGACAGCTCAGTTGCACTACATAACATTTCATGGATACAGCTCTTTCTTTGCAACATGGTAGTCAGGATCCATAGCTGCCAACTGCCTTAGGTACAGATACATGTGGTTCCATGTACAATGATGTGTGTGTGTGTGTGTGTGTGTGTGTGTGTGTGTGTGTGTGTGTGTGTGTTTGTGTGTGTTTAACCACAAAAAATGAAAATAGCATAATATACAGGACTGGTATAGCAAGAACTATTAAAATTTATTAAATATGGGTGTTTTGAAAAGGAAATGAAGATATTGAAGTTTCACCTTGTTTTCTTCAACTCTTATTTATACATTGGTATGATTTTGGTCCATATTAGTAATGCATTATATCTGGAATTGCATTATGAGGTGCATTGTAATGGTGGATCCGTATTATGATGTTTACTAATGTGAAAAAAATAAACTTAAAGGGACATGTAACCCATAAGACTGGTAGTCTAAAGAGTTTTCACTGGCATCATTTGAAGAAGTTTAAGACTGTGTAAGAGATGTTAATACAAAAATTAATCAAAATGTTATGATGCAAAGGTAATAAAGAGACTTTTACTGCTTTCTCCAGATGGCATTGTACCAGGCAATTGACAGCATACTAATGTTTTTCTGCCAAAAAGAGGTAATCATCTGTGGTAGGTATGCACATTATTATGGTCAGGATAGCATACTACCATGAATAAAGTGGGACACACTATGTGGAAATAGGGGTTCCTGTTTGGGCTCTAGAGAACAATTAGCAAAAAAAATGCCTGTGCAATTAGACCACATTTATGGAAAGGGATGAAAAAATGCTAGAGAGGTCACCAAAATAATTATCTAAATAGTCAACACATATATGTATAATATGTAGATAACAAGTATCTATAGTTTCATTGTAGTGTATGTGTTTTCAGTGCATGAAGAATCTTTTGTTGAATGTAGAGAAAGGTATAAAATATTGCAACCTCTGCTTCAGTTCTTCAGGGAGGTCGAGGAGATAAAATAAAAACTACATTCAGTCTTCATAAAATGATGTGGAAATTATAAAGGCATACTTAAAATGTGTCAGATAAAGTTGCCAACATGGTAATCATAATTATCTTCACACAGTTGGCTAGAAAAGCTGCACAGGCAGGCGTTGCAGACAAACACATTAGCCTGGAAACTTTAACTGATGCCATTCATATCAGCAACTTGGCTGCCATTTTGTCATGTAAGAAAATTATACATCTGCAATAATGTTAGCATTGTTTATTATTAATTGCTGCAGCTGCAGGAATAGTTTGATGCATACAAGTTTAAAAACCTCATAGTACTCCAGTTCAGTAACTCTTAGTAAGAGAATATTTATATCAACAAAAAAATGATGTATGAAACTTATAGGAATAGTTTGATGCATACAAGTTTAAAAACCTCATAGTACTCCAGTTCAGTAACTCTTAGTAAGAGAATATTTATATCAACAAAAAAATGATGTATGAAACTTATAAGATCGTATATATATTAATTTCTTTCTAATTTTCATGTTACATATATGCTGTGTATTTAAGGCCAGTAATGGTACAAACAAGAAAGGATGGGTGGGGTGTAAATGATTTGGGTCATTCATGCAAAGCATCTGTAGAGATAAAGGACTAACATAAATATTCAAAAAATGTTTCCAAAAGAGGGTGTCATCCTATAATATAGATGTGTCATCAGTAAAGAAAATATTTAGGTGAAGGAACTATACAATATGCTACTGCAGAACTACTAAAATAAATGTCCTTTGGATTGACATATAGAAAATGGCATGTACCAGTAGAGCAGCATTGCTTCTGTGCATGATGTTAGATTGCATGTGAGCTATAAATAGGTTTTTACAAGTTTTAACATCAGTCTTAATCATAAACAAGTTGACAGGTTTGTGGTAATTTCCCATTGAATGATAGAGTCAGAGGGGTTTTATTGCAGTATTATGTACATGTATTGTAAAATGTGTCTCATGGCAAGTACTGCAAAAATATTGAATAGGAAAATATTGTGATGTAGAGCAATAGTGTGTATATAAGGTGATGAAGTGGACAATCAATTCATTCCTGTTTTCTGCTGTTATTTTTTAATATCGGTTTTCAGTTGTATTTAATGATATGTTTACATAAAATTTTAGATGAACCATTTGTTTGGATTGTTTGGCACTCAGTGACTCTGGAATAAATGTTATTCTGTTATTTTTGTGAATTTGTTAAAAAGAGTTCTGGACAATGCCATTATGATACATTAAAACTTAAAATTTAAGCACATTCAAGTCATCTAGTATGAAGCTTAATTCATGAGTCATTAATGATCTGTAAGAAATACTCCAGTCTGTTTAATATGAAGACCTCCTTTTTTATTTTTGGCAATGATAGCGATCAACATTAACTTTAAGAGGTTAGTGTTAGGACTGGTCGGCCTGATGTCAGGATAATGTGGCTGGGTGGGACATCATGCTACATGTCTGTAGCATGATGCCCCAATGCTAGACATCACTATGAACTGCCACACTGCAGACATTGTAATGATATGAGTGAAAAATTGTTAAAGCCCATTATTTTAGACAAATGGACTAATAGACAAACAACATTCCATCCCAGAAGCTCTTCTAGTCTTTGACCAGTAAAGCTAAAAATCAAGTTGCTATACCAAATAAATCAACATAAGTATTTTATGTTATTATTGACGATGAAACCTAAGAACATAATTAAGCTTTGTTACATTCTGGTTCAAAGGACACAGACACCAAGTAAGGGTTGTACAGCTTTTATGTAAAATAAAGCTAAAGCCAAAAACCTGTGGTACATCAATAAAATTTTAACAATTGCATCAAACTTATATTACTACTAAAATGCATAAAGCTTAGAGTCATTTCTGTTCAGTTCTGTAACAGAGTCATGAATTCCATCAGTGACCATCCAAAATAGTGGAAATCCAACAAATTGGTTACCCTATGTATCCTTATGGTTCCAAAATCAGAACATACTAAAGTTTAAAAAAAATCTAGAGATCCTGAACTATTCTAGTAGATTCCTTTGATGTGGAATAAACATGCCAGTATCTTAATTCCTACATCAGTTACATGTGGGATAATCCATCTGTATTCCATGTTGTTTACCAGATCCTGTGCTTTATAATGAAGTTGTAAGGCTGGAGTGCCAAACACCATCTAAGTAGACACTGATTCTTGCTTTGCATTTGATTTAACCATGTCAATGGGTTGTGGTCAGTCACAATTTCAAATATTTTCCCTGATAGGTAATACTTTAATGAATCATTCGACCACATGATTGAAAGACATTCCTTCTCAATAGCTGCATATTTCTGCTCTTGTGGAAGAAGTTTCCTACTTAGATTGGCCACATCATGTTCTGCACCATCCATTGTCTGACTTAGCACAGCACCTATTGCTGTGTCACTAGCATCTGTCTGAATGATGAATTATTTGCTGAGGGGTCCCAAGTGGATTCCTGGTCTAAATTGCTCTCCATTACTGATCACTGCCATCTCACCTGTGTGCATGGGTTCATGAATCTAAGATTCTGGGAATGTGGATATATGAGAAAGCTTGCCAGTAGGTTCTCGTGGGTCAGTGGTTCTTTCTTCGGATTTCCCAGTTTCTTCCTCCACATTTAATACTGGCCACTATGCATAGCCTGCCGTGTGCTGAAAAATGGCATAAAGCCCAACAACAACAGCAATAACAACAATTCTTTGCTGAAATCTGGTGCAGTAAGGACTGGGATCTTAGTAAGAGCATCCTTCAGCATTTTAAAGGAACTGATGGCATCTTTCGTCCATACAGTATATTTTGGAGGTTAATGATGCTGCTGCTTCAGCAAAGTTCTTAATGAATTTTCTGTAGTATCCAACCTTTCCAAGAAATGAGTATATCCCCTCTTTATTGTGGGTAATGGAAATTCACGCATCTCTTTAATTTTATTGTCTGTCTTAATTTTATTCTTTGTCTTAATTTTTCCTCCCCCAATGCTTTATTGTAAAGCCATCTTCTCGTATACATTGCAGCAAGGCAATCTGATTTTCTATATGTTTGGACCAAGTTTTGCTTGACAGAATGATGTTGTAAAAATATACTGTGACATTATGTAGTCTAGACACCAATAAGTTGATGAGTCAGGTGAAACTGGTGCCTTTTTCATGCCGAAAGGTATGACGTTTAATTCATAGAGTCCAAACAGTCACAAATGCAGATTTTTGCCTCAATCCTACATCGAGTGGAACTTGCCGGTAACCCTTAGTTGGATCTATCAAGTCGATTCCATAACCAATCTTCTCAAATAGATCGTCCATTTGTGGGACAGGATACACATCAAATAACATAGTTCTCTCATCATCGAGTCCTTTTACCATCAACCTTGTAACAACAAATGATTCCTTCTTGCTAAGTATAACCCCAATAAGCTTCAGCAGCTAACTTCTCAACAAGCCCCACTTGCGCTAGTCCCTTATAATGTGGAGTGTCCATATTTACCACAGCCAAATGTGCAGTAGATGGCTGACCCACTGCTGTGTATCATGTAATTTTGTTCGATCCAGCTTGCAACTCTGGTCAAGGAGATCTTCTCTTATCAAGGTCATATATGAGCCAGTGTCCTTCACAAACATGATCTCATGCCCATTTACACATCCTGAAATAAGCCTTTCACCAATTGTTAGCTTAACAAAACAAGTTCCAGAATGTTGGAATTAATATTCTGGCCAACTGTCACATTTAACAACTAGAATTTTATACAGGCTCAATAGAGTGAAATCCTATTTGATAACAAGGGTGTAATATGGTTAGGATTACCAAACAAGGTACTAAACATGATAATTTTATGATGGATACAAAAACATGTTTCCCCTGCTGCCAAAATGATAGATCATCTTAAAATACTCAAATTTAAAAACAAGTCTTATGCAAAACTGAGGGACTGACCATTTAATGCTTGGGAGAGTGGGGTTGGGGTACCTGAGATTTTTATTCCAAATAGACTGCTTTTTGGTTTTATATTATCTCAGGATGATTCTTTTTTTTAGCTAATGTGATATAATTAATATTATTTTTATACAAATCAGTGCAAGAGTATTTTTTCAAGCAATATTGTGGCAGGAAATATTTTTCTGAAAAGCACAATTCCCACAACCACCTCCACATTAAATATTATATGGCTCAAACACAGAAGGGAACTGACAATTGATTAACAGTGTTAGACTACAGACAATTTCTTTGATGAGAATTTGTGTTCACAGATGTGTTGTTTACATCAGTATATAGTTTTTGTTACCTGGCACCAAACTAACTCAGTACTCAAAACCTGGTTGTAGGACAGAAAAGATAAGCCGAGAATCTGTGGAATTTGTGCAGTTCTGCCTTAAGATAACAAAGTCAGAACAGATCTATTTCTGCCCAAATTAGATAAGATTTTAAAAGTAAGGAAATACAGTGCTTTCTCAGTATAGTTCCACTCTTTTGGAGCCAAATAAATAGTTTTCAGGAAACTTCTAGCCACTCCATCATGCCGATAATTATTTCACATGTTTATATCATTTTTGCCTGACTCCATTTAACAAGGTTGGATCAAGAATTTGATCAATTATTTATCAGCAGTTTGATTTTTCAATTACAGGTTTTATTTTGCTAAAGGAATGTCCATTATTTTTCCATGTAGACCTAGTAATGCCTTTCCAAGCTGGTACTGAGATCTTAACATGGTAATATGCACTGATTAAGGTTCAACAGTACAAACCCTGGCTGTTAACCTAAAATCTTAACAGCATAGATCCAGATCTGCCTAACAGCATAGATCCAGATCTGCCTAACAGCATAGATCCAGATCTGCCTAACAGCATAGATCCAGATCTGCCTGTACGGAGTGCAAGAATTTCATGAATATTTACTGTGTGTTTTAATCCTTCATCTAGTACTAGTTGCATTATTTTACAACTTATGAACAGCTCAATGAAGAAACTTTCCATAGCAGGCCAAGTCTTTAAGACATTAATCATATCTTTTAGAATGTGTAAATGGTTTAATGAAAGACTAATTATATGGCTTTATATGAGTGAGTGTTCATCAAGTGCTCTCATTTCATGTGTATGATCTGGAACTTGCCACAGTACTGTGGGTTGTTTTGATCAAATGCACCATTATAACACATGGACTCTTCTAATGGCAAGAGCTTTAGACAAAATGCTTACAATAATTTTGCATAATTTGTATTTTTATGTGCCACCAAGAGGCAGAATAGATACTTTTATTTGATTTGTCCATTTGCCTTTTGTGTTACCATACAGTAACTTTAGTTTGACATCATTTACTTGTACGAAACTTCTTCATAGATGGCTTGCAGTGGCAGAAAGGAAGAAGTCTGTCAAGTTTGGGATCAAAAGGACAAGATGATAACAATTGACTGACTAAGTCATTGTTTCCACACAAAGACATTATAGTTCTACATCCCAGACCTGAACCAAATTGTTGTAAATGGCTTGCACTTGGGTTAATGATAATTGGTAAAAGTTTAGGATTCAAAAGGTTACATGTCAAGATCATGGATTGAAAGTAGAAAATGTTGTATGCCTTGTAACTTTATTTGTACATCAGAGATCTGTATTCAGTGTTGTAGATGGCATATACAGTACTTGGAGTAAGGAAGAAGCATGTTGAGTTTATTGTTGAAAGGTTAAAGATTAGTTAATTGGGTGGAAGAATGAAAAACTGGTTTTACACAAAATTTCAGTTTCAAACATGTACCTTTACTGTCAAGTTCATGGATTAAACTTTGGAAAGAAAAAGAAGCTGATTGATTTTGGGATGAAAAGGTCAAAGAGGTCAGTCTTGTTGATTCTGTCGAGAAAATGGGTTTTGCACAGTAACTTTTGTTCAAGACTGAGTAGCTTGACCAAAACCTTTATGGTTTGCTTGCACTTTGATTATATATGAAACCATTAGAGGGTTCAGAGGTCAAGGTCATGATAAATCTGATAGGGAAAAAAATGGTTTTGCCACAAAGTTCTTTCCAGAATTACCAGAACAAGAAACCCCTCCAACCCAAAACTAAATATTCAAATATAAAATATAAAGATGGTGCAAAAATTCAGAAAAAAGGAATAGAAAAGTTATGGTCCTCAAAATAGGTCACATATTTTATGTCTAAGAGCAATCATGTAAAATGAATTCCAAGAGCATCTCGGTTGTAACACCATCACAGCAAAAATGATTACCTCCATTGGCTGCCACATTTATGACATGTAGGATGGAACATCAAACAGTCTATCTCTCCAAACCCACAAGCAGATAATGTAGTTTCTCCCAGCCTTTTCATCTGTAAACCAGGATCTTGGTACAAAAAAAATTACTTCTATTCTTTATATGAATTTAGATTTAAAAAATGAGTGCCTCATCACATTTATATGTAAATGAATGCAACTAGAACTGCTCATGTGCATTCTGTGCACTTGCAGATACTGAGGCAAGAAAGTAAATGCAAGTCTCTTTACAAGTCTTTTTTTACAGTCAGGTAAGGTCTTGTTACAGCCAAGGAATAAAGAACATCACTGTTTTCTTAGAATGCCTTCCATGAAATGAAGGCAATTTTGATTCTGCTTAGTGCTTATATAGTAGTCCCTAATGAATATTTGTTTTTGGTATACTTTCAAAGTTGAGTATACATCTTTGCATTGATTCAGTTGGTCAGCAGTAGATGTTACTCTATGTCTTTAACACTTTGCTTGACCTGAATCAATTGTGATTACATATTGGCAGTCCAATAGCACTTTATTTAATAAACAGAAGTTAAATGATTCACTGATTCTTGAATTTTGATCTACTTTAATTAATTGTTTTACTCTGATATTACTAATAAAGCACATAACAACTGTGTTGGAATGTTTTCCTTCACAAATTTTTTTGTAGTCTCACCTATCTCACCCCCACAGTGTTTGGGGTGGTGGTGATGGTGATATGCATCCATCACACTTTTGTTTACTTAAAGGACACTAGTAATCAATGGAAATAAACAGTAATGATTAAAGAACTCTAGGAAAAAACATTATTCCGAAGCATCATCTCCAATCGTAATGCCAATATTTAATTATTGACACATTCTTGGAGCAGAATTTATTAATGTCTATATGTACTTAAACTTTTATGTTTTTATATCATGATTAGACATAGTGTAAAAAGTGGAGCCTTATGAGTTGCCCCAATTTTTATTTCATTAAAAAATTTCTGTCCATCTGTCACACTCTTCTCCAGTTATTGTTGTTATGGGTTTTGTTATGCCATTTTCCAGTACATGATAGGCTATACATGATGTCTAGTAATATTTGGTGGAGGAAGAACCCAGGAAACACTGGAAAGAATTGCAACTTACAGTAAGCAACTAACAAGTATTCTCACATAATCACTTGGCAGTGCCCACTACTCAAACTCATGCAGAGGTGAAATTTTAACCTTAGACCACTTGGCCACTTGGTGCTCCCTTTTCCTTATCTTCTAATAATACCTTTATGCATGTGTACTTATTGTCTAATAATGGAACCATTATGCTTGTGTACTTATCAACTAATGCATTAACACCTGTCTTGAAAGACCACTGCTATATAAGACCACCTGTCTTGAGTGACCACACTGTCAGTGCACAAGTTTATTAATTATCTAGCATTGTTACCTGTTATGAGAGACCATATGTTTTTGGCAAAATAGGTGGTATTTCAAGACTCAGGTTCTGCTGTAATAATTATACATTTATACTTATCTTCAAAAAAATAATATTATATAATACATGTATGCTTATTCAATGTACATAATATCCAAAAAGAATGCTTCTATTTACAATCACTATTCCAACATAGGCTACCTGACAATACTCCCCACCAGTGATCCATGTCTACCACAAAGGATAAAATTAACAAACCAAATAAGGAATTTTTTTTTTTATTTTTTTCCAGTACTCTGGAACTTTGCCCTGGAATAGTATTCCAGTTGAGATAGAAATGCCCACTCTATTTCCTTCTTCCAAACCCAATATATCCAGCAGTTTGAGAGATGTAGCTAAAATAAATTCCTTTGTATGAGGGCTTCAAGATAGATTAATTCTTAACTAATTGTGTTACTCTCTTTAAATAAAGTCATTATTATTATTATTATTATTATTATTATTATTATTATTATTATTATTATTATTATTATTATTACTATTATTATTATTATTATTATTATTATTATTATTATTATTATTATTATTATTATTATTATTATTATTATTGAATAAAGTTAGTGTTCAATTGCATCATGACAAGAGTTTGTGTACCATGAAAGATTTTGCTTTGTTTATTTTGTACTTTTAGTTATCTATGTTTACATTTCATATCTCCTTTACTGTTAGAGGTATCTTCATTAAACTTTGTTGTAGTATCATGAGTGGACAATGTCTTGTAAAAGATTGATGACAAATCAACATTTTACAATTAAAAAAATATGTTGTGTTCATCTGTCTCCCCATCACACTCATGACAGTTAATGCAGTATGTAATTGCATCATAATATGAATTTATATCACATGCAAGGGTTATTACTCTCACGGCAGGAGGGATTGCACCCACTTAACTTCAGATATTGTTTGATTTTACCAAGGTTTTAATTACAGTAACTTAACATTCAAGCTAGTTCCTATTATTTAGATTTTATTTGATTTTATTCATTAATTATTTTGATCTTATGGTGCTTTTTACACATTTTTTTTATTTCAGTCGGACTTCAAAGAGAAGCAAACCAAATTAGTTGCGCAGTTAACCTCTCAGATCAGTGAAGCTCCAGGACCACCAACACGAAAATTATTGGCACGATGTTTAGCTACACTTTTCAGTGTAGGAGATACATTCTCCATGTTTGAGGTCATCAATAAATGTAATGACATCATCAAAAGTAAAGATGATTCACCCAGCTACTTGCCAACACGGCTGTGAGTAAATTTTTAATGATTAGAGTTCAATTACATCTCTCTACAATTTTTCAGGGGCCCTGAGTGGCTGAGTGGTTTAAAGCTCCAACGGTGAGTTCAGTCCAGACTCAGCTAATGTGGGTAAGTGAGAAAGCCTGCCAGTAGCTTCTCATGCGTCAGTTCTTCCCAGGGTTTTCCAGGGTTCTTCCTCCACCATTAACACTGGCTGCCATGTATAGCCTCTCTTGTGCTGAAAAATGGCTTTAAACCCTTCAACAACAACAACAACAACAATTTTTCACTGTACCTTTATAATTACCACTCATTAGCACCCTACTACACCCCATAATAACCAGACCCATGAAGTCCTGTGAAGCTTGCTACACCGCTTGATGTAGTTTATTTCATACTGAGTTTGAAAACTTAAGGTTTGGGGTTGACTGAGACTGTAATGCATAGAATTAAGCAGAAAGGATAATGGAAAAAGTATTTTGATGAGCCCAAATTTGTTCCATTGATTATGTTGTTGAATGTATTTGACCCATATTCCTGCACTAGATAAGTGATTCAAAACCTGCTCTGATAAGGAACTAAACTCAGCAACCTCTAACTAAAAAAATTAAAATACTCAAAGCTAAGGAATTTCATGTATCATCACAACAATCAGTATGCCTTTGCTGCTTTCTGTTAAAGTCATTTTTACAAAGGGATGATATTATTATTCCATGGTGATTTACAGTTTGAAACTGAAAATATAGGGGTGGGTGGGTGCAGTGGTGATGTCTGACCTTCCTAAGTTTGAGAAAAAGAGGAATTTTCCAAATATAGGGGTTATTTTAATTGTATATTAAAGGGTGTTGCTGGCAAATATGATGCAATATTTCCACATTTAGTTGATTAATTTTGTGTGCAATTTTTTTAAAAAAAAACTTAGCATGAATCCTGCAATCACACCTAGAGAAACAAATATCACTGATATGCCTTGCCTCATTAAAGAAGCAGAAATAAATAATACATCAAATTTCATTCTTTCAAGAAATATACAAAATTTACTCTGGAAAATGCATATGTGTCATTCATGTTAATTTCTAAAAAAAAATCGATAAAATCATGCTTTAAAAAAAAATCAACTAAATATCCAATATTAAAGCATTATATTTTGTAGCCTGATCCTTAATTCATCTTTAAAACCCTCTTAAATTCAGATAATTCTTTTCTTGTTGAGATCCACAAATGATAGTGTAGATATGAAGAGTTGTGGGATGGTCATTTGACCATCATCTATTGTCCATCTATTAGTACAAGTTTGTTATCATTACTCTTCTTAAATTACTTGAAGGATTGCCATGAAACATTGCATACACATTCATTCCTAGGTCTAGTTTGGTCCTAAATGAAAATGGTGCCACTCACAGTTCAGATATGGCTGTTGCAGTATCTAGTTTCAAAATATTTTTATTGATACTTCTCCAGAATTTTGTTTATAAAAGTCTAGTTTTCAATAAAAGACTCATTATGTTAAACCTAAATAAAAATGGTGATGTCTATAAAAACAATTGGTTCTAAATGAAAATGGAGAGATGCATGCAGAATCTATTAATTTTAATACATTTTATCTCTGCAAGTAATATATATATATATATATATATATATATATATATATATATATATCTATATATATATATATATATATATATATATATATATATATATATATATATATATATATATATATATAGGGCCCGAATGTCTGTTATGGATTCACTGCCATCTCACTGTGGGTTTAGTCTAAGATACAGTAAATGTGGATATGTGAGAAAGCTCGCCAGTAGCTTCTGGTGGGTCACTGCTTCTTTCCATTAAGCCCCACAACAACAAATAACTATATATATATATATATATATATATATATATATATATATATATATATATATATATATATATATATATATATATATATATATATATATATATATATATATATATATATATATATATGTTAGTATTGTAATTTGTAATTGCAAATAGGTAAAAAAGAGCTATAGTTGTCTTTTTTTTTTACTGTCTAAAACTTCAACAGAAAATGGCAGTGGAACACTAGTTTAAAACCTCTAAAATGGTATTTGGGATCACCGTGTCTTCACACCATATTGTTCATCTATTCAGGCTGTAATAGTGATGTTATGGATGAGTAAACTGAAATTTATAAGTATGAAACTGTCAGTTTTTGATGAAGATTATTCTAATGGCAGTTGATTAACTACTATTTGTATTTACAATCTATAGGTACTAATTACAATATGTAGATTGAAGTAATCTGGTCCAAGTACAGGGTATGAAGGGACACATAATGACATCAAAACTTTATCGTTTCATTTCATTGTTGCTGATGAAATATCATCATAGTTATTGGTGATAAACTGAAGTATTCAAGTTGTTATACAATGAACCTCTTTGCAAGAAAATAGGCACACAGCCAAGAACAATTATGTAGCCACACACCAGTAAGATTTTAAAATACATGCTTATGAATATGCAAGAGTTTGTTGCCTCAGATGATGCACTTGCAAAATCAGCCAACAATACATTTCACATAGAACTACAACAATGTAACAACACGGCTGGTTTAAGGAATCAGCTTAAAAGCTATAAGCTACTGTCACTTAGTGTGCACCTAAAATGTGACAGGGAAGTTTTTAGGTGTCATGACCCATGAGTATGGCTTCCATGTTAGACTCTTATAAATTCTATCACTAGTTGTCCTGAATGAAATGTTATATTGAAATTGGGTTTTCACCAGAAAACTTTTTATGATGCCGAGCTGGTCATTAATGAAATTTGTTCCAGTCTAAAAAGGCTGCCTTGATTGCCATCTTGAAAATCTTTATTACTACTTCTAGATGGGTGGTGATATTGTTTTTTGTGTGTGCAGAGGGGGGTCACTTCGATGATGTCTAATTTGCACTAAATACCTCTTCATACAGAAAAATGACCACAGCTGACATAAGAAAGCATCATAATGCCAGGACCATTTGGGCAAATTGTTTGTTTTCCTTATGCACACTGATTATATCTGAACTTCTTGAATATGCATCCAGTTTATTCAGACAAAATAATTCAATGTTTCCATGCATGAGGCAACTTTATCTGTATCAGTAGCACATCCAAAGAGATAATATGCACAGAAACAAGTTGAATAATTAATATGATACATTGTACTTACAAGACTGGATATTTTTTACAATATCTTGAAATAATTTGGTTGTAAAAGTGATCTTTCCAAATCATTGAACTCTTTTCATCACATTAAGCAGGGCTGAGCAAAGTTTTTTTTAAAACCACTAGTCCAGGACAAGTGGTTTCAGAAAATTCACTAGTTCCACCTTTCCCTTCAGTATTCCCACACAACTTTTCACTTGTCCCAAAATAGTAATCATTTAATGAGATTTGATGAAATGTATGTACTTAATCCATAGAAAAAAGAAGCAAAATACTATACAACATAATTGTTTCTTTAAAAAAAAATTTTTTCAAAAACATTGGTAGTTATACATTTGACTTCTTCAGGTTCATGCATATATGTTTTAGCTGATGGATTTGAAAATATGTCCATTTACATGACTGCCACCTGCAATAAGCCAGCAGTTGATAACTGTGTCTGGGTTAAAGTTATCAAGCTCTGGTCCATTTACAGAAATGTTCATCTAGGTGAATTTTTTACCATCTAGGTGAATTTTTTTTTACCTGTGCTAGTTTTGGATATTGTTTGAAAAAACTGCAAAACATCTTTCCTTCTGAGTCGGTATATTCAAGCCAGGGATAACAATCAACCTAAAGCGACTGAAAATTGTCTCTTAGTAGTGTCATATTTGACATCTTTTCCCATCACAGATTGTTTCTTGTGTCTCTATGGAGAAAAAGCTTCCAGACACTCAGTGTCCATCTTATGTTTTATCCGTACATTTTTAAACAAATTTACCTTCTCCAAATCACTTTTATTAGCTTCCTTACAGAAATAGTTTAGCAAACTCATTTTATCCACAGAGTATCTATCAGCTTGCTTGATAACTACTTTTAAAGTGATCATAACATCAACTTTCTCTTTTAAATGCAAACTGAAACTGCTCATTATCGTGGAAGTTAATCATCTGTATAATCAATTATAAATTAAAGAATCATTACTATCACTTAATCAGTTCATGAAGGAAACCAACACTGATGTTGGTAAAATACCTATCATTAATTTAATTATACTGACTTGCTGGATTAAAATCATAGAGTTGCTCTTTATGATCTAGTCTGAGTGTCCTCTGACTCTTGCCATCCCATTTTTGATATTTGGATATTTATGTTGGGGTGTAGGGTTAGAGTCCATTCTCTGTCAAAAAGATGGAATTTGCCGCCATTTATTATTTGCATAGGGTAGCTGCTTACTAACAAGCCTAGAAAACTTAAACGCCCTTTCATCCAGATATACCTTCATGAAATGGATGTGAATATGATTTATTTTCTCAGATATTGTGAGTATAGCATTTGTTACAGCTTTAATCCGATTACAGATGAGATGAAACCATATCGTTGATGAAATTTGACCTTAAACTCAGCATTTTCTTTCCAGTCACATGACTGCACAAATCTTGCAACACACAAGTCACTGACTTCAGGGTTAAAACTGTCCTGTGATATAAACAATTAACCATTTCTAATGTTGTTGTGGGAAAACAAATCAAACATATAGATGAAAGTCACATATTTACAACACTGGCCAAACAAAGGTAGATATAATGATTTAAGCATGAAAATAAAGACTAACCTGGTCTTTTTTAAAGCACTTGTCATGGACTAGCAACTTGGAAAATTTTACTTGCACACTTAAAAAAATTACTAGACAGGGAATCAGGCTATGGGATTTGCTCAGCCCTGATTAAGGCATTTTTGTGAAATAGAAAACATTAACATTCAGGAACTTTCATGAGACAGGAAGTATTAACATTCAGGAAATTTCATGAGACAAAAAGCATTAATATTCATAAACATTCATGAGACAGAAAGCATTAACATTTATACTTTCATGAGACCAAAAACATTAACATTCATACACTTGATTAGACTTGAATCATTAATATTCATACACTTTCATGATACAGGAAGCATTAACTTTCATATGCTTTCATGAGACAGGAAGCATTCATATTAATTCACTTTTATGAGGCAGGAAGCATTAGCATTCAAACACTTTCATGAGACCAGAAGCATTAACAATCATACACTTTCATGAAACAGAAAGCATTAACTTTCATATGCTTTTATGAGACAGGAAGCATTCATATTAATACATTTTTATGAAACAGGAAGCATTAACATTCATACACTTTTATATGAAAGAAAACATTAACATTGCCTATTTATGAGCACACTAATTTTTGATAAAGATGTAAATTCATTATTATTCATGTATCATAGAAATACAGTCTTTTATATAAATAAATGACCCTTGGGGGTTTTCAGTGAAAGACCTCTTATGATGTCTTGTTGGTTGTAGATGAAAATGGTAGCAATCTGACTTTTAATTTGTCCATCTCAAAAATCTTGTTATAGCTAATTCTCCAAGATGGCTGGTGATATCACCATTGTGCTTTCACCGAAAGAATTTGTATGATGTCTAGTTGGTACTAAATGGAAATATGCCAACCTGATATCCAGTATGACCACCATGGCCGCCTTCTTAAAAATATTTATATTTCTTCAAAATGGAAAGCCATATCAGCAAGAGATTTCCACCTAAATGCTTGCTTATGGTGTTTTGTTGGTCCTAAACGAAAATAGCACTAATCTGACATCCAGCCTGTCCATTACACCTGCTTATCTGACAGTCTTGCTATTGTCAAAGAATATCAGAGATAGTTTCAGTACCCAGAGTGTTAACAGGAAATGATATCCATATTGAATTCTTGAAGATTACTTTCAACCAGTTGAGCATCAGTTCATTTTATCTTTTCTCTTGCTGACAGGTCTAGAGACTAGCAGGTAACCAGATCTGAAGATTTTTATTTCTTCAAGAAATCACAGTATTTCTGATACTCTTTTGCCTTATGTAAACAATTTATTTAAACATTAGGCATGTGGAGAGTGCCAAAGGAATTTTTTTTCAGTACATGCTACATCAGATAGTTAACAGGAAGTTATGGTCTCATCTAGAATTCTTGGAAATTATTTTCATCCAGTAGAACATCAGTGCCTTTTATCTTTTCCCTTGCTGACAGGTCCAGAGACTAGCAGGTAACCAGATCTGAAGATTTTTATTTCTTAGAGAAATCATTATTCCTGACACTCTTTTTCCTTTACCTAAACAGTTTATATAACTAGCATGTAGAGAGGGCCATAGTAATTTTGCTTTCAGCAAATTAAAAAAAACAATCTGGGCTTCCTTTTCTATGTAAAAGCCATCTGATTTTCAAGTCTAAGGCCTGTAAGTTTTGTTTACCATCACTGTTGTTCCGACTCTCCTAGTGCATAAATAAAAAGAGGCTGTCTTTCTTGCCTTGAATGAAACGCAACTCCATTGGTTATGCACATGTAGCACAACTAGACATTTGTACACACTGCCAATGGTAATATACTGTATACAAATGAACAAAAGGAAAACAATCACCAGAACTGCAACCATTATTCTTTCTTTGCAAATGAAAGCAGCAGAACATTATCATGTAAGTGTTCTTGACTTGCAGACATGAGTATAGTTCAACTTTGTGTACATAGCTCTCTTCTGACTGGCTTGGAAAGTACCAGGTGCATCACTGCACAATTCTTTAACAAGATATTAGGGGGAAAATAATAATTTTCACATATACGCAAACTATACAGCCAGTGAGAAAAATAGTTATTTTTTTATGTCAGAAAAATTGGAAAAATCATGGTAGAGTTGAGTGTTACAGAAAATGTTGGCATTAATCAGCAGAAAAGAGACTAAATGCAGATATACAGTTTGTCATTTTTTATGACTTATTAGTATGGAAAGAAATTTGATTCAGAAATCATATGTATTTATCATAATAAATGATTGTAAATGACTATGCTAAGGTTGAATGAGAGCAGGATTTGGAATGGAAAATTCCATGGTGCAGCTCCATTTTGGTAAATCAGTTTTCCAAGCAAGTTAATGTTTTCATGAGTTACTTGAGCATGTGAAAAATATGTTATTGCACTAATGTAAGTGTTCAGGGAAAATATGATAGTACAGTGCTGATTATGAAGTTAAGCTGGAAAGTCCATCAAAGCAAATAAAATTACCTCATTTGTATAGCAATATTAGTGCATTATGTACTGTTATTTGCATTTGTCCCTGTATAGTGTTGGCAAATCCTCAATATTTGGATGGAGGGAGAAATAGTGTCCCTTGTCCATGTAATCCTAAGTGCAACACTGCCTGATACAATATTCAGTAGTCTGCTTGGCATAATATACCATTTTTCATTATGAAGTTTATACTAGATCTGCCAGATTTAAATTAATAATTCCTATATTAAGTACAATTGGCAACTTGCATCATTTTATTTCAGCATTTTGACAGGTAGTATTACATTATCAATCAATATACTGCTCTTAGTATCATTACATCTGCATTCCAATTTGTGTGATCTGAGGCACATCAGTGCTGTTTGCCTTTAGTGAAATATGACACAAATTCAAAAGGCTTGACTGTATGTTGTTAGCCTTGGCAACCTGTTGCATTCCCCACAGAGATCAGGTTAAATTCCAGTTCATATGTTTGGGTTCTTTTTTTACATCAAAACTAGTAGGGATAAACTAAATCAGCTTCCAACTTTCTGGAAATCTGGCAAGCTTGTCATTTCTCAAGCATGCTGCCAGAATGATATTAAAATAACATATGCTGTGACATCAGCACACTTTTTTAGTCATTATATTCTGGCTAATTTGTTGGGATGTTAAAGCAGGTAGAACAATTATAAACATAGCTTCAAAAATTTCAGCCATCAGTAACAACCAGGTCACTGTGACCTGAACTGCATCTGTAACATATTTTATAATTGATTTGCATTGAGCAGAATTTCTCTAGGTTATGGTTGTATTTTGGCCTTTATTTATTCACAGTCATGTAAGTTGGAATATAGATGTGTTACATGTATATGAGGTACTAATCATTTCAGTGAAATTTTGGTTGTTGTGACCTATATTTTAAGATACAGTGATCTTTGATTTTGGTTTACATTTAGCTCAATTTTTGCCAACATTGCCCATGAATTTGCATCACTTGGTATTTATTGGCATCAACTACAAATCTCAGTGAAAAATTATGACAATTTTTCACAGTCCAGTAATTTTGGTTAACTTTTGTCCTTATCTCATTGGAACTATTATTGTATTGACTACTATTGTAGTCTATTAGCAAAGGTTTGGACTCTTAATCCATCATTTGTGGGTTCAGTACCCACCTGGGCCACTCTGCCTGGGTTACCTCCCTTGGTGTGTCCTCGAGAAAGGTACTTGGTTCCTATGTCCTCTATATGATATATCTTATAATGTGTTGAAGTAAGTCATAAGCCAGTCCTTTGCTCTGGCACAAAATAACATACATTTCAAAACATCTCAAGGCTAGTTGGAACAGAATTCCCTATAAAATGTAAGGGAAGATGACATGCAAAGATATCCACAGTTAACATACAAACTTTAATTATCACTGATGTGGATGACTACCCTCAACTTTACAATTTCATCTAAGGATGAAATTTAAAAAATGAATTTAAAATGCAAGAATGTGAATGTTTTGGACTTGATCAGTGATTGGAAAAGTTTTGGAAAGGAACAAAAAAAAGTGGGACAAGACAATATCCCCATGACATTACCCATGACATTATCAATTATTGCCAACAAAAGAGCACATATGTTCCATCATATCTCAATTATTGACAGAAGAAAGCAAGACAAAATAGTGCCAATCAACTGGAAGCTTCTAAAAACAAGAATGTACAGCTGAACAGAAGATAACTGGTCATCATGCCAATTTACAGAATGCTGTTTTGATGGACTGTCATGCCAATTTACAGAATGCTGTTTTGATGGACTGTCATGTCAATTTACAGAATGCTGTTTTGATGGACTGTCATGCCAATTTACAGAATGCTGTTTTGATGGACTGTCATGCCAATTTACAGAATGCTGTTTTGATGGACTGTCATGCCAATTTACAGAATGCTGTTTTGATGGACTGTCATGCCAATTTACAGAATGCTGTTTTGATGGACTGTCATGCCAATTTACAGAATGCTGTTTTGATGGACTGTCATGCCAATTTACAGAATGCTGTTTTGATGGACTGTCATGCCAATTTACAGAATGCTGTTTTGATGGACTGTCATGCCAATTTACAGAATGCTGTTTTGATGGACTGTCATGCCAATTTACAGAATGCTGTTTTGATGGACTGTCATGCCAATTTACAGAATGCTGTTTTGATGGACTGTCATGCCAATTTACAGAATGCTGTTTTGATGGACTGTCATGCCAATTTACAGAATGCTGTTTTGATGGACTGTCATGCCAATTTACAGAATGCTGTTTTGATGGACTGTCATGCCAATTTACAGAATGCTGTTTTGATGGACTGTCATGCCAATTTACAGAATGCTGTTTTGATGGACTGTCATGCCAATTTACAGAATGCTGTTTTGATGGACTGTCATGCCAATTTACAGAATGCTGTTTTGATGGACTGTCATGCCAATTTACAGAATGCTGTTTTGATGGACTGTCATGCCAATTTACAGAATGCTGTTTTGATGGACTGTCATGCCAATTTACAGAATGCTGTTTTGATGGACTGTCATGCCAATTTACAGAATGCTGTTTTGATGGACTGTCATGCCAATTTACAGAATGCTGTTTTGATGGACTGTCATGCCAATTTACAGAATGCTGTTTTGATGGACTGTCTGCAGACATTGACAATAATCTTGAAATATAATTTTTATTTAAAGTAAGGATTCTATTTTCATCAAATAATAATTAAATTTATATACTGCAGAAGTTATTTTTAATGTAATTTTTCATATACTTCATCTAAAGTATCAAATTTTCATTAATATTATTTATCTTTTGCAAATGATTTCAAATGTCATTTTATGCACTTCATTTAAGATATTAAATTTACATTATTAGACTTCTTTTAAGTTATTTGTAATACAATAAAAGGTTCTGATCTTTTGTAATTCACTCAATTGTTGTTTGCTCTTTCTTGCTGCTTTTTTATTGTGCACTCTTTTGTCGGTTTTGTCCGGATTATTATTGATAATATTTAGTTTCAGCTGTGGTCATTTAGTGTTATATGACCAAATATATGTTTCAGTGACCAAAAAAAAATTCATGAGACTGGTATATGTGACATGAGAATTTCACATGACTTTTAGGTCATATGCTTCACTAGTAACAGTTTAGCAAACCTGTAAACTGTTCTGCTGATTATCAAATTATTGGGGAGTTATAGAGTATTGACTGGATCCAGTATTTTTCACATTGCTAGGTATGATTGAACCATGTGCATCATTAAGTAGCAAGTGGTTGAATCAGCTACATGAGAGTCAGCAGGTAAAGTAGTATTTCTGACTCATTTAAAGACCTGAAATGTTTCTTTTCTGTTCCGGTTTACATGCAATAATTCATTATAGAACCTAAAAAGGAAATGATCATTAAATGCTGTCAACAGTCCAACATCATTAAATGCTGTCAACAGTCCAACATCATTAAATGCTGTCAACAGTCCAACATCATTAAATGCTGTCAACAGTCCAACATCATTAAATGCTGTCAACAGTCCAACATCATTCAGTGATTTAGCTTACCTATGCAAATTAAGACAGAAATGGTCTGAGAAAGAGAAGGAAAAAGTACATTTCCTTTATATGCATATTGAGAAAGATGATTCCTTATCCATTTAAACAATAGATGTATTCCTGAGGTTATGTTGTAAATGAAAGTACATGTAATTTTTTTCTCCATAGGATACTAATAAATTATGTTTTTGGGTACATTATACCTCAAACATTTTAAGTAATGATTGTTTATGCATAATTCTCAAATAAATTAATATGTATAATAATCCATTGCTTTGTGAGAGTCACAGCACATGATGCTGGTGATGTCTAAAAATGAACAAAGTGGTGCAAATTGAGTGTTATATTATTATTATCAATAATGTTAACGCAAGAAAGTGGCATTATTTCCACCTTGTTTACAGTTGTCCCAATCTTTCTTTTTTTTACATCTTGGTGTCAATAACCCCATGTTCATATGCAGGGTAATAGATCAGAATTTGAACTGTTGGCTACATCTTCAGGTATTGACCTCCACTGATCATTTCCAAAAGTTTTAACACTTTCCCTTAACAGTGGAGAAGGAGTTTTGTGACATTACTGTGGGGATAAAAGAATGAAAAAGTAATCTTATAATCAAATTGAGGACTACACCTTTTGATTCAAGTCTGGTTGGTGTAAGTTTACCAGTAACTTAATTTGATCAAATTAGAAGTAAATGTATACACTAACATGATAAGATAGAGAGGTCATAATGTATGCTAATATCTATGTTTTTTGTTTGGAAACTGGTAAACACTAGTTTTAACATTAGGGGAGTATGCTTGTTAAGTAAATGACCTTGCATTTAGCATCGTGAATCATCTGGGTACTTTGCTTACTGTGAAGAGCAGATGTGGGCTCAAATACAAACTTGTAAAACAAAATGTAAACTGCAAGTTCTTATATTCATTCATTCATTCATTCATTCATTCATTCATTCATTCATTCATTCATTCATTCATTCCAGCTTATGCCCATCCCTGCCATTTGTGATTAATTTCCCAGGTGTTTCTTGTTTTTGTTAAATTTCTCCCATATTTGGAAATTTTGACACATTATAGCTATCCTCTACAAAGTAGAGGGAGGGGCCCCAGTTGGCAAGAGTGGTCTAAAGTACTTACCTTTACCATTAAGAGGTTAGTGTTAGGACTAATGTCCTGGTGTTAGATATTGTGACTGGGTGGGACATACTGTATGTCTGCAGCATGATGCCTTAATGCTAGACATCACTATCAGCTGCCACACTGCAAACATAATTAAGTGACATGACTGAAAAGTGTCAAAGCTACATTAGAAGTCCAAATCTCTCTCTCTCTCTCTCTCTCTCTCTCTCTCTCTCTCTCTCTCTCTCTCTCTCTCTCTCTCTCTCTCTCTCTCTCTCTCTCTCTCTTTCTCTCTCTCTCTCTCTCTCTCTCTTTCTTTCTTTCTTTCTTTCTTTCCTTCCTTCCTTCCTTCCTTCCTTCCTTCCTTCCTTCCTTCCTTCCTTCCTTCCTTCCTTCCTTCCTTCCTTCCTTCCTTCCTTCCTTCCTTCCTTCCTTCCTTCCTTCTTTCTTTCTTTCTTTCTTTCTTTCTTTCTTTCTTTCTTTCTTTCTTTCTTTCTTTCTTTCTTTCTTTCTTACTTACTTATTTACTTACTTATTTACTTACTTTACTGAGGTTTTCCCTGTGTTATTCCTCCAACAGTTACCTGTATACCACCTGCCATATACAGTCTATTATGCACTACATTTTTTGCACATTCTTCATTTAATTTTTATGTGTTTAGTTATGGGGTCTTTTTGCATCCTGGATACATATTACTTGACCTAGTAACATGAAGCATGGTGATGTGATGCATCTTCATAAATACTACACCGCTGTCACAAATGTAAGTCACTGTGACCCATATTTCAAACTTTGTTGACTGCCAATTATATATTATTATAAACCTTTTATCTCTTAAGTCTCTGTTCATGCTTAGCTTCATGACTATGCACCACATGTGTACAACAAAGGCCATTGTGACCTACATTAACATTTTACCAGTGTAGGTTAAATTTTTGAATTTTTATCACATGAATTTTTTGGCAAGGTATATGTATACTGTCCTTCTATTCTAAGAATCATGAAACTTAAGGTAAAGGGATTCAGCTTACAAAGCTCATACCCTTATTACAAAACAAGGTCTCTGTGACATATTAATAATTCAATGACTTTGTTGAAAGTTCAAAGTTCATATATTAAGTGCTGTTTATATTCATGAAACTTGATAATTGAATGATGTGCCCTGCATTTTATGCATTATTAACAATTGTTAATATTTGTGTTTCACTTAAAGGCCACCTTAATTTTTCCATTCCTTTATCTGTATTGGTTAGTCATATCCAACCATTTTGACAGAAAAGGCATTTACCAATTTGTTCATTCACCTGCTCTTTTGTGAACTTGAACTTCTGTTTTATTTTCTGTCTGTGGAGAATAAGTACCCATGATGACTCACTACCTATTAGTAATGGCTAGCATAATTAGATTTAAATCAGGTTATCTCAATAATATCTGTTTGTATGGTATGGTTCATTGCAGTAATGATATTATTCAAAGTAATCTGATTCTAGGCAACCATTCAGATCATTAGTATTTGTATTTTATTTGAATTTTCCATGTTGTACATGTGTTGCATGTAGTTATGGTAGCTCTACCCATCCTTTATGAACTGAAAACATGACAGTTTGTGTACTAATAATTTCAGCAAAAAGAAAATTTTAAAAAATGTTAAGGAGATTAAAAACACATTTTTGTTCATAATTAGCATTCAGCAAGTTTGGGGAGTGCAGTTCAGCTTTCACATATGTGCAGGCAAGTGCTAGTTTGTATTCTTTCCTTACTGTAAGTAAGTTGATATTGTATTGTACATGAATATGAATATAGGAATTAGATTATTTGACTGCATGATTTTCATGTGAGTCTTTAGCTGTAGTGGCTAATCAAGGTAATTGCTTGAGGGAGCTGCAGTTAAGTTAGTAGTAGAGCATCGGATATGGATATGTAATCCAAGGGTCAGTCGTGGGTTCAATACATGTGCAGGCCCACTTTTACTCAGCATGATATATTAAAAGTACTGTTAAAACAAGAACATAAAAAATAAAACTGATACATGAAGTAGAGTAACTTGCTCCAAGGTCACTAGAAGCTTATAATTTATCCCCTAAAAAACAGCATCTTGGAGTGGAGAGTGGAAGATCAGATTACTTTGAATTTATTTTATGCATTTTAATTAATGTTTATAACAATAACAAATTTAATGGTCTGGCCTGTGAGACAAATGCAATGGGTAGTATTGTTAGAACTAATATTTACAAACATGAAAAGTAGGTCAGAGTAACCTTCTAATTTTTCTGGCTTAAGACATTTAGCTCTACTTTTCATAGACCACAAGAGCTTTTAGGATAACTTGATGTTTATTGTCTATCTGTTATCTGAAGTCCATCCATCTTTTAGCACAAGTTAGTTATCACTTAACACCTCCCAAAATACTTGAAGACTAATTGTGTTTAGCTAAATGAAAATGATGCTGGTCTGCATTCCATATATACCATGGTGCCCATTACAAAAATCATGTTATTACTATTCCTGCTGAATAGATGGTCATGTTCAGATATTATTTTGCAAAAAAAACTTGTATTGATATCTTGTATCTACTAAATGTTAATGATGCAGATTATATATCCATTCGGCCATTGCATCAGATTTTTAAAAAATTTTCATCATGTATTCAAAATGGCTTTAGCATACAGAGGAAATAATTGGTCTTCTCTTGAATTGCCAGATATTCTTTTTCATCAGTGGAGCAGGGGGCCCCCTGAGTAATCTAAAGCGATGTCCATTATGGATCACTGCCATCTCACCTCTTCGTGGGTTTGGCGAATGTGGTTATGTGAGAAAGCTTGCCAGTAGCTTCTCGTGGGTCGGTGGTTCTTTCCAGTGATTTCCCGGTTTCTTCCTCCACCATTAATACTGGCCACCATGTATAGCCTATTGTGTGCTGAAAAATGGCTTTAAGCCCCACAGCAACAACAATAACAACAACATCTGTGGAGCAAGAGTCACTTTAAAAGGAATCATATTTAGTATCTTAATTTATTATACTGCAGAATTCTTGTGGTCATATTGGATATGCATTGTTGTACAATGATATAACCTCAGAACTATTGGTAATTAAAATCTTTACAAATTTCATGAAATAAAGCAAATTTTTAAATTATGTCCCTTTATGTTTGTAAATGGTGGTTTTTAACAGGTCAAGCTAAATATTTTGTTCATTTGAGTTACCAAACATAAAAAATATTTTTACCAGGTAATAGAGAAATACTTTCCTACCTTTTTGCAGGGCAGCTATCGCATGTCTTGGTGGAATGTATGAAAAATTGGGAAGAATGACTGGAAGATCCTATGAGGAGTCTGCTCAAATACTCATCAAGTCTCTTAAATATGCAGAGGTAATATGTAGCTCGACATTGCTAGTGTGTATTTCATCTCTATGTCCATCTGTCTTTTTTCCATCTAATCAGATATATTTTTTACTTAAAGTAGTAAATATCATAATTTTAATAACTTGTATGTATTTATTTGGTTGCATTGTACTGCATCAAAGCACAGTAGTGGCTGTATGATGCCAGCCATGTTCAGAAAATGTAATATTGACAAATTTACAAAATCTTTATAATAGCTTTTTTAAGGCTGCAATTTGTATACAAGTAAATGGCTTAGTTTGATTTACTTCCTGTAAATGTTCACAAAATTGGTAAACATAAATCAGGTATGTGCAGCTTCCACCTGGCTGAATCAGCCTTTTGTCAAACTGTATGTAAATAAGTGCATTAAACCAGGTGATGGGTCATTGATTGCACATGCCTATTGGAAATGAACATGCATGTGACTGTCATTGATGCAGGAGGTAACGGTTCCAATTACAATTATGGTTCCAATTACAATTACGTTATATATTTCCACATATCTACTGCAGAGGACTGTTTAATAGGCTTTTTCTGTCATCTGATTTTTTCACCAAATGTGACATCAGTTTTATAAAGCAGAAATTGACAAGAATTCATTATAGGAATTATTTTTTAAAAAGTTTCCAATATTCTGGAACTTTGCTCTAGAATAGTATTCCACTTGAGATTAGAAATGCCCAGTCTATTTCCCTTTTCCAAAATCAGTATTTCCAGTGGCTTCGGAGATGCAGCTAAAAAAAAAAAAAATTCTTTTGTACAAGGGACACAAGGTAGATTAGTTATTAACTAATTGTGTTTCCCTCATTAAATAAAGTCATAATAGCGTACATTACTCAGATTTACATGTCAGGTTGATAAGTATTACATGTCAGGTTGATATTTTCATAATGCTGACAACAATTTCTTGAAACTACAGTATTTACCTTTAAACAGCATGTTTGTTAGCAAAATCTTTAATTAGTAGTACTATATTTTAAAGAAAAACTGTTTCATATTTGTAAGCCACTGTATAGTTTCTTAGTCATTGTAAATCCTACATAGGTATCACATGCACATATCCAGGCAGTATATTCGTATTCTTTATAAATTTTTCATCATGTACATATATGTAACAGTGGTAAATAACACCACAATCTTCCTAGAGATGTTTTACCTAAATTGTCAGGCATATTCAACAAATACATGTCTTACAAACTGAATCTTGTCATGATAAAAGGTTAAAGATGAAACATTTGCATGTTAAACATAGCATGCACATGCTAATAGCTGTCAGTTGTTAATTATACCTAATTAATAAATAGGTGGAAAGATTGAATTTCTAATTTTTTTTCAGTTAAATTGCAGAAATTTTGGTAAATGTTGGAGCTTAACCTTTTACAAACAATATAGTTCAGACTAAATTGGCATTAATAATTTTTGTTAGTGTTTGTTTATTGCAAAGCCGATTGATTGCATTCCATGTTAATTCCCAAATCAGTGGGTTGTATTGCCATACGAATCAGCTTTTGAAAGGATGATGTATCAAAACTCTTGAATCTGGTTATAGTAAACATTTAAATGAAAGAAAATTATTAAAAATAGGCATCAAACTGTTGTTGTTGACTCAATGTTTTGCATAAACATTTTGTAGTCCCAAGGGCGATGTGAGAGCTTGCTGACATTGGGAAAGTTAGTGATGGGCCTTGGATCAGCAGGCAACAACATATACAAGGATGTTTACAAAGCTGCAAAGCAGGCCATGTTGGATCGAGCCATGTCTGTTCGCGATGCTGCAGCAATGGTTAGTAATTTATATTGACCTTTTTCACAAGAGGATGTTATTTCCCATTGACAGCCGTGTTTAAGGAGAACTAAAATTTTCAAAACAAGTTCTCAAGTTCTTTGTTATTTAAGTATTTTTCTTACCAGAAAAAGTCTTGCTACCCTCAGAAACATTCTTTGCACATGGTAACCAGGTTGGCTTATTACTCTGTATCAAACAAAATATTTAATTACTGTGATTATGAAAATCTATGCTGATTTTCACTTGCTTTGATGTATTGTGACATTTTCTAGAATTAACATTATTAGCTGCTACAGCCATTTTCTTTCAGTGAAAATAAGAATAGATACCTTTCTGTAGGAAAATAGGTTAAGACTCCTTAGCTTTCAACCTTACCACAGGGCCTTAATCAAAGGAATAACTTCTGGACTGGAGTCATGTGATCAAGTAAATGTTTTTGTTAATGTTTATTAACTTGACAAAACCATTCTGTACAATAACAGAAGTTCCAATCTGGAATCAAGGTTCAACAATGGCTCCCCATGACTGATTTCATTAGATTCTCTCATTTACCTCCTGAAGATATGGTTCTCTCTACCGATTACATTGGTAGTATGCCCAGATTCTTTTCAGTGTTCAGCAACTGTTGTCAGGGATTCTCCATTGGTGTTCTTTAACTCTTGTTTCAAGGCTTCTAGCAGCTAAGAAGTCATAACATGCTACAGAATGGTTTGTATTCGTAGCTTCTATAAAAAAAATGGTATCAGTTGTTTGTTACTAGTGGTGTTTCTGTGACCATTTATGTTCTGCATTAAAGTTTGCAAGTTAGGGGAAGGCAGTTCAGACACTGGCTTCAGTGGAACTATTGTTTAAAATCTTTTAGCTTTACTGCCAGGATGTAGGAAAGAGTTAAAAGGCCAAATGTGCGAAAATTTAAACTTTACAGTTCTGCCATTTTCATTTCAGACAAAACTTTATACAAACAGTAACAATTTATTATTTTTGTAATGGCATTTAAATTAAAACTGTTGGGTCATAGTGCAGGTTGGAGGTAGGAATGTTGGTGAAAGTTAGGCAACATATATGACAACCATGGAGATATGCAGTGACAATAAAAGTTGCTCATGTAAAATGAGAGATTTGATGGTGTAAAAAATTTTGTATGCTCCTCATCCTCAATAGACTGCAACAGTTCATGCAGATTTCATACCATGAGAAGGATTTTATTGATGCCCACAGAGATAAAAATATGTCTATTTTAACACTTTGCATAATTTTATGCCCAGTATTCTTGTTTCAACCTCATTTCTAACTAATCTGTCTTGTATGATGCCAGAAAGACAGAAGTTAATTAGATGGGAGCTTTATAAGAGTGGGTCTGTATTTACTAATATACTCACTTATTTATGAGACTTATTTAATATACATGTACCAATCAGGAATGAAACAGCCCACACTGTTACAGTTGTAAATTGCTGTTATAGGTCATGGTCTTTAGGATTTTGATTTTGTGGAGTTTAACGCATGATACATGGCAGCTAGTATATTTGATGGAGGAAGAACCATTGACCCATGGGAATCTAATGGCAAGCTTTCTCACATCCCCATAATGGCATAGTCAAGACTTAAACTCATACAGGTGAGATGTGTACATATCTGAAGGTGAATGCATTAGACTACTCATCAACCCGGCATCCATATGATCTTCAGAGAATCCACGAAAAAAGTCACTTGTTTGCATTTTATTTTTCTTTATATTAAGGTCAGATCCTATAAATGCAATTTATTTATAATCCAGTTTTTAATAAAATATGATCACAATAAAATATAGCATTGTATCATTTCATTCACAGCGGTGTTAAATCAGTTCCTACTAGGGATGAAGAGGTACCTTGCCTAGCAACCGATACCCAGCCAGGTTTTGCACTACATATAAATAACCAGCTTGGGCTGGTACCCAGACCAGCAAATTTTCTTTACCAGTGCAATACAAATATGTATATGTTAGTGATGGACAAGTACCAGGCTGAGTTTTGCACTACCTAGTGAAAACAGGCCCAATCTGTTGCTCCCTGCTGGGTATCTGACCTGGTACCAAACAGAATTTCCTTACCCTTCCAACCCTGTTTAATACACACTTAGTTAAACCATATAAACTAATGTTTTTTTATTCTTTAGTATAAACCTGTAACAGAATAATGAATTTTGCAGTAAAAACTATATTGTTTTGCTAATAAATAACTGTATTGAATAAGAGTTTTCTCTGCTCCTATTTTTATAAAACACATGTTGATATAATTTGTGACTTTCTTTGTGTGTAAGATGCAAATCAAACTCTTGTATATTCATTATTTTTATAGATTTCTATTTCATATCAAAAGCTGATCTTACCTTTGTAGATTAATTTCATTATATATATGAAACAATTAGTTTTGCAAGTAGTTTATTTAAAATCTTTTGACTGACTTTTTAAACTTTTTTCAGTGCATGTATTACCTATCCAACGAGGCCCCGTTTATGTACACCACTGAGTTGGAGACGGTAGCTGCCCTTTGTTTCCGGGCCCTGGATGGTTCTAATTATGACACAAGATGCTCCATTGCTAAATTGCTGGGCAATCTCACTGCCTTGGCTGTCTCACCTAAACAGTCTATTACTTCAGGTTGGTAAGGTGACCTAGAAGATCAAACATGTCAATGAAAACTTTGTGATGTCTTGGCTAAACATTGTGAAAATAAATTCTTGACCTTACTTTGGTATTATAGTATTGTATCTAGTCCTATATCTAAGTGTGGAATGTAACAGTTTGACTGGATGAAATTTAAGTCTGACAGATTTAACCAAGTAGTATATTGGTGAAATTATTGCCAAGTCATGTTTATCTAAATCAAATGTTTCCAGTTAAAATATTATATTAACACAACCTTTATTAGAGATTAAAATTTAAGTGAACTCCATCAAATGGTTTTTACTGATGTTGTATTTTATCTAATAAATTCTGATTGAAGAGTCAGTTGTTGATCTTATCTGATCTTTGAAAGAAGTCAGTTCTTTAAAAAGCTAAAACATTTTCAATGTATATATTATTGCACCATCCACAAAATAAAGCTGTTAATTCTTCTTTATGTTCGTCTTCACTGCATCCTGTGTACCATTGTTGCTTTGTCCAGGATAAATAATAGGTAGTAGATGTTTGCTCATTCGACTCATTCAAAATCAACTGCTAAACAATGCAGTGGTTAGAAAGGTACCTGACCAAAATGTATAAATCATTAATTTGCCTCCCAAATTCAGTATTTGCTAATCAGCAGTGTCAATTTCACCTTAAGATATGTACCCCAGTCACGTTAATCTTAAGGGATATAAACCTACTACCTCTTGAATCCGACCCAACTAAAAGATGAAAATCATTTTTCCTGTCTAATAGAAGATAAGGATAATAATTCTTACCCATTATCTCCCCTTGCCATCACTAGATGTCACTTGTTTTTAAGTTTTGCTGCTGCACTGATAATACATAGACTTGCCTACCATCTTGCATTTTGCGTATTAGTCCCGCAAAATGCCCAAATTTGCCATTGCGTCTCACAAATACGCATTTAGTGTTGGGAATTCACAGAAGTGGGGATATAATCTGCATGCCATAAAATATGTTATCACCGACCAGAACAGGAAATTATCAAATCTGCACATATGCTATGGTTTAAAATTGCCATTGCAAACGCGTGATCTGAGGCGGTTGTTATACAAAAGTCTACATTCACAGATTCTTTCATATTCTGATTACAATAAATTGTTTCTTGATTCTGGACAAAAGTTCATGGCTTCTAAAATGCATTTCGATATAAGAAGGTGATTCAAAACTTATATCAAAAGAATGCTCAGTGTTTTTGTAAAGAATATGCTGATGGGTATGAATTCTTCAAGCCAGGATAAAATGTAGATACCAATGCTTTCTGCAACATCTTTAATTGTCAATTTTCAATAAAGTCTGGAGGAATGTTTGATATTCACAGACATGTTTCTGAAAAAAGGCATTTCGACCTTGAAAAAAAAGTTAAATGCTTTAAGAAAATTGTTGGATTTTTTTATATGATAGGCTGGATCTAGTGTGACATCATCATCTATGCCTAAGTCTGATGTAATTAGAGCTGAGTAGCATAACGCTAGTAGATATTATTTGACTCAATCTGCCTATAGGCGCACTTGATACATTTTCAAAGGCTTTTAAAATTATGTTTAGTGACTGACATTGCTAAACAATTTCAGTGCGGTAGATCAAAAGGAACTGCTATTGTTAAAGAAATAGCAGCCAATACTACATTAAAATTAGTTGAAAGAATGCATAATTGCCCATTCACTGTTTCTACAGATATCATTAATGATTAAGAAAACTTCAAGATCTTTCCTGGACTTGAATTTTGGATACATGTATATATTGTAAATAGGTGGGTACTGGGTTTTATACAAAAGTATTTATTATAAATATGCATTACTAGTATTTAATGGTGTTTTGAGAGAATTTATTATGTTTATTCACTCAATCATTCTTATATTCCTCATTTTCATGCTCTGTCCCTCATTTTTGGTGGTGGTGTCCCTCAAAAACGTTTTCTTGGGTAGGCATGTCTGCATAGATAAGCCATCTTAACTTTAAATTTGGATTTATTGTGTTGGACAATTGTTCTTCTTAAGTTTGAATCCATAATTTAAAAAAAAAATTCCCAATTTTGAGTGACTTTGTCACTTTTATGGATTTTGTCTATTTAAGACCATGGTACAACATGCTATCGTTTAACTCATGTTGTCATTTATGAGTTAGTCTGACATTGAATATTTTCACTTATTAATGGGGTGATATTAATGAGCTAGTAGCAGCTGAATTGCTCATTTATGCTTTGTTTTCTCTTCTTGTGTCATTTCAACTAAATGCATGAAATGCAAAATGGAAGACAGTCATGACTGTTGTATAGTATGTACATGCCATGCAGCATAATGTGGACAGAGGAAATCTGGGCTAAAAGAGACATAAAGGCATCAAAAAAGAAATAAGTTGAGGAAAGATAACATTGACATCCTCAGTATCATTCAGAGTCATCTATTGTGATTTGGGGAAGGGGGCATGATTTCTTGCTGCCCATCTAAAGTGCATCACTTGCAACCATCAGTCATAGTAACATCAGTGGCAGTGGAGGAGAATAATATTGTGATATTGTGATTGAAACAGATGGGTCAGTTGGTCTAGGAAATGATGACATATGTATTGACTTCAGGCCAAGTATTACTTTATATTCCAACTCATTGGTTGAGTGGTCCCCCCCTCTTCCAATTTTAGGCTACCCATTGGGTGCCTTCCTCTGTGCATGTCTGAGCATGACCTTCAGGCTTGCAAGTCATAATGGATGGGTTTGTACCAGGTCCATTGGATCCAATTCATAATACAGCCTTGCTGTCACAGGCCATCAAACTGGCACAGCAAGGGGAATCTTTTGATAAAACAGTCAGCCCAACTAGAATTTATGGGGATCTTTGTCACCTTTTGGTAACATACCCTTACTGTAACATAGGTTTCAGTAAGAAATCTGTTCCTCCAACCAGGCCTTTGGAGCAGCTGATACTAGTGATATCAATACTGTCTTTTATACTGCCAGCACCAAGGTCAACCATACACCAGCAAACCAGCTGGCCATTCCAGAAGTGCTGGACTTATATATGTTCACTGCTAATCCTTACGGTAGAGTTAGTGACATTTTCAAATAGGGCATAATTGAATCATCAGCGACACCTGGTGTGGCTTATCCAAAGCTAGAAATAAATCAGGACTTGACACACAGTGAGTGTGACAAGTCTCCTGAACTTCAGCCCTACTCAAATCCAACCCTGGAATAGACTGAATTTAGCTTCAAGTCGAGGAAATGTATATGGTGTTGAGAAAGCCTACTGCTGCTCAAGATTACAAAGTTAAAGCATTGGTAGATTCAACAAGAAGGAAGAGGCACAATCCTTTAAGCTTAAATCCACCAATGACCATGCATGGGAAGCAATAACCAAGCAGCTCACTATTCTAAGACCAAGGCATTGACTGTATGGGCTAAGTTAGACCTAATACAGTATGTTACATGTCTGCAGTTTACATCACTCAAGACCCATCATACCCTATTTTTATAGATGGCCCTGTTTGGGTCACCATTACAGTTTGGAGACAAAGTTCAAACGCAAGCAGCTTAGGACTACCATTCCAATTCACAGCTCAATCCACACAGGTTTTTCGAAATAATCAGTCTCTCCCACTGCAGATACATGATAAACAGACTAGGTACAACACATCTTTTCAGGCAAATGTGCAATATAGATCCCAGCCCAATGCCAGGAGACAACAGTCTAACCAAGATATGGGGCAACCCTACAGAGTTGGCAAGTTTCTGCACCATCAAGCATCCTAACTCTAGACATCGACCTACACTCTCTACTGCCTGCAGACAGACTACATGTGGGCAGCTACCTCGTGCAATTTCAGGCTCATTTAACCACTAATTTTGTTCAGAATGATTGGGTGATTCAAGTCATTTCAGAGGAGCTTTGGATTTCATTTGTCTAACCCCCAGCCCATTCCTCATTTCTCTTCATGGATGTACCATCAGATCGGGAAAAGGATGCCTTTCTACAATTTGAAAGTTATCAAAAAATAGGTGGCAGAGATTCTGCAGAAACCATGATCACCTGGATTTTTTTTCAGGTTATTTCTTGTTTGGAAAGCAAATGGCAAGCTGAGGTGGATCATCGACCCAAGTTGCCTCAATCAATACATTTTGCAACCTAAATTGAAGAAGGAGATGGCGTTTTGCATACCACAAACAGTTTATCAGCTCATAGTCCTACCCATTGGCATCAACATAAGCTCTTGAGTTTTTACCCAGTTTCAATTGACTTCATCAATAATGATGGCAGCATTCCATGATGCAAATTCCAATAATGTGTGGAAAGATCTATTCTGCTCCAAGGCAGAAATGATCTCCCACATTTACATAATCTGGGCTTTCTAGTGAATGCAGAAAAGCCTGTTCTCTGCCAATCTCACCTTTAAGTCCATTTCCAACAGAACATATATTTAATTGAGAGAGTTCCTGCAACTCCTTGGATTATTTAATATGGTGGCAGACTTGTTCCCACCTAGCAGTATTTTTACATGCCACTTACAAATGATGCTGCTAGTACAATTGCACCCCAGGGGCCCAGAGTGGCTGAGTGGTCTAAAGCACTGTCTTTTACAGATCTCTGCCATCCCACCTCTGTCTTCGTGGGTTGAAGTCTAGGATTTGGTGAATGTGGATATGTGAGAAAGCTTGCCAGTAGCTTCTCGTGGGTCGGTGGTTCTTTCCAGTGATTTCCAGGTTTCTTCCTCCACCATTAACACTGGCTGCCTATCATGTGCTGAAAAATGGCATTAAGCCCCATAAAAACAACAACAATTGCACCCCATGTTTTATTCCCCTCTATCAAACAAATATGATTACACCTGAGATGCAACCATTCCTGTGTCAGTTGTGCAATCCAGATTGGCTAACCATGTATTGTTAGACATTACTAATGTCAGTTTCAAGTGGGAGCCAGGGAAGCAGCCTCTCTACGTCAGCTTTTTAAAATGATGGTTGTCATCGATAACTTTCACTTTAGGAAGGATCAGCTCTCAGACAAAACAGCCCTCATTAGATCCAGTAATTTTGTGGTGGTGACCTACCTTCTCAAACAATGGGGAACTAAATCACCTGACCTATGTGTTCTGATTTCTTGCTTTTACATTGGTGCATTAATCACCATATTAACATACAAATCAGTCACATTCCCAGCAGACTCATTGTTTTGGTCAACACTATCCAGGAAAGGTCAAGTCAGTCACACTGAATGGTCTTTCTATCACATAGTCTTTATTCTGAACTATACACTTTGGGGGCATCTGATGATCAGTCTTTTTACAGCATGAAGTTGTCACTAAAAGCCAAAAGCTTGGGTTATGGATGCTCCTTTGATCAATTGGGACAGGTTGTGGGCATTTGGTACCCAAAATAATCCAGAAGTTGCTGAGTCAGAAATCCAAGCTGATTCTGATAGCTCTTCTCAGATGTGACAGCCCTGTTACCAATGTGCTTGATGAAGTGACAGATCTACCCAGGAAGGTTGCAGCCAACCCAAAATTTATGAAGCAGCTATGGTCATGGGTGTTCCATCCCAGCACAGATTGCTTTCTTCACACTTGGCTTTTATCCAGACAGTTTTGCAAGACAAACAATATAAACCTTTGATTCAGGAGAAAATATATAGAGCAAGACGTCCTTCCACTCTGAAGGCTTATGAATGAAATTGGCATGCTTGTAGAGACTGGTGCCATATCAATAACTTTGTCCTTCTGAGAGCCTCAATCCCTCAACTAGCTTAATTGTTTCTCTGGCTCTTTGAGGAGAAACAGTTGGTCACAATTACAATCAAGATCCTGTTCATGCACTCAAGCTCAAGTTGCTTTGTGTGCAAATTTTCAAATAAAATTAATATGGATTCTCAGTTATGGAGGTATGAGATTGAATTTTGAGTACATGCATTGATACCTGAACTATTCATGCTATAGATGTGTTTCCAAATAAGGTTATCTGATTAAAATTTAATGTTAAATTTTCAATCACAGTGCTTTCACTATTTCTAATTTAATATGCATGGATTTAAGATAGTAAGTGTTCTACAGAGGCATAAACTTGGCACCCATTCTTATACTCCCCACCCATTTTGAGGAAACTAAAGGATAGTCTTGCATAGTTTTATTCAATTAACTGACTGGTCATGCTATTGCATGATACATTACATAGCATGATAGTCCTCTGTGGACCCCAACCATTGTTATATTGGGGTTTCACTGTTGTTAGCACAAGTTTTTCCATGAAAATGGGTGTTTTCTTCATGTTGATAGGCACTGAGATTTTAATTATGTGGTGAAAAATTTAAGAAAACTTTGCAAGAAATGTTGAAGTAATATAGATTCAAATTTGAATATGTTATATATGGGAAAATTACATAAGAGTAAAGTACCCTTGAGTTGGATGGGTACACATTCATAAGTGTCAAGATTCATAACTATCTTTGTCATGACCACTCTGTAAATAGGTCTGAGACTGTTAATTTTGCATGTTCATTTACCTTGCACTGCTACACTAGGAGTTGGTAGCTTGGGAATTCCCCTTAATTTACAGTTTAGAATTGTAAAATAATATAAAAAAGAAAGAAATGAAATAAAATAATTACCTTTGTTGTATATAGTACATAAAATCCAAATTATATTTTATCTAAAAATTTGTCCTGCAGAACATCAGATTTTCACCAGTAGAATTTGCTTGTTTGATTTATGTGATATCAAAAGATACACCTCCATATGCTTATGGGTTCTAAGGAATCATAAATAATTAGTTGACTCTCCATAACCTACTTGTATTGATGTACATAAAGCACCAAACTATGCCAAACTGATCATACATAAATAGGTATCACTTTATCCCTACAACCCATCAGTATTCCAAATTCTTTGATTAATATCATTCTCGCTCAAGTCATCAGTATTCCAAGTACTTTGATCAATATCACTATCTCTTCAATACATCTGTATTCCATGTACTTGATCAGTGTCACTTTATCGCTCCATGTCATCAGTATTCCCACTACTATCATTATTATCACTTTATTCCTCCAAGTCATCAGTATTCTCACTACTTTGATTAGTATCACTTTATCCCTGAAAGCCATGAGTATTCCCAATACTTTGATATAGTATCACATTGTCCCTCCAATCCATCAGTATTCCAAGTACTTTGATTACACTGTGACAAGCTAAAACACATTTGCTAAACACATATAATACAGAGCAAGGTTTGTAGAATGTCATGTTGTAGATATTAACTTCATTATTACAGGGCTTCCTTTCATTATAGGTAAAGTGAAGCAGTTGAAGATAGAGGATTCCTTAAGCATCCTGGCAGCAGGATACCTGCGTGGAGGATTTGGCTTCTTAAAGAGTGGGGAGATGATGAAGGGAGGAGGGAGTGTCAATAGGGAAATCAGAGTTGGAGTTACACATGTAAGAATTGATTTCTAATTTTGACTGAGAGTGAATAGTTATTGTTTATGCAGTCAATATTCATTACAACAACATTTGTTATAATGGAATATTCACTAACAGTTATTGGCAGCAAACATGAACACGGTGAATTTGATGATTAATTTGGAATGTTGAGTTGTGATACAGACATTGATTGCTGGTATCAAACATGAAGAATTTACTATATATAATTGACTGTTGCTTTGACACTACTCCTGGTCATCAGCTTTTGAATAAGGTGCTAATCTCAATGGAAAAGATGATTATTTTCTTTTTGAAAATTTGATCTAAATGTAGCCTTTTAATGTGACTAAGTATTAATGGCTTTTGTTGATTTTTAGTTAACATGGAAAGGTACAATTAACCTGTCAGTAGACTAAAGAATGAGTTCCAAAATTACAATGTAACAAACATATTATTACTTACAATAGTTGATACATCTTTCAAATTTGGAACAAAAGAATGTCACATTGTCATTAATTTTGTGTGTTAATCAACAAATCCTTTAGAAATGTTTGAATTGTATGTTTTAAAATTGCAGTGGAATGACATTTTATACAGTCATAGAAAAGAAACTAGAGTTTTTTATGTGATTTTCTCAAATAGAGTATAGATATTTGTTTGTAGTCAATAATTGTGTCAGTGTTTTTTGTATTTTAGATCGTATCAAATGTCAAAATGTTTTCAAATATATAGCATTCATGTTTAATAAGAAATTTTGTTGTCTTAGCTTATTAGGTTTCTTTTCACTTTGCATTTCCTTTCAGGCTTATGTTGAATTTGTGAAGTGCATGGGTGGACTTTGGTTGGAAAGAAACATTTCAGTGTTCTTGAATCATGTTCTTGACCTTGTAGCCAATCCTAAAGCCACGCCTACACATGTAGATGCCGTGTATGCTAGAAAATGTGTTCTGTTTATTCTTCGATCTGTGATAGGAGGACTGTTAGGGGAAAAAGCACAGATTTCTGCTGCAAAGGAAATATGCCAGATTATTGTAAAGCAGATGAATCTTATTGGTAAGAAGTCCTTGCCATGAGGTATTTAGCAAGTGTTTGGGTTTAATTTATATATACTTTATATATATAAGGGTATCAAATTCATTGATTAGAAAATCCATATTTACAATTACTCAGTTTGAGGATCAATCATCTGAAAAATTTGAAGCAGTATGACAAAATATTGAATGACTTTATATATTTCTGTAAAAGATTATACTGACATTCACTTCCATACATTTTTGAAGATGAGGCTTAATGCCTACTGCAGTAGTTAGGTTAATTTCATAAGATTACATTGCTAACATTTAGAATAAATGCAGTGACTTGAATGCTGACATTGAAGTAAATGAGCTTAATTCCACTGCTATTATAAAGCCGGCACATTATATCCATACTGTTCATAGACCAGGAGAGTTTATGTGATGCTCAATTGTTTGTCTATCATCAATCTTCCATTAGCACAAAATTGTTATTGCTACTCCTCACCTACTAGGAGGATTGCCATGAATTTCTACACACACATTTATCCCAAGGTCATCGCAGAAAATGGTGCTTTTTCAACATCTAATATGAGCCTTGAAGCAGGCAGCTTGAAAATCTAGTTATCGCTATTCCTCATGAAGGATGATCATCTGCATGGAGTTTTAACTAAAAGACATGTCAAACAGTCTAGTTGGTTTTAGATCGAAGTAATACCAATATATGATCTGATATGGCCACCATGGTCTCCATCTTTAAATTCCTGTTATTATTACTCCTTCTCAATGGAAAATCATATTGACATTGGGGGGTTTTCCCAGTTGAATTGTTAAATGTCTTGTTGGTCACTAAAGGAAATTGGTTCTCCTTATGCATTCAATATAGGTACCACAGACGTCATCTTGAAAATCTTGTTATACTTCTCAAGAGTGGATGTTTATATCAACATGAGGTTTCACTAAAAGACTTCTGATGTCTAGTTGGTCATCAATAAAATGGTGCCATATGATATCTAATATGGCTGCCATGGCAGCCATCTTGAAAATCTTATTAGTGCTAATCCTCATGAAGGATAGTTATATTAACATAGGTTTTTCACTGAAGACTTGTTGTGGTTTCTTGTTGGTCTTAAGTGAAAATGGTGCCAGTGTAAGATCTGAAATGGCTACCATGGCAGTCTTTTTAAAATTCTTGTTGTAATTAGTCCTCCTAAATGGAAGTCATATCAACATGAGTTCCCACCCACCCCAAAGGTTCTTTATGATTTCTAGTTGTCTTAGATGAAATTAGTTCTGTATCCAATATGGCCACAGTGTTGAAAATCTTGTCATTGCTACTCCTTCAGAGTGGATGGTCATATTGATATGGGGTTTTCACTGAAGTACTTCCTATGTCTGCTTGGTGCTAAATGATACCCACATTTTAAAGCTTGTTATCACTACTCCACCTGAAAAGCCCCATGTGGCTGAGTGGTTTAATATACTCACCATTCCAGATCACTGCCATCTCACCTCTGTCTGCGTAGGTCTGAGTCTCAGGCTTCACTAATGTGGGTACATGAGAAAGCTTGGCAGTAACTTCTTGTATGTTGGTGGGTTTTCCAGGGTTCTTCCTCCACCAGTTATACAGGCTACCATGTATGGCCGATCTTGTACTTGAAAATGGCATTAAATGCTACATCAACTGATATCCACTATGGCCACTGCAGCAACTATCTAGAAAATCTTTTATTGCTACTCCAGAACATTAATATAATTTACCCAGAAAATCTGCATTCTCAGATACTTTCTATTTCTTTGGATTGCATAAGGTAAAATTATTCTAAATGGATATAATATGTGCTCCAAAAAGTTGTGTGCTTGTTTGTGCACACGTGCAAGTGTATGTGCATGCATGTGAGTGATTTAGATTTTTAATGTAGCTTCAACAATTTTTCAGTCATATCTTTGATGTCTGCAGTGTGGCAGTTTATAATGATATCTAGCTCTGGGGCAGCACGCCGCAGACATGTAGCATTATATCCCACCCAGTCACATTATTCTGACATCAGGCCGACTAGTCTTAACACTAACATTTTCATGCTGAGCTCACAGCGAGTTAGCTGTTGGTACCATTTTTATAAATCTTTGTCTTTGGTATGACTCTGCCGGGGTTTGAACCTGCAACTTCCCACATCAGAGGCAGGTTCTCTAACCACTAGGCTAATGGGGCAGTAAAAAAAGTTAAGAAGAACACCAGCTATGAGTAATTTTATTAATATAACATAAGTGATTTGAATATCAGCATGATGAATATTTTGCTGTGGCTTAATGGTCTAGCTTGTCCATATAATTCATGTAAATGAGAAACAGATAGTATGTCATAGCTTTTAATATCATTTCCATGGAAAAAGAAATTAATTGGTTTTCTCTTCTAGATCGATCACTCTTTGCTATCTATTTCTGACAAGAATTAATCCATATAATTGAATTGATTTTTTGTACCAAGTAAATGAAGATTTAAGTTTTTTACATGACTGAATTGATAAAGAAATTAACAGTTGTTTCTTATTGCTTGACTGTTTTTATAACTTTGCAGGGGAAGCAACAGTAGATGCTGTTGACAGCAAGCAGAACTTGGATATTAGTGGTAGCCAGCACGTATTGGTGTGTGCCCTACATGAGCTTGGTTGCCTGGTACTTAGACTAGGGACCTCTGCTAGCCCACTAGTGGCAGAGCCTGCCACAGGTATTTTGAACCAGTTTTTTTGTTTTTTTTTTCAATCAGATTGTCTTCCTATTTTCTCTTGCTCATTTATAAAAATTTCTTGCACAGAGGTATCCTTATATTTTTACCATCGTTGGGTCTGCAGCTTTCATCTCTCTAATGTGTCTTTGGATGGTCAGAATTGTTCTTTTTTGGGCTGTCATAAAAAAAACTTAAATTACAATTGGTGTCTGAAAAAATGCATTGAAATTAGCAAGTATGATAATGTGCTAATCATGAAATGAAAGTTGTATTTTTATATTCTGGTAATGGGTGAAAAATAGGCATTACTTCCCAGGTTATTGTATTTGATAAATGTCCATCTGCTGGACAATGCAGCCATACAATGCAATTAATTTTTGGTGTGCAAATACAAATGGATCCAAAGATCTAAAGAAAGTATGGTAGCTATCTGTCTGTCTGTCTGTCTGTAGTAATCTGTATATCTGTATTTGTCATTATCTCTACCTGTATGTCTATCTGCTTATCTTCTATCTTTGATGTGTTACCTTTATCTTTTGTTATTTATATATATATATATATATATATATATATATATATATATATATATATATATATATATATATATATATTACAGACATTTTAAAGAAAATTATGTTTTGTATTTTTTCATGACTTCCAATTTACCTTTATTTGAAAGGGTTTATATTCCTGGGGTTTTGTGTGATTCATTATTTACCTTTAGTTGGTGCCATATAGCCATTTTTGTGCTTAGAAGCACTACTGCAGACAAGCAAACAATTCATCTCTGTCTCATTTATTGACGTAGCAATTAATTTTCAGTTAAATGCAACTGGAATTTATTTCATATGCATTCCAGTCAGGTTTCCATGTAAGCTATCATCCCCTTTTTGGTTTGTATCAAAAATGCACGAATTTGTGTTTATCATTGTCATTTTCATCATTATGGACATGCATTTATTTACCAGAGATGTTTTTCCATTTTTAAGAATGTGAAAAGGGTAGACATATTATGTATCTTCTTATCTAAAAGTGTACTTGAATAAAATTGCAAACACAAAGACAAGTGCAAAATTGCAGTACATAAAACAAAAGTGCAACTGCATTAAATATTATAATAGAGCTGTGGAGTAATTGTCAGCAAAGTTTATTTTTGTTTCATTAAAATAAAAGTTAAATATAAACCCCCCATTTGATATGTTACCTCAATCATTGTGGTTATGATATTTGCCTCAACAATAACAAAGTTATTACAACCATGATGATTATGACTTCTGCCTCAACAATAACAAAGTGAATACAACCATGGTGATTATGACCTCTGCCTCAACAATAACAAAGTGAATACAACCATGGTGGTTATGACCTCTGCCTCAACAATAACAAAGTTATTACAACCATGGTGATTATGACTTCTGCCTCAACAATAACAAAGTGAATACAACCATGGTGATTATGACCTCTGCCTCAACAATAACAAAGTTAATACAACCATGGTGGTTATGACTTCTGCCTCAACAATAACAAAGTTATTACAACCATGGTGGTTAAGACCTCTGCCTCAACAATAACAAAATTAATACAACCATGGTGGTTATGACCTCTGCCTCAACAATAACAAAGTTAATACAACCATTGTGGTTATGACTTCTGCCTCAACAATAACAAAGTTAATACAACCATGGTGCTTTTTATTTCTGTCTTATGATAAACAATATCATGGATTGTAAGGAGTGAAAAATTTTAAGTGCTTGGACCCTGGATTCCCTATTATCATGTTCAAGGGCATTTGATAATGGAAATTGATCAGCAGCCTGAAAATAATTTAATCTCAGATTGAATCATGAAAGGCATTCAAGTTCATTTTTTTTTCTGTTGATCATTTTATTTTTTGTTTTTATTTATCATTTTGTTTGTGTTCATTTTGCTTTCAGGTTCTTTTTTGTGTTACTTGTAAATTGTATGCATTTCATTGTCTACTCATAATATAAGGGATGTGTGTTTGACATCTGCCATGGCCAGCCTTGATGGGCTGCTTTGCTGTGTCCTTGGAAAAGGCACTTGCCTCCCATTTTCTTGGCATGATAAAGCCAATAATGGGTTGAAAGTGCCATTAAAGAAAACAACCAAACAATTGTGTCTATTCATTTTCCTTTTTACTTATATATCAAACAATTCTTCCTTTGTCTCTTTCTCTCTCACTCCCTCTCTCCACATATCTGTATTACCATTCAAATAGCAACACATAATTTCCTCGTATATTGATTTTATTCATGGCTAGCTGTATTATAAGGGATTTCTCTTGAATAGCCACTTTTCTTATCACTTCTAAAAATTGGTATGGTCATTTTTAAAGACAATTATTAATAAAAAAAATACTCTGCCTGATAGAATACTTCAGCCTTATAACTAAAGAAGTTTAATTATGGTTAGTTTATGCCAGGGAACTGGTCTTTTTGTTTTGCTGTAATTTTCCTAAATAGTGGAAATATGTTATAATTTCAGGAATCATAGAGCCAGTAATATCAGTGCTTATACATCCAAATCAACCTGCACGATTGGCAGCTTCATGGTGTCTTGGAAGCATTGCCATTGCTCTTCCATCACAGTTAACTCCATTGCTTGACCGTTGTGTAGAGAGAATGGACAAGCTGAAGTCATCCCCAGATGCTGTATCAGGATACAGCAGTGCTCTGGCTGCACTCCTGGGTGGAGTGTACCAGTGCCCCCTTGGCATTCCTCATGCTAAAGGAAAGGTAATATGAAAAGAAAACTTATAGAAGAGGCTTATAGGTAGAGCCTTTATTTTAAAAAAAGCAGCAGACACATAGTATTTTCACAAAGATGTAACTGAGCCTATTATTTTCCAAATGAAATAACGCACCAGCATAAACTTTCACATTGTGCTGTGTTCAACTCAGGATGATTGCAGTCATGATGTAAAAATGAATCAGAGTTCATTTAAAACTTTTCCCAGATAAAGATACACACCACTGATGTTGGCACCGTCACAGGAGAAACGGGTTGAAGCAGCCAAAAGTCACCATTTCAGGATAACTCATGAGTTGTCAGAAGCTGGGGTCACAATGATGAAACACGACAGAGGACATTTCCCATTCCTTTGCTGTGATTCCAGTGTTGTTAGTGTGTGATGCAATCGCTGTTGCAAAAACAGTTGTTGTAGGGATCATGGGAATCTAAGAGCAGTTCAGAAGTGAATGTTACTTGCACAGATCTTCCACATTGAGCTTGTAAGAAATCCTAATTTGAAAGAACTTTGTTCAGACTCTGTGAGATTTTCTCCATAGGAAGGTCTTGTAGAATGCATCACTGATCTTAGTAACTGATAGAAGATGCTTTAGTAACACTGTACAATCCAGACAACAGTGACATCTTTTTCTGCCTCAAAATTTTGTTGACATTGAGTTCTGGCAATCATTCAAACCATAGCTGAGGAATATCATGGAAACATACTTTGTAAATATATAACAATTCAGGAGGCATTTTCAGACACCCATTGAAAATTATCCATATTTTCATCACAGTCATAAGGACCAAATGTCTTTCTTCTGCCTTTAAATGACTTTTCTAACTTTTAGGATAGCCTTGATTTTGGTTTCACAAGGTAAACTTTGTTGTTGCCATATCTTGTTTGGCAGAGATCTCAATGATCCATGCAAGAGACTGTCTGAATTAGAGTAAATTTGAATGTTTATAAATATAAAAGCAAAATGGATATTGTATAGTGATGTTTGTTCTGTGTTTTCCAAAACTTTTCTTTGACAAGTGCTACATTACTTTCATTTAAAGCTTGCTCCTGAAAATATTTACTGTAATTTAAAATTGGGCTTTATGTTACTCCATAATGAAAGGTGCAGGGTGTTCATCTGATGCAGTCAGATGAATGAGTATCTGTCCATTCTGGTTTCTGGATGATGCCTTAAACTCTAGTGCAAGATTTCAATGTATTCATCTTAGCCCAAGTAAACAACCCAACTTTATATTAGGTTTAGTAGCACAGAGGTGAATGTTCCTGTCACTAAAAATATATTTGGTCATTGCACTTAATTCTGGATGGTAAATTCAGCAGTACATAATACATTTTTATAAACTTTGTACACATGTTCCTCTCTGCCCAAGAAAGACAGCTATTGTCTTGTAGGTATTCACCTATATGGCCTGGTCATGTTAACTCCAAAAGGCATCCTATCCTTTCTTCCTTCCATCATGAGATGGTGAAAAAAGGTCCTTAAACATTTAAATTCCAATGAAGTAGTTGATTATCTGATTAAATACAGTATATACCAAACTAAAGCTAATCATACCATTAGAGAAAACAAGAAGAAAGCATGAGATCTTGTGTCTCTAAATTTAACTTCTGCTCGTCTATTATTAGCAAAAAATAAAAGCAGCTGTATCAGGCAGTTAAACAAATCTGATTAATTGGTCATGACAGTACCTGAAATTTGAAATATATTAACAAAGCATTCTCTAAAACTATGTAGAAAAACGTTATCTGAAAACTTCTGCCATGAAGGCAAAGGTTCCACTAAATTTCATGTCTGATGACACTGAAGATCACAATAAATCTTTAACTTTCAGACAACAGAATACTCTTGATCAAGCCCATGATATTTTAGCAGGATCAGGAGATCAGTTTCTGAAATGCCTTTCATTACACAGCTAAATATTTCAGTAAGATGTGTAGCAACAGTAATAGCAGTACCTGAACCTTGAAAAGACTATAGCAGATCTTCCAACTATCATGCCATATCCTTAAGAAGCTGCATTTGTATATATGTTCAGAAACCAAAGAAGCAAAAAAGACAATTTTGTCAGACTTGAAACATTTATTAAGAAATCATGTGCATACCTAAGGACGTGTTTTCATTCATCCTATTCAACATACAAATGAACAGTACAATGAACTGTCTTAATCCAGGAACTGACTGCTCATGTCAACAACTTTCTTCATCTGTTTAGGTGAAAGAGTATGAATACAATTGAACATCAACTACAGGTAAACTCAGAGTTCAGAAATGGTCAGAAGAAAATGGATTCACAGTTTTGAAATCTGAAGCTTTTTGTATGTACTTAAGTTTATACATCATATTCATTATAACCCAAAATTCTATCTTGACTGTTTTGTTCCAGTTGTGGAAGATACTAGATTTGAATAGCATATTTTTGACTATAAACTAACTTTTCTTCCACTTACTTGACACATCAAGGACAAATGTTTGTTTATTGGCTATATCATGCTGAGGACACACTAAGGTAGACAACCCTGGCTCACTTGGGTTGGAATGAGAGAAATATCAAAAAGTCTTAGATATCAACCACAGATTGGGAGACTGGTTGGAAGGCTTCATTTGGTTAAGTAGTAGTCAAGTCTAAAATTAATGATGATTCCAGATCAGCTTGTAAATCTTAACAATTGATTCTTGATCCAGTCTGTGAGAGAGGTTTGGTACATTTTGAAATTCCTATTTAAAAAGCATTTCTGGCAATGAACCATCACTTTATGTTTGATGAATGAAATTGGCTTTTAAGTCAGCTATCTTCAGATCCATCAAATGCCACATATGATATTTGTCTTTATGCCCAAATAAAAAATATATATTACAAACATTGCACAATATTGGCTTCCAAAATATTTACTTTGGTTATCAAAGCACCTTAAATAATATTTTACCTCTGTTAATTCATAGTCTCCATTTTCAGAGCTAAGTCAATGAAATCTGGACCTTTTATTATAAATATACAACCGTGTATTAAGACAGTTTGTTGATGGAGACAGAGTTAGAACTGCCACTGCAAATCCTAATGCATCGTCTCGAAGCAGTTACCAGAGAGAGCCTCCAATTTTACTTCACGAATTTACAGTTATACTCAGTGTCAAACTACAATGAAAACTTTCAAACAATAAATTTCACCATCTTTTCCATTTCGTTGTCTGTATTGAAAGTTTGCAAACCCTAAATCTGACATTGATATCACAAATATTACAGAAATATGATGTACTCTCAAACCATTGCAACTGCTGTTTTTTTTTTCTTTTATATTTTTCATTACAACATTATTTAGTACTTTCTGATCACTCTCATCACCTAAACTAAGTTTCTTAAGAAAAAGATTGCCTTTGTTCTTTCAGCAATTGTTCAGTATAGCAGAGGACTTGTTGAGGACAGCTTCCCAGAACAGCAGGCTGTGTCTACAGAGAACTCAATCAGGCTGGCTCATATTGGGAGCCCTCATGGCTCTAGGTAATGACATATAAGGTCTACACAAGAAAATATTTGATAGTTGCAAGATTAAAATACTTTGAGTAAGTCATAATGATGTTACTTAACACTGTCAACCTCTGGGAAGCCCAGAGTGCAATTTTTTGTAGCATGTATTCAAAGATATAAATTTATAGATTGTATTTTATTACTATGATTCAAAATTGATTGCAAACATTGACAGTTTCAGCAGAGTATCTTGTTTGTATTTGCAGGAGAAACCTTTGTCTTTAATATTGTTAAAGAATTAGAGTATGGGGCTAATTTTGCTGGTAAATTGTGACATGACAGAACCATCATGCTGGTTGGCAGAAATAAACTGTTTGAAATTTTGAATCTAAAGTATTGAATTAATCTATTGGTTTTAGGAAAGGAGATAAGGTTCTTTGATCACTGAGATTTACACAATCATATTAGTATTTGCTTGATTGGTTAATAGCATATATCAAATACTATCTATCTTTCTCTTTTACTAGGACCACCTGTAGTAAAGGGCCACCTGCCTCGAATGTTATCCCTGTGGAGGAATGCTTTCCCCAGGTCTGTGAAAGAGCTAGAATCAGAGAAGGTTCGAGGGGATGCCTTCACCTGGCAGGTTACCCTTGAAGGAAGGGCTGGAGCTCTGGGCTGTAAGTTAAATTTTATTTGGTTAGCAACTCATTTACTCTACTAGGATAATCTCAACAGCCCATATTATGGCTTGCCATTGTTTTAGGGTACTTTTGATTTCATGTTCTGTGGTCAGAAGTAAATTACTGGAGATAATGTTTGAAAATGCTGGATATTTATCAATTGCTGGACATATTCTACAAAATAAATATTAACCAAATATGGTCTTGAGTAGTTGTAAATGTATGCAGATTTCCACAGTGAAACCAACAAATTTCAAGACAGGGAATGGTTGGTTATGTGTTGATATAAAGTCCATCCATGTATCAAACTAAAAAGCAGCAGATTATGATTCAGATTGACTGATATTACTTTATTTGCTACACTGTTTTAAATGCTGGAAATTTTGTTTCCCCATGCAGGAAACTTTTTTGAACATTCTGGATGATCTAATCAGTCTGACATGTAGTTCTAGCAATATTTGTTATTTTTCTAAACTTTTAAAATTTGTTTGGCTGTTGGTGTGCAGTGAGGGCATACATGTTTTAGAGACACACATAACATAATAAAATGTTTTATGGAATCAGTTTATTGCAAAGTAATTGCTAAGGGAGTATTGTTATGTGTGTGTATATGTATATATATATATATATATATATATATATATATATATATATATATATATATATATATATATATATATTATTAATTTTCATTATGGTTGTGGGTTTGAAATTTAAGATGAGGTCATTTTAGTAAACACATTACTTAGTTTCAGGATTAAACATGTTGATGAGATTTGAGTCAGGTCATAGGTTTTCACAAAAAAACAGGCAGACTTAATTCCTGATTGGCTTGCTGCTAAAGTACCTGACATTGTTGATGAAGTCCATTGTGTCTTAGTTCTCTAACAAGAAATAATTGAATGTAAATGAGTTATTCCTAGCATAAACCTCAGTCATAGAGTCAGATAGTGGTGTTCAATTCATTTGAAAGGATTTATTTTTTATTTCAATTATTTCATTTGAATGACAAAGTGCTCAGACTTTAGGATTTAGTTACTGTTTTGGAGTTACTTTGAATTCATTTATAGACATTTTGAATTATATTGTGATACATCATGACTATTGGCACATCAGCACAATAGATTAATCTTCATTCAGAATACCACTGGAACTCATTTGGAATAGTTGATACTTTTTCAATTGTGATAGAACTTTAGATCTATTTAGGATTTTATTACCATACTGTAAGTTATTTTTTTTTTAATTTTATACATTAGGGAAATAAATTTTATTTGAACTTTACAAAATGTATTGGTTTTAACTTAAGTTTAAGACCATAGAGTGATAACTGTAAAATCAAAATGATGTCCAGTAGTATTTGCAGTAGCAGTAATTGTGAAAACTTAACAAATACAAATCTGATGTTTCATATCCTCAATAAAGCAAATATAGTCAAACCAATGCAAAGGCAGCCTTTTCCTAAAGATATAACCATGTGTATTTAGAGACCAAAATGTTTCCTTCCACATAGATATTGTGAATATGCATAAAGACCTGTATTAGAGGACAAACATGTCTGAGACCAATGTTTAGGTTCCCATAGAGGGTCTTGTATGACAAGTAACACTGCCATTTTAGAAACATTACTTGAAAGAGAACATTCAGAAGGAGGTGATATTGTGTTAATGAATTTGTTGAGGACATTTAATTCTTCTCTGAATGTTTTTACCAGGTGTAACATTATAAAGGATCTAGACAATTGGCAGCCAATTTTGACATGCAGCTTGCTTGCTTGTTTTGATTATAATGGTATGTGCACATATGTGCATGTGCCAGTTGTTAATGCCTGCACCACAGGGTGATAGTTTTCTTTGGGGAAGGAATAAGAGTTTCATCTCCCAGACGTTAATGCCCTCAAAGAGTGCTGTTAATTTTGCCAACAGCTCATGGTTCAATAAAGTTCCATCAACCCACCCTAGCTGAATTTACCTGAATACTAAAAGACAAATTGCTAAACTTTTAGCCCATATCAGCACACTCCTCAGTGAAAGAGAAGACTCGTTAGCATGCATCAATCAGCGGACTATCTCTGTTCTATTTCTGGGTCTCCAGTCCACATTAGCAGCATGTTATACCACACACCCACATGCCATTCTGCCACAGCATCAGCTAGGGCTTTCCTTGGGTGGGAATAGTCCCAACACACACTTAAGTAGTCTGCAATGGTAGCATTAAATTAGGTGTCAACCAAAGAGTTTATGATGTCAGTCATGATTGGTCAGTGACTATGATGTCACACATCGGGACATATGGCTACTAGATGGGTGGAAATTGTTTCACATTTCCATCTAAGTATGGGAGTTCAGGTGAGGCAAAGGAGAAAAGGGTCCCAGAATCAGGCACAAAGCATAGTAATGGATGTCGAGTACACCCCAAAATGTCAGTCCATACTTAGTTCAGCTTCAGTCCAGTTGTAATAATGCATGGAACCTAATACCAATATTATGTAAGCCACCCGTGCAATTTACCAAATATATTGAGTTTTATAATTTTCCTATCACCTATCAACCAATCATACTAGTATATAGTGTACATACAATATAAGTCCCTAACAAAATTTGATAACTAATATGTCAGAGACATATAATTGTTTTTCAATATTAGGTATAGTGATTTTGAATTTTGACAGTGGTAAAGAAAGGATCAAGTCAGGTATATGGATTAATCGAATGGGAATTCCAAGCCAAAATGGATTCCCAAAATAAAAAGCTATTTAGGCTAGTGGCCCTAAAAAGAACTTTTGTTTTTCTCCCAGATTTCTGCAACTGTCCTAGTTTCATGTTATCACCATGCCTCTTGAATGCCTTGTAACTGTGTAAGGTGGTTTAAAATTCAGTGGCCTTAATGAGTTCAAACATTGGGTGGTTTTGGCAAGCGTCTTGATAGTATCTGCATTGGTGTTTTCCGAAGGCCCACCACTTGGGGGTGGGGTTTTCTGGTTCTAAGAGAGGTGCTAGATCATTTGCTTTGAAAGGCAGTTACAGAATTCAGTTAAGTAAAAATGTCCTAAATTATGACATTTAATATTGAAGATTCACTTGTGCAAAATAAGCATTAAATAAGGATATTGAAAATTTGCTTATATTTATTTTTTGCAATTATTACCACAAACAAATTTCTTATTTCAAGAATATTCAAGATTAGGCACTCTGGTACATTCTTTTAGGCCTTCTGTCACATTCTTATCATTGTTGACTTGTATGTACATTAAATTTTCCAACACATATTACAGCCATGATCAGCTTCCTTATGTATTGTCGTGAGCTGGTGACAGAGGACATTAGACGACGTTTGCTGGCTCCACTTGAATGTGCCCTAACCATGTTGAATCAGTAAGTACCACAAATATTAATTTAGAACAAACACTGTAAAGTGTCAAATTCTTCTGAAACAAACTAGTAACTTATACAAGTACAAATCCTTGAGAAATTGGTGATTTTTGCACTAGAAAAGACACTGTGAAGTGTTGAAGTTTTCTCAAAAAAATTAGTCACTTATACAAATTCCAAACTGACTTCTGTTGTTCTCACTCTAGAATAGACATCGTGAAGTGTTCAAGTCTTCTTAAACTAACAAGTGTCTTAGATATTTTTGTGATTCTTACATTAGAACAGACACTGTGAAGCATTAGTCTTTTCAAACCAACAAATATCTTATCCAAGTCCAAAGCTTAGAGATTTTTGTGAATTAAAATTACACTTCTACAACTGGTATGCTAATTAGATCATGGAGACAATTTGAGAAAAGGAAAACATCACTGATGAAGATTAATGTTCTGTATTATTAGACCTTTAAACCTCATCAGCCAAGTCAGTTCATGCTGACTGGATAATTGTAGCACTTGCGCAAGCAAATATGTGAGAAAAAAATGGAAATTATCTTTGGCTTTGAGAAAATCTGGACTTGTTTAAATCTGCAATTTCAGGATTATATTTTACCTAACAGATGTTTGTATGTGCCAGGAGACTATTGACATGATGTAGATTCAACAGCTTTGTCCAAAATCAGTGAAATTAGAGCTTTAACATTATGCTGTAATTAAGTGTATATACGTAATTTTTTAATTAGTAATTGTGCTTTGAGCAATAGTTCTTAATGTCTTGCTGTTCTTTTGGATTACAAATGTATGAATAAAATAAGATTTACTTTCAAAAGGATTTTAATTTTTTTATAACACTTTCACTTAAATGAAATATCAGTTTGAATAAGTAATAAATCTAATTTCCATATACTAGTATCATTTATTATTCTTTCTTTCTTTTACAGCATTTCTAATTTTTGGAAACATTGTACTTTATTTTTTTCTCTCTATTCTTACTTATGTGATGCAATGATATATGTTTTATAACAAAATATTTTTAAAGGGTTAAAATAAAAGTCACAATATTATATTACCTGGTTACAGTAGTTATGTTCATTTGTCAAATAGCTTAGCTTTGTTGATCTTAAGGAATGTATCAATCAGAAAATGGGGAGGGGCATTTTGCATCACATGTAAATTTTTTATTGGGTTTTTAAAGTCATGGTTCAGAGCAACAGTGAAACTCAAACAAAGTGGTAACAAGTGAAATATTTTGATATGACCTTGTGTAATTAAATCTTATCATGTATTTTCAGTTTGTCTCACACTTGGTAATGTTACCAGTCTGACAAAGATACTTTGTTACCACTTCCTTCTTCCAAACATTTTTAGAAACTTGTTAATACTTAGCTAGATGGTTTATGCTATATTCCCAGTGTCATTAGCAGATGGCAGCAGCATGGTTAGCATGTGCATTAGAAACTGTATGCCTTTTAAGCCATCATCGCATGTACTGTTGCCGCTACAGTCGTGAAAGTTGTTATGTGCTCACATCATGAAGACCATGCTAAAAGTATCTCGATGTTATTTTTCACTCTTCCTCCTTTTCAGTATTTAAGCTGGGCAACATGGGCACAGCAGCCTACCTCAATCTCTCTGTTACTGTTACCTACTTTTCAATTAACATTGATTATTTATGGTTTTGATAATTATTTAAGTTTCTTGGACCCTGTTGCTCATTCAGTCAGCAAAATGGACATGAGAATACATCCTTGGAAGTACAGCATAATTATTTCAAAACAAAAAAGTAAACTTGATGTATGTCATTCACATGATTTATCTTCATTATCACTTATCTTGATATTTTGTGAGTGTTCACAATATGGGACTCTTAAGTGCAAGCAGTTTTGTTGTCTTAGTTTCTTTTTTTTTAATGCTCATCCAAGATCATAGCTGTGGCATTTAGGCTTACCTTTCTCTGTCCATTTGTTTTCTCAATTTTTACATTTATGTCAGTCTCTGAAGCACTGTGAGTGGGGTATCAATCACAAATAATTAAATAAGTGCTTTTTTATTATATACTCAAATCTGTTGATAATTTTATTCATGACTTGCATGAATATATCAAGCACTTTGGATGATGTTATGATGTAAAATGTTGGATGATGCCATGTCACAATATGCATCCATATCAATATCCATTTATCAATGACATATGTAGAAGTGTTATTTAGGTACCTACTCAGTTCAGTCTGTGAAAAAAATTAGAGAACATAAAGCATAATTTACCCCTTTCTTTTTGCAGTTGGTGTGATTTGGATTGGAAAAGTTCTGTTATGTTTTCCATTCTCAGGGAGCTTAATTCAGCTTTTATGTATAAATCATAACCAGTTGGGATTTTGTCTTAAATAATGCCTTAATAACAGTTGTTTTTGGAAAACAGATGCCACAAGACATTGACTTTATACTGACCTAAATTTGAAACCTAACAACTGACAGACAGACAGACATACAAACAGACCCCCTTTGAAAATTTTAATAACATGGAGCTGGAGATTAAATATAAAGTGGAATAAACTATTTTCCTGGAAATATAAGATTTACCATAAAATCATGTTATTTCATTTGCTTCAGCTTGCCCAGCATCTTCAAGCTGTATGGATCCCACCTGAAGGCCTGTGGTGCCATGGTGCGGTTCAGGCTCTATGATGTACTGCTTCTCTTGCCCCCTCAGACGTATGAAGGTAAAGTATTTTAATGCTTGTTCTGTTTGCTTTAGCTTATACAGTGACACATCTTGAGAATAACTACCCTGAAAACACATTGCTCTGACCGTCATTCAGAAACTTTTATCCAGAATACTTAGATCCAAGATGTATAGAAAGAAATATAAGATTTAAATGTAAAAAATTATATTTTGGAACATATGACTGTTTCATAACTGAATCACAAAATTTGCTGGCAGATAATTTCATAGACATAATGTACATAAAATATGTCAGCTTTATGAATGTGCACATCTTATCAGAACACAAGGACACAGAACTTATCAAATAAAAACAAATCGTTTGACAGACTTCATTGAGGCAGACAATTGTAAAGTTAAATTTACTGCATATACATTACATATGGGTATGTGTGTAATTTTTGGTTTGTTTTGACATATTTGTAAGGACAAAGGGAAGTGTTTTAAGCAGAATTGGTCACCCTTGTGTTTTAATTCTTTCACGAGCTTTCTGACAAACTATTACTGATTGTTATCTTTCATAATCAGTTTTTTCCTTTGTCAACACAGGAACATATACCAGCCTACTTAGAGAACTTGTAGCAGAATTCACACTGACTGATAACCCAGCCAATACTACAACATCATTGTTACGTTCCATGTGCCATGTGGATGACAGCGTAATCCTGGGATCATGGCTGCAAGAAACTGACCACAAGGCAGTCGAAGACCAGGTACCTCTCAGCTAGCAGTTTCTTATTTACACTTGGGGAATATGGCTGAAAGTGAATTCTCAGAAACCTTGAAATATTTTAATCTTTTTACAACTTGACTGGTTTACATTTATCATACATTAGAATGCTGGACATATTGATAAAATGAATCCCAAGTTCCCATGCATCCCAGGACCATTCCTTCAACCTTGTTTCACCATTGTTTTGGGATTTATGGTTGGTCAAGTGGATTAGAGTGCTGGTGCATGAGAGCTGGGTTGATGGGTGCCATTACTTGTAACAAGAGTTCAATTCATGCTTTAAATTAGTTATAACTCTAGACTGTTCAATTATATTTGTGTATTTCTGTATAAATTTCTTTCATATAATCAGATACTCAATATAATCAGTATAATCAGTAATGCCATATATACAGTGGGGATCCAAGGAAAAGTGCTACTCTCTATTGGTAATATATTTATATATATATATATATATATATATATATATATATATATATATATATATATATATATATATATATATATATATATATATGAATGAATGAAAAACCATATGTTTAATTGGTTATTGAGTTATGACACATCATAGATTTAGAAATTTAGGGGATGAGAGAAGAAGGCCTAAATACTGTTTCAAATTTGGCAGCACTTAATAAAACCAATCAGTGTTGCTCCATTTCTAATTTATAGACAGGGTGAGTTTCACCTATACTTTTAATAATTTAATCACTGGGCCTCTTGGATCATTGTTTGTACTTTATATGTTTTCTAAGGAAATTTGGCAGCAGAATGACATATTTTTTGGAATTTTTTTTACTTTTAATTCAATTTGTTCTAAGAATACAAATCATATAGCAAATAAAAGTCTTTTCAAGTGCACTGGATCCAGAAAGAATCATGTTTATCAGGGATTGATTAAGATAAATCCAATAAACTGACTACAAACAGTGCAAAACTAGTATCTAACTAGCCTGAGCACTTTCGACTCTTAATGAGTCTTTTTCAAAGGCTAATAGAAAACAGAGACAAGACAAAAGTTGAAAGTGCTCAGGCTATTTAGGAACTAGTTTTGCACTGTTTTTAGTCAGTTTATATATATATATATATATATATATATATATATAAACTGACTAAAAACAGTGCAAAACTATATATATATATATATATATATATAGTTTTGCACTGTTTGTAGTCAGTTTATATATATATATATATATATATATATATATATATATATATATATATATATATATATATATATATATATGTATGTATGTATGTCCATTATCTGATTTAGAATGAATGTCCATGAGGCAAAATAATTAAGGTTTCATGTTGTTTTAGGTCATCGTTTCAAAAGCTCCACTATTTATGAAATTGTTGCACCAATTATATGTCTTCCAGCAAGTGACACTTGGAGACAAACTTTCTTCTCTCAAAATTTACAGTCTCATTTCAGTAATTTTCAAATGCATATCTTTAAAAAAATGTGCATGGTGATGGTACCCAAATTCAGTACAAGTCATTTAAGGAATTTTACTTTGCAGGATTCATTTTGCAATGCTTTTTTTGTGAATTTTTTTGTGATTGTGAGTCCTTTGGATTTATTGATGGAATGTAAAAAAAAAAATAGAAAACCTTTGTAATCTCTGGTCAAAAAAAAATAATTGCCATTGCCCACTCTCTATTAAATATTAATATGTAACATAAATCTTTTAATCTCAGATGATATTTAAATGTTTTGTGTCAATACTAGTTACATTTCATTGTAGTTTGAACCTAATCGTAGACTGGAAAAAGAATTAGTGAGTATATCAATCAGAGGTCGGACTTTGCCTGATGTTTTTCTGTGTTAGATATGTTATAGAAATTGTGCTCTCATTTTTATACTGAATCTGCCCACTTACAAAACAACTAGGTGATCAAAGTTGTTTTGGGTTTTTTGATAATTCTGCCTTCCATAAGGAATTTCAGAATAATTATCATTTTGAAAGTTGGTGATATTTTAACTTCTTTCCTTTATTATAATAAAATAAGTTGTAATTTCTTTTGAATGACTATGGCATAATATTCATTCTCTATTACCAATATTCTTTTTATTGCTAATAATAGTAACAGACTGTATGGTCTCATTAAAATTAGTAGCACAGTAGCTCACTTTTATTGAGGGAAAAGCAACTAAAATTTAGATACATAGTTGAAATAATAGCAGCAAATACAAGTCAAAGGAGATCATGTTAATAAGTCCTTGAATAATCTTTCAAATATTGGTATAAATTTTAGAATAATATAAACATTACTTGGAGGGCCTGTTTAGTGAAAGAGACTATGTCTATCATTATCTCTGGACTTATGTTTCTTCCACTGTTATGTAAATTACTTTAGTCCTCCAAGCATTCAGTATACTTAATGCTTTAATTTGTCAATGCTTTAATTTGTCACATCACCTTGAATATACATACTTGATTTGTTTGTATCAACTAAATTACATTTTTCCTGCAACTTAACAAAGAACTTACAAGTTACCTTAATGACTATAAGTCTTGGGACACAAAAAAATTATATTGAAAATTTATGCCATTTTTGGTGTTTAAACACTTATTAACGTTAAAAAAACCTAGACAAAATTGGCAAGATTGCCATACTGCACAAAAGTGACCAGCTCTTCTTCATTTACTACGCTAGTAAACTCTTATAAACTGCTATTTTTGTTTTTTGGTTCATGTGCATATTTTCCAATTTTTCCAGTGTGAAATAAAATAAAGGTAAATAATAGCTTTAATATTATATCGGTACTCTGATAACCTGTACAAATGAGTATTTACACAGTGCAAATTGTAAATCCCAGTTTATTCCAAAAAATACTAGAATGCATATTTTGCTTTATTCATCATTTTTACCAAGTCTCATTCTTCCAAATCACATTTCAAAATGATGTGAATTGCTCTTATTTATTTTGACCCACGAGCTCAAGAGTTACCATTTTTAAGAGATATAAACAATCCAACTATGTGATGGAAATGATATGAAATGACACACATATTTAATTATACAAGTCCATAACTAGCATACAGTATATTCACAAAACTAATCATAATTGACACATTTTAGTTTTATGTTTCGGTTTACTGTAACCTAGATTCATAACTTTCAACACAGTATTCATTCCACTTATGACTTTGGGCATTTGGCCATTTCATTGTTTCCTTTTTTGTTTATAATCAGCAGATTTGTGTTTTGTTTTCTGACAGAGACAAAGTAATTGTTAGGACCATGAAACTGGCTTGGGAAAAGGGGGATTATTATGCCAGTTTTACAACATTACTCCACACAAATTAACTGTTGCAAAATCAAAAGTGGTTTGAGCAGGATGAGATGCCCTGCACAATAGAGGTACTATATTTGGTGGCCTAAAATTGTATTGGACTGACAAACCATTGATGTCAGTATCATTAACAATTAAGGTATGAACTCTTGCTTGGTTGAGTAGCACAGTTACCATAGCCAAGTAAACATGTACTTATTTATAGTCACTTACATCAAAGCAAACTGTAAGTGTTTAAAGTATACAGTTATGTTCAAAGCATTATTTTTTAAACTTCTTTATTTTATTACGGAAGTTAGCACAATTGTGCCCTTAATTCAAATCCAAGAGATGTACTTCATTTAGTTTAAGTCAAAATCTTCATTCTACATGCAGTGATGTAAACATGCTAACTAAATGTAAGCATTAAACCAAACACTATTGTTCTTTATTCTTGTCTCACTGGGAACACAGTTTTAATGAGTTAGGTATTTACCTTTTTAATGCAATACAAAAATAATTACTATCACATTGATACAATATTCTAATACAATAATGCTTGAACAAAGAATAACAAAACTGAAGACAAAAGGTATAGGTTACTGCTGTGAATGCTTACAGTGACCCACTAATGCTCAACTCTTGTCATTGGTCGAATTAAGTAAATTTGAATTGGGTAGAAATGATGAGGAAACAGTGGACAATTAAATATTTTCATTTGAATTTTTAAACAAATTTTATCAATTTATAACTTTCTCATGTAATAATTCATTATGTTAAACCCATAACAACCTCATTCATTTTTTAAAAATGTGATTGAGAAAACGGTTGAGTAGAAAAATGTTGAAGGTGTCCCATGACTTTTAATATATAAAAATTTGCTTTAATTTTGTGTCCCAACATTTATAGGTCATTTTAAAAAAATTACTTTTGAAAATAATTTAGAGTGTGCCAAGACTTATAGTGTTCAAAGACTTACAGTCATGATAGAAATTTATATTTAACCATAATGCTGGGTTAGAGCTGAATCTGAGATATATTTATATGAAACAAAACTTACATTTATATCCTTCAAATTCAAAGCAGTATTATGTCTCTGCAATTTGGAGAAATAAGCCACATGTTAAAAATAAAATCATGCAACAATGCTTGTATTTTTTCATTTCAGACTTTAGTTTAAAAACGTTTCATAGATAGGAAAAAAATTAACACATATATTTAAGACATTAAATATTGGAACAGTATTTCAACCTTTTTCAATAAAAGCCAACAAGGTTCTGCTATTTTGTGTCACTGTAAGATTAAAGATAAAAGCTAAGGAAAGAAGGAGACAAATAGGAAAGAAAAGGATGTGTTGTTTATATACAATTTTCTAAACATAGCATATGAAAAATTACATGAAAAATTTGGCATTTCAGCAAAAGCAAATCCCCTAATGATGCATATATACTTGTTACAAAAGACTCCACCAAAGTATCCCTTTCAAAAAGTATCAGATTCTATCTTCCCTAACAGGTAATTTTTGTTACAAGTATTGTGTCTTTGCATGCTGAAGATGTGCAGGTTCAATCAACAGCCAGGGAATTTAGAGTCTTGACAGAGAGTAAATAGATACTTTTTGATTCTATTAACTCTTTGTACTATAAACAGTCTTTAGTAAAAAATTTTGCTGTAATTTTCCACATTAAAATTAAAACAACAACCTCTTTGAAATGTGATTATTGAGGGCCATGTAGAACTAAACAAGACATCCAGATGAATAATTGTTTTCTTAATTTATGGTACTGTACATTTTAGGGTATTATAGCAAGATAAGATTAAGGGAAATATCTCTTTCAACCCCAATAGTCAGTTTCCCGGCCCACTTTGGATTACTTCTTCCACAAACATGATACGTAAAGAAAATAAACATTGTAGAGATTGGTCAATTAAAATTGTGCATTTTTCTGGTGTTTAAATTTTCTGTATCTTAGATTGCTGTCCTGCCATTATGCAGAAAGAGAGCCTAGTTGTGTAGTAGGCGGGATTTCCATATTTGCCTTATACTTGCATTCCAGAGAAATGTAGATCTAACATGCATTATACGTTGTCTTGAAAAACTTGATTCTCAGTGCATGTAGAATGTAATGCTACCATTGTTAATACATGGAGTTGAATAGACAGAACAGCTTATACATTTCACAGTATTTCTGAATGTTAAACACCTTGAGTATGTTTCATATTAACACTGTTATTGATAATCAATCTCAGAGATTGATCAAATCATGCCATTCAGAATTGTAGCAAGTCATCTTGGATTGTTCTTTATAGATTTGTAATAACTGATGTTAGACTTGCAAGAATGTTAATTGTAGAGTTCATTCACTATTGTGGTGCCATTGCAGCTCATTTGGTAGAGTATCGGACTTGTAATCCAAGGGTTGCAGGATCAATACTTATATGCTCATTTTGTTTCCTCCAATAACTTTACATTTTCAGAACTGTTCAATATTCCCTGATATTAAAAACACCTTCATACTGCACTTTTCGCGCTTGATGCACGTTTGCGCACGGTACAGCATGAACTTAAAATGTCTGTGGGAGGAGTTATATTTGCATGAATACTGTTATTGTGCATTGAAGGAATCTACAATTGTGAACTTTATTATTTTAATAATAAAATAATAAATTTTATTATTAAATATATCTGGTTGTGAATTTTATTATCAAGTCTTTGGTAATGAAACAAAAATGAGTATATAATAAAAAGGTTACTGCATTTGAATGGAAAAATATGAATTCTTTTTTTTTGAATGGATATACTTCACTCCCAAAGTCATGCAGTATAGCCATCCAAAAAACTTGTTTATCTTTTCCCATACAAATGCAGTAACCTATAAATACTATCTACCAGTTGGCTGCCTCAGAGTGATCTTAGGAAAGACTTTGATCCAATGTTTTCATCATTATATCGCTAATAATATGGTAAAAGTGCCATTAAAACTGAGAAAACAGAAGAAAAAATTCATTTTGCAATTGAAGCATACTAATACCTGTCTGGAGATTTTAAGTCATGTAAGTGATACTTCTTTGATTGTGTCAATTATTTTATTAAAGTTATGAAATGAGACTGTAAATTCTGTATAAACAAAAAGGTTTTTATTGCAACAATAAGAAAATGATTTTTTACAAGTTGATTTGTTTTTCACTTCTTTTTTGTGGATCATACTATTTGAATTTTATATATCATTAGAATGTGGATGATGCTTCTTGAATGTCATGGAGTTTTGCTTACATATCATGGATTTGTTTTTTTATACATATTTTGCTGCAATATGGCATGGCACTAATACTTTGAACCCTGTAATGATTGTACTATAAATGTTGGAAATAGGTGTTTACACATAAATTTCAAGTCACTAATCAAATTTCAAACTGGCATATCCAGTCAGGCAAGCTTGCCTGTTACCTAACAGAACATTGTTCTGCACACTCAGCAGTTTCAGAGCCAATGAAGGAAATGATACAGTCTTTTATCCATCTTTGCTGGACAATGTTCATCAATCCATTTTGTTCCATGTCATCCCTTTGCATCTTAACCAGAAGAAACTGTGTTTTCAGTACGTGCCTTTTTGTGGATAAACAAGTCCCTTGCCTTAGGATGTGAAATCAGTTCACCAATAAGAGAGCAAATAATGTGACCCGTTAGATACTCAATAAGGTGATATACAGGTATAGACTCAAAATTTAAATTTGCATGCAATGTTTGAATTGCAGAAACTTAAATCTGACATGTGTTATTGTGTACTGAGGCCACTGTGTTTATTCCTAACAGTCTCTGAATATAAATATACTGAGTGATCTGATTGGGTCGGGTATTTTTCCAGCTGTATACAGTCATATAGCAGAGCTGTAGATACATTGCCAGAGGTGTTAATGGTTGATGTGGAGCAAAGTGGATTATTGACCCATGGCTGGCAAAGAGATGTCTTATTTAACCACCATGTTTTCCAGTCATATTGACTCTGGTTAGATCATGTACATTGGTGTAGCCTGTTGGCTTAGGGTTGAGTGTGTCACATGTAAACATGTTGGATCTTACTCTGTTTTGTTTATAGCAATGAATAAGGCATTGTTTAGTTGCCAAGATGGGTTTTAGCATGATTTTTGTACAAAATAATCGTAGAGGAGTTGAATGTTAGATTTGCCTGTAATAATATTGTATGAAATTTAGAGAGAGAGGGGGGACCTTACATTTAGGAATATGCTGTATGGTTTCTGGAAATTGCAACAACTTTGTGCTTGGCATGAAAAATGTTTTTTTAATTAGATTTTAAACTGAAAATATACAGAAAATGTATTTTGAAGCTGCATCACATTTTGCGAAATATAAAAATATATACATATATTTGAAGTCAACAGACAAGGGTACATTGCACTAATTATCTGTAACAGTAGTGTGTTACTTCAATTTCATTATTGCTGTAAAATTTATACTAGTTTAACCAGATTTTTAAAAAATCAAGCTATGCATGCTTCAAAAAGAATTTTGTGCATGTAAAAAATAAGGGACAAAGCTATACATCCATCAATTTCAAGCTGATGTAGTTCTAGTGATGATAGCAATAGAAAAAAGTTGTATCTTCAGATGGAACCAAATTATAATATCATCGTAATCGCTTTAAATTACATTTTGTTCTATTTTATTTTATTGATCATAATTGGTTTTGTCTTTTTATTGGGCATTAAATTCACTTTAATGTACAGTGTTGCATACTGAGCATGGGTTCATGAGGTTTCCTCTAATGTATTGGTTGACCCTGTGTGCACCCCTGGGCAATACACTAGTTTTTCAGAAGTGTGTGTCCATCCATGTATCTTGGATTTTTAAAAAATTATATTGGCTACATCACCTGCACTAACCCAGGCTTAAAAGAACATGACTGGGAAAGTGAGGACTTGTAAAAAAAATTTCAATGTCAACTCATTTGCTTTGACATTGCTTCTTTGAATGGAACAGTTTTTCTGTTGGGCAGTTGGCAAGCTTGATTGACAGGGTATGCCTTGCTGAAGCTTTTGTAGTAATGGGAAATCTATGAGTTCATAAAGACTTGTATCCATGATATCATCATTCTTGATTTTAAATTGTCATGGGTACAGCAAATATGTGATAATCATATCCCAAGAAAATTATTGAGCTTTAGGGAAGCTTTAGGGAAGGGTGAAAGTCTAAAAGTTGGCTGTATCTTTTTTGCTTTACACAGTTTTTTTTTATTAGCAACATACACAAAATATAGATTTTATTTATGGTAGTAATGAAAACACTCAGATTCGATACTTAAATTTGTGAGGTTTCTATCCAGAAAAATGTGTTATAATGTCATGCAGGTGAGAAATAGTGTCTCATTTAACTCCGTTTTATTTTAAAATGTAAAATCTTTGATGAAAAACTTGTATATTTAGATTTATAAGTATAGGGAATGAATGTAATGCTCTTATCATAGTGCTACAAAATATTTAACTTAAAGAATGAATTTTAAAAATGCCAAATGACAGAAAAATTAATTTTGGAAGAATCGGCATTAATATCTGGACATTTTACAAATTGTTACTCTTCTCTCTGTCTGGATAATTTGTCTAATGAAAAATTCCAAAATATTTTGTATGAAAAATATCTTTATTGTCAGAATTGTGTATCAGTGTGCTGAGCAAGTGACTTGAAGTGTCCAGATTGGTAAACTAGATTGCTTTATATCCTAGATTATCAATAAAGAACACATTCTTTATGTTTCAGTGTTTTCTTTCACAAAGGTTTCTGGTGATTGTTTTTCTTTTATTTGTTAAACTGTGTTACTGTGTACTGCCATTGATAATATGTCTCATTCAACTTATGAATATGAGTAAGTTCTAATGTCACTCTTGTTTCATAGCATAAAAATCATCTTTGACAACAGAATGTATCACCAAAGTAATATATATCTATATTCCTATTATCTTATCGCATAAAATCTGAAAGATAATTCTTATTTTCCATCAAAATTTGCTTTAAGTGATCTCTGCTGTACAATTCCAAGCATAGCGATGATTGCAATGAAAATCCACATCATTTAGATTGATTCATGGAGTTGATTGCAGAATACCATTATCTGTACTGTGATTATGGGTAAAAATATACAGCCTTTTTTTGCTGCTTATTGACAACACTTGTGGTAAACCATTTGATAGGTATGGCAAGCAAAACAGTTTCATGGCATGACAGTTGACTTCAAAATGTACCTATGTTTTTTAATGCAGTTAAATTATTCCCTAGTTTATGTTTCAGCCTAAAATGTTGAAATTTTTTTATGGCTTTTAATAAGAAATTGTCTAGAAAGTTTGTATAACAACATTATTAAATGTTTGTGAAAGTGTGATATTGGGAAAGTTGGAGGGTATGATAATTCAGGTCACTTATGGTATTATTATTGATTTTTATGCAATACAATACGTCTTTTTTATCTTGACTTTTTTATGCATGAAAACTATCTCATATTGATTTGCTTGATCAAATGATGAATGTAAAAGACGTATTTCATAATGCATGGTCGGGTCTGCACGTACCTGGATGAACATTGTATCACTGGCATGAATTACTAGCAAGTGCATGATACAATTAGTGAGCAATGTAGCTCATGATAAAGCTAAATTTCACATACATGAGAACAGACCATAAAAATATTCACTTGGATTATTGAGATATCAAAATGCAGTCAGAAAGCCAGACAATGCATTAATATGGAAAAATTCTGCAAAATCAATAATAAATGAATGTACTTTGAGCTCTGACTGCCAGAAAACAACTGATCATTAAATTTTACTTACCAAAGTGTCATTAAATATCTATAAAGATGAAAATTATAAAGTTTTTTCTTAAATAAAGAAAATGGATCAAAATATGATCTATTAAATCAGATATCTTTTGTTCAATCATTTTTTTTCCAGTAATGTAAGTAAAATTTGCCAGAAATGGAAGTAAGAACAGAAACTTATGTACTTAGTGTGTCCCAGGAGTATTGATCCTTGAAAGGTGTTACTAGTCTTGGAATAAGAGTGTAGGCTGCCAATCACAGCCAAAGGTACACTTTCAATACTAGATTTGGTCAGTTCAAAGAAAGTTAATAATAATAATGATGATACTAATAATTATAATAATTCTTTATTTATCACAGGTACCTCAGTTGGAAGACAGATATATCCTGTCTCCATTGAGGCCCTCAGAATATATAAAAATGGATGAAGGGAAAACAAAATTATATCAGAACATTTTTGTTTGGGACTTGGAATATTATGAAAATCCTTTCAACTGGAAACTGAAAATTGTACCAATTTCCTGAAAAAGTTCATAAAAGTTAGTTTGAATAATTATATAAGTGCAGGAGTTCTTTTATTTGACAAATGTTATATCAACATATATTTTATTCTCTTTAACATACTGTTTACCTCATTATTATTTAAGCATGGGAAAGGGGATATATGTATTTTTTGTCCTGAATTTGGTTTTTTTGTCTTGTTTCAGCTGCAACCAAATAGTGCATCAGGTTCTGGAGCATTGGAACATGACCCACACTCTCTCTTCCAAAGATGTCCACCTGTAAGTGTCACTTATGCTAAAACATCCCATGCACAGTCATCTATAGAGATGAAATACACTTTGAATTTTATATCATTTATGTAAAAAAATCCTTTTCAAATGGTTAGAAACATTTTTATTTCAACTTCTTGGATTTCACTTATTAAGTTTTCATTGCTCATAGGCACAGTAAAGCCTTAAGCCCAATCAAGACTAAATTGTTTTTACACCGGCAGCCTGTTTTTGTAACTTGACAAATATAAAGTTTTAGCTAGCCGGTATCATTGCAAATTTGTTCAAATTAAACACCAAGTCCTACAAGAAAAAATGCACCAAAAGTGGTGCCAAATAATGAACATGGCATGTTTTTAATCTTTAATTTGATACACTTGCACCAACAAATCATTAAATGTTGGAATTTTTCAGTGTTTGTTTTTTGATGAAAATGAGCAAATTTGATCCAGTGAAATTCTTTGAGGAGAATAAGAAAGTGACAAAGGAGACTATAACAAAAACTTGTTGATGCCAGAGCATTTAGAAGAGAATAGTCATTGTGAAGAAGATGATCTTAGCACAGAAAGATACATTAAGACAGAATTGCAGAACATTGGAAAATGATAAGAACCACAGTCTGTGACACTTTCCCTGTCTTACTAATGTAAGCAAGTCTTGTCCTTCTGTAGTCAGCTGATTGGGAAGAAGGCTTTAGCTACCATAGCAACATTTCACATACCTTCAAAAAATTGTTTGAATGCTCAAAATTTTTGCAAAGAATGAATGTAATCTTGGAGGGACAAAAAGAGAGTAAATTGTCAAGAAGATAATGTGATTTTTGGGGTTTTTTTATGAAAGTAAAGATAAGTAAGAATGTAAATATTTTATTATGCAGTAGAACCATTGTGATCACACCATTGGCTCACTTTTTCAAAGTAAAGGAGGTTATTTGGCCCCATTTTCTTCAACATGGCTGAAACACTGAATATATGTTGAGAGCAAAACATTCACCATGTATTTTTTTGTAGGATGCATTTGCATAGCAGATTTAAAAAAGTTATAATAGTGACTGATAACATTACAGAGTAAGAGAATTTCTCGGAATTGCACAATTGAGAATGACAAAGCCCAAAATTTAGCATTCATTACTACATGCCAACAACATTACTCCAGACACAATATGAAACAAATTAACAAAAAGAAAATTCATAATCTCAAACCACAAAATAAAATGTAATAAAATCAGAATAGCAACCTAGCAGTGTTGACTGTTGTACTTGTTAGACTTCATTATGTGTCTGAACATTTAGCAGAGAAGTGATTTCAATGGACAGATTCTTTTAGACAGTTAATGGCATGAAAAACGGTTCTAGCAGAATAGATAATACATGTAAATTAATGTTAAGAGATATGCCATATCAGAATTTATGAATAAATAGGCAGGAATAGAAAATAGTTTTGTAGGCTGCTGAGAACTTCTCACCATAAGTTGAGGTTATTTACATAAATTCTAAGTTATATGCACATCCTCATATAACTGTGTTTAGAAGATAATACCAACCCTTCAGGCTCTCAAAGAAAAATGTTGCTTCTTGTAAATACAGATATTTAGTGCCTGGCTTGATATTAATAAAATATATGTAATTCTGTTAAATCTTTATTCAGAATGATCCGATCCCAGGACCCCTTCCCTTGGGAGTGTCAGTCATAGACAGCTCGGTGAAATTGTATGGCCTGGTGTTTCCTAATGTTGCCCACAAACACCGCTTTCAGATGCTGCAGCATTTCAACGAGTGTATCAAGCACGCTAAGTCGATACGGCAACAGGCAGTCCAGATGAATATCTTCACTGCTGTACTCTGTGCTCTAAAGGTTGGTTTACTATCTTGTCGTCTCATGCTAAAAATACACACACCTCAAAACAAAAGGAATCATTTTTTGATATTTATTATCTTTAGAATGAATTTATTGCAAAATTTTCTTTGCATGACCTGCTGACATACAGTAGTGAAAATCACCAGTGTTTTGAAATTATATGTTATGGAGACTTGCAGATAAGAATAAATTCTTATATTGTTTCCATATTTAAAAAGTTCAGTGTTTAGAAAAAAAAGTTAAGAATTTTAGAGTAATATATCTCTTTGGGTAATTGTTAGGTGCTAAATGTACCAATTATTCCTGTAGTCTTTGGATATTTTGTAGAGTAGTACATTTCAGAAATAATGTATATTTTTATTAATTAACAATTAAATTTACTTTGAAGTCATGATAAATATGTAGATGAACACTGAATTCATTGCCTCATTAGTGCTCAAAAAGGTAATATATATGAGACTATTGTATATCAAACAGAGAGGTAAGTGTTTAGTCCAGGGTCTCACATTATATATATATTATTCCTACAGTGTGTAAAGTTCATCCTGAAGGTGAACTTTATATCAGAACTTGGAGACCTGTAATAGTAACAAGGTTGGTGTCCTGATTTTCATGTAATGTCTGTGCTAGGGTGTAGTTTGGTACTTCTTAACCTTTCATTTCCAATAAGTAAAAGAAGAATGAAGTAAATTCTGGGGTAGCACATCAGTGCTAGAACCTAACTAGATTTTGCAATCTTGCACACAGCCAATTTAATTAATAATTATAAAGGTACTTAAGTTTTGTTTCTAGTGTTATTTATGGATCATAAGCAGTTATGTAAATATAAAAGGCTATATTTTGTTTCAGAACCTGTCTGACACCAAGACAAACCTAGGTCCAGATGAAGTTAAGAAGGCAGCTTTTAACCTAATATTGGTAAGTCTGTAAACAAACCGGTGTGTATAGATATTTCTTGCTCTTGTTTGAAATTTTTTTCTAATTTCTTTGGTATTTTAGACTTAATCAGTTTTGATTGTATTCATCACTAATATTTTATGGCAAAAGTGTTGAAAGTACAGTGGTCTCATTTTTATACTACCACCCCTTCTGCACCAGGAAAGTGGCCGTATGTGACTGAAGGCCTTTCCAGGGAGGACCATATTTATGAAATGTATTTGTATGTATATGTCTTGTGTTTATAGCAAGAAATCAACATAAAACTTTAAGCAGTTATTTTCATCTTCATCTAAAAGTAGCATTAATTATTAAAATGTTCTTATTGTATTCAAACCAGACTTATTTCAAGGTAAACATAAATTAATAGTTCTTATTCTTAGGCATGAAATGTGAGTTGGGTATTGTTGGCATGCTCATTGCAAAACCATTCAAAACCATTATTTAAATATAGGTACATTGTTTTGTATTTAAAATAATTCTTTTTCATTTACTACATTTTTCCACTGCCACAGAACATTTTTTTCTCTTATGATGTTGTTTATTTGAGTCTACCCTACACAAAACTTGTTATCAAGTGAACTCTCCCCATTGTCAACAAGTCAGATAACTTGTACTTTTCTTTCTGGAGTATTATTTCTCCATTTAGGTGATGATATTAAATGTTTGTAACAATTTATTCCTATGTTGCTTACTGTACAGTATTACAATTTAATTTTGCAGATGAAACTTTTGTATAATAAACAAAATTCCTACTTTATCAAGGATGTAATATGTTTACTGTCACATGATTTTACAGTTTTTGTCAGGTACCCCGTTTTGTTCAAGGTTAATTTCTCTGTTTGTGTAATCCACAAAAGCTACATTTAGCCTATGCTGCCCATGTTATGATCTTGACAATTAAATCCAGTCATAATCATAAAAATGAATTTTAAAAAACCCAAAACGCTTTGTGAAGCCCAAAGCTCTATCAAAACATTCTGACCTCTTTTCCTCTAAACATCAGCATTAATAATACTAGACTTTGTTGTGTATGTACTTTAGCCGGCACTTCTTTGAGTAATGAAAACCTGACACCCAGAAACAAAACATTGGGAAAGATAATTGGATTATTTACCTTACTGTATGAATGAAATACTGGTTCTGGACACACATTATTAATAAAATAAGGGCCACTTGTGAGGCATAACTTTTATATTTTTGCACTAATATTTTGTCCGCTGGTCACATTAGAAAGGTAGCATTTCTTGAGGGGTACATTTCAACAGAAACTTGTTTGTGCCAAGGGATTCTGGCCATAAAAAGTGGGTGACCACTGGGGTGAGGGCGTTGATGAGGGGGAACCACTGTATTTATGTAGTTTAGATATAGTGTCATAAAATGTAAATTTTCAGTTAATATTTACGACTAGGCTGAAATATCTTAGTATAATTGCACAGATAGGCAGATAACAAAGTTTTTTATTATACAACTGTAATATTATATTGTATTGATGTTAGTCAACAGTGAGTCGTATGACATAATGGTATAAAACTTGTAAATATTAGACAGCAGTGTCTTCAGAGGGGTGTGGTTTGCACAGTTCTGTGTCACATAATGACATGCAACTCAGCAGTGTTTCTAATAATGCAGGTGGAATGGTTATCATGAGTTTGTTTGAAGATTTCAAATTTTATAAAAGTTGCTGAACCATACAATTTGCAGCTTGTCATATTATTCTGACATTTAAGTGAGTAATGTGTATATGAAGCAGTTTCTTTGTCTTTCAGGGGGCATTAGGTAGTACGAATCCAATTCTACGATGTGCTGCAGGTGAAGCATTAGGCAGAATGGCACAGGTAGTTCGGGATAGCAAATTCATTGCTGAAATGGCACAATACAGCTTTGACAGGTAGGCTTTGTGACTGCATCCATATCTATATGACTCCATCCATGAATCATTTTGATTTACAAATAATTCTTACGTTACTGTAAAGCTAAGAACCTTTGCAAAAATTATGGTTTGTGGCTGTAGAAGGAACTTTCTTTAATGAACCCACACTCACTAAATTATTACTGAGAAAACTACATGTTGTAGAAAGTCTCAGTAAGCTACTATCCACCCACACAAAATAAATTTACTTTGCTTTTCTTCACCCTTTCCCCAAAGAAATTTAGAAGATTGAATATATGTTTTCTTTTGTCAGGAAATATAATGAGATGGGACAAAATATATATTTAAAGAAATGGAGGCCAATAAAAAGTGATCCTGCATGTGTTTTACTAGAAGTTGTTCCAAGCTACATCTCTTTTCCAGTGATTATTCACAAATTTGTAGAACTGTGGCCCTAAAAATAACAATCATAAAACATGCTCTTAGTTATTATTACAAAGTTGAGAAAAAATTGAATTACACTTCTTTTGACCAATAATGGATTAATAATAGATCATATGAAGTATGTTAATTGAGTCTTATTGCTCATATGTTTGCTTTCAGACTGAAGTCAGCTCGAGATGTGGTGAGCCGAACAGGTAATTCCCTGGCACTCGGCTGTCTGCACAGATATGTTGGTGGTATGGGCTCAGGACAACATCTCAACACCAGTGTCAGTATCCTGTTAGCTCTTGCCCAAGACTTCAATTCACCTGTTGTACAGGTAATACTTTTACCTCATCCATTTTACAGAATATCCAGGCAAATAAATCATCTCAGTGCATACATGTAACTTTGTGTTTTAGCTCAGTTGCCTGTGAGGTCAAGTGTACTTATAATATGGGACTGTTTCTGGCATGCTTCATTTGTCTCATCCATCAACACTGTTTTTTTATGTCTTAAAAACTACTGGGTCACTTTCAGTCACTATAGGAATGTTCTGCTGAAACTTATTGGAAAATGTCTGAGCCAGTCTTGATCAAACTTGTTAGGAGTGTTTCTTGGGATATTCTTTAACTATGTCTTGGGAAGTTTCTATTGTAAATGTGTGGTTTCTATAGCAAACCATATGGAAAATATATTTTCAAACTTCTCTAGCTAATTTTTATCAGACTTAGCAGGAATCTTGCTTAGAATATGCTTTGTAATAATTATGTTTGGGGTGATTTTCTTAGCAACATTGTTACTATTCTTAGAAACCAAATGGAAGAGCTATTTTCAACTTTTTCTAGAATAGCTTAGCTAAATTTAATAAACTTCAACATTTGATGAAGAGCAGCTGAGCCAGTTTTAAATAAACTTGGTTATGGTTTACTGAAAGTCTGTTTTGGGTGATATCCATATCAGTAGTGTGGTTTCCATAGCAACCAAAAAATGAATCTATTTTCAACTTCTCTAGAATGTCTGGAGCCATTTTGATCAATGTTGGTTAGAATTAGTCTTGGAAATTGTAGTATCATTGGGGGGGTCTATTTTTAACGCTGCACCACAACTGAAGTAGGGCTTATAGTGTTGCTTTCATTTGTCAGTCCTTTACTCCATAGTTAAATTGCATTTAGGTCAGTTTTCATGTACTCTGGTTGGGCATATATGTCCTGTGAATACTTTAAAAAGTGAACTAAAAGATAAGAAATAGCTCTTTGGTAATAATAAATAAGAAAAAATGCATGAAAGCAACCATTTTACAGTCATTAAAGACAATATAAAAAAATAATTGATGCTTAGATGATTTTGACAAAGCAGTATTGGCTGAATAAGTGCAAGATATTTGTTAACGTGTTTTGTTATGCAGTGTGATATTGATATTTAGTTTAGTCTGAAAATACTTAAATTTTTAACTCTACTGGCCATTAGACCAGATGAACTTATGGGATGACTTGATGTCCATATGTTGGCACAAGTTTGTTATCATTACACACAGATTCATCACAAGGTCCAGATGGTCCTATATGATGCTTAGATATTCAATATGGCTGCTACAGCAGCCATCTTGAAAGTCTTGTTATTGCTACTCTGGTGAAGTGGATAGGCAAATCAATTTCGGGTTTTCACAAAAAGACTTTTTATGTCTAGTTGGTAGAAGTGTAAATGGTGCTGATCTGACATACAATAAGGCCACCACATTTGCTGTAAAAAAAATAAACACTTAACAATCCCTGCTGTTTTTCTTACACTCCCTCCATTTAGGTTCTCCACTTTGTTAGGACATCAAATTGAGGATGTGTTAAAGAAGGAGACGTTAGAGTCACCCTTTAACTTTCAGTCCAGTCTCTTGCCTCTGCATGACCCTGTTAGAGACCAGATGATTACCACCAGAATCCAGAAATGCTTCCAGGCCATTGGATTGCTGGTTTCTCATGCAAATTCTCAAAACCAATGGTGGAAAGGTCACACACATTATTTACGGTTCCCACAGTTTATTGTACCAATGTGCACTTAAAAAAAAATTTTGTTTTCATTTTTAGGCAAAAATTAAAATTAATATATTGTCATATAAAGTCTTGTTTGATGATTTTGCAAGAGATCTCACTCATGCTATACTATGATCGATTTAGTAGTTGAAATGAAGCATCAGCTAATTGGGTATACAGACACTGTACTATATTTGTTGACAAGGAGGTGATATAAAGTCATTAAATCCATGTTTACATTATGTATGCAAATAACATATAATAATGTCACATATCAGCTGCCATTTGACATTTCCTCCTGATTCCCTACCTCTGACTGTAAGTGTTGGGGGACCTCCCCCTCTTAGGAAAATTCCGGGCAGCATCTCTAGAGATCTTGCAGTAGCAATTCTCAACAATGGCAGGTTATTCTTCTTCTTAGCTGGTCAAGGAAATTATAGGTCACTGTTTTTGCATCCAGCCAAGGACGGAAGAGAGAGGGTTGTTGTTTTTCCATTCCAATACACTGTCACCACACTCTCTTGCAACCCAACTGATGCACCAGGCTACTCTCTTTTAGTCCAGATTTGGACCAGACATTCTTGCATAATGATATATGATTCATGCCATGTCAGACAGTCTTAAATGTAATCTCTCAATTTGGGATGTAGCAGAATCAGCTTACTGGCATGCTGATCCACTTACTTTAATTTCCATTGTATGGGAGAGAACTGAATCTTGTTGGGTTGGTGGCAGCTGCACAGACAGTGACCACACGACATTCATGAAAGCACAACTTAAGAAAAAGATATAAATTTGTCACTTTCACTGAATTTGTTTGGAAAACTTTTGATGGAATGAAAATAATCAAGTGCAGAATCATAGTGATCTGTACCCACATATATAAACAACTTGTTTATTGTTGTGCTAAACTAATATTAGAGAAGTTCGTCTGTTTAGGAGAGCATTCATGCTCTTACTGGGTGACATGGATGCTCATCATTTCCTCTTCCTTATACCTATTTTCCAGATGTATTGTCACCAGGTAATGTATTAGATGGAGAAAGTAACTTTTTTAGAAAACTATTTTTTTTAAATAGTACTTTGCTGATCAAAATACAAATAATCCCTCCCTTACTTCCCCACAATGTGATCATTTTTTAAAAAGATATCCCATCCAAGGGTTTTGGATACATACAACAGAGATAAGGTTACACAGATCTTTGATCTTAAATTTGGGTTTAGGGTTTTTTTTATCATCTGCCACTGAAATTGGATCTTTCTGATTTAGAAATTAAAAATAATGAATTGGCAGGTCTAAAGTCTTCAGAATTATCCTAAAAGCCTAGTTAAAACAAATTGTCTTTTGTTAATTGGAATTCTTGTTTTTCTATGCTTGATATTAAAAATTAGTACAGCCACAGCTGACATTCATAATGTCACAGGCAAGATAATATTAAATGGTGCCTTCAGGCAGCACACTTAAGTGATATGGTCATATTCCACATAGGTGTCACTCAAAAGTTAAAAATATATATTTCATACCTTTACAGGAATGAAAGAATAACTTTAGTCTGATGCACAATTGTTATAATTTATTTCAGGTGTGGTCCCTCCATGCCTTGGCCCTTATTGCTGACTCAGGGGGCCCTATGTTCAGAGGTTATGTAGAACCCACCCTCTCCCTGGTGCTGCAACTGCTATTAACCGTCCCACCTTCCAGTGTTGATGTTCACCAGTGTTTAGGAAAGGGCCTGTCTGCCCTCATTACCTCCATTGGGCCAGAATTACAAGGTATGATGCTGACAGCCATGATCATTTGTTGTAGAAATTAGATTATTTTTGGATGCATTTCCAAAATTTGACCCTAAGTCATATTTATTCTTGTAGTTGATAAAGTGGGAAAATTTTATTCTACTTGTGAGCATGGTGAAATTGTGATATCTGTACAAATATTAGTTATGAAATAATTGGCAGATAAACTTGCATTCCCAAGGTATTTTATTGTCCAGGACCACTCCAGTGGCCTAAGCAATTAGAGTATCCACCTTGGATGTGGGAGGTGGCAGGTTTAAAACCCTGGTAAAGTCATTCCAAAGACTTATTAAAATATAAAATGCTACTAACAGCTGCCATGGCACTCAGCATTAAAAGGTTAGTATTAGAACTGATCTGCCTGGTATCAGGATAATGTGACAAGGTGGGACATGATGCTACATATCTGCAGCATAATGCCCCAGTGCTAGACATTACTGTAAACTGCCACACTGCAGACATCTTAGCGATATAAATGAAACATTTGTAAAAGCATAGATAAAAATTATAATCACATACACAAATGTATTGTACAGGAAAGATAAGTATTTTTACTCACAAAATAGGCCCACCCCTCTCAAGACCAAGAGTGAAATAAAAGAAATGACCTTAACATTTTGTAATTTTATCTAAAAGAGTAAACATGCTTTTTTTCTATGTTTTGTATTGTCCCAATAGAAATGAAAATATCATTCACTGAATAAATCATTTGATAGATAGTTACAAGTAGTATTTCTTTAAGTGATGTTCATTTGCTGTTTTAAAATTGGTTAGTCATAAAAGTTTATTTCAAAACCCATTAGCTATTTGGAATTTCATAAATACAATATTCACTTGTCACACTGTTTTATTGCAGAACATTACCACTCTTTTAATGCAAAAAAGTAATGTGTCAGTGTATCAAGCTGAAAAGTAAAATTGCTAGAAGACTTTGAGATTGCTGTACATAATGGATACCATACAATTCTGTTCCACTTAAGTCACACTCTTCTCAGCATAAGAAATAAATTGATCCTTGGTTGTATTGACCAGTACTAAGAATGTACATCAAACATATCACAAAAATAATTACTTTCCAATGCTTACAAATTCCAAAAAATTGAAATACATATGGACTGAGAGTATTTTGTAAGGCTGGGTTATTATTTAAAATAAATATTCTCAAGTGAAAAAGTTTATATAGTCTCTGAATGTTTTTAATGACAAAGATATTTCAACAAGAGTGTGTGTGTTTTGGATATGTAAGAAAGCTTTAACAAAAATTTTCATTCCTTGCACTCTGATGTCTTCTGTGTGACAGTTTATAGTGATATCTATCACTGTGGCATCATGTCACAGACACGTATCATCATGTCCCACCCAATCACATTATCCTGATGCCGCACCAGCTAGTCCTAACACTATCCTCTTAATGCCGAGTGCCAAGTGAGGCAGCTGCTAGTACTATTTTTAAAAGCTTTTGGTATGCGTTGGTAGTGGTTCGAACCTGTGACCTCCTGCATCTGGTAAGATGCTCTAACCACTAGGCCACCAGTGCGGTCAAAACATCATCGAAAGTGTAAATAGGATGGTTAAGAAGAGATGCAAACATCACACATTGGCTCATTTGTACTACCTAGATGAGAAAAGGTGACTACCATGATAAAAGTGTTGTATTGCATATGCTGACTTTGCGTGGTCTCACTTTCTGATTGTGCAAAGGTGATATAGAGATTATTTAGTGCAAGTTAGGTTGTTTTTATTGTTGTTGGGGTTTAATGCCATTTTTTTCAGCAGATGATACGCTATGCATGGTGGCCAGTATTATAGGTAGTTTGAAGAACCAAGGAAGACCCCAGAAAGAACCACCAACCCATGAGAAGGTACTGGCAAACTTTCTCACATACCCACATTGGCCGAATCTGAGGCTTTGAACCCATGCAGAGATACATGAGATGGCAGTAAACCCTAACAGATAGCACTTTAGACCACTCTGCCACTCAGAGTCCCCCACAAGTTGGGTCAAATCTCACTTTACTCCTTTTTTTCATATATAGATTATTTGAAACCATACTTTATTGGATTACATAGCCAAGGAAGAATTGCCACTGTGCTAACAAAATATAATGTCTTCTTACTTCATCTTCTGGCGTGGTCACTTGTATTTATGGTGTCAAGGTCATGAAAAGATTATTAAGTGCATAAAGGATGTACAGTTGATTTTGTACTGTCTGTAATGCTTTTTAAAATTTTAATGTATTATGGTTCAAATTAGATGTTAAATATTTATCATTAAAACTTGTACATATATTCATAGGCATAGTTAGCTTATTCAAGGAATGAAAGGTTATATAAAAGCCATTAAGTTCAAGAATGATCAAATTGCCACTTATTTATTTCATTTAAGTTATGTTTTAGTTTTATTGATTGGGTTACCTGGCCTAGAAAAGGTGATCACCTTCAAGTTGGTAAATATGCTGTATAACTTATTCTTCCTTCATCCAGTGGGTTCATTATTTAGTATTAGGATGCAAAGGTCATATAAAGGTCATTACATGCAAATGGGCTCAAATTGGAACCCCACTACCATTCAGGTAATAAAAGTCTTAATATTATTGTTTGTAAAGTACAATGAAGCTTCCATCTTAGTGAACACTTCCATATAAAATGCACTTGCTCATTAAGGAAAAAATTTATAAACCCCTTTTCTTTCATTTATGTAGCAAAATTCTGTGGGACATCTGTCAACAAAAGACATAATTTTATCATAAATGAGTCTCTTTTTCAGATAGGTTTTATTGTGTGTCTTTTGTGACTCGTATTAAGCGTATCTCTGATGCAGAATTCCATATAAACGAGCAAACCATTTTTTGTGTGATTATTTTATCGATTTTTATATAGAAGAGAACTTATCATTATTGTTTTAAACATATCTCTGCCAATTGCATATTTTTATTTTATTTATAGGTAACTCTGGACCCATTGCCACACAGAGAATGTCCAGTCTTGTTTGTTGTGCCATCATGCAGGATCACTCTGATTCCCTTGTCCGTGCTGAAGCCATAGCTTGTCTGCAACAACTTCACATGTTTGCCCCTAGACATGTCAACCTAGCCACACTTGTTCCTCATCTTTGTGTAGGTTATCTACAATAGTAAAAATCACTTTTAGTTACTTGTTAGAGTAGATTTAATGAGTTTTAAATGAATTTTGTAAAGACCAGTGATTCACAAGTCTGGTCTCCATGGATTTCTAAGCTCATCTGCAGTATGAAGAGAGGTTAAGTAGAGCTTTTGCAAAAGTATTTAGTCTGTATGCGAGATATGCATTTAACAAGATTTGGCAAGCTCAATAAACATGGCTAGACTCACCATTTATTTTGTGACTCAAAAGAATCAATATCACAGTATCTCCATGCATGGTTTTAGAACATAGTAAAGGGTATTTCTTGGTAGTGTGTCTTATTTAAATGATTCCATCATGTTGGAAACTATAATCTGAGTAATCTGAAATGCTAAAACATTTTGTTAAATCATGGACCTTTGCGATAATGTTCAAAGCACAGCGTCAAAGTCTGGCGTTTTGCAATAAGCCGAACTTGGCTGGAAAATACCTTGTGCAAGATAGAGAAGTATTTTTTATATCCATTTCTCAAATCTTTTGCCAGTATTCACCCTTAAAAATAATTAGAAAATTTTATGACTATGATTTGTATGGATACCCCACTTTAAGCAGAAAGTGGACAGTCATTGAGGTGCATCAGTTATCAGACCTAATGCAAAGAAAAACAAACCTTTAGGTAAGATATTAATTTAATTTGTCCCTTTCTAAACTCATCTGTTATTATATAAGGCTTTGTATGGTTGCTATTCATTCAGTGTGGAGAAAGATATCTTGTCCTGATTTTATGTTAAAGTTTATAACCATCAACCCACCCACCTCAACTCCCTTGGCAAAAGTTGATGACTAAACTTACCCCTGGGATCCATATATATTTAACTGCATGCTCTGTATATATCTCTTATAGGAAGTCCTCAAGAGCAATCATTTGTTACTGAGGAGAGCAGCAGTTGCATGTTTACGTCAGCTGGTAACACGTGAAGCAAAGGAGGTCAGTGAGCATGCTCTGACACTTGCAGATGATGAGAACAACAAAGATCCTGTCATCACTGAAACAGGACTGGAGGGGGCACTGTTTGGCATGCTGGACACAGAGAATGATGGAAAATTGATATCTGATGTCCAGGACACTCTGATCAGCCTACTGCAGACTCTGGCTACAAAGAACCTGACTCGATGGCTCATCCTCCTCAAGGACATCCTTTCAGCCTCTACAGGTAGGGGGATAATGTCTGCATGTTTAATGTCTCTGTTTAGTAAGAAAATTGTTTTCTTCTTTAAATACGTTATCTGATCAACTGCCTTGCAAATCCAGTCCTCCCAAACTTGTTTTTGGCATCAGAGTTCCAAAGTCATCTACTTACCCATTTCATGCACTTTAAGGGGAAGGGGAATTTGTGTTCTATGAACACATTTTTAATTTGGTACTGAGACAATGGCATGTTGACCTTTCACCATCAATATGTAAATACCTTATTTTTGTTTTAAAATTAGAACAGATGATGTTTTAATTTTTCACGGCATCCACCACTACCATCCATTTTCTAATGTCAAAAGGTCTATATTATGAAAATTCATCGGCTAGGGTGCACTCAGACGGAATAATAACAAGCAATAAATAAACTGATAACCAAATATGAATTTCTAAATTTTTTTGTTGGCTTCAATGTACTGATAAAAATGGATAGGTAATCTTTTAAAACATGATCAACTATAATATCCTCAATGATCAGTTTGTGAGTACAAGTTTGCAATCAAAATGGACAGCTTATTTCATGATGCCTGAGATATTTTCAGTGAAAGAAATTTATTAAATAGAATTATTCTGCAGGTAGATTTCATTAGCTTTAGTCATTTTATGTATTTGATTGCCAGCATACATATAATGTTCCACCTTACTTTTAGACATGACAAGCAGTATAGTAGTGCAAAGTGATGATTTGGGTGAGAAAGATGAAGAGGAGGAAAATGATGATGAACAGTTTAAAGCTTCTGCACCTGAAATGACACATCCAACTATATCACCAAGGTCTGTATACTTTGAATTCATCATCTTTTTATGGAGTACAATTATTTTTGTGTGATTTTCATGGTTACAAGAAGTTTCACATTCCAATGAATGTTCAATAAAATCTTTGTGGAAACAATAGGATCTCTTCCCCAGTCCAAGAATTTAAGTACCAACAAAAATATCTTTTTTCACAAAATCATAAAAATGGAAACTCAAGAAAATAAAAGAATTTATTAGTAATAATTAGCAGAGTGAAAATCTCCCACATTTTTTGTCTTTATACTAGCCGGAATACTGAATCATGCAACATAGAGCAGAGATTGTTTTGTTTGTAGTAGCTGTGGTATATATTTTGGTCGAGCATCTGATTCATAATCCAAGTGTCACACATTTGATACCTACCAAGGTCAGTTCCTTGGTGTGTCCTTGAGAAATACACTTAATAAAACAAAATGTTGTTGAGTGGGCTCCATGGCCATACTATATCATGAAGGGGGTAGTGGTATAGGCCATGCTGTGTCATGAAATGGGAGTGGTGGAAGCTATACTGTCACGAAGGGGGTAGTGGCATAGGCCATACTGTGTCAGGAAATTGCAGTGGTATAGGCCATACTATGTCACGATGATAGTAGTATAGGCCATACTGTGTCAAGAATGGAGTAGTGGCATAGGCCATACTGTGTAATGAAATGGGAAGTGGCATAGGCCATACTGTGTAATGAATTGGGCAGTGGTATAGGCCATACTATGTCAGAAAGGGGGTAGTGGTATAGGGCATACTGTTTCATTAAATAGCAGTGGTATAGGCCATACTATGTCAGGTAGGGGGAAGTGGTATAGGCCATACTATGTCAGGAAGGGGGTAGTGGTATAGGGCAAACTGTTTCATTAAATAACAGTGGTATAGGCCATACCATGTCATGAAGAAGATAGCAGTATAGGCAGTTTTGTGTCATGAAATGCAGTGATATGGGCCATACTATGTCACAAAGGGGGTAGTGGTATAGGCCATACTGTGTCATGAAATGGGCAGTGGTATAGGCTATACTCTGTCAGGAAGGGGGTAGTAATATAGGCCATAATGTGTCATGAAATGGCAGAGGTATAGGCCATACCATTTCATGAAGGGTGTAGTAGTATAGGCCATACTGTCATGAAATGGAAGTGGTATAGGCCATACTATGTCACAAAGGGGGGTAGTGGTATAGGTCATACTGTGTCAAGAAGGGACTAGTGGCATAGGGCATACTGTCATGAAATGGGCAGTGGTATAGGCCATACTATGTCATGGAGGGGGCAGTGGTATAGGCCATACTGTGTCATGAAGGGAGTAGTGGTACAGCTTAGAATTTTATTGTGAGGAACCACTTTGCTTTCTTGCTATTGAAATAGAGTGTCCTTTGAATGTGTGAAGATAAGGCAGAAGTAAAATTTAAAGATAGGTACTTTTTGTAATCAATGCAAATTAAAAACAAATTAAGTACATTGTCAGTGTTTTGAAAAATCTGTTTCCCATTTGCTTTTTTATGCACAGGTCCTTAAATTCTAAAAAGTTTGACATAAATTGACAAATACCTTTTTGAATTATAATATCCTTTTCCTTATACAGCTACTGCATATAAAGAACTTTTTTGTTTGTATAAATTGTTTTCAGGTGGCCCACCAGAGTGTTTGCCATAGATTGTTTGCAAAAAATTATTTTAGCGTGTGAAGAGGATGACACTCATTTTGACTTGGACAAGGCCAGAGAGGCCAAGCTGATCAAGGGCAAAGGTATATTTGTCTTTCAGTCTTGCATGTTTAATTACTTAAGAAAATTTTTTTTAAAACATGCACCAATGGTAATGTGGTGCATATTATGCTATGATTTTTTTTTGTCCATTTACCTATCTGTCTGTCTGTTCCGAATTTCATTTCTGCAAAGTCAACTTGAATTCTGTACAATCTACCATTATCAAAATTTGCACATAGTGTGTATTCAGAGCAAGGAACAAACCTCTTGATTTTGAGGTCAGAGGTAAAGGTCAAAGAAAGAAAAAAGGAAAAATGTTTCAGCAAAGTAACTTAACTTATATTCAAGATACCTTGCTCAGACTTTGTATATGGCTTGCATTCTAGACAAAAAAAGACATCTTTTGATTTCAATGTCAACATATCATTACTACAATGATTCCAAGAAGAAGAATTTTTTCCACATTATGTCTTCAGTTTTATATCACCTACTTTGACCAGACTTGCATTTGAGACCTGGAAGAGAGCTATTCATTTTGGTTTCAAAAGGTCAGAGGTCAATGACACGAGGACTGCAAGAAAAATCTGATTTCCACAAAACTACATAAATTTTTGTATAATATGGCTTGATTAAACTTTGTAGATGGCTTGCATTTGTACCAAGGATAGCACCTACTGGTTTTGGGATTGAAATATCAAAGGTCAGGGTCATGAGAGATGAAAAATGGTTCCACAGAGTAACTCGAGTCCAATGCCGCAAATCATGTTGTTGTTGTGGGGCTTAATGCCATTTTTCAGCACACGATAGGCTATACATGGCAGCCAGTATTAATGGTGGAGGAAGAAACTGGAAATCACCGGAAAGAACCACCGACTCACGAGAAGCTACTGGCAAGCTTTCTTACATATCCACATTCACTGAATCCTATATTCAAACCCATGCAGACAGGTGAGGTGGCAGTGATCCATAATGGACAGTGCTTTATACCACTCAGGCATTCGGGCCCCCCTCCACAAATCATGACCAAACCTTATAGCTGGCTTACATCTGAGACAAGAACAGCATGTCAATTATGCGGTCATAAGGCAAAGGTCAGGGTTACCAAGATCGAAAGAAGAAAATTATTTCTGTAAAACAAACTTGAGTTTGAGTTCATTAATATAATTAAATTATGTTGTGGATGGCTTGCATTACGACATGGGGAGACACTTACTAATAATATTGATTGTATCATTTAGTATTGCTAGGCAAAGTTGCTTAACAATATTAAAATAATACACGAGTTTAATGTGTATTTACTATTTATTTGTTATTTAGCTTATGACCATACAAGATTTTTGTATCCATATTGCATACTGTTGCACCTGTAATATAAAACACATTACAGAGTTGAGGTGGTATTGTGCCACTCACATATAGGTCACACATGCCAGACAATTGCATAGCTCATGAAAGGTAAGCCTTTGGCTGAGTGCATACCTCGACAGATTCCACTAATAGTGGAACACATTATTACTGATTGTATTAACTTTCACCATGGGACAGAAGTTTTTTTATGTGATCATAATTATTTACCACCAAAGAAAATCTTTGATCAGTTAATAGACAGTGTATAATGTAGTAAATCTTAATGTTGTATTTTAAGGATTGTTTATGAAGCCTTTTTTGTTTGGTATTTTGTATACCAAATTATTGTAATATCTTTAACCTATAATCTTGTAGAACTACATTTATTTTGTTTGTTTTTAAGTGTTCATCTTCCTGAATGCTTTGGGAAATTTTTTTATATTTTTACATTTTTAGATCATAACTTCTAACCATCATAATATAGCCATTATTCTGCTGTAGTGTCATTTACCTTTCATGTAAGTGTCTGCTCCAGTGGCCTAGTGGTTAGAGCATCCACCTCAGATGCAGGAGGTTAATGGTTTGAACCCCGTCCAAGTCATGCCAAAGACTTTAAAAAATTGTACTAACAGCTGCTTTGCTTGGCACTTATCATTAAAAGGGTAATGTTAGGACTGGTTGACCTGGTATCAGGATAATGTGACTGGGTGGGACATCATGCTTCACGTCTGGAGCATGATGCGCCAGTACTAGACATCACTATAAACTGTCACACTGCAAACATTATAATGATATGATTAAAAATCATTAAAGCTACGGCAAAACTCTCTCTCTCTTTCTCTTTCTCTTTCTCTTTCTCTCTCTCTGTCTCTCTCTCTCTCTCACACACACACACACACATAAACACATGTACGTAAATATACACATAATTACATACTACACCCACATCACAAATGATGGTCATCATGGTCCATATTTCACTGACTTTTATTAAATTTTGTGTTTTAACCCTTTATGCTAGAAGCCTTAAACTTGATGATTGTGTACATCTCTATTAATATCACTATCATACAGTAAAGGTCACTGTTACCTGCCAATGACATTTTACTTATTTAGGTTGTCTTTCTGCATTGAATGGCTGTCTTGAAAATGCTTTTATCACTACTACTCTTAAACAAAAAGTCACATTGAAATGAGATTTTCACCAGAAGCTGTATTATGATGTCTGTTAAATCCTAAATAAATGTTGCATATCTGTTGTCTAATAAGTTTATTACAGTATCCATATTGAAACTCTTGCTGCTCCTCCAGCATGGATAGCCATATCAAGATAGGGTTTCCACAAAAAGCTAAATGAAAGTAGTACAAATCTGTTATCTAATATTGTTGCCATTTAATATAAATATTTAGTTTCGTTTTTAAAGTTTAAACATAAGTCCGTTAGTACATGAATTGCAAATTTACCTTGGCTAGCACTTTCCTGTGCAAATATTATAAAGTTTGTTATGATAACACATAGTAAATTTAGAGCCAGAAGTCAAAACCTAAGTCACCCATGACATAAATAATGAATGAGTCAGATTGATAAACGTAAGTATGTAACAGATACAGTATGGTCAGCAGATGATGTGGTCTCTGACCAAAGCATTTTAGGCATTGTAAGTGGGTTTGAACAACAGTTACATTGATAAAGCAGCAAAAATATGAACTGATGCAGAGGAAATAATCTGGAAAAAATTAACTTATGCAGAAATAAAGACAAAGATCTCCTTCACCCTAGTCATTATGTTGTATTGTAATTCAACAGATTAACAATTTACTGCAGTACCTGACACATAACAGTGAAAGCAGAGTGATAAGAACTCTCAATCAACATTATCTACCTTGTCTAGGTTTTCACAACAGAGACAAACATTTGAGCTGACTATAAACAGCCATGAGAGCTTCCTTTAAAAATGGAATGATTTGTCATAATAAGCATTTAGATCACTACATCACTATGATGGCAGTTTGTGACAGATACTTAAGTCTGAATTCTGGTCTGTGGCATTCAGCTCTGCCTTAACCATTTAAGGAAACCCACAATTAGACAACTTTTTTGGAGCATCTCAGCTCAGAATAACCTTTTGGCTGCTAAGATATTTTGGTTACAAAGTTTTAAATAAATGCATGTAATGTTTTTATCAGGTTTTGTGATACTGTCATTCATAGCAGTATTAAAACACATTTTTTGTCTAAAAATTCTTGGCTACTGGTGTCATGTGGCTGGTGGTCTCTGATGGAATTGCATTTATATACTAAAATGGTTATAAGTGTTATGATTTGAGTTATAAATTTCAGTTGATTGCTCAAATCAGGTTTTAGTATACTTACATGATCATAATATATGCACTTCCTCCAAAGATCTCCCTGCAGTTACATCCCAGAAAGATCATGTATCTGTGCTCTATCAGTAATTAATAATGTAGGGATCTGACACCATTTCCTCTCCAAGGAGAGACCACTCTTGTCTTATTTATATCACTGCAACCAAACATGTTGGCACTTTTATTGCTGAAACAAGCCAAAAGACATGGGTAACATCCTTTTTCGCTTGGGCGGTCTAGATTTTGGGACAATGAATTTTGTTCTAAGTGTATTATAATCAGGTAGGTATTACTAAAGAAACATTTTAGTTCTGACTGGTTTCTTCAAAATGAGCAGCTTTATAACAATGTTTTTTATAGTCATTACCTATTATGAATAAGAGCCTTAGATATCTTCAGTTTTGATTAACTCACCTGATTTTAAAGCTAATGGGAGGATCATGCATGTGTTGTTCATTGTTTGTCTTGTGTCATCGCTCAACAAGTTCTATTTTATTTTTCTTCTAAAAAAATCATTCTTCTAATTTCGGCCAACTTGGCAAAGAGCATCCTTGAATAAAAGCCTTTAATGTTTGTTTAAATGATGCCAATCAACCATCAAATATTGTTGCCATTAGAAAAACCTAAAAACAACTTCCAAAAAAGTGCTGAACAGAATTCAACCTAATTTGACAGACAGGGTCATGTTATGAAAGCCTTTAAAATTTGTACAGATGTTGCTGAATTGCTGTAAAATGCAATCACTTTTTAAAAAAAAATTTTAAAAACCTTTGTTTTTTAAGAATTTCAGTTGGACCAAATTTTGCAGACAGCTTCTTAGCATAAAGGCATTTAAAATTTGTACAAATTATGCCAAATTGTCATAAAATATGATCACTAACAATAAAACCATAAGAAGAACCTTTAATTGTCTATTCAGAAAATAGTGAACTGAATTTGATCAACTTGACTGACAGCATCATGTCATGAAGGCCTTTCAAATTTTTATAAATGATGCTAATCATCATCAAATATGGCCACCATTGCTAAAAATAGAAAAAAATTAATTCTTCTAACAAACAAACATAATTTTACTGTATTTGACACAATGCATCCTGAGATGAAGACATTTCAGATTTGTACAAATAATACTGAATTGTGATCCAATAAAACCGCCATTACTAATATTAACAAGTTAACTGCTGACCATATTGGATCAAAGTTTAAAGCATTTCAAATGTATACAAAAGATGCCACTCTACCATCAGATGTGGCTACCATTGCTAAAAATGAAATAAGCTTTGAATAACTTTTCAAAACCAGTAAATAGAATTTGACCTAATTTGACAGAAAGCATCTTGACCAAAAGGACTTTCAGGTTTGTACAAATTATGCAAATTTATCATTATGTATGCCAACTATTGCTAAAATTGTAAAAATATTTAAATGACTTTTTCCTAGATCCTGCTAAGCAGAAATTGACCAAATTTGATAGAAAGCATCAAGGCATAAAGGCTCCTTTCATTTTTTTAAAAAAAATTACAAATTATGCTGATTTGTAGTTAAATGTCCTTAACATGACTTATTCTCAAAAACCCTGATCAGAAAATTTGACTAGATTTCACAAAAGCAGACATACACTAAAGCCTTTCAAATTTGTGTAACTGGTGCAGATCTGCCATTAAATATGGCAACTATTGCTGTATTTAAAAGAAGTTTAGCATGACTTTGGACAAAAACTTTTCAACTGAATTCGGCCAATTTGTCAAAAATGATGCCAATCCACCATCATATTAGGTCACCATTACAATGATTAAAAAAAAAACTTTAAATGACTTCTTCTAGTAGTCCCCAGAACAGAATTTTATAACATTCTGGAATAAAACTATTTCAGATTTATACAGAGGGTGCCAATCCACCTTCACCTATGACCACCATTGCTAAAAATTTTAAACTTTTGAACAACTTAAATACCATTTGACAGAATTTGGCCAAATTTGCAGAAAGCGTTCAGGCATGAAGACATTTAACTTTGTACAAATTCCAATCTACTAGCAAAAGTGTAACAATTCTTGGCCATTAGTAGGCCTACAAATCCAGATTTATTTGCCAGCTGCAGTTAGATTTGTTTTTAGATGTCAGGTGTGTGAGTGGGCCTCTTGTTTTTATTATGGTTGTGTATCTGAAGACATTTTTTATGCATTTTCTTGCCAAGTTCATCATGATTATACAAGACTATACATCAAAACAAATATTTTCAGTTCTGGAAACATTTCCATGTCTACTAATGTCTGTTATTCCAACCTCAATAAACAAAGTGTCTCAATTTTTATCTTGCACATATTAATCATGGCACTTATTGTTGACTTTATTAATGCTGGTAAAAAAGTGTCAGACACAAATTGAGTTAAAAGACATTTCTACATCTTTTTCAGGTGACTACCTGGTCCTGCATCTGTCAGAACTGGTGAGGATGGCATTCATTGCAGCCACCTCTGATAGCAATCAGCTCAGGCTAGCTGGTCTAGCTGCTTTACAAGTATGTATTTTGTATACTACATTCTGTCCACATGTAAAGTACTCCCTTGCTATCATGCACATAAGTATAAGATGGTCTGTTTTACAAGGTGGGTATGGTCAGGGATCCACTTTTCACTTAAGTATAAGGTGGTCTTTTTTATAAGGTGGGCATGATCATGGATTCACTTTCATTATTCTATAGTGATATTATGCTATTAATATATGTTGTCGTTTCCTGTAATGCATTCTACATTTATAATTCTCATGAACAGCATTATAGCAGGGGACTACTGTAACAAAATAATTGTAGATTCTGTTTTTTATATTTGTTGCAGATGCCATATCTGCAGTGGCAACAATTTTAAGACAGTGTGTTAAACTGTTTGTAGCTCATTTACAGTCAGTAAGTGTACATTATACCATGGTTTCCAGAGGAGTTGCCATAATCTGTGGAACATTCAGTAAATTGACTTAATATCCAAAATCAAGTAGCTGAGTTAATATTATCCTGAGTTTATTTTGAGGAACTTGGGTCATAATTTTATTGAAATAAATTTGTCCATGTATTTTTAAAGATGGTAAAGATAACACTTAACATTTTCAACCTTTTCTGATGGTTGGTTTTGGTATTCACACACAAACACATTCTCTCTCTCTCTCTCTCTCTCTCTCTCTCTCTCACACACACACACACACACACACACATTTAACAATCTTAGATTGTTGACTTGGTGTTTGATGCAGATGTTCAGTCCATATTTCAATAGCACATTCCCAGATTAGAACAATTTAGGCATTTTCTTTGATATCTGCATGACAATATTTTTTAGATGCACTGAGTAGGACTTGTATAAATCCCAATTTGTTTTGATATTTATTGATATAGTTAAGCTAAAATATTTAAAAGCATAATAGAGGGAATTTTTAATAATAAAAAACTAGAAAAAACAATTGATAGTTTTATGAATATAATTTTATAAGCATGACAGCATTGAAATATTTTTTTACTTTAATCAGGATGTGATAACTAAGTTCTGTGCTGTCCCTGAACCTGAGTTTCCAGGTCATGTGATATTGGAACAGTATCAGGCACAGGTAAGACTAGTATATAGCATTTGCTTCTTTATAACACACATTCATAGATACACATAACATAGTCTTTGATGTTGCTTTAAATCACATTAACAACCCAAGTTAACGGATATTGCTGGCATGTTATGTGACAACAGGCCTGTAGTTGACAGTTGGAAGTGTCTTTTACATGATAATTTTTGATAACTAAATGAAGTTTTCATGGTAGCATTAAGTGATTGATTTGAATATAAACCTTTTTCATAGATCATATTGTATTATTTCTTTTGCACTTGAAGTGAAACAATATTTTTGTTAAAGGTTATTGAAAAGTACATTTAATGCTGTAATGTGCATTTTAGAGTAATATCATGAAGTATTAAACATGCAGTTAATAGAGCTGAGACATATTTTACCATATGAACATGTTAATGAGGTAGAGGAAGAACATCTTTTTGTCTATGTATTAGGCATATACATACATGCCAACAGTTACACTTTTGGCATAATCATTATTCTTTTTTTCACTAAAGTACGCAGTTAATAGAGCTGAGACATATTTTACCATATGAACATGTTAATGAGGTAGAGGAAGAACATCTTTTTGTCTATGTATTTGGCATATACATACATGCCAACAGTTACACTTTTGGCATAATCATTATTCTTTTTTTCACTAAAGTACGCCTTATGCGTAAATGTATTTGGATTATGCTTTTTTGGCATATCCTCCTCCGAAAAAAATAAATATTTTGTTTTCTCATTTTTATTAACATCCTACTAATCGATAGAACGTGTTATAAAAGAGACAGCTTCTGTGTAACCATGACATAAAAGCACACTTGTCTGTAGACTAGCGGTGACTTTCCCACAAGTGTTATGTTCTATTTATAACAGCTCTCCTATTTCCAAGATGACCTCTGTTTCTATTTATAGCAGCTGTCTAGCTGGGGACAGAACAGACTGGTTTTCTAATTTTAATCTTTGCTAACATAATCTTTGTTTAAAATAATGTGTGGTACAGAACCATTCTGTAGGAATTTGGCAGTAAAAGTCCTATTTAGTCTAGTTAATGCATATGTTACAGCAAAAATGTTTCTCAAATGATTTCATAGATGGATTAGAAGAAAAAAACTGGGAAAAACGACTCACAGATGAATACATAACACGATACAGTGTTCCATTCTAGGGTATCTTCACGCCCATTGCAGGCTGTATGAAAAGGATTTTAATAATGGTCATAGTGTAAAACAAAGGCGCCTTGAATTATAAAAGAAAATACTCCAATACTAAGGTAACTTCTTTTTTACAGCAGAATTAAATTGTGGAAACAAATTTTATAAATGCAGGGCGTTATTTACGAAGCTCTTAATACAACACTGACTACAACTAGTGGTAGAATACAACTTTGGGCCTTTGTTCAAATGGATGCTTCCTGACACCAAAATTGCAGACAATATACATGTGTTTTGTACATATGCACATTGAATTTTATTATGCTATATGTGAATTATGCTTTTTCTGCACAGATTACTCCACTTGGATTACGCTTTTCCCTCGCCAGGGATTGGCATGCATGCATATGATTCTTTTCATTGCTGAATCCAGGTTTCCAAACTTTCCTCCAGCAAGTTAACCATAAATGGAAAAAATCCAGGTGCTTGTCATTCATTAAAGGGGCTGTACCATTTGCTACACTGAACCAGTTGATACACAATTTTTTTATATTTCTTTCTCCTAAGCTCTTTTTAAGAAAAGATCCAAGAAGAAACTATTCATCAAATGTCATTCAAATACATGCATTGCCATCCCTTTTGGTTCAGATATGTACCAAGTTATTGTAGTGTTAATGTTTTTCTGTATCATACTCTGCACAAAATTTGACCAGTGAACCAGTTGTATATCGTTATAAATGCCCTTTTCTAAGTCATCTGTGACTCAATAAGGATCATTGGAAAGTTTGGTATTCATATCAATGTCCACTTGTCAGCAAATAGTTTGGTTTATTTTTGTACTCTATAGTATAAGTCACAATGGTCATGTAAGTGCATTTACAGAAACAAATTTGAAAAAATTTATTTTTAAAATTTAATCATGCTATAGTTGTGACAGTCTATTCCATGATTTTTTTTTGTGATCTACACATTAATTGTCATAACAAAATTTCCAGATGAAAATGATCAATCGCTATAGATTTTTAGTATGCCAATTTGGTATTACACTGGGTCAAGAAAGTCAATATTGGATTTGACTATTACAGTGGGAATTATGGTATCATCGCATGAACAGGACGTTGTGCACATCTTCATTCGTCACTGTTATGGATGTTCAACTATGAATGGGATAGAGGATTAACATACAATAAGTTTTTTCTTGGCTTGTTCATTTGACATTTCTTCACAATGATAATTGAACATGATGAAAAAGTTAACTAAAATGAATCCGAATTGACAGCCATGTTTTTGCTTTTAAATGCATGAAAGCACTTATTTGTATTGGAAAAATAGGTATTATGTATGAATTGAAATAAAAGACATGACATACCATACAGAAGATATGTACAGAGTTAAAAAATTGCCTCCACTTTATTAGCCTTGGGTGCAAATTTTTTTCCTGCTGATGTTTTTCCAGGCTTTGTTTATAAATGATGGCATTGTCGTATCTCTGTTTATGTTTGTAGTACAACTTTTTCCCAACCACAGGTGCATTACCTTTTACATCATAGCACACAACAAAATTAGTTTAAATGTGATAACCCTACTCGATTAACTGTGTCTAAATTGTCAGAGTACGTTGTCATTTCCCATTAAGGATTTTTCAAAGAATTTATAAAGAAATCTTCAATAAAATTTTGATGGACAAGGTGCGAAATAATGTGAATATGCACTACTTAAAGGTATGTGTAATGAAATTCTCCAAAATGACACCTGTAGCTGCAAAAATATGACTTAAAGCACATACATGAGCTAAGTGACTTGTACTATAGTTTCTATGCCTACTGCCAAAACTATGTGTATTAATATGGATTTAGTTTTACAGACATGCATGTAAAAACAAAACTTTTGATGATATTAACTCACATTATAATTAGTTCTCATATGCCAAAAATGCAAAATGAAGTGAAATTAATTTGCAGGGATAAAATCAGATTAAGCCTGTTGTATGGTATCCATGATTATACCCACAGTAAAAGACATGCATTTATATTGATGGCCTTTATAGTGAGGGACTGGTGTTTACCAGCGAGTAACAAGCATCCAAATGCAAACAGCTTGTAATACTTTAAAAAATGCCAAAATGCAAACAGCTTGTAATACATTAACTAACACTGAAATGCAAACAGCTTGCAATGTCTTAACAAATACTGAAATGCAGACAGCTTGTAATACTTTAACAAACACTGAAATGCAGACAGCTTGTAATACTTTAACAGACACCAAAATGCAGACAGCTTGTAATACATTAACAAACACTGAAATGCAAACAGCTTGCAATACCTTAACAAACACTGAAATACAGACAGCTTGTAATACCTTAACAGACACTAAAATGCAAACAGACTGTAGTACTTTGAGAAACACCAAAATGTAAACAGCCTGTAGTACTTTAATAAACCCTAAATGCAAACAGCCTATGATACTTCAACAAACTCTTAAATGCAAACAGCTGTAATACTTAATCAAAAACCAAAATTCAAGCAGCCTGTAATACTTTAGCAAGTTAGCAGGTCAGAGGTTTATACTGTTCCCCTTAAGCCTTACATGGAATGAAAAATGTGATCCCTAATTTTGTGCCATGTTAAATGATACCAGATCTGCATCTACACATTTTAAATTGTCAGTGTTATAATAATACAAGTGGGATGATTTAAGGGACATCAGTTTTGTTGTTGTTGTGTGGCTTAATGCCATTTTTCAGCATAGGATAGGCTATACATGGCAGCCAGTAATAATGGTGGAGGAAGAAACCGGGAAATCATTGGAAAGAACCATTGACCCACGAGAAGCCACTGGCAAGCTTTCTCACCTATCCACATTCCCTAAATACCTAGACTCAAACCCATGCAGACAGAGGTGAGATGGCAGTGATCTGAGAGCACTTTAGACCACTTGGCCACTCAGAGCCTCAGCTTCAATTGTAAACATCAGTTTTAATACATTTCTCTGACTGTTACCATTTATACAAGCCTACAGGTCATATCCATCTGCAAACTACATAGACCTAGAGCTGCCATTACATAATGTGTCTGTAGATATGGGTCTTGACAGTTTGCTGGCAGTAATATGTAGAACAAACTACTTAGACCCTGATATACTGGTGCATTATGCAATGATAAATCAGGGTCAGTTGTTGGCATTTGGATCTGATATATAAGTAAGTATATGTAAAGATATATATTTAAAATTGGACTGTTCTGTTGATTATTTTCAGGTCAGTGCTGCTCTCCGTCCAGCTTTCTCCAAGGAAACCCCCTCTGATGTCACAGCTGCAGCATGTGATGTAAGTGATTCTTACCATGGTGTTATCATTGAGGTGTCAAATAGTCAGTAAATAATTGACTTGGAGACTTTTAGTCAATAGGTTGTCAAATTTTATTTGATTAAAAACATTTCCTTGTAAATGAATGCATACATACTTCAGGAGCACTGTTTGGGATATACTGATGACTTAGCTAAAGCTTCATATATCTAACTGTCTTAATCTCTCTGGATAAGTTTGGAACAAAAAACAAGTACAGAGATAAGTAAATATTGTGATATTCTCCATCTGTCCATCCATTCATCTTTCTGCCAGAATCTATTCTTGAACAGCATAATAGAAGTTTACCAAATTTCACAGATTGCCTATTTAGTAGACATCTGCAAGAGGGGTATAGTTTTTCATCTCCTTCCTATGGTCCCTGGAAAAAAGTTGCAGTTGCAGTGACAATTTTATAATTTGTTGGCAAACCTTTTAATATGTAGTTATAGCATACCCTGTTGAATACCATATTTCATGTCATTTTTGTAACCTTTAAATTTCTATTCACAGTCAAGTCAATGAAATCAAAATGATTTGTTTGTACTAAACATTTTTAAATCCATAGTGACATCTAAAATCTATAGATTGATATGTTTGAGAATCAGTACATACTTATCTCTAAAACAAAAAGCACCCAGAATAAAAATCTATGCAATGCATCACTTCTTTTGCCTGAAATTCGTATGTATACATTTTTAATTCTCTTTATTACCAGTATGTAAAAAAAACAGTACCTGTTGTTTTCTGTCAGATTTACATTAAATTGAAATGATTCCCTAAGCTTTGGCTATTTTATTCATCTAAATCTCATGTATAGATCTTTCCAATCCTGTTAAAATGACATACATAAATTCCTTTGTGCAAATCTAAATTAGGATGAAGTGCTGGCAGTTAATTACAGAATTTCATGTGTTCCAGATTACAGATTTTTTTATAAATCAAAATGAAAAAGTTTTATATATTTTATGTTATCACCACTGTTTGAGGGTTTTAGGGTGGGGGTGGATGAATATATTTTTGAAAGGCATTGAGATGTAACATAGCAGTATCTCAAATTTACATTTAGATTAAATTGAGAATGAAAAATAAGTTCAAACAAATTGTTGTAAGACATCAGAAAATTACAGGCAATAAAATATTCTGGCAAATAATTATATTCCAAACCAAACTGGGTCAGAAAATATACATACATTTTTGTAAAGATTGTAGCAGAAATTGAACTAGAAAAACATTTTAAGAAATTTATTGATATGTGGGCTTTTTAATGTATGGATGTTACATTGCCTTTGTGTAATGTGAAAAGGTCAATGGACTTGGGTTTGGTTTGGCATTTGATTTATTTTAGATTTTAAATTTTACATATATTCTATGATATCATATATGTCTACTGATAAATCCTAGTAAATTTAAGTAAATTTAAAGGTAGACTTGAAAAGAAATTCCTAACACATTAAAATTTTGTAAATGCAGGATAGTAATTATTACTTTAGTTTTTATTACAGATTTTGGAAGTGAAAAAAAGTGTTGTTTCAATTTAATAATGCTCAGATATGTTGATTAATAGAAACTTGACCTCCCAAACAGTTTATTTTCATTATGAGATTATTGTCCCCAATCAGAGCAGTCAAAAGATCCATATGTAGCCCCATTCATTGTGAGGTTATTGTCCCCAATCAGAGCAGTCAAAAGATCTATATGTAGCCCCATTCATATGTAACCCCATTCATTATGAGGTTATTGTCCCCAATCAGAACAGTCAAAAGATCCATATGTAGCCCCATTCATTGTGAGGTTATTGTCCCCAATCAGAGCAGTCAAAAGATCTATATGTAGCCCCATTCATTATGAGGGTATTGTCCCCAATCAGAGCAGTCAAAAGATCCATATGTAGCCCCATTCATTATGAGATTATTGTCCCTAATCAGAGCAGTCAAAAGATCTATATGTAGCCCCATTCATATGTGACCCCATTCATTATGAGGTTATTGTCCCCAATCAGAGCAGTCAAAAGATCCATATGTAGCCCCATTCATTATGAGATTATTGTCCCCAATCAGAGCAGTCAAAAGATCTATATGTAGCCCCATTCATATGTAACCCCATTCATTATGAGGTTATTGTCCCCAATCAGAGCAGTCAAAAGATCCATATGTAGCCCCATTCATTATGAGATTATTGTCCCCAATCAGAGCAGTCAAAAGATCTATATGTAGCCCCATTCATATGTAACCCCATTCATTATGAGGTTATTGTCCCCAATCAGAGCAGTCAAAAGATCTATATGTAGCCCCATTCATTATGAGATTATTGTCCTCAATCAGAGCAGTCAAAAGATCCATATGTAGCCCCATTCATCATAAAACTTAACTCAACAAGCTACAACTCTTACTCCAAATTCAATAAATTTTACTTGAAATCGACAAAAGCAGTCATTTGAATGGTCAGAATCTTTTTGAGAAAGATGTGGAATGGAATGGATAGAGTAAAGGTTTGTGATGTAGGGGGCATGTGGCTGTGGATAAGTCAGCATTTGTTCAAGACAGGTGTATTTTTTATGTCCCTTACCCAGGATTTACTTTACATAACACTCATAACTTTTTACAGTTATGATTTCTTGGAACAAAAATTATGTATCACATTGTGACATCTGCATTAGCAATATCATGTAGTGTACAAAAATTATTTCACATTCTATTGTGATATGTAACTTGGCAATACCACATAGTATACAAAAAAGTATTATGCATCACATTGTGACATACAACTTGGCATTATCACATAGGATACAAATTATTGTGCATTTTATTGTCACATGTAACTTGGCAATATCACATATGATACAAAAATTATTCAAATCACATTGTGACCTAACTTTGCCATATCATACTGTATGCAAAAATTACACAACGTTATGAAATAACTTTGCAGCATCACATATTAAAGTAATAGGATAATTCACAGTTCTACTTTTACATGTGTATAACAAATAAAAATGAATCTTCAAATGTGCTCATTGCAAACAAAATTTTATGAAATGAATAATTTGTAGCTTCTGTGAGCCTTTGCAAGCAAATATTGAAATTATTAGGCAAGTTTCATTAATTTTATTTCAAATGAGCACAGATGCTCAATTAAAAGATCACATTTATCAAATGATGAGAAATATTTCATTTGACCAAACTGCAGAATATTGGAGTGAAATGACTTTGAAATACATTTGTATGCCTTTCTTTTTGCATGTTGTTTTGACATCATTTGTGATGTCATGAGGTGTTCTCACATATGTTACATATATAAAATTTATGATATATAAAAAACATTAGTTTTACAAATCTGTGGTCTTAAAGTAAGTAACAGGAAGGAGTGAAAACCAACAAGTGTTGTAAAATCAACAAACAACTTATTTCCCTTGAATACAAAGTAAAAATTTAAAAAGAATTGTATTGTGAATTAAATCCCAAATACTCATAAAAGCTCTATCACAGTCCAAATGTTTAAAGTTTCAATTGAATTTCTTTGGTATTCCAAATAAGTTCTAATATTGGATGTGTTTGATATTCATGTAATCTCAAATGTGGTAATGTGCTAATGGCCTGGGTTGTGGCAATGTGCTGAAAGTCTTTTGATGTTTTACAACAATAGTCAAAAATGTCCTTGTCTGAATTCGCTATAATTCCAAATTAATGTTTCTTTCCAAGAATATTATTTATGAGCACTTTGTATTTCCAGTGAATATAATAATTTAAATAAATATGTCCACCACAATGAAAATCTGAGCACAGTAATAAGATTGATTCTGTTTCAAGATGTTAAGGCAAGAATGAGTAATTTTTCAAGTAAACAACATTATATAAATAACTATGACACAGTAACAGAACCAGGATAATGGTCATTTCTAGAACGTAAGGTCAATTAATAAAATTATAATAAAAAAAACATGGCAAACATCAATTACACCAAGTTTTTCCATGGGGCAATACCATTGTCCTAGATTCAGATTAAGATAAACATGTTTACCTCCGTTGGTAATGATCTTAATATTGAATCTATACTGAAATAGAAATAGCTTTGTATTATGTTATTCACAAAATCAATGTCCCTAGTCAGGTACACCATGAACTTGATTTTGGACTAACTCTCTATGGAAAATTTGAATTTATTCAAATGAAAATCGCACAATCCTTCTCCAGAGAATTATTGCTAAAATGTTACTGTTCTCTTTTAGGTATGCAGCACATGGATTGGGAGTGGTGTTGCCCGAGACCTAAATGATCTACGCAGAGTGCATCAGCTGCTTGTATCATCGCTGGGCAAGTTGAACTCACGCACATCTCAGTGTGCACTGTACAACGAATCTGCTTCCACCATGGAGAAACTAGCTGTTCTTAGAGCCTGGGCTGAGGTAAGTATTGATGTTGACAGTGCACTTTAAATCACAAGCAATGTTTATTCCAAATTTAGATCTGAACCCTGACCATTGCATGACCATCATTCTGTACCATGGCAGCCAGTGTACTTGATTAATAAAAAACACTTTGCATAAAGAAATGTAATTTTACAAATATGCATGATCACATGCATATGAAAAGATATGATTTGGGCTTGGTTGGCACAGTAATACAAGTACGATGTTTAACACCATGGGAGTTGGAGTAAAATGCCTTGGCTGAGGACACACCTCCCAGCCAACTCAGCTGATTCAGTTCTGGAATTTGCATAGGCAACTTTGTTGATAGGAATCCATCATGCTAACAACTTAGCTAGTGTGACTCCTCCTGCAGCCTCATTATGCCTCTTAAAGTCCATGTATTGCACCTATGCTGGACAAGAGAAGAAATCATACAAGTGGGACTTCAAAATTAGCCGTAACTTTACTTTGAGCTTTGTATAATTAGTTCACCAGGCTGTAAGACCAATTGAGCTTATTGTATGATGCCCATGCATCCATAATGTATTCAATGGTCAACAACAGCTTGTTACTAGCAAGTTTCAATCAATAACAGCTTGTTTCAATCAGAATTAGAAAATATATATATGTGTGTGTGAGAGAGAGACAGAGAGAGAGAGAGAGAGAGAGAGAGAGAGAGAGAGAGAGAGAGAGAGAGAGAGAGAGAGAGAGAGAGAATTCAGAGTTAGCTATAGTTAGGGTTATACAGTACAATGTCACTCGAATCATTTTTGAAAAAGCCATGTTTGTCATGTTTGTTGCCTTTCTTAAGAAAAAAAAACGATAGAACTAATGTTAGAAAATCTTTCCGTAACACACTGCATTGCCAAAATAGGATAAAGCTAAGATACCTGAATTGTACAAGCTCAAGTCAACTCACGATTTTATTTCATCCAACGACTTGCTGATGGAAGAAAAAAAAAATTTCTAAAATTTTTAGGGTGTTCAGTTTTGGAAAATAAAATTACATGACAAAACGGAACAGTTCATGTAATTATGGTGACTACTGATCACAAATTTGGAGAAACAGATGTCATTTGATTTCAATCAAAATTACTAGAGAGAGAGAGACCAACCTACCGACCTCTTGCTATGATGTCTGTAATGTGTCAATTTATAGAGATGTCTAACACTGAAGCATCATGTCACACATCATACCCAGAAACATTATCCCGACACCAGGCCAACAAATCCTAAAACTAACCTCTTAATACTGAGCTCCTAGTGAGACATACCATTTTTATCATATCATTTTTATAAGTTTTTGTTATGACTTGACACAGGTTCTAATTTGCAACCTCCCATATCCAAAGCGGACACTCTAACCACTAGGCCACGGATCTATTAACCATTATACCACTCTGGAGTACATATTTAAATGTGGGTTTATATTATAATGTGACTGGGTGGGACATTGCTACATATCTGCGGCATGATGTCCCAGTGCTAGACATCACTATAAACTGCCACACTGTAGACATTGTAGCAATATGACTGAAAAATTGTTAAAGTTACGTTAAAAATCATAATCACATCACATCACAGTGAAATCATGCCTAGCATCACTTTAACTCTTGCTTATTCCCAAACATATTAGATGCACATTTTGCTTTATTCATTGTTTTTGACCAAATTTCATTCTTCCAGATAACACTTTAAGTAGCAACTAGTAGGTAATAGCTGCTTTCATTTACATTGATCACATGCTAGAAAGTTACTCTTTGTCAGTGATATAAGCGATGCTACAAATTGATGTAATCTTTATGAAAAGTTACACACATTCAGTTGTGCACAGCACAAGACCAGCATATCTGTCAACTTTTCAAAAGCCAAGTAGGGAGATTGAATGAAGAAATAGGGATATTTGAACCTAAAATCAGGAGATTTTTTGCAGCATTTTTAAAGCCTCCTTTTCACATCTTATTGACTGATCTTCTGGGTCTAATATGCATGAAATTCTGAAAGGATGCACCATTTCTTCCTGTGTCATGCCTTTTTTTTCTCCCAGGATGTGTCCTCATTTCATATTCTGATTGACTGTGACCGGTTAATCCTTATCATTGCAATTAAGTTGTGAAAAGGACTGTCCCTCTGACATAATTCGAAGAAATCATATTCTACAGTGCATGTTATGTAAGCACAAACAGTTGATTGGATAATAAACAAGGCCCTGTTTTGCTGTAAGTAGTGGTACCTAAATATGCATTCTCAAGTTACATGTACTGTACATGTGTATTTTCTGAATAAAATTTTGATGGTACATAAGCTGTGTGGTATGTTTCTCCATTCATTCTTTTCATTTAATGATGTTATAGTAATGCCAGTTGTTTTCTCATGTAAGTTTCTTTTTTTGGGAATGGAAATGCTACAGCATCACTATGATCATTCTTGGGATTGAAACTAATTGCTGACAATTTTATTGCTGTGGTTTATTGCTTGTTGTGGTTTATTTTCTGAGTTAAGTATTTTTGTAAGGTTAGAAGCATTCTTAAATTGACTTGAATGTTTAAATTTAACATTCTATTTACTGAAGAAAAATAATAATTGGGAGTTCTCTGTAAAGGTGGGGAAGTAGGAGTGGAATGACCTCCAAAATCAGGAGTTTTTTCTCTCGCCAGGAGAGTTGAGTGGTATGGACCAGCATAACTTTCACTTGTTCATGACAGAAGGGTAATAATAAAGACTAAAATTGTGAATATAGATCAGCTCAGATCATCATCAATCTATTTTACTTTTATGTTTTGGCTCAAAAAATCCTAATTTTCCAATCAAAGGAAAGCTGGATATTTCAGAGTCTCCTTTGTTCATAATCAGTGGATTTGTCTTTTGTTTTCTGACAGCAGGCCATTTAATCATTAAAACCTGAAGCTGGCTTGGGTTAAGAAGGAATTTTAACCTGCAAATATACCAGTACTTTGATGTGTTATTGCCTTTCACTCCATATGGTTACCATTGTTTTGTTAAATGAGGTTTAAGGTCACTTACAAAGCAACTGCAATTCAGTTTTTTACTGTATTAGCATCATTTTTGAAGCATTATTTCTGAAATTTCATTATTGTGGTTTGGAGATATCAATAAAGTTTAGTGCAGTGGTGCCCATAATTTGAATCTAAGGAATATACTTCATTCAATGGAATGTACTTCATTCAGCATGTACCCACACCTATAATGCACATGCGCTGGCACCATTATTTAAATATGCTTAAAAGCCTAATTGTGAGCATTGATTCAAACCCTATTGTTGTTCAATGATATCATACTGGGATCACATTTGAGTTAGGTATTTACAATATCAAGGCAAAATAAAAACATATTTACTGGCTCATTCATATAAAAAGTCTAATATAATAACAGATAAACAAACAAACAAGGAGAAATGGAAAGTGTAATGTTACAGCATCCGGAAAAATGCTCCATTCTTGTTGTCATACGATCAAGTTATACACAAATCTGAATTAGACAAATACCAACCCCAAGAGAGATATACATAAAAATTCTTGCTAATATGTTTACTGAAAATAAATGCATCTTGTGGTGTCATCTTATATGTGGTTCATGCACCTTTTAGTGTTCATACCTATTCAGTTTGGTGAATTGGTTTATATGTTTTATGTGAGTATATATAGTACTTGAAATAATGGTAGGACTTGTGCTCACATCATCAGTATCAGGCATAATAATTTATCATATGGCATTGCAGTATGCATGCTGTGATATTTTATGATGTCATACTGCAGTGTACTCATTTGCTGAACACAATTTGCAGATTAATGTTTAACATAATGTATAACATAAATAGAATAAAGCATATGAGCATAACATTTATTATTCACTTGAATACTTGACATCACTTGAATGGTTCACTCAGACTCTGTTTAGAACATTCTCCTCTAAAATGCAATCATGGAAAACTTGAAAAAGGCGAGAACTAGCACCGAAGGTTTGATTCCATGTATCCTTAGAGTTCTTAAAGTTGAACTGCATATTTAAAGATCCACTTGTATCCAGGATCAAGAGTTGTTCCAGTAAAACATGCAATTTAGAATTTTCTTATAATTTTCATATGAACTCTGTGAAATCAAAGTACCCTGGCATAAATGTTTTAAAAACTGCCTTACCTGGGTACCATGTAAATGGAACAGCCCTACTTTGTTGACTGTGTTTTCACTTTTAAGATCATAGGCTTATTTTGATTTATTTTAGTGCTTTATGGCACAGTAGTACAAGTAGGTTATTTGATACTGAGGCAGTTAAAGAGTAAATTTGTATACAAGGAAACGCCATAGTCGCTAGCTTGGGCTGATCTGATGGTAGCATTCATACCCACACCTATGGCTGTAGTTCTGGCATGTTAACCACTGCTTCTGCCAACATTAGCACCTTATGACATGCAGGATGGCACATTGAGCTTATTTTAATCTCTGAATAAGCAGTGGACTGATCTTACATTTTTGGAAATTGTTGAACATAATCACTATTCAGATGTCAATAACCTCTTTCTCTTTACATGGTGGCACTCTACAGTTTCATATTTAGCATAGGGTTAAAATTTTAAAGAAAAAAGTTTCCTCGGGTTTCCTCACTAGTTATACTGGTTATTTAAAAGAGACTTTGTATATCTTAGGTATTGTTCAAAAAACCTTTAATTCCCTTTATTTTGATGTATGATTGATGGGTGTAATATGGGTTAGAGAGTATACAGCTTGGCCTTACTCCAGATATGCACCTTTCAAAATAGTGCTAGCTCTACTTGCTCATTTTCACTTCTCGAACTTCAGAGGTAAATTGTAAAGAGCCAATAACTTTTTTTACATTTGATGTATTTGGTAATTCAGTCATTGCACTTTTAGAAGCTGGTATCTAGTCTGGCAAAATTCATTTTCCATATTTTAATAGCTGCCAAGAATAGTATACTTTAGACAAATTTAGGTTGATTTTTGGAGCACAAGGGAGCAGTCATTTTAATTAGCATTGTCCTAAGATCATTTAAAATTTCCAAAAGTACAATATCCAAAGAAATTTCATCCACATTACATGAAAGTAGTATATAGGTATGCCAACATTCTCTCCACTGTGCATGTTTAAAATGCAAACAACTTTACCTTACATACAACACTCTCTCAAAAGTACATAATAACTGGTGAGCGCCACCCATATCACATATACACATGTTATTAAGCTTAATTCATTATGTAAGCAGATATCTCCATATCTGTTTGACAGTATCTGGGGACAGGTTTCCTCTATTCTCTAAAGTAACTTGTTCACAGCCATTTCATTAAAAAGGACATGATAGCTGAAAGGCAGGATATATTTAGACCCACATCCAACTGATATGATTATTCCCTTGAAGCCCGTCCCACGATGGAATAAATTCTCTATAGGAACATCAATCTATACTTGTAATTTTGGCTTGAATTGTAACCATGGTGCATCCTTTTAATGAAAATAAACCCTAATTCAGATTTCTTATTTGTCTATGTAAAAGGGTGGGAAGGTGATTTATGGATTAATAGGGTTTCACTGTATTGAAATAAATGTTTCAGGTTTATATTGTTGCTGTGAAGCGTGAGCAAGAGAAAGATTTGCAGCCTAAGCCTGCTGCAGGGGATGATGATACTGACTTCCAGGAATATGCTGGAGAGAGCCTTCTGAGTCTGGTTCAGCCAGAATTATCTACCTTGAGTCAAAACTGGTTCTATGCTTTGAAGGACTATGCCCTGCTTTCTCTCCCATCAGGTGAGAAAAACATTGGTATTATCTACATTATTAGAGTTGGCTAGTAACTGTGTTTATTACCTGGCCATTTAATTATTTTAATTAATAATCCCATTTATTTTAGATACAACATCATGTAATAGCATTTTATTATGGCACAAGTGATGTTAATGGCATTATGTTAGGCAATGGTGTAATGTCCAGGAATCCTAGTGCACTTAGGTTCTTTTCACAACACTTTATTGCATATTTATGGAGTGAAGTCCATATTCTTTTTGTCATGTGATAAATAGGATCTTACATTTGTGCTTTCATTAAATGAGATGAAATAATTACAATTTTATGCTCAACAAGGAATGTAAAAGATGTAAATTATTTAACTCATTTAATAATTTTAATTGAGCACTCATCTAAGATCCTTTGTTAATATATCTAGGTTATATTACATCTACCAAGTATATAAACCTTTAAAAAAAGACTGCAAATTCAAACTAATAAAATACAATATGATAAAATCTGTCTTGAGAGACCACCTCCTTTCACAATCAAAAAGCAGTTTATCATGACAGGTGATCTCTAGTAACAGGTTTATGCAAGAAGACCTATTTTCAGGGTCAAAATTTAAAAGGGTTTAAGAAGGAAAATTAACCATAATTACTATACAGTCATTTTATTCTTTATTCATTATTAAATATTGAATTTGTTTCATTGGAGAAAATTTTGTATAGCAGAAAAGATACTCATCTGTCATAAAACATTAGCATTTATATTTGAAGATCATGTATACAGATATTGGCATATGAATTGCAAAATGAACTAAAGTTATATTTTTATGTCCATGCCCATAAATTTCAGACTTCCTTCAAGTGTTCCATAATAACAACACAGTTAGCCAGTATACTACTTTGTCCTATATATGAATTGCTCTATGGCGGTTTTGATCAGGCTTTGGGTAAATATGGAATATAAATGTACCATTGAATTAAATCAATAGACAGTAACTCATTGACAAACTGTAAATTTATGAAAATCAGTATGTCATAGCAAAGGTGTCTCAATACAGATAGTACTGTACATGTTTACTGTGAAGTATTGTTATGCTTCCAAACAAAAAATAGTTGTTAGACTTAGCATTGTAATTTATCCGGTAGACTTGACATTGTAGTATATCAACACACAGTCACATGTGAACACACATAATCATCAACACACACAATCACATATGTGAACATACATAATCATAAACACACACAATCATGTATGTGAACACACATAATCACAACCATGCAGTCATTAGAGTAAAATATACACAAAGTTACAGCCTTTAAAATCTGTTAGACTGGAATATGGTATTAACTTGAAGTTTAGTGACTTTGCTGCTCTCCACAGTTCATTGGGGGTTTTGAAGGTGATGTAGATCTCATTATTATTCGTCTTTGCACTCATTAGAGACTGGATGAAACTGCTTTTCAGACTTTGGTAAAGATCTTGTTTTATTTTGTTTGAGCATTAAAAATTATCTCTGTGCATCTGCCTTAACACAGAATTGTGTTCCTTGATACAGAGTGGTGTTACTGTGCTGGTAGCTTCTCACGGGTCAGTGGTTCTTTCTGGCTGTTTTCCGGGTTCTTCATTATACTGGCCACCATGTATAGCCAATCTTGTGCTGAAAAATGGCATTAAACCCTACAACAACAAACAAACAAACAAACAAATGCATTTGACAGAGTTCTCATCCTTCTTGATTATGAGCTGTATGTTGATAATTTCCCACTAAAATTAATCTCACTTCACTCTTTTCTGCTTCTGACATATCCAATATATGGAGTAAACTCAGACTTGAAAGATAGGGCACAGCTGATCACAGACTAGCAAGTAATCTTTGATTAATGATATCCTGAACATTATCCTTCAAGGTAGTTAAGTGTTTCAACACACTGCTCTGATTGCCTAATTTCATATGAATAGGGTTCTTTCAATTTGTGTACTTTACATATACAAATTAGCCAAACTGACTCTCCCACAGCTGTGCTCAAAGGACTCTTTAACACAAAATCACCTTAGCTATTGTCATCCATTTCAATAATCAGTGCAGTGGTGGTTGTTTATGTCAGACCACCTATATCATTTAATCGCATATTTACACACACTCACACACACACACACAATAACTGATGATGATGTTTTTCTTGTTATAAGCACATCTATATTGGTGGATTGGGGAGTCAGAAATAATGTGTTTTGCACATATTCTGGCAGGTAGGCATATATACATCCAAACATGAAGTTTTTTTATATTGAGATTGCAGGTATTAATTTTCTTAAGAATTCTTATTTAGAACCAGAATGATTAGTAAAACCTTGATCAAACAAAATCACCATTGAGGCAAGAAAATCATAGTATTGATAATTCAGAGTTGGGTGTTCATGGGAAGTGTCTTAGAGCAACAAAAACTATGTAATTAAGGAGGTAGTGGATGAGTTGAGACTAATAATTTAGGTTCAGAGATTTTAACTAATGTTGGCTCAGATTAGTTTGTCCTCCCATGTTCCTAAAAAAAAAAATCTCCAAATTATTAAAAAAAAAATTGCTACTGACCTAACTGCATCATGTGACTACAATTATTTTGGTGAGGTGAAATATTATAGATTTTACTTCTAACCCAATTGGTAGTTTTCTACATGATCAAAATATTTGACCTAATGGTCATTATTGATACTTATTCAGCTTAATAAAATCTTGCTTCTGAATATTGAGGATTTACCTGCTTGATTCAGTGTGTACTATGCACTCTATTTGTCTCATCAGAAGAGATGGTATGCTAATGCAAATTTTTAATATTAAAGATCCTGAATGGAACTGTTTGCATTTTTGTAAAGAGTTGATCCCACTAAATAATTTTCCCATTAAGTATGACTCCTTCAGGTCAAAGTTACTTCTATAGATTGCACTTAGTTGCTGCTACTACTATCAGCATGATTACTTCAACTACTCATCTTCCTTTAGTATGTGTCCACTTTCAAATAGGAGAGTTAAAATTCTGACAAATATATATTTTTAGAATTCTCAGCACAGCTTCCTCAAGAGGGCGGTGCTTTTTATCATGTTGACACCATAGATTCAGCCCGTCCCCACTACAGAAAGTCATGGCCCTCAATACTTCATGCACTTGCAATATGGCTGAAGGAAACGGGGTTCTCTCAGCTCAACAAAAAGATGTCCAGAAACACCATTGGAGACAAAGTTGCCAATGCTCCAGCCAATATGAGTTCTGAGGAAGCCAATTCTGAGAGGCTGTATCTTATCATTGGTGAGGCCTATTCATGTGATAAAATATAAATCAAGGTTCGGAGTTCATGTGTGTATCAGTTTTCTAAATTGTGGTGCCCAGCCATATTGTACTATGCACACATGGCTGAAATTATTAGTCATAAAGGCCAGACTATTCATGTATGCACCCATGTATTTAAAATTGTACAGCAGGACATCTATTATTTAGAGACTAAAAATGAATCATCATATTTGAAATATTCTGTTGTGCCCAAACACAAACATGTATAACCTTTTGTATTAGCATATTTGGAATCTGTCTAGCAAACAACAGTTTGGGTTTTTTGTTCTAGCCAAAGGTGAATTAAGAAATAGTACTTCATCCATTCAGTTTATCTTGGAAAACTTAGATTTATTGTACATGAGGAAATAAATTCAGAATTGGTTGTAAATATGACTCTAAGTCTTTACTAGAAAGAAACTTGTACTTCTTGCAAGTATTCTTTTCTTTCTTTTTTTCTTTGTGCAAAATCAAAATTCCGAATGGATAAAATAATTGGAACTATTTGTGGAGTCCAAGCTATTGATGATGGATGATAGAAGGCAACTTTTTAATAATTCTGAATTTGGTTAAGTTTCAGGATGACATTGGTGATTGTTTTATTCATTTATTTTTCTCCATTGTAAACATAAATATCTGTCCCTATCTCAAACTGTGCAAGTTGCATTATTTCTTCTGCATGAACTTATACTTTGTCTGCAAAACTGCATCATCACATATAGATTAAGATCTTGTTATTTTTTAGTTAAGTAGAAAGGTCAAAATGGAAGATTATGGAATTTTTAGTTAACTAGACTGATCAAAATGGAATATTATGGAATTTTTAGTTAAGTAGAAAGGTCAGAATGGAAGATTTTGGAATGTTTTAGTTAAGTAAAAAGGTCAGAATGGAAAATTATGGTATTTTGTAGTTAAGTTGAAAAGTAAAATGGAAGAACATGGTATTTTACGTCGAAATAGAATTTTAACTTTAACTGTTTATATGCTTTACTTATTAAATGTCTTGCAATAATTATTTTACAATTCACATAAATTCTAACCCTTTATTAATTCAGGAATCTGTATTGAAGCACTGTGCAACACTACAGTCCAGCTTCCAGAAGAGACTGTCCACAGTTGTTTGAAGGCAATACATGCATTACTGATGTCTGTATGGGCACGTAGACAGATCAGCTCTGACCCCATGCTGTACAAAGAATTGCTAAATGTCATGCATAGGTATTTCTGCAACTCTCTATCTCTATTGCTCTCTCTTTTTCAATCTCGAATGAATGAACAAACGAAAAGAAAGAACACCATGGGTTTTTTTCTTCTGTACAACTTCTGTAAACCAGTCACTAGTAGATTCAGCAATTTTGACTTTTACAGTAGTGGTTTGTTTAAAGAGGTTAAGTCAATATTGTGAAAGCATTATTGGAACCAGATCTAGTATCCAGTCTGCAAATGGACCACCTTAGTAAAGTTTCAATGTACATGAGTTTTGTTGGTATATTTGTGATGATAGAACCAGTCATTTGGATCATTTTACTTTAGGATGAAAACTTTTTTTTTTTGTTGTTGCCATGAAATCAACAAAACAATTTTCCTCTGGAGTAAAAGTAAATCAACAACATTCTTCTGCATTTTGAAGAAAAAAACTTTCACTGCATAAGAATACAAACCTTTATTAGCTTAAAACTGCTGTATTAAACTTGTCAAGTGTTTTAATTAGTAGATTTAAATTTTTCTGAAAAGTAAAGTGACATTCTTAAGTTTTTTTGAATAATATAAAAACAAAAACCAGCTATTAAACTTTGTTTTTATATTTACTTTTGATTGTGTGTATTATGAAATAACACCCAGCATTTACATCACGAAAAGGGAAACTTCAAACCATTTTATATTTGACTAACCTCTCTGCTGTGATTTTTATTTATATAATTATCCAATTTTATCCATTTTTACTTTAAAATTATAATGCAAGGTGTAATGTGGTGAATTTGATTGGAAGTTAAGTAACTTGATTGAAAATTACAGTAAGCTCAAAAATTTATGTAGAGAAAAGGTAAGGGACAAACACTTTGTGTAATGGCTTCTCAGTGGCCAGGTTAGACCAGTATTGGGAACAGGTGCAGAACTTGTTTCTAATGACTGGACAGTGGACCAGTTAGACCAGTTTTGATTAACATGGGTTATTTATATACAGACAAATATGCATTGATACAGGTTGGACCTGTACATCCAAATGATATATAATGTTAATCAAGATCAAATTGTATTTCAGGGTTTTGCTGTCACATGAGAATGTGGAGACTCATCTGTTGGTGCTGAATGTGGTAATACAGGTGGTGAAGGCATCCCAGGAGAGTCTTGAAGACAAAATGCTTGCACAAAAAGGTTAATTATCTATCTTGTGTTGTAGAGGAATCATATAGTTTGTCAAGTTTCATTGTCTGCAGGAACACTAGACAGAAAATCACCTTTTCCAAAATGCAACTTTCATTTCAGAATCTAAACATGCATTTCAATAACATTGTTTGGTGTGTATTGAAAATTTATGAAAATGGGGGAAAATCACAGTTGTATTAATGGGAATTTGTGTTTTTAGATGCATTTAAGTTGGACATATTATTGCTATGGCATTCTGCCTATCCATTAACATTTGCAGGAGCCTTGATGGCTTAGTGGTTAGCCTACCAGACTTGTGAATGAAAAGGGTGCCAGTTTGAATCTTACCATTCGACTAGCCTTGGTCATCGACCATGGTGTGTACTTGGGCATAGCACTTTAGTCCAGTTGCCTTGGTGCTAAATAACTTACTTATGTTGCTATGTTATAGAGCACCAAACCATTACCATTTGTTTGCTTGGCTCATAACATTGTATTGGAGAGATTTCAATAACCTTTGTTGTATATATCATGACAGTATGGTATGTCACATATTAGTCATACTGTGCTTCAGGATCAAGGTTATGGCTGGGGAAAATGTAATTCTGTGACTTGTATTCCTTGTCTGGAGTTTAACATTGAAGATTAAGAAAAAAAAATTTGCCCAAGATTATATTTTGACCTTAGCCATGCCCCCTACCTTAAGGTCAAGGTGACAGTGAAAGGAAATATTCTGTGTTTATCCTTATTAGGATTATAACTTTTTAACAGTTGAAGATTATTCAGTTGACACTTGGTCTAGTATATATATATATATATATATCATGACTTTTATCGATATATCTCTAAAACTTTTGAAGCAGTGAAGATTCAGATTTTATATTTATATATATATATATATTTTAAATGGGTTGCTCTCTTCAGTTTTGTGTTTTTCATATTATTTATTTTAAAAGAAAATGAATTATTTCCTATTTAAATGTTACCGAATCATAATACCATAGAATAACTATAATACCTTGGAAATCCAGCAGATAAAAGTTATCTGCCCACTTTGGTTGCAGTCACCCAGAGTTATTTCCCCATGGCACAAGGATTGGTGCCAAATTTCTATAATATCTGTTAATACTTCCACTTACGTCATGAAGGATGCTCTCGTCATGAGAAACCTTGCAAAAGCCAGAATCTATTTGGAAGATGGAGGATTTTTCCACATTTACAGAAAGTATACTACATCAATATTTCCAACTTTTTCCCTTTCTATGATGACAAAGTTTTACCTTGACACTTTTCTAACACATTGTCATCATCTTACATTTAGGTTTTGCACAGGTAACCTATATGACTTAACATTAGGTTAGGGCTTTGGTTATTATTTTTAATTGTGTGGAAGTCTCTAGTGCTTATAAAAAACTCATATATGTGTAATTCCACTACAAACGGGTACATACAAGTAAGTTTTCTATACCAAGGCATTCTTAGCACCCTGACACCAAACTTCAGTGATCTTTTTTTTTAAAGGCCATTCTTCAGAGTTCCTACAAGTAGTACTTTAACTTATACCTGGAGAGACCTCATTGCATTATTAGCTCATCTGCTATCACTAACTTCCATGTAAAACATCATATAGCTTTTCACCCACACCTTTTTCAAAGACAGATGTACTGAACTTCAGGCTGTCTTCAGTCTTCCTACACATCATATTGTGAATTGATTTGAAAAATATATGGACACTTTATTGTCAGGAGCCCAGAGTGGTCTAAAGCACTCTCCGTTATGGATCACTGCCATCTCGTTGCTGTTTGTGTGGGTTCAAGTCTAAAATTCTGTGAATGTGGATTTGTGAGAAAGCTTGCCAGTAGCTTCTCGTGGGTCGGTGGTTCTTTCCTTGGATTTGCTGGGTTTCTTACTCCAACTTTAATACTGGCCACCATGTATAGTCTATCATGTGCTGAAAAATGGCATTAAGCCCCACAACAACAACTTCATTGTCCTTCTAAGGTCTGCTAGCACTAATTCATACTTGTATATGTGACACTTTTTTATTGATTTTAAATGTATTGAATATCACTGAGCCTGATAATGTTTTTTATGTGCAGGTTTTTTGTGTGAGTAATATAGAAAGTCATTAAATTGATAACACACTTGTAATATAAACCAAATTGACATGCAGTACTCACAAATTTGTGCATTAGTAATTGCCTTCTGTTCTAGATCTGAACATGTGTATTCATTAGAAGCAAATACTGACAAACTAAATTTTTATAGCTAGTATTACACATAAACCACTGGAACTGAATTATCAATATGTCTACACTTAAAACAGAAATTGAGCACACCTCCTTGTTGTTCAGACTATTAAAGACAGAACTTATTAGTATCACAGTCCTATAAAACTGCATTTGAATATTATAAATTAAAAGAGAAATAAAAATGTTTTATTTGAACTTACTGGGTATTTTGGAATATTTCACTGCAAATTTTAAAGAACACTGTGAATTGTCTAAAAGTAAAACCTAAAAATATATAAGTTTATGTTACTATGATGTTGGCAACTTTTATATATTGTAATCATCTGGATGCATTTAATTAACTAAATCATAAATTAACTTGTATCATCATATTAAAGGACCATTTAGTCCTCAATAGTTGTAATTATAATGCCAACTTATTCTCAGAGGAAAATATATTGATTGCAACTATCTGTTTTTTTTTCCTTTTGATGTCATAATGATCCCTATGCCCAAGTCATTAGGCATCAGACGGAGCAGTTTCATATCAGTATATATGCTGATATGTTCATCACCATTCTTAGCATCAATCATTATGAAATTAAAACAGTTAATTTTAAGACATGATCACTTCTTTCGTGACCTTGGACATTGTCAGAGTCATAGAGAATTTGCATCAGTGTTTGGATTAAAGGGTTTTTTTTCATTTGCTCATACATGTTTTTCCTAAATTGTTCTTGGAATTTCTTCTTATTTGGGATCAATTGTTATGAAGCTAAGGCAAATCATTCTGTGATGTGTGCTTGCCCCTTTGACCATGGGATGAAGGTAGCACATTGAACCCATTACTTTGATTTTGGACTATAAATGCAGGTCTTGGTCTTTTGTTTATAAGCCAATTACATTATCAACCTGTTTGTCAAGGGCTTGTATATATAAAGTACAAATGTTGTGGCTACTTGACTCATTCCAGATATAGTTGTGAGTATATTATCTAATAATAATAATACTGGATTTAATAATTTTGGTCAGAGGCTCAACAGTCTCACTTTGGGGTCTGTGTACTTATATGTTCTTCCTAATATCCTTCCATCTGGCCATACTCTAAAGTAAGAAGGAGATAAAATTTATAAATTAAGCTGAGTGTTAATTTTTTTTTTCAAGGTAAATAAAAGGCAGGCTTAACAACAGGGGAGTTTTTATTCTCAACAGCGGGAAGTGCTAGATTTGATCTGATCCTGCAGCTACTGCTTTGGTGGCCTAGTCGTTTAAGCATCTGCCTCAGATGCAGAAGGTCGTGGGTTCGAACCACAGCCGAATCATACCAAAGACTTATAAAAATGGTACTAACAGCTGCTGACTGACTGGTCAGCCTAGTGTCAGGATAATGAGACCTGGTGGGACATAATGTTACATGTCTGCAGCATGATGCATCACTGCTAGACAACACTATAAACTAACTCAGTGCAGACATAGTAGCAATATAAAGAAAATTAAAGCTGTGTTAAAAATCCAAAACACACATATCCTGCAGTTGATTTTTCATTGAGATCACTTCATATGAATCTTCTTTATTTCTTTAAATTGGTTTGGCAACATAAATCAAGCATATTGATTTTATTACTGACATGTTTAAAGGTCCATACCTTTTTTGACAGATTCAGAAACTGCTGTTCATACTAGTGAAACATCTAATTCTATTGAACCTGCCAATGGCAAACCTGTGCTTGGAGAGGGTGGTGATTCTGGGGAGATAATTCCAGGAAAGTCAGTGGTATATGCTGCTTTGGAAGTGTGTATATATGTTATATCAAAAAGAATCCCAGCACTGAATCCCTCTGCCAAATCTACCAGCTTCCAGATCCCAACACGGCTGACAAAGATGACAGAGGAGTTGTGTCACCTTGTAGCATCAGTAGTTGAGATCATGGCAGATCTTCCATCATTGTGTTCACCAAAAGGTAAGTTTGAATAGGTCTAGCCTGTTTGAATGCAGCAAATCTATAATTTATTTTTATTGAAAAGAAACCCAGCACTGAACCTCTTTGCCAAATATACCAGCTTCCAGTTCCCAAAATAGTTGACAAAGATGACAGGTGAGTTAAGTCAGCCTTTGTATATAAGATCATATCAAATCTGTCATCCTGTTCACCGAAAGGTAAGTTTGGATAGGTCTAGTCTTATGTAATTACAGCAAGCCCAGTTATTTACAGTAACTTTGACAAAATGTTAATCTCCTAAAGTGAAAAACCAGAGAAGCTTTTTCAGTGTGTCTGTCAAAGATACAGCTAATATAAGGTAACCAACAAGCTGTGATGGCTCTGGATAGAATTCTGAAAGTAAGGTCAGTGTGATGCAGATTAGAATCCTTCCCCAACCAAATGAGATCAGCTGTTTTGGAGTGACTTTGGGCATTAGCAATAAATAGTCTTTCATATGCTGATATGCCAATAAATACCATCCAGTTTATCCATCCATAAGCATTTGGTGTTAGACATTTTTAAAAAAATATTTGATCCTTTCTAAATGGAGGTCCTTACTAGACTTAAAATCTGAACTTGTGTGACTGACATATTCCATTCTAACAGTATCACATTCCACAAATTTAATATTGAGTTTATGCAAATCAGTTCTAATCACAAACACATTTCAAAAGCTTTTTCTGTAATTATATATTTGGCTGAAATACAAGAGAAAATAGTGTGATCAAGTGTCGGGGTGTACAAGAAAGTTTTGATTTTTATATTCCATATTAATTTATATGTGTAAAAGATATTCAACACATTTAATATATTCATGTGTCAGTTGATTACTATTTGCATGATATAAGTGATCTAGGAACATGGGGCGGGCTGCATGGCATCCCTACATTGTCTCCCCAGATTATGTTGCTTAAATTATATTTTTTTATGAAATGATTTACCTTGTGCAATTAAGCTTCAGTCAAAAACAAAGTTATCCAGCAAAATCTATTGCAATAAATTTAATTGGATAAACCCAACTGTCATATTGACGAATATTACGAAAAGACTATATGTATAGTTGTGGTCAAACATTCTAGATAAACATCCAGTTGTATAACAGAGGTTTCTCATAGAAATTTATATCTTTGAACTACTGTTGCTGTCTTTGATAGTCATGTGGGAGGCTGTTGTGACCACATGGAGTAACTTAGCAGCTTGATAAGTATCAAATTCATTAGATGATGGCACAGATGATAATTACAAAATTTAAAATTATAGTATTAGCTCAGAAAAGAACTGTTTGTGCATTATAATGAGATTGTCAGTTAAACGGAGGTTTCAGTTAAGTACACTGTATTCCATAAAGGACAAGGAAGTAAATAATCACTTATATCTCTTTTAGAAAAGCTGTGCCGTGTTGCTGATGTATAAGTAAAGTGAAATCATTTAAAAAAGAAAAACTTGAATTGTTTAAAACTTACATTTAGGCAAAAAATGTTGGTTTGACAATATCTTTTCACTTGTTCTGCCTTTTCTGTTTTGACTATATTTTTTAAAAATAAATCATTAGGATAAACATAATTTTTTTCTTTTCTCTATTACAGGTTGTCTCTCCATTTTACCCTCATTAGTCCATTTAACAGTAGGTGTATTGAAAGAGATGGGCTCTAAGTCCATTCAGAGCAGGAGTCCATTAGTTGTCAATGCCTGTCTTGGTGCTATCAAGTCCCTCCTGAAGACTCCTCCACCTAGTCAGGAGGGGGACAAAGAAGGAGAGCTTATGCATATGAAGGAAAAGTTGTTGCAGAGTGCACTTGTGACAGTATTAAATGCATCAAAATCAGGTTGGTTTTTTTTGTGAACTCCCTTCTTACTGCCATTCTAATCACATTTTCAATGTGACAGTTTTGTTTTAATTAAATGCAGATTGAATATGAGTAAAATAATTACAATTAAGAAATTTTAAGGCAAAATTAGCTTATGCATGATAACTGTTCTGGTCCTTAATTCTCTCCTTTGATCGATCGAGCAATCAAATTTTACCACTGCTTATCCCCCCACCAACATGATTAGAAATGATTATCGAACCATATAAATTGAATAGTGTCATTAAAAAAAAGGACCCCAAGTGAAACTTTAGAATAATGCAACAGAAATGCAAAATGTCTGCTTTACTTTTAATTGTTTTTTTCAACAGTTTCTGGAATATTAGGCCTGCCCTGCTAAAATAGTACTTTGTATTCTATGTTCCATAAGAAACAAATTTACTTCATCGCATTTACAGCAGTTGTATCAAGGATTGTTACACGTAAAGAATGAATATAATTTTTTATTTCTCCAAGAGATTTATAGAAATGACTTATGTCCTTATTGCAAGGATTTGATTTTATTTTGATAGTGCAACTTACATCTGCAACATAAGAAGCTAATTTGATGTCAGATAATTTCTCCCTACTGCAAAAAATAATCTCCAAAATGTTTGAATGATTTATATTGACAGTTTGTGTTAACATTATTTTGCAGAAGGAGATAGACCAGGCATGGAGGAGGGGACATTGCTTTATTCAGTGACCATGTTCATTTTGTGTGGACCAAAGTTTGTCACATGCAGTAATCTTCTTAAGCCTTGTCAAGATGTCTTCACCGACTGCTGGCAGTCACATAGCTCAGAGGTCAGTTGGTTTTCATAAAGATTCTGTTTCATTGGCAAGTTGCAAATAAGATTTAATAACAAGACCTATCACTATTGCCTTGCTTTCTTCCAGGATGCAAGTCCACTCATCCAAGCTGATAATTCCATGCTTTCGTTAGATCAGAAGTTTCCAAAACCTAGATCAGAAAGAACACAGACCAAGTCTGACTCCCACATTATAGGCCTATGTGGAATACACTTCCTAATTTCCTTTGATGCTGTTCATGTTAGATGTGTGAGATTGACTCTAAGACATTTGCCTTTGTTTTATGGTCCAAGCAATGTATTTTGCTTCCTGATCTACTTCTGCATGTTGTAGAAGTAATAGTCCCATTGTTCCTTGCTAATTTTTAGCTCGGTTAATATTTTTCAGCAGCTAATTGTGCCATGCTTAAGCATGCATTACTCATTAAATTTATCCCATTTCTCTTATCTAGTGATATGGTAAGTGATTGCTCCCATGTTTTAGTTCCAGAATTTGATTTGCAAGAATTTTTTTTAAGTTCAGTTATTATTGTTGCATAGGGTAAGTACCACCATGCTTTTTGCATGGCTTGTGTTTTGTAATATGCAGGAGAGCTATGAACAGCTCTCTTGGTAGTGTTGAGGAGAGTTATTCAATCTACTCAAATACTTATGACATTGTTTACAGCATATCATTGTTTATGGTACATGACATCATATATCAAAATGGCAGAACATGAAAACACCAGTATTTGTAAATGGAAACTGCCAGGCAATCTTGGACAAAAATTGAGTTCATTCAGAAAACATCTGGAAATTTTTTGTTTTGAACAATAAGATTGAGGAGAGCAATGGATCACTCTCCTAGAAGCAATTTGAAGAGCATGATGGCATGCAAGATTGATTGCACTCCACAAAATATAAGATCTTTTTTGTAGCTTTGGGTTTGAATTTGCTTTCATCAAATTGCTACATTCAGATATTGTTTAAGTACTTGCTTCAACAGTGCATTATAATCTTTGCATTAGAATAAGTTATAAGTAATTGCTTCAGCAGTACATTTCTAATTAGGATATCTATTTTATAAAATAAAAATGTCATAGTTTTTGCTTTGGCAATACATACTTTTCAGCAAGAAAAGTTTGGGAAAATGCAGCCCAGCCACATAAATGCAACGTTGAATACTCACCCCAGCAGTTTAGGTCCTATGGGAGGGATGAAAAGCATTTGCATCCACCTGAGATAGTAAGGGCAGTTAAATCACTCCCCAGGCAGCAGAAAGGTTGAGAGAGACAAGCATACCTTTTACTTCCAAGTCTCCCTCTCACAGAGGGATATTGAGATATCTGGTCCTACACCCCTTCAGGAATGAACACAGGACAGAGACATCATTTCTTTATTGGTATAACCTGATGAGATTGTCCCTCCCTCTACCTCTCTGTCCCCTTCCTGGTCCCACCTGTCATCACAGGTGTTGGAGGAGGAAGATATCTTGATATTTGATACAGCATTATACAGGGTTTCCCAAATTCTCCCAAACATGTTCCAAAGCCTTTGGGCTTGGAGGACAAGGAATTCCCTCACCAATTTGGAGAGATTTGCCATATCAGCATCACACCTAAAGATCCTCTCTTGGTCTTATTCCACAATGGCACAAGCCTTCCCAAAAGTTTGGTATTGCCAAGAGTTTGCTAGGCAACTTAAAGGTGGTATTCTCCAACCAAAACCCCCATACTTCGGTCACTGTCCAACCAAAACCCCCATACTGCAGTCACTGTCCAACCATAACCCCCATACTGCTGTCACTGTGAAGTTCACATTCCTGCCTGGCATTATATGCCTGACCTCCAGATGCAAATGCAGGAGGTGCCTTCAATTCATAGGCCTTGGAGCTGCATTGCTGATCATTCCTTCATCATGCAGCTGGATGTGCTAGCCAAAATAGTGGACATGTACATGTCCATGTCACTATTGATGGGGATGTTGCTTTTGGAAACTTCCGGGTCTTGCTTGACCACAGGAAGAAGCTTCTAAGGGCTGTTTTTCAAGAAGCAGAGATGATATACAGAGGGACTCGTTCTCTTGTTAACATCTGAAGATTCAAGGGACAAACATCACTGGTCCCTTGCAGCCAGACCTGGTTTCTCAAACTGACCAAGAAGCATGCTTATCTGAATTGCTGCTTGGGTCCTCCTTCCAAATTTTTAAGAAGATACATCCAAAGCAGTCCCAGAAGCAACCCATTTCAAGCATTCCTCTTTCCTGTCCCTTGCTAGACAAGGTGACCTGAGAGGCCAGGGGAGGAAATTATGAGCATCAACAAGAAAATGCCAGTAAGGCATAAGTGATAGGTATGTATTGCATAATTAAAATTAGTTCTGCCCCCACTATTTTTGTCAAAGAACAAGGGCTTGTAATCTAAATGGACAGTGACCTATTCTAAAAAAAACTTTCTGGCTTTCAGTAAAGTTTGCCCTTGTGAGATCTTGGAATTACAGTATCATGCATTGTCTATATCACTAGGCTATCTGATACTTGTTTGCCATGATAGTAAAATATTTCAAATGCATTTTTGGGACATTTTTAACTTAATCTTTTTACAATGTGGGACATGATGTTCTCATTTTTTGAGGTTTCTTTTTTCTCCTACAGTCTTTTGCAATTTTTGCTTTTATATTTTGGAACTGTATTTTGAATTATAGTGAGGATTGTGATATCGGAACATTATATATACATATACCAGAGCTCAAACAAATTTGTAAACTGTTGTCATTTCATTCCTTCCTTCAGAAGCAGTTCTAATCAATCCCACATAGCATTTACCCCTATCCCCATTCCCCCATCCAACACTCCCACCTCCATCCCACCCCACCCCATTTCATCTTACTGAATAAAGTTAATTACAGTATATTTCCACATTTGATCCTTTTGTTGAAGTTTTGAAATCATGTATGTACCTGGAATGACAAATATGCTAATAACTGGATACCATCCTTTTTTGTTTTCTTAAATTTAGTCAGTAATGCAGATGTTTTGTTCCTTAGCACTCTGATGAACATTGGGCCTACTCTCTATTTGTATTGTGCATTAGTACAAAGCCATAGTTATTGGGATGATTCTTAATTTGTTCTGTAACAGTGATTTTTCACGTTTTCTTTCCTCATGATGTTTTAAACTTAGTGTTTGTTAGGAATCCCTCTTTAACCACTATATTGAATGGTTTACTTCCAAACCAAATTGAAGCAGAGAACTATAAAGCAGGGATTGTTCCTTGTTCGAGGCTACATGTATAATGTTTGCAGAAGTTCCAAGGCAGTTTCACACCTGTTGCAATTAACAGCTTATGTATATCTGATTAGGTCAAATATCTGTGTACCAGATTCAGTTACAACTGTTTTATCAGGTTTGAATATGGGTTTGTCTGCAGAAAACTCACTATGTCAATTTGGGCATTTAAATTTGTTTGCAGAAAACTCACTATGTCACTTTGGGCATTTAAATTTGTTTGCAGAAAACTCACTATGTCATTTTGGGCATTTAAATTTGTTTGCAGAAAACTCACTATGTCACTTTGGGCATTTAAATTTGTTTGCAGACAACTCACTGTCATTTTGGGCATTTAAATTTGTTTGCAGACAACTCACTGTCATTTTGGGCATTTAAATTTGCAGAAAACTCACTATGTCACTTTGGGCATTTAAATATGTTTGCTGAAAACTCACTATGTTACTTTGGGCATTTAAATTTGTTTGCAGAAAACTATGTCATTTTGGGCATTTAAATTTGTTTGCAGACAACTCACTATGTCATTTTGGGCATTTAAATTTGCAGAAAACTCACTATGTCACTTTGGGCATTTAAATTTGTTTGCAGAAAACTCCTTATGTCAATTTGGGCATTTAAATCTTTTTGCAGAAAAATCATTTTGTCAGTTTGGGCATTTAAATTTGTTTGCAGAAAACTCACTATGTCACTTTGGGCATTTAAATTTGTTTGCAGAAAACTCACTATGTCAATTTGGGCATTGAAATTTGTTTGCAGAAAACTCACTATGTCAATTTGGGCATTTAGATTTGTTTGCAGAAAACTCACTATGTCAATTTGGGCATTTAGATTTGTTTGCAGAAAACTCACTATGTCAATTTGGGCATTTAAATTTGTTTGCATTAAACTCACTATGTCAATTTGGGCATTTAAATTTCAGAAAACTCGCTATGTCAATTTGGGCATTTAAATTTGTTTGCAGACAACTCACTATGTCAATTTGGGCATTTAAATTTGTTTAAAGCATTATCCCTATTATATACTTGGCATAAAAAAAATTCAAGAAGCTTGAAATATTCTTAACTCTTTCATAGCTTTCAAGAGCTCAAAGCAAGTCTTGGTTTAGAAATCAAATTTCAGAGTCAAAAGAGCTTTTAATTTTGGACAGAGTAGAAGATTTGTAATGTTCATATAGATTTTTAATGGATGCCTGATAGAGAAAGAGACCTTACTATTTATTTCTTTTTAAATATTTAGTTCACAAAAGAAATATATTTATTTATCAGGTAGACTTGAAATTTATATTTCTCACTAGGTGTACTCTATATATCATTTCCTGATAAACTAAAAAGTAATCCAAATGATTAGATCCTGTAAGCAAACATAAAAAAAATTGAGGTGAAAGTCATCACAAATATCCACACTTTACCCCCACCCCCAAATGAACCACCAAATGGCATCATCCCCACTCAGTCTCGGTTGATGTTGATGACATTTAGGTTTCAAAAAAAGTTTATATTACTTGTGAAAATGACCACTGTCACCTAATCATTACACTCCTAAAGGTTTGATCCCAAAACCTAGCCATCTTTTCATCTTTTTGAAACATTATATTAAATGTGATCACCTTCCTCCAGTCATTATAGATGAAGTTCACATTACAAGAACAAGCAGACAGGTGCACAGAGCGCAGTTATAAAAATGAAGATGACATTACCACAGCATTTAGTAATTATAAAGTTGTCATTTTTGTAACCATTGCATGCAAACAGGGTAATCTTGATTTGATCCCTTCCATATATCCCAAGAAGCATGCTGCCAGGATTGGACAGCAGTGTCTTACATAGATAAATTAAATTTTGAAGCATCTGTATATGACCAGATTAGATTTTTCAGGCCATTAAAGCAGTTTTTAATTTTGTATTACTTTTTTTTTTAAATTTTTGCAACAAAAAAACCCTTATTGGTATGATTAAACAAAATCCAGTTGAGGTAAACAAATGAAATTTGATAAGACTATTTGTTTTCATATGCAGGTGACCTGATTTGATTTTCAGGCTATTAAAGAAATTTATCCTTTTTTTAAATACATTTTTAAACTTGTTTAACTTGATATTTTTATATGAAAACCTTGGTAGTAAGATTAGACAAACTTTAATGTAGAAAATTTGAAATGCATGTCTACATGTATAGTTAGATGACCTGAATAGAGTTTCATACCATTATATTAAGGTTTTAAAGAGTACAAAAAGTTGGGGGGGTGACTAAGTCATTTTGGTCTTCACTGGTGGTGGTAGTGTGGATATGTTTTACAAGCACAGATCTAGTGCATAAATAATAATAATAATAATAATAATAATAATAATAATAATAACAATGAGGACTTTATATAGTGCCTAATCTTTAGAAGCTCTAAGCGCTTTACAACATTTGACAAAGCTTAAAAAAGAATATAAAAAAACAAACCATATATAATGAAATGATCACAAAAATTAAAAACAAACAACACAAAATTAGAAACAGAAAACTTGCTGCAAATTTTTAAGGTAAGAATATGTTAAAAAGGATACATTATTAGGTCATTATGACTGTTCTTGCAGTTGAAATAGAAGGTGTTTTAAGGGCGCTCTTGAATGAGATCACTGTATTTATGTCTAAGTGCAGTGGGCAATTTGTTTCACATTGCTGGGCCCTGGTGTGCAAAAGAACATTGTCCATATGATTTCAACTTCATAATGGGAATAATGAAAATACAAGTGTCAGAAGGGGAGAGTAAGCATCTTGTAGGTGTATACACATAGGTGAGGTCAGATATGTATGTTGGACTGGAGCCCGTCAGTGAAACGTAGCACAGATAACTAATTTTGTGTTTAATTCTGGATCATATGGATAGCCAGCGTAGGGTACAGAGCAGCAGAGAGGCATGCTCTGATCGTGGTACTCTAAGGATGATCCAAGCAGCAGTGTTTTGAACTTTTTGAAGTTTCTGAAGTAGATATTGAGATGAACCAGACAGAATTGAATTACAATAGTCCAGTCTTGAAAGTACTAAAGAACATACAAGCGTTTTTGTGGCATCAACTGACAGATACCTGCAAATAGAGCTGATGTGTCACAGCTCAAGATATGCAGCCCGGCATATGCTCATGACATGCTGATGCAATGAGATTGTACTGTCAAGAGTGATACCGAAATTTTGTACTGACTGCTTGAATTTAATGTTGGTGTTTCAAATATTTATTGTCTAAGGTAAAGGATGTGAATGAGAAAGTCTTTGTTTTGTAATCAGGATGATTTCAGTGTTATCACCATTCATCTGCAGCTTGTTACATGTCATCCATGATTTCACATTATAAATGCACCTCTGCGTCTTGGATGGTAGCTTTAACTTCACTTGAATGGCTAGATTTGTATATTTGAGTGTCATTAGCATACAATTGGTGAGACGCTGGATGATGATCTATGACACTTGATAGTGGCTGAGTGTACAGAATGAAGAGAACAGGTCCAAAAACAGACCCCTGTGGAACACCACATCATAGATCAACTGGGCTGGAGAGTTTTTCATTTGTGGACACAATTTGTGTCCTGTTGACCAAGTAAGACTTGAACCATAGTAAGGCCATATCATGAATGCCAAATACATGCTGGAGACAGTGAAGTAATATATCATCGTCTATAGTGTCAAATGCTGCAGACAAGTCGAGGAGAGTGAGGACTGTAGTCTTTCTGCCATCCAAAGCAGAGAGAAGGTCGTTGACTACTTTTAGAAGAGCAGTTTCAGTACTGTGGCGAGGGCGATATGCAGACTGTACATTGCTAAAAAGACTGTTTGAATTCAGATGAGATACAAGTTGGGATAGAACAACTTTTTCTAAGATTTTTTACATGAATGGGAGATTAGAAACTGGGCTGTAGTTCTTTAGATCATTATGGTTGAGTGTTGGTCTCTTCAGCAGAGGCTTTACAATTGCAGTTTTGTAAAATGATTGGAATTCCCTAGATGAGAGAGACATATTAATAACATCAGTTAGTCAAAGGCACAGATTCGTAATATGTTGCACATATCTTAGATGTCAGTTAGGTAGGTACACTTTTGTGATTGGTCACAGTTGATAGTTATATTAAATACAAAAGCTCATATTAGGAGGTGAGTAGTGTCAAAGATCTATAGAGAACATGTGCCATGTCTACATAGTAGAAGTATACCACAAATTTTATATATTTATCTTCATGTATGTTGTGTAGCTATTGTTTTCCAAGCATTTTTGTGACAGCTTATATTACTTGAAAACAGTTTTCTTAAAATATGCATGAAACATGTATGGTTTTTTTTCTCTTTCAGCTGAAGTTAAAATGTATTCAGATGTTCAACTCCATTATGATTCATGTTGATCGAGAGTCTGCGACTCCATTCATTCATGCTTTTGCTCCTAAGGTTGTGGAATTCCTGTACACAACAAGTTCAGTACGACCCAACACTGATGCTGAACGAGATCTCATTATTGCATCAATCGATTGTTTGGAAACTCTAGTTACCATAGCAGAAGAAAGTAAAAGTATGTTGTATTTGTTGTTAAATTTAAATTTTGTATTTTGATGATGGTGTTAGTGGTTATGGCAGTGATAATATGATGAGGGTGGTTGTTGTTGTAGTGGTGGTGGTAGTGGTGCAACAAATGTGTGACATTACCAGGACAACAGATCAGTAGATTTCAGGATTTTGATCTTTAGATTAGTTTATAAATAAGTAGGAATTTTATGGACATGAATTTTAGATGTTTTAAAGAAACTGAAAACAAAACAAGTACATTTTTTTGCAGCAGTATGTATTCTCTTCACATTATAACAAAACAGGAGGTGTTTAATATAAACTAGATTTTTGTTGCAAATGTTATAATTTTAATAATTAAATAATAAATGTCATGTATTATCAGTTAAATGAAAAGGGGACAGTTATTTGTTATAAATTCAGATATATTTATATTTTCCTTCTGGTGACAACTGATTACAATCATTGTGATGATTATGTTTGACATTAAAATGGCTGTCAGTAGTTTTTTGGTTCAGATTCCCTTGAATCACTATGTAGTTTTCAAAGAATAGAGAATGTTTTTTATGTTGGATTGTAGCAATGACAGAACAGCTGTACTTAGCCTGCAAAAAGGTGCTAACTTATGCTTTTATATGACTGGTTGATATCATTTCTTCCCCAATATACTATTTTAAATCCCCTTTGCATGAAAGATACAAACTCATCTCCTGCTTCACTTAAACTCTGATTTCCATGCATTGTTGATCTTATTATATTTCTTAACCAGTGATTCTTTAGCCTTGGGAGAAAGCCCATTTCAGCATTTTGACATGGAAAGAAAAACTTTAAGAGCTGCTCTTTGATATTATTCATGATTATCTTGAAAGACGAAAATAATTTAACAAGTCAAAGACTAAAAAAAATTGCTCTGAAAAAAATTATTTGGTTAGTGTGTCTTTTTTTCTCACCGCCACCAAAAGTTGGCCAATTTTTAATCAAAGATTCACAGGCCATCATTGACCACCTTTGATTCCTTTGTTACTGTTAATACCTCCATAAATATCATTCGTTTTCGAAAACTTTAGATACTAATTATGGTAAACTCAAAATTACAACAGTAAGGCTAATCACTTCACAACTTGTTCTGTACCCATGTTAGCCATTGTGTAGTAGCTTATAATTGGATTACTCTGCATGCATGATTGCACCAGTTGTAGAATTTGTGGAATAATTCCTGTCTCCAGTAGACTGGTTCTAATTCATTACTGTAATACAATTTTAAAATTTTAAAAATAAACAAATTTTATTAAAAAAATCTTTTAGTTTTTGGAAACTTTAGATACCAACTATGAAACAGTATGTGTAGTAGATAGCTTAAAATAAAATAGCATATTCCTGTGTCCAGTATGGATGCCACAGTGGTCATTTTAAAAACCTTGTTATCACTAATCTTCTGGAATGAAAAGTCTTACTACTATGTGATTTTCACCATAAGACTTCTTTGGATGTCTAGTTAATCCTAAATGAAAATGGTGCTGATATCATGGTCAATATGGCTGCCACAAAGGCCATCTTGAAAATCTTATAACTTTTACTCCTCGGTGGATTCGTATATCCTTATGGGTTTCCACAAATAGACTTCTTATGATATCTAATTCATTCTAAATAAAAATGGTGCTGAATGGTTGTCCAATATGGCCACCACAGTGGTCATCTTGAAAGTTTGTTACTGCTTCTCCTCCTGAACAAAACATAATATTGCCATGGGATTTTCACCAGAAGATGTAAGGTCCAGTTGGTCCTAATTGAAAAAATGGTACCAATTTGACACAACAGCTAATTTGAAAATCTTGATATCACAAGAATATCAAAGATGGCTTCAACTCTCAGCAGTTATTAGAAGGAAGAAATGGTCTTATCTTGAATTCCAGTAGAGCATCAGTCCCCTTGTGTAGCTCATTTATTTCTGCCTGCTTCTCCTACTGATAGTTTGCTATTGATACCATACCCACCCTACCTATATTTTATATACCACATCCATCCAATTTTGTATCTTCAAAAGTAGCCATACTGGACTTGGATCCAGTTAAGTTTAAGTCAGTCAGGTGGCACTCACTATACTGTATATGCCAATTTGATTTATGTTTTTTTTTCATTTTAATGCCATTTTTAATGAAGAAATAGCATTCACTTTGTACCACTGTGCTTATTTCTATGCCATTGCTAGTGCCATGTGCTGCAACTTGTGCTCAGCACACGCACATGTAAGTATGTATGTTAATTTGTTTGAAAACTGTTGATAAAGATTTATTATTTGAAAACTTAACTGCACAAGAACTTTATTAATTTGCAAGTATCCTATTGGAAAATCACTTTTAATTTAGACTTTTTTACAATTTACATCATAACCAAAGGAACCCAGCTATGGCTTGAATCGTACATCACCTGTAAATTGTCAGTCTTGAAAGCCACCCCCATCCTTTCATTGCACAGCTGATACATGTAAGAAATGTAACAACTATGTTACATAGTAACAACAGTATTTTTTTATAGCCAATACAGGAGTATCATAGGGCTGTCACTTTCTATGTTTGGACTTATCTGTTTATTCAGCTGCAGTGTACAAGAAGTACTAGAGCTTGCTGGCTTTACTATACAGATCAATGCAAAGACATACTACATGAAACACTGACAGTGCAAAATCTGAAGAAATCTACAAACAAAAGCAAAGATATCAATAAAAAATATCAAAGATAGTTTAATCATAATTAAATTATTTAAGCAGAAAACTAAGTCATTTGCCTTTAAAAAATGGGGAATGGGGCACATATAAAGATGGTTGTGCTTATTTCATAAATTTGATAATTGATATTGAAACATGGAATTTTTCTATTAAGTTAACATGTTAATTGGTTGTAGTTGTAGTTTAATTGGAGCTATAAAATTTCTTTGTTTCCTAATAAATGTTATTAATTACTGTTGTTTACATGTATATTGTTAACATGTTATCATTGAATAATGGTAATGTATATCAAGTAATATGTAAGTTGTCAACTTTATATTTTTTTATACTAAATCCATATTGAAAAATTAAAAGCAAAATGTCTGTCCACATCGTCATATAAGGTTCATTTTATTTTCCTTTTGAATTTTCTTGTTTGATTACAGTTTGAGAAGGAAATATCAATGTAAATTTTTGTGAAATTAATATCAATCTGATACCACTGCTGTTGACTAAGGCCCCATCTCACAAAAGATTTCTCTCTGCCACTATAATAACTTTCTGATTGGAACAATGGATATGTACTATTCATTTCATCCTTATATTTCTGTGTCAAATTGATTGAAATAAAGAAAAAACAAATAAAGAGGTTGATTTTAAATGTATTGGGGGCGGACATATTGTGTTGCTCTTGTCCATTTGTCTGTCCAGTCATCTAAAGTTTTGCCTTTTAGTTAAGTATCTACAGCATTAGGGTGTGGGCAGGGGCACTTTTGTTTCATGCATCTGAAATCTTGTAAAGATTCTGATTGTTTTGTCTCTTTTTCATTTTGTCTTACATTAATCTTTTCCAGGAATTACATTGCTAACCATTCTCCTACCCATTCTCATCTCATTTCTTCTGGATGACAAAAGTCTTAATGCAGTGGGGAAGGTGGCACGCTCTGTGCATGATGAGGCATTAAATAAACTTATGAAGATCGGGCCACAGTATCCTGCCCAGTTCCGTGTCATTATGACAAGTCAGGCTGACCTCAAGACCCGCCTAGAGATTGCAATCAAGTCAAGTCAAGCCAGCAAAAAGGCTGCCGTTAAAGCACAAGAAGCAAAGGCCATGACACTCCAAACTAAACCCACAATTACCCTGAAAACAAACTTCAGCTTCTCTTGATCAAAAGAAAGACTAGATGTAGGTTTTTAGTATAAAATAGTAACACTGCCTCTGTAGTTATATTAATGTGTGGAGGGCAGATACAGCTGTCTGTTAATTATGTGTTTGTTCTAATGCCATGAAAATGTTATATTAGTGGAGAATGCTGTTTTACAGCAACAACTGTTGTTTAAGCAATTAGAAAATATAGTGGGTTCCTAAAAAATAAACTTCACCCTATTGTCTTATTGCTACTGAATTCTGAATGACTGCTAATAACCTTGTATGAAAAAACATTATGAAGAGAAGACACTACAGAGTAGTCTCTTTTCCAAACCTTGACTGCACATAGGTCTTGAATTATGTGCAAAATGCAGTTATATGAAAATTTGGAAGTTTTATGACTTCAATTACATGTAAAAAAAATAGTATGTGCATTGAACTATTTTTAAATTTTAAGATTATTAAATTTGTACTTGTTATCATCATTTTTATATGCATCTAACTGGTTATCTGTACTGATAAAAGAATAGAAGAGCTTTTTTTTCCTATCTGTTATCTCTCCATCCCTTAGCACAGGTTTGCTATCACTACTCCTTTGTAAGCTAGCTCTAAGAGTGCCATGAAACTTCGCACACGTTCTTCATAAGGTCTGGTTGATGCTAATTGAAATAGATGCTGCTTGAGATCAGTTATGGTTTCTGTAGTGGCCAGTTTGAAAATCTTGTTATCACCACTAATCTGGAATGAATGGTGACATCAAAAAGGCTTTTCACTAAATACCTTTTTTAAAATAGTTAGTCCTAAATGAAATTGTGCTGATCTGACACCCTTGACAGCCATCTTGAAATTATTTTTTTCTTCCACTCCTTCAGAACAGAAAAAGTCACATCCTAAGTGGAAAGTAACACTGAGATGGGGTATTCACCACAAGACTTCTGATGAAGTCAGTTTGGTCCTAAATGAAAATGGTATAACTTGGACATCCATTAAACCTGCCATGTTGGCCATCTTGATATTCTTGCTACTTTTCTTGGAAGGATGGTCATATTGACATGGGGGTTTTCACCAAAAGACTTCTTATAATGTCATGTTGGTCCTAAATGAAAATAGTATCAATTTGATCTCTTTTTGGCCACATTGTTCACTTGCTGTGAATTGATGGTCATATCTTACATGGGGTTTTCATCAGAAGATTTCTTTTGGTGATTGTTCCAAAACGAAAAATGCAGATATGACATCAAATATGGCCACATTGGCAGCCATTTTGAATTTTTTTTAATAGATACTTCTCTTAAACAGAAAGTTATATTAACATAGGATTTGTACCAGAAAACTTCTTGTTGTGTCTAGTTGGTCCTAAATAGACTTGATGCCAGTCTGACATCCAGTATGGACACAATGACATCCATTCAAAATCTTGTAGCTACTCCCTGGAGTATGGATAATCATATCAACATGAGGTTTCCAAAAAATGACTTTCTTTCATATCTAGTTGTTTCTAGATGAAAATGGTGCTGAAATTATATAAATAGGGCAACTACAATGGCCACCTTGCAAAATCTTTGCTATCACTAGTCCTCTTAAATGGATGGTCATATTGACATGGATTTGTCACCAGAAGACTTTTTAGGATGTCTAGTTGGTGCTACATTAAATGGTGCTGATTTTAATCCAGTATATCTGTCACAATGATCATCTTCATAATCCTTTTATTGCTCAGTTATATCCAAGATAGGAAATTCTTTTCAGGCAGTAGACCATCAGTCCCATTGAGTGGCTCTTGGTATCCATATGGAAGAATACCCAGTCTAATATCAACCATTCCAGTGGGTAATTTGATGACATGGCTAGGGTCAACACTACACTTCTCTGTCATTACAGATTAGCCTTATCCATGTGCTGTTAAACGTGTGGTAATTCCACCAAAGTGCTTGTTTATAAGCAGTGAAAGTACACAACAAAAACTTACACAGTACCAGGAGAACAAATCTGGAAAATGATACAGAACTATAAAAAATAATAACTTCAAATTTTAGTTAGCTTGTGATTGTGTTGGGCCTCACAGATTTGGGGAAAAAAAATCAAATTTCACTGCCAGTCAAGGGAGAGAACACAGACAATTATACATACTCACTTGTAGATCTAACTGCAGACTGCATAGGACTGAAACTGCCATCAGATAATGCAGCAGCAGATCAAGCTATGTTTGGACTAACCAATACAACAAATAATACAGAAACAGATCTGCCATTTCATAATGTACTAGCAGATCAGGGTCTGTGCTGTTTGAAGTTGGACCTGAATAGTAAATGAGTATATATGGCATGGAAAATACATTCTTGTATAAATTAAGTTATTCCAAAATGGCCCATCATTATTATATATAAGGTTATTGTAATGTCATGGTGGTTGGTTATATATATATATATATATATATGTGTGTGTATATATATATATATATATATATATATATATATATATATATATATATATATATATATATATATATATATATATATATGTGTGTGTGTGTGTGTGTGTGGCAGATATATAACCAACCACTATGGCATTACATTAACCTGTGTTGTACACTTGTCAGGAGAGCGTTTAGTGCAATATCACACCAAGGAGTTATGAAAGATATCCAGTATTGTATCTGTGATACCCACCTATATAATTGAAGACCACTCATTTTACAGTAGGTTTATGATAAAAAAAAAACTGTTACTGCTACAAAGATGGATTTTAAAGTCTTTTTAAACTACATTACAAATTAATAATGTAGAACAAATTCAAGGATTGAAAGTTTGTTTTAAGCAATGAACTATTTGCATAATTTTATGTTATTCTTAAATACCTTTTTCATTATGATAGAAATATTACTGTGGAAGTAAAATGCTTACCACATGCTAATCCTTACTTCTGGGCTTAAGATAATATTCAGAATAAAAATAATCTATATTCCAAACAAAATGGAACTTGAAAATAGTGAGATAAGTCTTTAGTAATTATTCTAGCTATGTGAAAGTGCCATGATAGAACAATTAATACAGTCAGAATTTTAGAGTTGGAAACAAAAGTATTCATATCAAATGCCAATCACGTGTTATTAATGTGATTTGGAATAGAAATAGCTGAGTCATGTAATATTCTTTTCAAAGTACGGGTTAAATTATGCAAACAGAAAGTGTTATTCTTATGTTATAGCATGTTTCAGAATGTAGCTGAAATAAGTAAGCTTTGTAAATGTTTGTGGTGATAGTTTATGTATGGCTCCAGCTCATTTCAAAGTTGCACATAACAGATATTATGACCCCATGTAATGGTAGTTCAGCAATAACAGTATATGTATATATAGTCTCCTTAAATTGTATCTTGCACAGGCAAATTTCACTTATCCAAAAAGTTTTGATCAATTGTGGCAATTGAAAACTCACTCAGCTCTCTCTTTCTCTCTATCTGTCAAACATGTTTGGCAACCAACAGGCTTTGAAGGCTGTTTAATTGTATATTTCATTATCTGATAACAGCTGTTGATTCAAGTAGCTTAAGTAATAGGATAGCATGTCTTTTGATCAGCCTATCATCATGTGCTTCAATTATGCTGTTAAAAATATTGTATTTAATCAAAATAACAGTTTTAAAGGACAAAATTATTACTGTAGATTGACTCCAGTGCATCAACAGTATCAAGCAAAACATCCTTTTAGGACATAATGGTTTTGACTACATTGTCACTCAAAAGATTAAAAGAAACTTTAACTCTGATTTATTGAAGATTTTAGGAATAATTTTGTAAATTTGTTCAAAACATAATAAATTGTAACTTACTGTATATACTCGCTTGTAAGTCAAGTCCAGCTGCAAAAAACATAGATCCTGTATTGTTTGTTCTACTGATTACTCCTTATAAGCTGTACAGTTCCACATCTGCCTGCAGAGTCTCTGAATGGCCAAGTGGTCTAAAGCGTTTTCCATTACCAATCACTGCCATCTCACTTCTATCTGCATGGGTTTGATTCTAAGATTCTGCAAATGTGGATATGTGAGAAAGCTTGTCAATAGCTTCTCATGGGTCGGTGGTTCTTTTCGCGGATTTTCCAGTTTCTTCCTCCACCATTAATACTGGCCACCATGTATAGCCTATTGTGTGCTGAAATATGGCGTTAAGCCCCAGAACAACAACATCTGCCTGTACATTATATAATGGTAGATATGGGTCTGTGCTGTGTGCAGTTGGACTCTGTGAGTGTATATGGTACATTTCTTCCATTAGTATGGATTGATGGTATACCTGAAATGTATACTTTAATTTTTTCTTACAACTGAATTGCAAGTTACAAATATTGTGATGCGAAAAAATTTTAAATGTTTATTCCTTGTCTCATAAAAATCTAGCTGTACAGTTATTTTTAGGAATGTGGAAACATTTTTTATGTTAATGGCAATAATAGAAACTTCACTTTCATCTATGCTCAATCTGTTTATTGTTAGTACTGTGTTCATTGTCTTTGAAAAACAAATTGATCAATTAGATATTTTAATTGACATCACATAATTGATTGATCATGATTTATTGATAGATTAATTGATCAATCAAATTGACATTTGTTCATTTTATTTATCAATGTCTCTACAGCTCTTTTAGCAGAATTTATATATCGAATTTACAGGCTGTTGATGGTTAAAGCATGAAAGTGAAATTTACAGGCTATAGATGGTAAGCATGACTGAAATTTACAGGCTGTTGATGGTTAAAGCATGAAAGTGAAAAATTGTGACCTTGATATTTGTATTCAGGAAGTACAATCTTCAGTCAAGGGTTTTATCTCATTGCTTTAGTCAAGGGATTTTTGCACATCATTTTTCTTGGGTAACATTTCTAGTTACAGTTTACACAATTATCAGTCTGAGAAAAAATATTTGAAAGCAGTAGTACTATTATTTGAATCCTGTCACATCATAGAATTCATTTTGGTAAATTTAAATTGTTTTGAATGCATCAGCTATACCAATTATTTAGTTATACTTTTAAAATGTCTTCTGTAACAGTTATACTTCTTTGAAACACAAAAGTGTAAACTCTGAGCAGTTTTCAAAATGAATACCTTTTGCACTAAACATGTATCCTTTTAGCTTTCTTTTACAAAATCATATTAACAGTTGTTTCCCATCACAAACTATTGCAATTGATTATTTTCTTTCTTCTGAGTAACTTATAGAGCAAAGTTAAGAGTCTGTTGACAGAAATTTTACAGAACTGATTAAACAAAAATATTATCCTTTTTAAAGATGTCACATATACATAATTGGACAGTAGTTCTGATGGTATGTAGAGAATTTGAAAGGTCAAATGTCCAAAGAATTAGATTAAATAGTATTGCAGTTAAATTTCATTGCCTGGGGTAGAACCAAAGCTAATTCTATCCAAGTCCATCTTGAGGCATGATGGTTTTAGCATGGATATGTCAGTATATTTGAAGTTTATGTGTATACTTATACATGTTTGATTTTGAACAAATTAAGGAAATCTTGTACAGTCACATCATGAATTTTATCTAAAAAAAATTTCATAGAGATATATTTTTTATTAGTGACCTTTTGTCTGTGAACTCATCACATGAATCCAGAAGTTGCATTGATGGCATATGAATTTACAGGTTATCTTCTGAAAATGCTATTTTTGTTAATCAAATGTACATAGAAGATAAACTTCCAATTTTTATGTTTGTAAATAGCAAAAATCAATAATAAAAATATCACATCAATTTTATACATGTATATTACTGCCTATTAAATAGAAATCAACAAAATGCAGAACAGTTCAGCATGATGAAAACAAATATTTTGTAGATATTGTTATTTAATAAATTAGAGTGGACAATAACTGTTCCTTTACTATAAACTGGCTACTTTAATGGTTCCTTATGTATCTTTAAATAGCACAGAAACAGAGCAAGTTTTGTTAATCTAGTCTTTATAGGGAAATGAACTTTAGGAGATATTTTGAGTAGCTGTTAACCTTAAGTTTAAATTTTTATTGTTGTTAAATTACAGGGTTTTTTGTGAGTGAATACAATTTTATGAATTATGCTATATTGTTTTCTTTTTCTGTTTTTAGCCTACTTTAAATAAAGATCTAATTCATGTTCTGATGTATTTAGTACATATTAGTTTTGTAAAGGCCTACATTATAAGAAAAATATCTCAAAATGGATTCCTTAAGTAGAAAGTTTCTCTTAATAGTAATTGACAATGTATTGACCTAAATAATAACATTGTATTAAATGTGATAAATATCTGAAAACCATATTATTAAGAATATGTGATAGTATTTCTCGAATTGATTGCATCCACTTATACAATTTTATAGTTATTTGTAGTCACACTTAGTGAAAGAAATCATGCCAATTTAGAATTATATTAGCAACCAAACAGTATTAGTTTTGATTGTAACAGCTATCATGTTTGCCCTCTATATAACATGCTATCCATTATCAACAGCATAGATTAAAATCTGGGCTGCATTCAGTAAGGTTGGCATTATGTATAATTCACATAGAACTCAGTCGGTTTCTCCAGAAGGGACTTTTCCTCTCAATGATGAACAAATGTTTGCATCAAGTTGGCATAGTATTTAATATTATAGCTTTAAGTCATAACTTGTGTAGATTAATAAATAACCATTACTCATCCTTAACTAGGTCTAAATAAACACCAGGCTTACACCATTCGAGGTCAAGTAACTGCATATATACAACCCCCTTTTAGATATTTCAGTAGACTCTTCTTAATTTGATATAATATTTGCATTCATCACTCATGTTGAGCTATCTCCTTTGATAGCTTTTGTCTCTTAGCATTATTCACTGGCAGCCTCTACAGTGAGGTTGCTAGCCATTCATTAGCTCTTTTAGCAGAATTTATATATCGAATTTACAGGCTGTTGATGGTTAAAGCATGAAAGTGAAATTTACAGGCTGTATATGGTTAAAGCATGACTGAAATTTACAGGCTGTTGATGGTTAAAGCATGAAAGTGAATCAATCGCTTACTCTGTTGTCGGATCTGAGTTGGATCTGTTTTCCTGCAAATGTAGAGTTTATATTTACCATGTAGATTATAATCAAGATTCACCAGGACATTATTATACACCATGGAAGATGTGACACCATACAGTATACACATTATACAAGAGAAAATATGGTATAGCATGATGTACAGTGGTCCCTCACTATAAGGCACCTCAGTATAACAGTTTCCATTATAATATGGACATGGCTATGGATGCCCATTACATTATGTATTAGTGTGGATAATGTACCACAGTATCAGGCAACATCACCTGTAATTAAGTACACTTGTTGGAGTGGAGGATCACTGTATTTGCCAAGGCTTTTAAACATATCATACTCAGTTTTTGTGTAATATAACGATTTTCGCCTGTGATCTTTCAAAGATTCCTGAAAAATAGAGTTGAAGAATGTTTATATAGAGTTTATCATGTAATATATTGTATGTCAAATATATATTTTGATTCATTGTAAAAGCTACATGTCTGTGTGTATTGTATTTTGAAAGATAACAAAGCTTTCAAATAAAAGGCTTTACTGCTAACATGTTATTGTTTCATTTTTATTTCCCATTGTTTTACTTGTACTTTTTTCATTTATAGGAACAGTGTAAATTTATAATGGCCTGTTTCAGAAGATATTGCAAAGGCATGGTACTTTATATGATCTAGTATTTGTCGATGGTGATTACTGTATATAAGTAAAGTAAACTATATAAAGAAGAGAGATCCAGTTTTCAGCACACGTGGCTGTAAACCAAATGAACTTGTGGTGTGGTCCTTTGAATTTATGTGTCATCCATCTTATCAACTACGTTTTGGATAGTTATCACCTTGACAATGAACTTCATATTTTCACTTGGGGAAGTTACTCATAACAAGAATAGCTCATAACAAGAATAACAAGGACTATTCAGCACATTCATAGATTGTTTGGTATGGACATTGTCTTATTGAATTACAAGTGCTATTTCGTATAGACATTGTCTCGTTGAATTACAAGTGCTATTTCGTATAGACATTGTCTCATTGAATTACAAGTGCTATTAGGTATAGGCATTGTCTCATTAAATTACAAGTGCTATTTCGTATGGACATTGTCTCATTGAATTACAAGTGCTATTTTGTATGGACATTGTCTCATTGAATTACAAGTGCTATTTTGTATGGACATTGTCTCATTGAATTACAAGTGCTATTTTGTATGGACATTGTCTCATTGAATTACAAGTGCTATTTTGTATGGACATTGTCATTGAATTACAAGTGCTATTTTGTATGGACATTGTCATTGAATTACAAGTGCTATTTTGTATGGACATTGTCTCATTGAATTACAAGTGCTATTTTGTATGGACATTGTCTCATTGAATTACAAGTGCTATTTGGTATGGACATTGTCTTATTGAATTACAAGTGCTATTTGGTATGGACATTGTCTCATTGAATTACAAGTGCTATTTGGTACGGACATTGTCTCATTGCATTACAAGTGCTATTTGGTATGGACATTGTCTCATTGAATTACAAGTGCTATTTGGTACAGACATTGTCTCATTGAATTACAAGTGCTATTTGGTACGGACATTGTCTCATTGAATTACAAGTGCTATTTGGTATGGACATTGTCTCATTGAATTACAAGTGCTATTTGGTATGGACATTGTCTCATTGAATTACAAGTTCTATTTGGTATGGACATTGTCTCATTGAATTACAAGTGCTATTTATGTGTTTAGTCTTATGGACATCTATTTGCTCCTAATTCATGTTCTTCAAAAAAACTTCACCAAAAGATGAATTTCAACCGAAATTTGGAATTTTACTTCAAATTGGTAAGACTAAAGGATTTGATTCCTCTGTGTTTTAATACATTTATACAAGTTATTACCTCAGATTGCTCCAATCTTTGGTTTCCACAGCATAATATCACTGTATTTGATTGCATTTCAACCTTATTTGTAAGATAACTTTATATTGATTAGACCTTTACCTTTTTTTTATTTCCAGCATCCTGAAGCATCATTGACAGGAGTTATGGCCTATAATTTTCTATCCTTATGAGTTTTGTTTCCACAGTATAACTGTATTCTGCTTTGTTGGATTACAACTAAATTTTGCCAGCAGCTTTATACTAATTGCACCTTGAATGAATAAAAATATGAAAGGTTGATCAAGACTGTATTAAACTGCACTGTACAAACAAGTATATACTTACAATAAAAATCATTTAATGCAGCTAACTTTGCACGCCTATTACAATTGATGCATACATTTCATATAAAGACAGTTAAGTACAGTAGTGAGATAGTTGGGGAAAAATTACATCTCTCCTTTTGACTACTCTTAATTGATACACAAAAATACTGTCCCTTCTGAGCAAAATTGAACAATGGAATGACAAAAATTACAAAGTAAATCTAATTAAATGAACTAATTTAAGAATTTGATTGAATGGTCTGAAACCAATCCCAATCAGTTTTACATAGTGGAAGAATGATTTTTCGTGTTTACATAGTTAATCAGTTTTCTAATTTATTATTACCTGTAACAATTACCTCATTTGAATGTCAAAATTTATCCAGTTCAAAAAATAACTTGTGAACATTCTGTTCTGGACATGCAAGAAATATCCTTTACTTTCTATATTATTAAAAACATAAAAGATGTAGTAGAACCTGTTTTATTGGTCAATTACTGATTCCTGTCTTTCCTTCTTTCTAATTATTAACTTTACATTGAGTATGTTAGTTTCTGCTATGATCAAATTACCAAGTTGCTACTGGTTAAGGAAGACATGGATTTTGCTTGTACTTAGTAAAATTGTGTACTTATGATGTTTGATGCTGGATCCATGAATGAATGGGTTTGGGTTTGAATCCTACCACCAGGTCCGCTACCATCAGGTGTATCCTTGGGCAATGCACTTTTCTCATCACCAAATAACTTATACCTGTGTTGGCTGTACTGTAAAACACCAAACCAAACCTATTTGATGAGCATACAATCCTAAGTAAATCTATTTGTTGGCTGTGTGTGTGAAAAAAAGTGAAAATCGTCTGGGAATGCAATAAAATGAAACTACTGTTATCGAGAAAGTTAAACATATCAGTCCAGCGTTGTTCGCATTAGTAGCTTGTTGAGGTTTTGGTTAATGTTTTTCATTTATATTTCCTAACCCCAGTAAATGATTTTCTTTAGGCTTGAGAAGAATTATAAAACCACGACAATTGATTTTGTTGTGTAATCCTTGAGATCAAGGTCACAGGGTGTTAAAACAATGCTTTGAGTGTGAGTTCAACATGCAGACTCAGGCATCCATGTTTTTCATGATTAGTTGGAAAGGTTACAGATGGCTGCATACTATTATTGTGACACGGGATAAAGGAAGTGGATAATCTGATCAGTAAAGGTGAAGGGAAGTGTCCTTGTTTAACAGTGAATTTCATCATAAGCAAATTGAGACACTTTGGAAATAACAGTTTTGCATACCATCATTGAGAGAGACTGTACATACCTACCCACCCACCTACCCACATACATACATACATACATACATACATACATACATACATACATACATACATACATACATACATACATACATACATACATACATACATACATACATACATACATACATACATACATACATACATTCATAGATGCATACATACATACCTACACGCACACACACACATATACATAAATATATACATATATACATACCTAGACACACACACACACATAGATACATACATACATACATACATACATACATACATACATACATACATACATACATACATACATACATACATACATACATACATACATACATACATACATACATACATACATACATACATACATACATACATACATACATACATACATACATACATACATACATACATACATACATACATACATACATACATACATACATACATACATACAAAAGGAATAGCTAGAGTTATTCCTGGTGCTGATTTACATACACCATCAACAAATCTTTATAAAACCCCAAAGTCGCTCCTATTTCAGCAGAGAACTAAATTTCAGAAGGCTCCTTAGTCAACAGAAATAATCATTTGTATAATTTTGTTAAATTTAATTTGTATTACAACTTTTTACAACATTGTTATCATGTACCCACCTATAACGTTTAACACTTGTTTGCTACTACTATTTGTATAAGTAGTGTATTTACTTATCCTTGAAGCCTTGTGCATATTATTTTTTTTAATGATTGGGTTAATTGTGTTTTCTCTATTGCCCTGGTTTGAAAAATTAGGCCTGTTAATAATGGAACCATCTGTTCAACGGCAGCGATTCAAGGGTGTGAAAGAACCCATATCTGCTTTCATGTGTCAAGCATCAGGTTTCAAACAGACCAAATTATGGACTTGAAAAGTCTTTATTAATAAGACTAACAGACTTTAGAGGAGAGAGGTTTTTAGCTTTCCATATGAAAGAATGAATTGGATTTTTCCCCTCAGTTCTAATAGTTAAGTTGTAATTCTGGAGAGAATTAGGGTTTTTGCTTTGTGTATTGCAATACATAGGTTAATGGGAGGTATATAGTGTAAATAAACATGTAAAATGTAAATAGGAAAATTATTTTAAGGATTTATTTCTGAACCCATCACGTTACAATCTGTTGTACTAGGTGTGAAGGCTTACAGATTTTGATCGACAGTGGCACTTATGGTGTCTCTTTTCCAATCATATCTGGTTCCATGATCAGCCTTTAATAGGACTCGCAGTACTAATTCAGTTCCAACAGTAAACTTATGCAAACACCATGATACTAAAATTTTAATAATAATTTCAATTTTAATTTCTGAATTCTCATGATCAAAATTAATATTTATCAGTATAGATGCATCCTGGATGACAGCTTCTGTGCAGAGAAAATGGAATGAGCCATACCATTTTCTGGACTTACATATGTTTGAAACATGCTTTCCACACCAAAGAATTGGGTGCTAATTTTAGTAATGAGTTTTCCAAACTCAAGACTGTTATATGACTGACATTCCATCAATAAAACAATGTGAATATATTTTTTCAATTACAACTAAGATAAGCTCTCAAAAGATTCTTTTTACTAAAATATATATCTTTCATTATCAACCAATTCTGGCCAGCCAAACCCATATACAGTCTATATGATCTTGGCCTATTTCCAGACTTGTTTCCATTTTTCCATACAGATAGTACCATGTGTCCTCAATTGCTAGTTATGTGTAATTGAACATACCACTTGGAGGCATTTGACTGCATTTTATGATATTCAGTAACAAATCCTAAAGATATAGATGGCAGGGGATGACGAACCACTATAATTGGTGGAAAATGCAGGTTTATTAAGGCTTCAGTACATGTACTAACATTCTAAATTTGATATATGATGATGTATATTCTTATACTATCTCCTGATGAAGTATTGCTATACTCACAAAAATACTACTTTAATGGCATTAATGCCTGTTACTGCATTGGCTGAATAATAAAAGGTAAGTATTATATAATTAAAAATTAGTTTTACAGCACACTGATACATCTCAGCCAGTAGAATGGGATTCATGATTATATCCATGTCATATTAAGGACCAGATTTACTGAGGGACCACTGTATTCAGCCTTGTCATATTTTTGAAGTCTTTATAGAACTTAAAACTCATAAATCTGTGCATATGCTCATCATGGTTTGTACATGGATTTAACATAAATTATTTCTTCTTTATAATAAAGTTATGATACTTAATTTTCTTGTTGTTTTGTTTTTTTCTCAACATCCTGTCCTAATTATGAAGAAAGAAAATTATTTTTAAATTCTGTAACATAGCATTTATAGTATTAGTATTAATCCTACATGGAACATAAATTTTCAGGTGAGTTGCAGGGGATGGAAACTCATAAACTGATAGCACAGGTCACAACAGGTCTGAGAGCTAACTCACAATCCTCTCAGCAGAAAAACCTACCACTTCATCTTATATGTGATAGGTTGAGGATTTTTTAATTAATTGATAAAATTAATTTTAGAGAAAATATATCAGTTCCAAATCACTCTTTGCTAAAGCTTTTCTTCCTAATAACATTGTAAAATAAAAGAACTCAGAAAGTGGAACATGCATGACATGCCCAATTAGGTTTTAAGTGATATAACATCTGCTCATGTACATGAAAATGGGAAGACATTTCTTGAGAAAATTAAATTATCTGCAGCATCACAAAAAAAAAATTAATGGCTGTAATACTTTCTTAAAGAAAGCAAACATCAAAAGTTCATATACTGATTTCACCTGAATGACTTTCTGAATCCCAGATGGATGCCTTCTTGCTAAGTATGAAAATAATGCCTTCCCTTGCACACAACCCAATAAACTTCACACAATCAGAAACATGAACCACACTTTGATTTTAAGAAGATCTAATACATTTTGTTTCCATGAAAAAAGCAGATGAAAGAAGACCTAATTTCAGGTAGGGATAGAGTGTACAGATATGGTCACTTTTTAATATTTGCATCTCCTCTACTTTTGCATTTTAAAATTTTTGTGTCATTAGAATAATCTTTCATGCTGTAAAAATATCTCAGGTTTGAATTGTTTACAAATGCATTTTGAAACCAAAAAGTCTTGACAAAATCGTTGCATTTGTTTTATGCATGTATCTGTTCACTATTGTTTAACATCTTTCCAAAACAAAATTACATAGTGTCCTAGAACTATTAAACAGTTGTGGATTTGATACATGAATTTATACATTCTTTCAACTATATGGTGTAACTGCTAATATTAGGATATAATATTCTGTCCAATAATCACCATTACTTAGTAGTTTGGTTATTTCCATATGAATATTTAACTTATTTTATATCTCGATTTTTTTTCCTATACATTAATTATTTATTCAACGGTTCAATAAGGCTTTATTTGAAGTTTATCAAGTTAAAATTAAATTATTTGTCTTTTCTTTAGTTAATTCCTCTTTATTTTCCGAGTTATTTCCCTTACACAGATAAATTCCTCCGCAGTATCTTTTGTACATACTTTAAGGTTTGCATTCCACTGAATGCAAAGTTATGTCAGAATACACAACTTCACGTCAAATCAGTCATGATTATTATCGATATTATCACAAGTGGTATAAGTTCATTTAATAAAATCAGCCATAAACTAGAAAACTATAGATAACTTCGGAAACAAACCTAGCAACAGCGAATGGATAAGCGTCGATGTGAGTAATCCGTCGTAAACGAAAGTAACGCGTGTATACTAGTCACGTTAGCAGTAAAGTTCCTGACTTTTTCATTATCAAACTTTTAGTCTTTTGAACATTTACTCCGGGATACTAGTGCAATAATGTCTGCTCAACACCTAAGTCCAGAAGATGCGAGAAAGTTGGGTGAACAGAGAGAATCGTGGTGTGCGGTAGAAATGAAGAAAGAACAAAGCTGGATGCGTGCAACACGGAAACATTTTCAAGAACAGTTTACCAGTACTGCGTTTGAAGACAAAACTCCGGGTTATGAACCAAGATGCACGTTCACTGTTGATGCGCCAACACACAGGGAAAGGAGACATTATTCGCAGCAATGTAAACTCAAACTCTCTCTCTCTCTCTCTCTCTCTCTCTCTCTCTCTCTCTCTCTCTCTCTCTCTCTCTCTCTCTCTCTCTCTCTCTCTCTCTCTCTCTCTCTCTCTCTCTCTCTCTCGCAATTGCAGCCAATCATAACGAGTGTCACTATCGCCATATAGCATAGACTATATACAACTTAAAATTGCCATAACTTCTTAATTTGTCATGCAAATTTCATGAAATTTCATTGAAAATCGTTTGGTTTTAGTGGAATGACATTGAATTTTACATAAATTGATATGGCGATAAGTACGATATGTATCGTTTCGAAAAGTTTTAAGGACAGTTAAAACTATGGGGATGCTTTACAAATAATTATTCACTAAATATTTGACAGGTAAACGGTGTAAGATGGCCTGAGCAAGACTGATTGTTGTTTACTCAAAAGAAAGAGACTATATTAAATCTGGTGCTGACTTAAATGCTTTTAAAAACAAAACTAGTGAAACAAATCTTTTGTGTGTACCATTTATTCTCACACCAGAATGTTAATATTATCAAGCAAAATTTAACGTTTCCAAAATTGTTTATTGAACACGATGTTGCACTGTGGCTTCTTTTGTATGCCAACAGAAAGAAATGTCTGCAAAAATATTACTTTTCTTCGCCTTTTGTATCGCTGAGCACACGGGCTTATTTTGTGTGTTCATTTTTGTTATGTTTTCCTTTCTTCTTGGACATAAAGTTATTTCGGTCTATGTCAGTGAGTGAAAGTGGCTTCAGATACATATATTTACACGAAAAGTGGGCGGCACAATTGCTATCAGATTGCTTATCACTTAAGCTTGCCTTTATTGAAAAAACTTTGGCAAATTTAACTTTTCTAAAATTTATTTATGTTACTTTGTTTCACCTATATGACACTATTGAATAATACCTTAAAAATAATACCTTAAAAACAGAACTAGTGAAACAAATCTTTTGTGTGTACCATTTATTCTCACACCAGAATGTTAATATTATCAAGCAAAATTGAACGTTTCCAAAATTGTTTATTGAACACGATGTTACGCAGGGGGTATGTTACTGCGCTGGTTGCATTACAAATAGGTCTTTACTGGTGACTTGATTGTTTTGTAACGTTTATAATATGTTCACCTTCTAAGAACGAAATACATTTTGCTGAGTTCTCTAGCATAAATATTATTTCAAAGGGACATTTTCAATATTTCCAACTACAGTGATCCAACCAACCCAACCGCCCAGAGACATTTCGCAAGTTGTTTCCTAGGGCGCAGGGCAAGGGCATTGAAGGCGACGCGTTTATATATATATATATATATATATATATATAGATATATATATATATATATATATATATATATATATATATATATATATATATATATAGATAGATAGATAGATAGATAGATAGATAGATAGATAGATAGATAGATAGATAGATAGATAGATAGATAGATAGATAGATAGATAGATAGATAGATAGATAGATACTCACAAAAGTTCTTAAAACAAAAGAAATATTTAGAATGGGTCCCTACGTTTCGATTTAAAACTTGTCTTTATTTGAGAACGATAGAGAACATGTACAATACATAAGGGCACACATAAAGAGTAACATGCAGCAAAAAAAAAAGTATTTTTTATCTTGGCACAAGAAAGAAAACCTACTGTTATCGTCAATATATTGCGAGTGTTATTGTATACTTGTCACTTCTTTTGTCACTGCCAGCAGGTGACAACAAAGGCGTATATTTGTTTTTCTATCAGTATACGTCAGTCGTCAAGACACAAATGTCATAATGTTAACGTGCATTACTTGTTTTTTTTTATAGGCCTTAAGAGTGTCATAATCCAACATTCATGGTATGCTATTTTACTGTTGATAACATATTATAATATTGTAGGAGGTGTATTTCAAGTGTTGCCATAATCTGTGAATGTTCTTGTTGGATTACTATCAACAAAAGCAAACAATGTATCTTTTAGTAGCAGCTATGCAATTTATAATAACAGCTTTACTCTCAAGAAGCGTGTACTCTGTAGAATTAAATAAATATTAAGTCTCCTATCAGAGCAAATAAAATATATTCCTTGGTTCGTGTCCAAAAATATGTAGTGTAACAATAGTCCAATTAATGACGTTAATAATCGCAAGAAAACATACTTTTTAAAGAAATATTTAAAGTCGGGATGAAACGAATGAGATTGGAGAGCAGTATAAAACTAAAATCAATCCTATTAAGTAACTTGTAACCAGCAGTGGTTTTAAGGCTGTGCGGGCTTGGTGCGAAATGAGGACAACAGGCCCGCAAAATTTAATTTCTATATCACTGAAATTTAAAAAAACAAAAAACAATCTGCTTTAATTGTAAGCTGTTTTAAACACACTTCAAAATTTTAGGGCTGCCCTAGCTTTCGGGCCCGGTGCTTTCGCACAGCACATTTCGCACCTGACCACTACTGATTATGGCCGTACATTAAAAGATAGGTACGTGGCCTGATTTCTGCCAACCATTTACCACTTATCCACTTAAATAAAGCAACTTATTGAAGATAGTGCTTTGAATAATAAAGAACGGTGAGTTTGTTTTGATAATATTTCCCTTTAATTCCATACGTTAGTCGGTCTGTAGGTAAAAATTAGCCAAAAGTGTATAAAATGCCCTCTAAAGTATCAGGTCATGTAATATTTTTAATGGACATGCAACTTCTTAAGTTATCATTCCTGCTTCTGGTGAGAAATTTTTATTGAGTTTTCAGTACAAAATATATATTTAAAAATATTTTGAATGTAAAACCAAAATATTTCCTAATTCAATTAATAAATATACTTATTCTCTAGTATTTTTTAATGTTGTAGAAAGGACAGCGGTTGTATTACTATCCAAATCACCATTTCCTCAATATCTATAGAAAATATTGGGACAAAATACCCCCTCCAAAAAAAAAAACAAACAAACAAAAAAAAACAACATACAAGCAACCAATTCGTATTTTCTCTATAGGTCAAGCAGCAACGATGACAGCGGAAATTCCTGTAAACCATCGAATAAATAAATGTTATTTGTTTGGGTTTTTTAAGTCTGAAAAAGGCGTCGTTTGCCTGCTGTTTGTTTTTTACATACTCAAATTTAACAAAAGACGAGGGGGGACAGCGCACGGTAACAAACTTTAGGACTACAAATATAGTAGTCAGTGGAAATCGCATTATCCAATGAAATATTGAAAATGCAACTCTATTTTCTTCAGAAATATTCAGAACTCTGTCTCACCTACTTACGTCTAATGATGTATCCCCGTACCAAACGTGCAAGCAGTTAGGCACAAAACTGTACCACACAACACGCTCAAGATGCAATTGAGACAACAACAAGAATTTACGAATGCGCAACAACCTTGGCGAGTTTTTTTTTTAAATAAAATCACTCGAAACAAACTAAAACTGTTTTGAAACGGCCCTTTGAAGTACGAAACAAATGCTGGAGAAATGCAGCTATTGCACTAAACACGTATCTATCTGCAACAGTTGACAAAAAGAAAGAAAGAAAGAAAGAAAGAAGCCCGGTAACAGCCTAACGTATCAGGGCATTATCGATTAATAAACAATGCCAGTATTTTAATTACGTCGCCTTGTTTTCAAGGTTAAAGCGTCTTAAATGGGCAATGCCGGTAGTTTAGGCGGATTGCACGTTTGCATTAACACGACCTTTGGTCAACTTAACCTGTTGATAAGTCAACAAAGATTTAGATTAGTCGACTTATTTCGCGTCCATTAACAACATATTTGTTCTTATGTCGACAAATTGTAATGAGTAAGAGTAATTTAAAGTGGACAAGTAGCAGAAATTTGCCAATAAAGATGGTATACATTGGCATTAACATGGCTATTTGTCAATTTATCCTCCTGTAACGTCGATATAAACAAATTGATATGTCGACTTAGATATCAGAAACGTTGACGATATTTATAAATGTATTAACATATTTGAATTAATAAATCGTCTTTTTTAAGCGCACAATCAACAAGCGTTTGACGGAAATCTGCCACCATACGAAAAGATATTATGTCGCCTTAGCCTTATAATTTAGATTAGTCGAACTTATTTCGTGTCTGAAAATTATTTTAGCTGTTTCGTAGAATATGAATAATTATGACACCTTATTTAAGTGGATAAACGGCGGGAATATGCAGACACATATGGGATTTTTAGGTCTTAGCATGGCTATTTTTCAATGTGTCCTCTTTTTAAAACGACATAAACATATTTATCCATTTGTTTGTGTCTTCTTAATCAAAATACATTGAAAAATGTCGACTTAGATTTTACAAATGCTGGCTTCATTTTCGTCTTAAGACTACTTATTTATAATTATATCAAAATATTTGAAGGAACAAGCCGTCTTATTTAAGTGAATAAGTGGCAAATGGTTGGCACAAATCTGCAACCTTAGATACGTTGATTCAAATATACTCTTCCTACATTATACGCGCAAAGAGTTTGTATGGGCGGGACAGATATGCACATACTTCGATCAAATTAAAGAATGCAGAACTGAAGCAGGGATGGGATATTGACACATGATGTAATTTGGAAAGTGTGTGTACTTGATTTAGTCTTTTAAGGTAGCTTTAAAAAAAATTTCAGCCATATCGCTACGATGTCTGCAGTGCGACAGTTTATAGTGATGTCTGTCACTGGGGCATCATGACGCAAACATATGACATGATGTCCCACCCAGTCACATTATCGTGACACCAGGCCAACACTAACCTCTTAATGTTGAGCAGCGCCAAGCGAGGTAGCTGTTAGTGCCATATTTCAAAGTCATTGATATGACTCTGCCTGGGTTCGAACCTACAACCTCCCAAATCCGAGGCAAACGCTCTAGCAACTAGGCCACCGGAGCGGTAATTTGGAAAGTAAAAATATGAGGGAGTGGTTAATAAAAAAGAAAAAAAAAACGCATTTATGAACGGTATTTGATGTAACTTCTGTATGAAGAGTACCTTATACACATAGGATCTCATATGATGAAGACAAATCATTTAAAGCAAATTTACACAATAGGTTATGCCATGTTTTGCTAACAGCGGCTGGCATATTACATTGATCAACAAATTTTTAGAAATTTCGTATATAATGGACACAAATTTGAGTGTTTTTTGATCATATTTCGTTCAAGCTTATGTCTTATTGGCTGTCTAGTACCATGTAATTGTTTACTCTGTTCTGTCAGAAACCATTACTGATTTACAATAGGTACTCTATTACATGAGGAAAACACAAGTTATATTTAAAACAATGTGATCTTTTTTAAGCTGGCTATCCGCGAACAACAAATGCAAATCAAATGATTCGTTGATTTAAAAAAAAACGACTGTTCTATTGTAATCTCGTATATTATCTGCTACTACACCCCCACCCAACAACATTCAGACAGGTGTATATGGTCAAGAGGTCGCCAATCTTCTGTATAAAACAAAAACACCACTGAGTGAGAAGTCACTTCCTCTTCTACTGCATTTTCAGATTTGTGTGACAGAACTCTTAATGCATTTTACAACGTTAATGATGTTATACAAAGAGTATATTAAAATGTTACCACTGAATCGAACGGAGATGATAAAATGCTAGTGTACAACACGACATAATCTGAATTCCTTGGAACAAAATACGTTATGTAGCAAAGCTACTATTGTGATCTACTGAACCATACTGTCAGTAAGGAAAGAACAGATGATTTACCTGAAGTTATGTTACAATCAACTGATAAACAGTGAAAATATCTTGGAGATACCTGAAGGAAAACAACCTTGCATTTTACAATTTCATTTGAAGAAGTTAAGGAGAGACTTAAAGAACGAAATAAAATGAAAAAGCGAGTTAAAGGTCCATGAGTGAATTTGACAAACATATTTCTGAAGTTGACAACAGTTTCACGGATAACATTACTAAATTGTCAGATTTGCAGAACAAATTAATTATTCAAAAGAGCTAACAAATTAGATGACATTAAAACATACTTAATGTGAATCATGGCACTAATAAATCAACGAGAACGACATATAATTTAGCCATTTTTGATCTGAACGATAGAATCGTCGTGATAAAACATTCTAAATTAATTAATATTCAGCAAAACGGATGCTGAAACTGAGCAGGCCCAAACAAGAAATGGTCAATATCCACAGGTGTGGTATAAGGTAGCACTTACGAAATATGCTTATGAATAAAGATTAAATCAAGGTAGCAAAATATGAGGTAGAATTGAATTGATATAAAGACATTTAAGTAATATTACTACTAACGTAGGGGCTATTTCAACTGAAAAAAAAACAAAAAACAATCGCGCATAAAGCACACAAAATGAGAAATTTAAGTGTGAACAATTAGTACATTGACATTTGTTGCAGTTAGCTTGATTTATTCGTCCTCTCAACAGCAGACGATATAGAGATGTTTAACTAGCCAATGTGCATTGAGGTATGAACTTAAAACTTAACAGGAAAATGAAAGATATTCTTGCTCAAATAATGTAAATCTACAATGTTAGGCCAGGTTGACAACCATAATAATTGGATTAAATCATTAATATTAAAAACATTTGGATAAAATCATTTCCATTTTAAGCATAAAAAACTCAGTTGAACGAACTTCAGAACATAATCATTTTTGTGGAGTGACTAATTGTGGTAAAACATTATGCTGTCTTTTGTTAGAGACCAAAAATGAATGTGTTTAATGGGATAATTATAGTCTGTCCAACATTACTTCGTCCAATGATAAAAGTAGATTGTGATAGATCTAGAAGAAAAACTAGATATATGGCTAGAATTATTGGATGATACCAAGCTAGCTTTCTGAAGAAAACGTTTTAATATATCTGTAATCATATAGAAACATAACTCAGGGATCAGTGATTTCTGACAGAATACATGCTGCTTTTTTGTTATTGTTGCATTTATAGCGACAACAAGATGGCAACGGTAAGTGTTTTGAGGCGAATCACCTATTTCCAGATTAAATGAAGATGCTTTGAAACAAAAACAAAAGAAACAAAATATTGAACTAAGCATTGAAATTACCTTACAATTCAGGATATTGATGTGATTTTATGGTACAGTGTTTATATTCTAACAAAAAGCCTCTTGACTTCGCCACTCTGTTCATAAAAGCAGTAAATTGTTCTGTCTCAACATGAATGCACAACGTAACCAGTGTCAGTCTTTAATAGTCTTATTTATCATTGATTTTGCGTTTTTCAGCTTGTAGCAAAATTCATACAGCAACCATTTAAATATCTATAGCATAGATAGGTTTGGCTTGTTTCATATCGTTATCTACTATTTTCATCCTGTCATATGCTAATCTTTTTTCCAATAACAATTTTAGTCTCATCAAGACATATTTTAACTGTCATCATTTTTCTGACATGTTAAAGGGAATACATGTTTAAATAGAAATATTGTTCAGATTACTATTATTGTCGAATCAGGCATATACATAGAAAGACTTTGTGTGATTTTACATACTGTCACATCATTATAAACTCCTATGACATCATATCTCATAGCAACAAATGTATTAGATCTTATATGTGCTTAACAGCACCCAACAAGAGCTTGACAATATCCAATATGTTAACAATTTCCCAGATCATTGTCACAAGATAGGTATATAATAATGTATGGAGCAATTAAGAAAAAGCCATTAATTGTTTACTCTCTTGAAATTTAAAAAATATCCCCATACAAGTATAATTATTCATTTTACAGAGCTGAAATCACTGTCATAAACCCAATATGTTGTATTTCAGATTAGCAAATGTGACCTATTCAACCAATCAGAATTTAGCATAGATTTATGTCCATAAAATGTACCATATTTTAAAACTGTATTTGTTTGCATGCATGTTTTAGTTTGTTTAGAATGATAGATTAAATATAAAAAATAATTTATATCTTTCAGTTCAAAGCCAAATAAACATCTAGCAAGGAGAAGGAGACCCACTGAATGACCTTTGAAATTGCCATTGGATTTCCAAGGCCAGAACTTCTGCTATATGGAGATACTACAGTGGAAAATCAAATATAATTACACATATGCTCTAAATTATATTTACAGTATTATTGTTTACACTGTGGAAAAAATATGTATACATCTTATTATTTTAAATATTCATGTACTAATGTAATATGCAAATGATTTTCAGTAGGATATTTCAGTGCACAGTCACTTCCTTATCTGTAGAGGGCAGTTTATAAGTTATATACTATACCATAAACTCTATGGTATCTTGATTTGGAAGGATTGTACTTTTTTGTTGCTTTATTCCTTTTTTTGCAGAATATTTACATTTACTTTCACCTTGCCCTTCAGAATTATCAATTGCACTCTTGTGTATCTATTGTGATGTTTGAGTGTGTGTGTGGTTTCAGTATTATATCCCTTTGCCACTTTATGCAATTTTTGCATTATTACACATGTATATTTTTAAGTTGTTTCTGCCATTACATTTGAGATAAAATAATTATTTTTCTGTTGTTTTTAATGTCATACAAAATTGTATTTTGGATCTCATAAGAGCATGCAAGATTTATATCCATGATCAATGGTTCTGAAGGATTATTTTTTCCTCTTCTTCTTCTCTGTTGTCATCAATAAATCTTTTTTAACTCCATTAATAGGGACCAGATCGTGGTCTGTCAAACTTATGCAATGGCATAATGCCCTGCATAACATAGCACATGCTTGTGAAAGACAAACTCAAATATTATTGATTTTGAACAGACTTACCTATGTATGTAAGTATGTATGTATGTATGTGTGTGTATGTATGTATGTATGTATGTATGTATGTATGTATGTATGTATGTATGTATGTATGTATGTATGTATGTATGTATGTATGTATGTATGTATGTATGTATGTATGTATGTATGTATGTATGTATGTATGTATGTATGTATGTATGTGCATGCATATGTGTGTGTGTGTGTGTGTGTGTGTGTGTGACAGCAAAGAAACAAAACCCTGGCAGTATAGTGCAAAGTAACAGGCTGGAAAAAATACAAGGGTCAAATTTTGCTAAAACCTTCAGGAAGATAAACCCTTCCAAATATAACGTGAACATATTCCCATTATGACAAAGATTAAGGGTAAAGAAATTAAAATTCTCTATCTTACAAAGGTCAAGGTAAAAGTTATGTGTTTAAAATGAAGAATAAAATTTGTATCTCTTATAACATCTTGAGGTAAAGAACCAGCTCACAAACATCAGCAACTATATAGTTTGTGACCCATTAACTTGAACTAATACCATTAGAATCTGAGCAAACATTGCATATAAATTATATAAACTGATACCGTTAGAACTTGAGCAAACATTGCATATAAATTATATAAACTGATACCGTTAGAACTTGAGCAAACATTGCATATAAATTAAGTATATTTTGTCATGTATCAGACGAGTTTGAAAATCAGCATTGTGACCTTTCCATCAAAGGTCAAAGGTTATGACTTTTGTTTGCAAACTATGATGGCTTGAGAACACATATGAAATCAAATTAATACCAAAGGACACTGATCAGATATTGCAAGTGAATATATTTTTGTAATGTCTCAGAAGAGTTTGATAAAAATAACATTTATCTTGAGTTTGTGGTAGGTAGAATGAAACATGATTTGATTTTTATTGCACTTCATACAGCTTATGAATGCCCATACTTAACTGAATATTTTCAAACTTTGTTTGCGTGTATGCATGGACTGATTAAAATCAAAATATACTTAAAAAATATCTGATGGACATGGAGGTTGTTCTGTTGACTTTGAGTGATCAATCAAATTATAGCTTTACATTATTGAAAATGCAAAATATTTAAAACATATCTTCACTTACTAGAACTAAAAATGAATGTCTCTGGCATGGAGGATGTACAATGATCTGATAGGCTGCTTAAACTAAGTGGACTGTGAATTTCAAAAGTCTCCCAAGTCAAAACTTTGATCACTATCTGTTAGTTTGTTTCTTTTTTATGTGAAAGATCTCAATTTTTATTAGGCTGTTTGTCAGATGATTTTCTATATTAGCATAATGTGATCTTTAGTTCAAAGTCAAAGATACTAGATTATTTATTTTTATTTCACATCTTAAAAAGTCTGAATCTTGATAATAGCTTAGACTTTTTAACTACGACAGATTGTGAATGGAAATGCTGTAACAAATATTGGGAAATTTTGATCAAACTTGGTATTTGGATAAATCTCAGACAAGTTAAATAACTACCACCCACCCCCATTTTATAGTCATACATTTGGAATAAGTTTTTGCTCTGTAGATATCTTCTGAGTAAATAACTTTGACCACGAAACTTGTATATATGATAACAGTTCAATGACATCTTTGATATGTGGATAAACACAACTGTGACCTTTGTTTCAATGTTAAACATAATCACTCCAAACTTTAGAACTTTGATGAATTCAGAAAACAAGAACTCAAACTTTGACAGACTTTGATCACACTCTGTGTATGGATATATCAACAAGAATATCTTTGATGAATCTGATTACCAGTTCCCAATGAATATATATTTTTGAATTGCAGATAACTAATGTAAACAAAATATCTTTTATATATTCATATAAAACACACAATTTTCAAGATGGCTTCCATAGTGGACATATTGTGTATTAGATTAACAAGATTAGACACAATAAGAAGTGACACTTGTATTCTCATTATTCCCACTATGAAGATGAAACCATATGGACAATGCTCTTTTGCATACCAGAGCCCAGCAATATGGAACAAATTGCCCACTGCACTTAGACACAAAGACACAGTGATCTCATTTAAGACCGCTCTTAAAACTCACCTATTTCAACTGCAAGAACAGACTTAAAGACCTAATAATGTATCCTTACCTTTAATATTAAAAGCATATTTTCTGTTTCTAATTTTGTGGTGTCTGTTTTTATTTTTGTAATCATAGCATTATAAATGTTTCTAAAGTTTTGTCAAATGTTGTAAAGCACTTAAAGCTTCTAAAAATGAGGTGCTATACAAAGTTCTCATTATTATTATTAAATGACTTTGTGTTGACAAGGATTCATGATAACAAGACTTTCAAGGTGGCTGATATAGTGCCTATATTTGATGTCAAGATTGGTATCTTTTTCATTTAGGTCCAAATAAAGATCATTGTAGGCCTTTCTTTGAATACCCCATCCAAATAGCATGATTTTCATTTAGGTACAACTAAAGATCCTTATAAGCCTTTCTTTGAATACCACATCCAAATAGCATGATTTTCATTTAGGTACAACTAAAGATGATTGTAGGCCTTTCTGTGAATACCACATCTAAATAGCATGATTTTCATTTAGGTACAACTAAAGATCCTTATAAGCCTTTCTGTGAATACCACATCCAAATAGCATGATTTTCATTTAGGTCCAACTAAAGAACCTTATAAGCCTTTCTTTGAATACCACATCCAAATAGCATGATTTTCATTTAGGTCCAACTAAAGATCCTTATAAGCCTTTCTTTGAATACCACATCCAAATAGCATGATTTTCATTTAGGTACAACTAAAGATCCTTATTAGCCTTTCTGTGAATACCACATCCAAATAGCATGATTTTCATTTAGGTACAACTAAAGATCCTTATAAGCCTTTCTTTGAATACCACATCCAAATAGCATGATTTTCATTTAGGTACAACTAAAGATCATTGTAGGCCTTTCTGTGAATACCACATCTAAATAGCATGATTTTCATTTAGGTACAACTAAAGATCCTTATAAGCCTTTCTGTGAATACCACATCCAAATAGCATGATTTTCATTTAGGTCCAACTAAAGATCCTTATAAGCCTTTCTTTGAATACCACATCCAAATAGCATGATTTTCATTTAGGTCCAACTAAAGATCCTTATAAGCCTTTCTTTGAATACCACATCCAAATAGCATGATTTTCATTTAGGTACAACTAAAGATCCTTATTAGCCTTTCTGTGAATACCACATCCAAATAGCATGATTTTCATTTAGGTACAACTAAAGATCCTTATAAGCCTTTATTTGAATACCACATCCAAATAGCATGATTTTCATTTAGGTACAACTAAAGATCATTGTAGGCCTTTCTGTGAATACCACATCCAAATAGCATGATTTTCATTTAGGTCCAACTAAAGATCCTTATAAGCCTTTCTTTGAATACCACATCCAAATAGCATGATTTTCATTTAGGTACAACTAAAGATCATTATAAGCCTTTCTTTGAATACCACATCCAAATGGCATGGTTTTCATTTAGGTCCAAATAAAGATCATTGTAGGCCTTTCTGTGAATACCCCATCCAAATGGCATGATTTTCATTTAGGTCCAAATAAAGATCATTGTAGGCCTTACTGTGAATACCCCATCCAAATGGCATGATTTTCATTTAGGTCCAAATAAAGATCATTATAAACCTTTCTGTGAATACCCCATCCAAATGGCATGATTTTCATTTAGGTCCAAATAAAGATCATTATAAACCTTTCTGTGAATACCCCATCCAAATGGCATGATTTTCATTTAGGTCCAAATAAAGATCATTGTAGGCCTTTTTTTTTAATACCACATCAAAATAGCATGATTTTCATTTAGGTCCAAATAAAGATCATTATAAGCCTTTCTGTGAATACCACATCCAAATGGTATGATTTTCATTCAGGTCCAAAAAAAGATCCTTATAAGCCTTTCTGTGAATACCCCATCCAAATGGCATGATTTTCATTTAGGTCCAACTAAAGATCATTATAAGCCTTTCTTTGAATACCACATCCAAATGGCACGATTTTCATTTAGGTCCAAATAAAGATCATTGTAGGCCTTTCTGTGAATACCCCATCCAAATGGCATGATTTTCATTTAGGTCCAAATAAAGATCATTATAAACCTTTCTGTGAATACCCCATCCAAATGGCATGATTTTCATTTAGGTCCAAAAAAAGATCATTATAAACCTTTCTGTGAATACCCCATCCAAATGGCATGATTTTCATTTAGGTCCAAATAAAGATCATTGTAGGCCTTTCTTTGAATACCACATCCAAATAGCATGATTTTCATTTAGGTCCAAATAAAGATCATTATAAACCTTTCTGTGAATACCACATCCAAATGGTATGATTTTCATTCAGGTCCAAATAAAGATCCTTATAAGCCTTTCTTTGAATACCCCATCCAAATGGTATGATTTTCATTCAGGTCCAAATAAAGATCATTATAAGCCTTTCTGTGAATACCCCATCCAAATGGCATGATTTTCATTTAGGTCCAAAAAAAGATCCGTATAAGCCTTTCTGTGAATACCCCATCCAAATGGTATGATTTTCATTCAGGTCCAAATAAAGATCATTATAAGCCTTTCTGTGAATACCCTATCCAAATGGCATGATTTTCATTTAGGTCCAAATAAAGATCAATATAAACCTTTCTGAGAATACCCCATCCAAATGGCATGATTTTCATTTAGGTCCAAAAAAATATTGTAAGCCTTTCTGTGAATACCCAATCCAATGGCATGATTTTCATGTATGTCCAAATAAAGATCATTATAAGCCTTTCTGAGAATACCCTATCCAAATGGCATGATTTTTTCATTTAGGTCCAAATAAAGATCATTGTAAGCCTTTCTGTGAATACCCCATCCAAATGGCATGATTTTCATTTAGGTCCAAATAAATATCATTATAAGCCTTTCTGTGAATACCCCATCCAAATGGCATGATTTTCATTCAGGTCCAAATAAAGATCATTATAAGCCTTACTGTGAATATCCCCATCCAAATGGCATGATTTTCATTTAGGTCCAAATAAAGATCATTATAAACCTTTCTGTGAATACCCCATCCAAATGGCATGATTTTCATTTAGGTCCAAATAAAGATCATTATAAACCTTTCTGTGAATACCCCATCCAAATAGCATGATTTTCATTTAGGTCCAAATAAAGATCATTATAAACCTTTCTATGAATACCCCCATCCAAATGGCATGATTTTCATTTAGGTCCAAATAAAGATCATTATAAGCCTTACTGTGAATACCTCATCCAAATGGCATGATTTTCATTTAGGTCCAAATAAAGATCATTATAAACCTTTCTGTGAATACCCCATCCAAATGGCATGATTTTCATTTAGGTCCAAATAAAGATCATTATAAACCTTTCTGTGAATACCCCCATCCAAATGACATGATTTTCATTTAGGTCCAAATAAAGATCATTATAAACTTTTCTGTGAATACCCCATCCAAATGGCATGATTTTCATTTAGGTCCAACTAGACTTGATATGAATTCTTGCAATGAAAATCCCATGTCAATCTGACTTTCTACTTTGGAGAAGTAATGACAAGATTTTCAAGAAAGGGCAACTGACAGCCATATTAGATATGAGTTCCAACATTTTTGTTGACAAAAAAGACATCAGAAGTCTTGTAAACACAATGTCAGTCTGATTCTCCATTCTGGTGTAGTAGTGATAACATTATTTTCAAGATGGCTACTGTAGAAGTCATACTGGATTTCCAAGCAATAATATATCCATAGGAGAGCAACTAGACTAGGCCATGGATTAGATGTGTTTGTGAAGTTTAATGATGATTGTTGAAGTAGTTTAGGAGGGGTATTGTCTACATACGTGTACCAACAGATGGATGGATGACAAATAATGGGCCATCCCATATACTCTTATAGTCCATGACCAATAAAGCTCAACATCAGTTGTTTTTTATTTGAATATTTATGGTGACTTCATTGTCATTAATAGCTTCCCATCACTTTGGATTAAAAATAAGTACAACTAAAAAGATGCCAAAATTTTCTGAAAATATCTAGTGAATGTAATGGATTTTGATCAAAAATAGCTTGATTATTTATCATAGTCTGATTTCAAATAATTCTGATAATCTGATCCTCTACCAAGCCTGGATTTAAGTCAAGCATAACAAATACATATGAATCTTAACCAATAATTCTTTCAGTAGCATTTTTAAAAGATGGATGGATATGAATTTGATTAGGTTTCTAGGTTAGAGATCATTACTTATAAACATTATTGCCTGTGATGATTATAATTCAAATTTGTTCTTTACCTAAAATAAATGGAATATTACATTTGTGCCCATTTTAAATGAAACTTCTTCACATCTTTTACTCACCAAGACTTCCCAAAAGTATTTCACTTGTTTCATTAATTTCTTTTAAAATTGTACACATGTACAATCCTCTATGTATTGTTTTGTTCTGCATAGTCTTCATTGGCAGTAGTGCCCAGTTTCCTTTGAGAGATTTGCATAGCATATGGTTGAACCCTGTACTGGATTTAGGACAAATGAGGTCAAGAGCTAGTTAAGTTATGAGGCCACTTACAATGAAAAAATTTATCGTAAATTTTTTTTTGCCAAGAAGATGGGCCCCCTGGTCAACAGGGGGCCCTGTGCTTAATCACACCTAAGAAGAATGGTAAATCCAGTACTGGTTGAACCTAAGGACCTTTCTGCAGTTCTCTACAAAGACTTAAAACTTTATTGTGGTACCTTATTTCAAACACATTGGCCCATCTTGTTTTTGAAAAAAAATCACATTTTCCCCATAGTCATCATTGTCTTATATACAAATACATGTACATTCTTAAGTGTATTAACTTTGCTAAAGAGACTTCATCTACAAATACCATTTTTGTGACAAAATAATGAGATGCCAGCTTAAGAATTCATATACATGCTACCTTGCTTCCATCATTATCAAAAACAAAATGAGACAATAAATTAAATTTTTCAGAAACTCTTCTACATAGATGCCATTTTTTCAACTAATTTTAACTAAACTACAAAAACATAAACAATATTATTTAAGTATCAGTGTCAAATTAAGTTTTCAGATAAACATGGTAATGACATCCACATTTGTTTAAGAAAACTCATGTATGATATTTTTGTGTAATAAATTCATCATCCATTATGCTGAACACATACACAAGAGACTTCTGATGAAAGGATGGTTTGAAGACCATATCTATGGGGTGGAGTGGGGAAGATTGTAGTAATTTCTTCTAGACTAGTGTCTGGTGAACTTGCCACCATATTGGGCACATTTATGATAAAGCAACAATTATCTTGTCAGCAAATTATTATATACAACTGTGATCCTCATCAGTCTACATGTCCATAACTAATAATTCCATGGTTCATTACTTCAAAGTTGTAGCTCACTTTAATTAAACCCTGTAACAACATTATAGATTTGGCATATCTGTTCTGATATGAATACATTTATATAACAACAATGTATGGTCATTCTAAGTTATTAAATCAGCATCATTTTCTGAATTGGGCACACTATGCTCAGGATTTGCCTAGCACTATATGCCAAATAAAAAAAAATTGAATTATTACTTCATCAGTGATGGTAGTTTCAATTGTGAACTTATTGAGCTTTCCTCAGATTCTACATAGTCTAATAGCAGACTCATTCCTATTTTTTATGCTTCCAAAGAATTTATCACTAGGAAGCCTGTGTTTTCTTGTATAAAATGTTTTTTCAATAATACTTATCCAAACATAATCCATACAGAGAGCATGCCTTCTGGTCCAGTAGTAACTAACAATTTCATTGGATTTTGGCACCAATCCCTATATCACTCTAAATGCCACATAGGTGGGTAAATAACTTTTTTAAGTAAAACGTTTATCAGGGAGGCTAGATTTGTAGTATAAGTCCTAAAGTAACACTTCAGAGCTCATGCTGGGTCCTGTAGATAACTTGAAGTGACCAGAGTAGATGGCAGTTATTACCAAGTTATGATTACCCATGAATTGTAGCCTTTTCCTGGCAATGAAATCAGTGGACCTTCATGAGTTATACTGTTCCATCTTGAACTACACCAATAGGAAAATGCATTTGATGATTTCACTCTGCTGTTTGAAAAATATGATAAGGAGGGAGGACCTGTATGAGACATGCTCCAATGAAGCTCTAGACAGCAATCTTGTTCATCCAACCTGGTACTGATGATAACTTTCCACTTTGGCAAGGATTCAGTGTCATTGGACAGGTGAAATCCAAAATAAACAAAAGGGGTAGGTCTTTGGTTTGCATAATATCCTCTATTCCATGATAACAAAGTATGTCAGTGATGATTGCAGAATGATAGGTTTTCACTTTGATTGTTGATGTTTCTCAATGAAGACCCATTGGAAGTTAGGTATTAAGGTATGGATGCATGCAGTGGTATAACTTGTTCTTGTTTGCACAATTAAGAATATATTACATTGCCTTCATACAAAATCTTACCTGTATGTATCAAGACATAGTGAAAATGAGTTTTCTGTATCATGCATCAGACATGCACTTATTATTATGGTTAAAGCAACTTGATGGGATGAAATTACAACCCATGCAGGTTATGTACCAAGGAACCTATCCATGTGAAGATGGCAAAGTAAACAAAATCAAAAAATTTTGTTGTTGATGATAGAAAGAATAGAAAAGTTGGATGAAGTATAATTCCCTTTGAAATTAGACTCCTCCAATTTGTTTTAATGGAACTAAACTTCCAAACGCTTGTATGGATTTTGCAAGGCTTCTCCGTCTGCAGAAACTGTTCTACTAGGCATGAGCAAAAGTAGTAACTGAAGATTTCATGGGATTTGGTGTCAATCCAATTATCAAGGGCAGACTGATATCTGCAGCCTAGGTAGGCAGATAGGTTAGCTTCCGTTAGTCTCAAGAGACAATGGAAATACGCCCATGAAAGGTGTCCTAGTTTGTAGCTGTGCAGCGTCTTCTGTGACTATAAAGTCCCACACGGGAGTGGCAATCCTTGCTACAGTTGCTACACTTGAAGTATGAATCAGGTCTTGGTTGGAACTAAATCCTCTTCCTCTGAGATCTTTTCTCATTGTCGAGCTGTCATAACTTTTCCTCACTGGCTTTCAGACCTGTGTACAGAGCATGTCGCCAGCTGGACTTGTCGAGGGCAAGCTCTTCCCAGGTGTTGACCTCTATTCCAAGAGCTTTCATATCCTGCTTGCAGACATCCTTGAAGCGAAGATGTGGCCATCCGATCAATCTTCTGCCTGAGGCAAGCTTAGAGTAGAGAAGGTCTTTGGGGATCCGTCCATCATCCATTCGATGAACATGGTCCAGCCATCTGATGTGATGTTGGCCGAGGAGTGTGACCATGCTGGGAATTTTGGCCTGTTGAAGCACCTCATTGTTTGTCACACGATCGCTCCAGGTGATCCCGAGTATGCGACGGAGACAACGCATGTGAAAGGCACTCAGTCGTTTCTCCTGAGAGGCGTACAAGGTCCAAGTTTCGCTGGCATACAGGAGAGTGCTAAGCACACAGGCATGTTACACAGAGATCTTAGTGTTTAATGTCAGCTTGCTGTTGTTCCACACTCTCTTCGACAATCTAGAGAGAGTTGTTGATGCCTTTCCAATCCGCTTGTTGAGCTCGGCATCAAGTGAGAGGGAGTTGGTGATGGTAAGTGAACTCACTGACTACTTTTAGTTTGTAGGCAGATAACTTTAAGTTTATTAACTATAATGTTTTATTTGGTAGAGGAGGATTTGAGACGTAGTATTAGATATTTATTTTTGGGTAATGTATTTTGAAAAGAAACACAGGTTTCATGGCAGTACGTACCCAGTTTGTCAAAGCAATAGTGATCTATGACTTTCAGCAACTTGGAACATGACATCTTTACTGTGTTGTCAATGCTGTCATCAGTGGAAAAATGAGTCTAGAGAAGAGTTTTGTTTTGTTAGTTTTAACACTTTGAACACATTATTAGATATATCACACAAAGGAAACTGGTGCTAAGTGCCTTTACCATGGAACCACCAAGGCTGCCAACCTGGATTGACATGGGTGGGCATTGAACCCAAGACTCTTGGATTATGAGTCTGATGTTCGCTACAAGAACTAATAGGAAAGAAAAGAAACCTCTGTGTATATGTGTGCCCATGTTAACAATGCCATAAAATATATAATTTAATTTCCTTGGTAAAAAAAAATTAGTGTATAAAAAATATACTGTATAACCATTGCATCTTAAAAGAACTGTTACTCTGTATCCATCATGTATATTGATGCACTGTTTGTGAAAATACCTCCCATTTGTCACTTCAGTTGTTGAACAATAATAAGTTGTTTTTTAGATCAAGGTATTTGTAGAATGTTTACAATTTTTATTGTGCCAATATAAGCACATCACAGCATTACAAAAATAACTGTTACATTTACTCAGTTGATGTAGTTTTGAGTTCTAGCATGCATTTTAAGCCTCAAAACTGGGAGAGGGAGACAACTGAATGCAGATGATACACTTATCCACTTGAACGTTCACCTCATCATAAAAAGATGTTCATGATGTTAGTTATCCTCGATTTTTATGTGAAATCATCAAATGTATGCACTTTATCCAGAAATGCATTTTAGCAATAAATATGTTTAACTTTAATTCAGAAACAAGTCTTGTGAACTGAATTACTTTATTAAGAATGAATGCAGTTTAGTAGCTAAAACCAAACTTATGCCTAGATAGAAAAGATAGGTTGTTGTTGTTGTTGTTGTTGTTATAGTGTTTAATGCCATTTTGCAGCACAAGATAGACTATACATGGTGGCAACTATAAATGGTGGAAGAATAACCCGGGAAAACCTGAGAGAACCACCGACCCACAAGAAGCCACTTACAAGCTTTTTCACATACCCACATGGGCAGAGCCTGAGACTCTAACCCAGGCAGACAGAGATAGGATGGCAGTGATCCATAATGGTGATCACTTTAGACCACTCAGCCACTAGGGTCCACAAAGGGCAAAGTATGATGAAACCTATTCTAAAATACTGACAGTAAGGATTATAATATTAAGCTGACAGAGCCCTGCATTAATCATATGCAGCTGTCTGTCCATCAACAATTTGGATTCTACAAGATAATCTTACTGGGAATTGTTTGGATTTTAACCAATTTCACTACACGGCTTTATACTTTTGAGACCTCAGAAGTGTTTGTATTTTAAGTTTCTGAGTACTTATTAATAGGAGTTTTTATCCCTGATTTCCCGGTGTCCTGACTGATTTTTGCAGCATAACTAAACCAACATTTGCTTGATTTACACTAAATGTGGTAAGCAGAATTATCCTGTCAAGTCCATTAATAAGTTTGATTTCCAGCATTTTACGACTTTATTTGCTTGAGTTATATCCCCTGATTGCCCATCATCATGACTTCAATACCTTTACAAAGGTGTTTTGGGTTTCATTAAAATCTGGCAATTAGCTTTATACTGATAAGGTCTTGAAATTTCAGTATTCCATGACTTCATTTTACCATCCTCCTGTCTTTGGTTTACCCAAAAATATTTTATTTTTCATGCAGCTTTATATAAAAGAAACTTTGAATTTCAAGAAGCTATGACCCTTTAATATACTTTTCTCTTTAATTTCTGCAGCTTCTCTTTATATATGATTCCTGGATTTCATGTATATTTCACAATCCCCATCATATTGAGCAGTCCTTGAATGAGTTTTAATTCTAATGCTTCATGCAATTTACAAGAGTTTTGACCAATAATGGCGTTCTCTTGGCATTGTTTTTGCAATGTTACATTACTAAGGATAAGATTTCAGTGATGATATTTTGATAGACTTAATTTTCAGCATTCCCCATGATATTTTAGAGCAGTTATGGTATCTTCATACATATATCTCCAAACTTTGGCTTCAAAACTCACTATACTTTACTTTAGGACACTGTTAACAAGCTGTAGTGAGCATGGTCCTTTTGCAAACCACCTATCACTAGTCATGTTTATTTCTTGCAATAAAAAAAACTAAATACCACAAATCTTTTATTTTATATTTGACTGCTCCGGTGACCTAGTGTTTTGAGCATTCGCCTCGGATGAGGGAGGTTGTGGGTTCAATCCATGGCAGTCTTACCAAAGACTTACAAAAATGGTTCTAACAGCTGCCTCGCTTAACGCTCAACATTAAGAAGTTAGTGTTTGTACTGGTCGGCCTGGTGTCAGGATAATGTGACTGAGTGGGACATCATGCTATATTTGCAGCATGATGCCCCAGTGTTAGACATCACTATAACTGCCACACTGCAGACATCGTTGCGATATGACTGAAAAATTTGTTAAAGCTACATTAAAAATCACACACACACATTTAATATTTTACAAATATATTCTTAACCTTTTTTTTCAGCAAAAACAAACCTGCTTCATTTCACAGGAAGGCTTGAAAAGGTTTAATTTTAATATCTTGTCATAGAATTGATTGAATACAAGCAATATTGCATGAAATAAATCAAAATATTTCATTGTTGGATTGCAGGCTGTAGAGATTTCCATGAACTGTATCACTTTTATGCTGAATATTAAATTAAAGATGTTACAAGTAACTGATTCTTTATTGACTTTGTACAATTAAGTATTTGCTTTAAAAGAAGTATGTATGGATGTATGGATGTATGTATTTATGGATGGATGGATGCACGAATGGACAGTTTATTTTATACTAAAATTCCTAACAGTCTTCAGTATTCAGTATTCTCTTTCAAATCTATGTCATAATACTGTTACATTATAGATTTGTACATTTGTAACTAGATTGTTTACTGGGGTACAGTAATTCTTTACTCAGGAACTTTATCAATAGGAGATGAAGATTTTACTTGCTATGAGATAACTGCTAATTTATTTCAAACAGTATAAAATTAAACCAGTTTAAATGATGATTTGTCACTGACAACATTAGTATTTTTTAAGGATAGTAGCTATATTTCACACCTACATTCATTCAGTCTGGCTTAAAATAACATGAGAATATTATTTATATTAAAAGAATATGTCTGCATAATGTATATACAAATCTTAGATATCACTTCCTACGACTCTAATAAATGTAGATTTTCAAGTATTTTGTATTTGATTCATTGATTTTGGTGTAGAATGGCAAATTAACAAATCCTAGGTTTATATCAAGCAGAGGCAGTTGGAGTAAAGTGCCTTTCCCTGAGACATATATGGCATCTGACCCAGCCTTGTAAGATGAAAAATCAAACATGCACCCTTCAGGTGACAAGACATGCACTCTAACTACTAATATATTATAGCACCAAGAGTATTCAGTGTTTTTATCCTTGTTGTCTGCAGGGAGCTGATCCATCAAGCTTCTTAAAAGACTCAAGTACAGGGAGTACTGAATCATGGCCAGATATTTGACACCTATCTTGACCTCAATAAATACTGTCATGACACCAATTTAATTATGAATGTTTTACTCAGGATAGTGCATAATTCAATTGGAAAGGTTAGTCTCTGGTTGACAAATGTGATTAATAATATAAAATACAGCTTTAAATATCATTGTTATCAACCTGGTGCATTTCATCCAGCCTCTAGTTAATTAGAAAATATTTTTTTCCCTATCTGTTGAATCATTCATATTGATTCAGATGACTTCCACAACTATTCACTTTTTTCAACACTATAAACCAGTTTTCCAGACTAGGGGAAGTATGTCTGGCAACTCTATTGACCGCTTTGCCAGTCTGGGACAATATTCTTCTTAAGAGTCATAGTACCTCTCTCTATATATACTTTGGGATATCTATATTAACTTCCTTTTTGCATTAAATATATTATATTCTGAAATAACTCACAAGTTAAACTTGAATACAATTAGAAATCTTGAGGAAGAAGGTAGTTTTTGAGCTTCCGAAGGGGTGAATTTCTATTCAAAATGGCAGCTATTGAAGCAAGATGAGATTGAAGTGTCAGATTATGAATTATCAGAATGTTTTGCAGCCGTGATCTAATACAGTTGATTGAAAATGAGAGAAAACATCTGGAGAGGCAGTAAAATGTGTTTGTAGGTGACAGTGATGACATAACAAAAATATGATTATTTTTATATCTCTTTTGCAACAGGTGGTTGAATGTATCATAAACATTAAAAAAAGAACAAGCAGAGAAAAGGTAAAAAGAAGATTGTTACAAAAATGTCCAATTGAAAAACAAGCATGTATATCTAGTAGATGAATCACTAATATCAGTACAAATGAAACTAATATGGAAAATTTAGTAAAAGAAATCTGAACATTGATGGTAGTATTATTGCTTCTCACCAACAACCATTTCAGATCAGAAGCAAACATAATTTAAACTAAAACTACCTAGAGATAAGACCCAATTAGTTTATCTACAATTCAACATGTTTAATGTTTTATTTTTATAATATAAACAAATATTGCAATATCTGTAGTAGTTATTCTAAATATAATATCAGGAATGTTTAATTATTGAAGTTCATTGACTCAGATATTGAGAGTATATGGTTGGAATACTTGTGTGAGATGACCATGGTCGATCAAAGTATTCATGCTAGTCTCTGCACTGTTTTCATATAAAATATTTTATCCTTTCAGAAAATTTGTGAGGAAAACACTATATTAGTAGAGATAATGAATCTATGTTGGTTACATGTTGAAAAGAGACAGATGGAAGAGCAAAACAGAATTTATATGAAACTCAAACAGAATCTTGATGAAAGAATTACCCAAATGTTTGCCTTATATGGAAGAACTACCAGAAATAGCATCATGAGATGCTACTGACATTTCAATTCTATTAACTAAGAAAGAAATTATGCCATATAATACTGTTGAATAAATCTATATTTTATGATGATTAAAATGTTGTGTACAAAAAACTAGTCTGTATTATTACTGGCCATACTATTAAACCAGGCTTAGTGATGACAGCTTCAGAACAATGCAGTCTACCTTGGAAACAGCATTATTACAAAAGGATTTCAAGTTTAACAATGTAGATTGTACATTTGCAAGTAACATTATGGCACATTATAAAACAATGGTACTCAACAATTACCTTACAAATATGGTAATATTACTGCAAGAGTCTTGATATAGCCAACTATTAAAGAATCATTAGCAAGTAACATCCCTACAACAAGGCTGTCAGGAGTAACGATATGGTAATGTAATCACCTTAACAAACAACATTAATACATGTCAGTTATCTTCATCTTTGTAATAATATTACCATATATGTTGGGACACCATATTTGTTGGGACACAATAAAGTAATTTTTAAAGTAATTTTTGTGCACTGTATGTTCTGGAACATATTGGATGTTTTTTAGTAGTAAGTTAGGAACAACTTATAAACCATTCCAAACTTGCATGTTGGAAAATGCACTCCAACTTAATTTTTAAAAATAAATATAAAACTGTTCACTTGAGATAAAACTATTTACTCCACTGCATCATATTATCTGACAACACAACCCTTTTCCTTCACACATATGATCTATTATTCAAATGCATGAATATTTGTTTACTTTTCTTGTGCCGTGAATAATTATCTTTCAAGGCAACACCTCTCTTGAAGCGGAAACTGCAAGGATTAAAATCTGAAATTTTCAATCTGCACCAGTCATGCTAATTCTACACTTTTAAACACCATTTTATTGTCAGTCCATTCAGCAGCGACATCAAATTACACTGGAGTTTCATCCATGTTAAACGCCACATTGTTGGCAAAATCGTCTTCTTCTCTTCTGGCCTTCACAAATTCGTCAATTTATTTTACTTTCTCTTAATCTTCTGGGCCATGTTGGGTCCATTGATCTCCATGCACGTTTCATTATTTTGATTTTTTGGGTGAAAATTCTCATGAGTATCAGAAAAAAAGGAACTAAAGTTAGCTTACTTTGTATAATTAATACAACACCCCCTAAAAAACAAACAAACCCAAACCAAAAACAAAACAAAATGGCACACTTAAAAGAATCAGCTTACAAGGTTGGTTTGCTTTATAATAAAATAACATTTGTATTGATCCCCTTTTTTTAACAAAAAATGGCTTAAAAGTATCTAAAGGCAGCTTGCTTTGTAAAAAAAATCACCTTAGTCTTTGATGTCATGTCGGTAAGTTCAAACGAATTTACTGCTTGCTTCACATCTGTAGTTATAATTAATACAAATGGACATTGATGTGTGTGGGTAAATAGTAGACACAGCAATAATTTGCTTTAATCATCCTTTTTGCAACCCATGCTAGCAAAAAGATTGTCACTTGCACTCAAGTGAATATATTTTCAAATAATGATTTTTATTTGTAAGATACTTATTTTATAGTTGACCTGGATATAATTCAGTCTTGCTTATTTTGCACCTAAAACCATATGATGCATGAATAGCAGATGACTTCAACCAATTGGTCAATTATTTCCCTCTCATTTGCAATTTTGTTGGATCCAGCTTTCAATTGGACAACACATTCAAACCTTTGAGTACAACCAAACATTCTGTTTCTCAATGTTCACATCAATGAACAATATGTTCTGTGTTATCGGATATAAAATCAGTGCCTAGAAAAGGGGTATTGTTAATACATGGGTTGGTGGTGAGCCATTTAATTTTGTTGCTACATCTGGCTTTGGAGATTACACAATCAGTGCCTAGAAATAGGGCATTATTACTACATGTACATGGGTTTGGTGGAGAGAAATATATTATTAAACAAAATCAGTGCCTGGAAATAGGTATTGTTACTACATAGGTTTGGTGGAAGCTATGTTGTATTGTTACTACATCAGATTTTGGGGCCCTGAGTGGCTGAGTGGTCTAAAGCGATGTCCGTTACGGATCACTGCCATCTCACCTCTGTCTGCATGGGTTCAAGTCTAGGACTCAGAGAATGTGAATATGTGAAAAAACTTGTTGGTTGGTGGTTCTTTCTGCGGATTTTCCTGTTTCTTCCCCCACCAATAATACTGGACACCATATCGTGTGCTGAAAAATGTTGTTACACCCAACAACAACAACATCAGATTTTGAAGAAAACAAATCAAATACATGTGTTTGGGAAAAAACTATGTAGTATTGTTACTACACCAGGTTTTTTGAAAATAAATCAGTGCAAAGAAAAAGGGTATTGTTATTAATGGGCCTGGTGGAGAGCTATGTAGTATTGTTACTAGATCAGGTTTTAGAGACAAAATAAGTTCTGGGAAATAGGGTATTGTTACTACATGGGTTTGGTGGAAAGATATGTAGTATTGTTACTACAAATTTTGAAAACAACTCGGTGTCTAGAAATAGGGTATTATTACTACATTGGTCTGGTTCAGAGCTATGTAGTTTTGTTACTAGATTAGTTTTTAGTAATCATAACACCAATGCTGGGAATTAGAGTTTTGTTACTATATGGGTTTGGGAATTAACCAAGTAGTATTGTTACTGCACATGGTTTTGAAGAAAACAAAATCAGTGCATAGAAACAGGGTATTGTTACTATGTAAGTTTGGTAGAGGTATAAGTAGTATTTTTACTAGATCAGTAGACATCATAAAATCAGTGTGCTGGGAAATAGGGTATTGTTAATACATATATTTAGAATTAACCATGTTGTATTGTTAATAGTAAATTTACTAGCACAACATGATTCACATTACAACTTTTTGTGCTTCTTCTTATTAAACTTGATATTGTGTCTACAAAGTTCAAAATTACTTTAAAAAATTTCTTTTTTATTCTGACAGCCATTGCAAGAATGATTACTGCAAGGAAGCTGGGCAGATTTTTCTGATATGGTGACCATAGTGGATGCGAGATCAGCATCAATCAGTCAGTACCAACTAGACATTGCAGAAGGTCTTCTGGTGAAAAAGCCACTCTGACATGACTTTCTATTCTGGAAGAGGAGTGTTAAGAATTTCAAGATCTTCCATAGTAGCCATATTATAGGTCACATTGGCACCATTTTAATTGATTACTAAATAGACAGCATAAGAAACCTTCTGTTGAAAAAATGTCAATATAACTTTCCATTCAGGATCAGTAGTAATAAAAAGGGTTTCAAGATGGTTGCCTTGGCAGCCATACTCGATGTCCAAGTGAAACTATTTTCATTTAACACCAACTAGTTATCATAAAAAGTTCTCTGGTGATAACTCCATGTCAGTATGACTTTTGATTTGAAAGGAGAGACAAGAACAAGATTTTCAATATGGCTGTTGTGATGGCCATCCTAGATATAACATCATTTTTTTATTTAGAACCATCTAGTCTTTAAGTGAATATGATTCCATCTGGGAGGAAGAGCATTGAGATTTTCAAAATGACCAAACTGACAACCATATTGGAAGTCCTAGCAGAATAATTTTCATTTGGGACCATCTAAACATCAGAAAAAGTTTTCTGTTGAAAACCTATGCTGATATGACTTTCTGTTCATTTGGAATATAAACGACTAGATTTTGAAGATTGCTTACATGGCAGCTATACTGAATGTGAGACTGGCTCCATTTTCATTTAGGAGTATGAGATCAGGACAGTTTTCATTTAGGGCAAACCAGGCATCATATGAAATCTTCTGGTGAGATGACTTTCCACCTAAATGGAGTAACAATAAAAGATTTTCATGATGGCTGCTCCAGTGGCTATATTGGGTATAAGACCAGCACCTTTTTCATTTAGAGCTTTTTGTGAAAGCCCCATCTTGATATGACCATTTGGTGGAGTAGCATTAAGATTTTCAAGATGGCCACCTTGACAGGTCATACATGATGTCCAAGCAGATTTATTTTCATATTGGAAAATTAGACATAAGTAACCAGTTTATCTTACCATATGTTTCTTTGAGAATACTTACCCAATTATAATTCCTTAGGAGAACTACTACAGAACTACCTAGTAAATCCAGCTCTCCCAGATATTACTTGTAGCTAAAGAGAGCAAAAAGTAGTCTGCTAGCCTTTGTGGTCAGGCAGAGTAATCTCCTCTTAGTTATAAGACTTGGTGGCCTAGCCTAAAAGTACCGAAGTTAATACTTCTACTTGTGCCAAGACGCATGCTTTTGTCACAAGAGACCTTGCAAGAGCCAGAAGCTACATGTAAGATATACCAGTACAAGTTGAAGGAGTTTTTCAGTTCTAAGGAAAGTATACTCCATCTATATTTCCAATGTTTTCTCTTTCCATCAACACAAAGTTCTGCCTTTACAAGTTGCTAACAATTGTCATATTCACACATTTAGTTACTTGCACATGGAACTCGAGCGACTTCTCATTCAGTTCATGCTATACTTATTTTACACATGCAAATTGCTAGTGTTTATATAACTCCTATATGTGTAATTCCATTATGAATGGATACATATTGGCAACTTTCTATCCAAGGCATTTGGAGTGTCCATGCACCAACTTTAATATAGTTACTTGTTTGTGTGGTCTCTTTGCCTTTTTTTCTACAAGTGTTGCCTCATAATTGATATTGTTGCACCTACTGTGTATGTCTCTATAACAATGCCTTGGTTCAATTTTATGTTTTTTTTGTGAAGTGATACGGTCATGTCTCAATATCATCTGGACAGGCAAAAACAATCTTGCAAGGCACAGTGTGAGGGTGCAGAAGGAGAGGCAGACAGAAAAAGAGGTGGGAAGACAACATTAAGGAGTGGACAGGCCTGGGATTTGGAGATTCCCAAAGGACAGTAGAAAACAGGGAAAGAGGAGAGAATTGGTTGTAAAGTCAACTGTGGTGCCCAACGACCTCTTGGGTTAAGGAATTGATAGGTTTGGGCTACATTATTTATATGTGTGCATGTATGTCTTTATACTCATAAGAAACTCTTTATATACGTATAATTCCATATACATATAATTCCATCTTTTTGGGTATCTACAGCGTTTTCCTTGTAGTCTAATGAATGCTGATGTCAGTGACAATGCCATTGGAAAAGTGATACCCATGTCTTGCCTGTGCTTTGCAGCCGATATAAAAACAATGTCAATTACATTTTTTATTACACATATACTGTATACAACAGACTGAATATTATATAGTATTAAATAAGGCTTGAATATTATACTTTATGATATACTCATTGTTTTCTCCATTAAATCAATTATTGGAACTAAACAATATTTTTCCATACCTTACTGCATCCTACTACAAAATACTCCATCATGTTCACTGTAATGTGTACATGAACATTCAGTTCTATTATTTGCATACAAAATTAATAGAAATAAAATTTTGTTTTCTTCAAGTAGTGTTACCATATATTTAAAAAATATTTATTTGACACTGGGTATCTGTTTCAATTTCAAAAATTAAAGTCATACCCTACCAAAGCAAAACCTCAAAAGAGTGAAATTCTCACAAATTTTATATGGCCACAAATTTCCCCCAGTATAGTGAAACCTCTCTTCTATGTAAAATGAAACAACTTTCCAGTCTAAAATAGTGATTTTGCAAAAAAAAAAGCCCATAAAACTGAAAATTACTTTCATCAGATAAATGTATTTTTGCTGCAAAATTCCAAACGAGTTTGCTATTATTGGTTCTGATACAGCCCGGGTTCAGGTGTTACAAAAAACCATGCACCTTACACATACTGAGCAAATTATTTACAGTGAACAAGACCATGTCCTTGCTTTTGATACTTTGTTAATGGAGACCAACAAAACAAAATTCAAAGATACAGCACTCTGACAGCCAATTTTTCACTTAATGTAAAAAAAAGCAAACAGATTCCTTAATTGTATGGTCCTGTGCATGTACACTTTCATAATTATATTGTCTCCCTCAACTCACACAAGCACTTTGACCTTTTAAACACTGGCACACACAAACAAAATTTTATCAGTCATCCTTAAGTCACACAAAAAATATAACATTATTTTGCTTTTAAAAATACTGAGGAATTTTATCATAAAATTCCAGTGTGTGATAACCTCAGTAAAACAAAAACCTTGAAACATAAAATTAAAATTTGCTTCCAACATTTTTTGGTTTTGAGGAGCTTCAATGTACTTTTTTTTGACATTGCAAATGTCAATAATCACCTACTGCATCAGTGATAATGTAAGAATGTAACATCACAAAAAAATCCAATTTTTGATGATAAGCAGATCTCTAACAGAAGCATCTAATGTAAAAGATAAACTCCTGTTTTTCTCCCATGTGTCAAATGGTGAGATAAAACATTCATTTTACAAACACTCCAAGATAAGTAAAAAAGCTGAGTTTGATGTTACTTTATCTGGATGGGAGGATATAAATTTGTTTTATCTCAGTGATAAAACATTCAGTCTATTGAAAAGAGAAGCCATATGTATTCAGTCAGAATAATACAATGCCTTTAAAGCAAGCTATGGCAAGCATCAGTGCTGCTTAATTCCAAAATTCTAGGATGGAAGACAATTATCAAAAATAATCAAATTATCATAGAAACAAATGTAAATTACAAACTGAACACTTTAGCTCTTGAACCATATTTCAGACCATTGTGAAGTAACAATAATTCTGAAGAAAATCATTTAGAACAACTTGTCTCTAGCTAGAATAGTATGACAGAATTATTTCACCACAAAATGCTAAAAATGGTATGAGAATGGAAGAAAGAAAAGTATTAATTGGGAAGCCAGTGAGGCACACAGAGATAAGAGACCTATCAGGATAAACAACCCTCATATGGGGAAATAGATATCAAATATATGGACATCTACCTAACAGTGATTCCTACAGAAATCCCTCTAGATGTGACAGTAAAAAGACTTAAAAATTTCAAGCTAAAAATAAAAGCTCCAAAAATAGCTAACAATGCAACCTATCCAACAATACAGACTGGTGACAGGATATTTCAGACACAAACAAAATTAACAAAATAGCTAAAATCTTTCCTATATCCATAGTTTCCCGTACATGAGAAAAACACTTGGAAATAAGTATGTGAGGAAGCACAACTGCAGAAAACAAAAAATGGTCCATATAAGGAAACCATAATCAAAAACAATACAAAAAGAAAAGAAAAAAAACCTGCCAGAGACAGAAATGAATTAGCAGTCACTCAGGGACACTGTCCAGACAAAGTGAAAAAATTCATTACCACTTGAGCACCCTCTCTTTAAAAAATCCCTAACTTGAAGAAAATTGCATGACATCCATCAGGTCTGAAGAGGAATGGAAAGAAGAAATAAGACAGTACAACTAAGACTAACAATGCCAAAAAAAGAAAATATATCATACTATAACAAAATTACAGTATGCTGGACAAGAGAGAACAGAGAGATGCATCACATTCATGGAAACAATACACAAAAAAAAATCTTGTTTTCTCAAAATACATTAACTCAGATGACTGGATCTAGAATGGCTTGTAGCAATACAAAGCAGCACAACAACATTTACAAACAATAACAGAATTCAGAAACTTAAAGGGAACAAGGAAAAAATATAGAAACAAAACAGACCATATGGACAAAAGGTCACTGATGACTATAAACTCAGAAATAGGGAAGAAAGGCAACTTAATCTGCCAAACAGGAAATAACTGATGGAGTAAAAATCTTGAATAACTAAGTTTTAGAAAATGTGGAATCTTCACAAACACCAAAAAAAAAAGAAGAAAAAACTCATTGAAAATTATTTTTCAAAAATGGAAAAAATGTAAAAGCCTTTATTTACTTGGAAAATTATTGAGGAATCACCTCCAAAGCTCAAACCAGCTATATATATATATATATATATATATATATATATATATATATATATATATATATATATATATATATATATATATATATATATATATATGGTGAAATGGACTCCTAAGTGACCATAAATAAGCCTTGCTTTGTTGTGCAGTATCACTCAACCCCCCCCCAGCTAAATATGGTGGAATGGAATCTTAGGTAATCATAAATAATCATGGTTTTCTTGTGCAGTATCACTGAGAAAAAAAATTAATTTTGTCCCATATAAACAGATTTGTGAGGTAGATGGCTAATATTCCTAACATAAAGTGATTGGGAAAAGTATTCAAAGGAGAAACCTGTAAATAAAGATGGGTTTGAATTCATACTGTATTAAAGAATTCTAATATTAATATGTACTAAACAAGTATAATATTATTCTGTAGTAAACAAGTCTAATATCAATCTGTATTAAACAAGTTTAATATTAATCTGTATTAACAAGGGTTTCTTATTGTACTGTACTGAAGAAGGATTTAATATAAGACTATTAAACTGTTTAATATTGAACTGCATAAATATGGGTTCATATTTTACTGTATTACAAAAGTTTAATATTAATCTGTATTAATGATTTCATATTATACTGTACTATAAGGTTTAATATAATAGTGTACTAAACATGAGCAATTAAATGTATTATTATATACATTGCAGAGGTCCCTATAAGTGTTTTATATCATACTTTATGTTGATTACAATGAAATCTGGATATAACAACATGAATTTTTGGTTTCTTGGCATTTGCCATATCCAGAGGAAAAATGTTAATTATTTAATTATTCATTGCATATTTTTTTGCACCACATGTTACCCATTTAGCCATGTTATTACTGTGATGAAAACTAGTCTTGTTTTCATGTCTATATTGTAGATCAAGTTGTGCAATATAATAAGTCGGTCTGTTAGAGTCTTGTTATCTCAATTCGAACCTTGTGACAAAATGATAATGAACATAACTCCATCAACATTCAGTCATATCATGTACATATTTCTGCAAATTTTCTTGAAGTAAAATATATGATAACCAATATTTCAGTTAAGCAGAATTGGTTTAATCTTAAATCCATTTCAAGACTACATTTTGTCATACTCAAGTAGATGCATATATATGAGCAAATAATACAAAACAGTTGTCCCTCTCATGAATGATCCCTTGATCTGTGGCCACCTGCTTTTTATGGCCTTGGCATCGATGACACAAACTGACTTCAAATTATTGACTTACTTTATTTATCCATTAAATAAGATTAGATTTTCAATATAATAAAGAATAGAAAAATGTATTACAATAAGTCAGTTGTGGATAAAATGATTATTCGAACACAAGCTCGTGTAAGCAATATGACAGTGATAGTGGTTTAACAGTTATCAGCAAGAAGTTTGTGTACTTTATGATATCTAACCAAAGAGTCTGTATACAGTATACCATATACAAGGTAAAACTTTGGCAGCCACATGCGCAATTACTTTGGACAGAAGCTAAATCCTGGATAATTTAGAGTGGCCAGATTGAGATTTGAAAATTTATTTCAGGACTTTGAATAATAATACCGGGAAAAGTGTTCTAATTGTATACAGTTTGGAATTATATGTTTGGGAGGTAATGATGATTTTTTTCTTTATATATACATATATATATATATATATATATATATATATATATATATATATATATATATATATATATATATATATATATATACACACATAAATGGATTTGTCCTTGAAATGTCTGTTTTATTCATTGCAATCCATTCTAGTAGATTGTTTTTCACTACTTACATATTTATTATACACAAGTCATTGTGTATACCCTACAGAGTATTGTTTATCAAATACATCAATATATTTACCAAATTTCAGTGATGTTTTTGAATGGTTTTGCAATGTGCATGCCAACACCAATACCCCATATGCATTTCATGCTTCCAAGTATAAACTATTAATGTATGTTAACTTGAAATAAGTCCACCCTTAAGATAAAAAGTATCTCTCAATAATAAATTTCACTTTTAAATCAAGACAGTAAATGCTTGGAAGTTTAATGTAGCTTTTTTACTACATACATATACTTCTCACAAATATAGTACTCTCTGGAAAGGCCACCTGCTGTATATAGCCACTTAACCTGTGCAGAGTGGTAGCCATATAAGAGTAGGACCACTGTATTGTACTTAACTTAAAAATGTTACTAGTGAGTTACAAACATGGAAAAATTGAAAAATAAAAAGATAAATTTTCCTCTAAAAAATGCCTTTCTGGAATCTACAAAAACAATGTACTTGAATATACAAAACAACAAACTTAAATATACAAACAAGATACTTAAATATACAAACAATATATTTAAATATACAAATAACATACTTAAGATTTCTATTAGATACATATTTAGTTGCAAACTTTCACTGCCAAAGTATGTGATGCATTGAGCAAATGTAAAATCAATAATTGACATAGATGGTGTCTGTGAGATGTTGTGGAGACTTTTTTGCAACTTATGGAAAAAAAGGAAGTATGTTCCACAAAAATTGATAAACTCTGGCAATGAAACTGCTGGTCAATCACAGAGAGAGGATTGAGCAAAAAAGTGAACATGATTCTGATTGTCATTACAGATTACATTGATAACTAAAGCATGTTAAAACTAAATAAAGTCAATATTACATGCTGCATATACACTTTACCCAGGGTCTATTCTTGAACTGATAGTTTACATGTAAATTCCTCCCTTCATATGAATAAAGGGGAAGATACTCCATCTTGGGTGTTGTAGGGTGTTAATGATGTAGTTAAATATGTAACTATTCTGAGTGATAGCATAACATACAAAAGACCCTGCTTTACAAGCTAGATGTCTAGAAAATGCATTTCATATACAAAAGACCCTGCTTTACATGCTTGATTGTCTATAGGAAATATACAGCATATACAATAGACCTTGCTTTACATGTTAGGTGTCTATAGGAAATACACAGCATATACAATAGACCTTGCTTTACATGTTAGGTGTCTATAGGAAATACACAGCATATACAATAGACCTTGCTTTACATGTTAGGTGTCAATAGAAAATCCATAGCATATACAACAGACCCTGCTTTACACACTAGATTGTCTATAGGAAATACACAGAATATACAATAGACCTTGCTTTACATGTTAGGTGTCTATAGGAAATACACAGCATATACAATAGACCTTGCTTTACATGTTAGGTGTCAATAGAAAATCCATAGCATATACAACAGACCCTGCTTTACACACTAGATTGTCTTTAGGAAATACAATGCATATACAATAGACCTTGCTTTACATGCTAGGTGTCTATAGGAAATACACAGCATATACAATAGACCTTGCTTTAAATGCAAGGTGTCTACAATAAATATGCAGTATACACAACAGACCTTGCTTTATAAACAACATTGTCTATTGAAAATGCATAGCATATGAAAAAAGAACCTGCTTTACATATGTGTCTAATGAACAAACAGCGTATACACCACCATACTTTACGATCTAGATGTCTAAATTGTACATAACATATACAACAGACCCAGCTTTACATGCTAGGTGTTTATAGAAAATACACTGCAGATACAAAAGTGATTGTTTTACATGCTAGGTGTCTATATAGTATATACAACAGACCCTCCTTTTCATCTGCACACCTTTCTATCATGATTGAAATCAAACACTTCAACACTGAACACAATTTTTAAAAACTTTTAACTGTCACCTTAATATATAACATAGATAGATGAACAGAAGGACATGTGCCAAAGTAATTTATTTTGTGTCAACAGAATGACATGTGCCAAAGTAATTTATATTCTGAAGCACATGCCAAAGTAGGATGGATTGAAAAATATAAAGCAGCACTATCTTTACCTGAACATTTTTGGGACTTGAAAAACATGCAATGAGTAAGAGTTCGAATAAGAGTTCAGGTTATACTAAATATGCTTGTTCTAGGATGCTAAAAGTGGTCTCAATGAAATGATAACATGAATGAATCAAATCCAGATAAACAAAGTTCTACAGTATTGAATTTATGTATACATCCAAGAGCAGAATAGCATAGTGTACCATATTTATTTAACCATAACACCTGCTTGCTGACATCACATGATTTTCAAAACTATGGCTAATATCTAATAAGAATACTTTTTCTGATAATAAACCCACCCCTACCTTTTGACAAATGCAATAAAACAGCCTTCTGGTCTTATCATGGGAGAAATGCTGTATATTGCCATTGATACATCAATATAGCCTCAAGGACTGTTCAGCCTAATAGGTATATCTATATTTTTTCTACCAATTACTCCTTACAAACTGAAGGCCTGGGTCTCTTGGCAGATTATGCAACAGCAAATTTGGTTCTGTTGGACTTACGTCATAAGTAAGTATTACAATATTATTTTTATTCTAATTTTCCATTACTGGTAATGTATCTAAACAATATATTCATACAGCCAATTTTTCAGTAAGCTTGGCCATACAAAGGAAATTACAGTTTTGATTCCTTTTCATCAAAGAGTTCTTGATAGAAAACTCAGACCAATATAAAGTGCTCAACCTAAAAATTCCTAATCAACACCTTGACACATTACAATTACTGAATTTTTACAATGATTAAACTTTATCAATATTATATTATTATATTCCAATGGTATTTTTTGAACACTTCAAGGGAGCCAGAGTTTGAGTTAACTACCTTTGACAGGATGTTCATGCTAGTTCTTGATTCCCTGAAGATGCAATTTACTTATATACGGTAGTCCATATGAACCAAGGTACATCACCCCATCATGATCCTCGACTTCGCTTACTGCTGGGATTTTGGTACCAGTTGGATCATGCAAACTTCTGACTATTTCACCCTGTTCATCTAATTCTGCAATCAGTCCATATTTAGGAATAAATCTCATCAATACCTCTTGTGAAAGCAACTGAAATATAAACATATACTTATATGCAATGTGAATTCGTAAAAATGTTTTCATTAATAATTTGAGGAACATAAACTTAATCTGCATTGAAATATAAAGAAACAAAACACCAATTATACTGTCATTCATATATATATATATATATATATATATATATATATATATATATATATATATATATATATGTATACACACACACACACACACACACAATTACAAGGTGACTTCACTCTAAGTTGACGAATCCTTTCCTGTTTTAGGGCTATAGAAGACTAATTTCTCTTTGACCCTCCCATAAGCTGGGGTGTACTTTGCAAATAAAATCCATCTGTATAGGGTGACTTGTCAACAGTAGGTCTGAACTGAACTTTGGAAAAATAGACAATCCAGATTCAAGTTCTGTTGTTCAGTTATTATGTTACTTTGCTAAGTCAATAAGTATTAACATCAATGCTCCATCATAAACACTAAATTTTCTTTTCCACATTTCTAAGAAACAACCTAATTTTAGAAATTTTCTGAAGTGCTATACACCAGTGACAAAGTACATGGTAACTGAGAAAACACTAATGGCATTCGGACATTATTTATGTGGAGAATGACCTTGGAGTCTGTAAAATATCATTAATGGATCACCAAAATGAAACAGGTGTCAAATGTGCAGCATGATCACAAGGAGTTAAAAAATCACACAGAGTTAACTGTATATATGACTCTCCCTGGAACTGAGCAATTATAAAATTCATGGCTGAATCAAAGGATTGTCAACTGAGAAAACACCAAAGCAGGTGCTGCCATTACAAGCTAAGGGATGAAGGTCAGATATGCAGTTGTTAAATTGCTGAAATAACACACCCACAGTTAGCCAAATATAGGACTCTACATGGACACTTAACATACATCATATTTGCAGCTCAATCAAAGGAGTTGTCAGCTGGAAAAACAAAGTGGGTTCTGTCTTTACAAGCTAAGGGCTTATCATCCCATGTGCACTGGCAAACAACTTAGGAAATACCACAAGGTAATTAGCTCAGGCATATCAAAAAGGGTAATGCAAATCACACCAAAACTTTTGTTGTTATTATTTATATTAAAAATACAAAATGTTATACACATATGGGTTGTTTAGCTTACATGAAAACTGAAAGATGAAGACATCAGGTTCTCCTCTGCTTTGTAACCTAATAAATACCATACTGTGAAAATGTGCATACTATGAGAATTTTGTAACATTTTTGACCATATTATCATAAAGGCCACCAAATATTTTTCTTCACATTGACTGCATTATGTATTGATATTTTATGAATGCAAAATAATGTCTTTTGATTCCACTGCTATGATCACTGTTATTGATCAACATCTTGTAGTAACTGTACTAGTATGGTAGTACTACAGCTGGTGGTAGTTGTGGAAGCAGTCACTGTCCTTGAATCACAAGACATGGTAGAGGTAGCAGCAGTAATTATAATGGTTGCAGGAACACATAACCCCTAACATTCTTCTATTTTTGTTCTTTAATCAAATATCTTTTATAGTCAAATTTTGTTACAAGAACTAAATTTTCAGTGATTTTGTCATTTAAAGTATGAGTAAACAGTCAGAAGTAATCTTGTCCCTTCAAAAATCAACTACAGAAGGAGAGAGAGAGAGAGAGAGAGAGAGAGAGAGAGAGAGAGAGAGAGAGAGAGAGAGAGAGAGAGAGAGAGAGAGAGAGAGAGAGAGAGAGAGAGAGAATTCAATAAAAGAACTGGGAGAGAACAGAAGAATACAAAATTATATACATAAAATAGAAATTTTGTTTGTTTATTTATCTTTATATGCCCAACATAAAAATAATCTAATTATGTATTATAAATCATCAACACTGACATGCAAGACTTTAGTGAAAAAAGTACCTGCAAAACTAATTTAACAAATTGTACAATGTAAATTTACTATTTTTCCTAAATAAATAAATATTTGATAACTGCCACATGAAAAGTGACCACTGGTCTAGAGATATGACCCTAAAGTACAAAATCACTGTAAACTTATGACATGGTCTGAAAAGCAGATCATAATGACTGTTAATTCATGGGACTATGGATTACACTTGAGAGTTTGTGGGGTTGTTGTTTGATCAGATGTAGTTTTCTTTCTGCATAAAAACAGGAAGATTTTCTGGAATTGAAATGTCAGTTTTATTGGGGATAGGTGGGGTATAATAATTTTAATTATGTAATACATACCAGATATTACTGCATTACTATACATTTTTCTGGCACTAGTCACTAGTTCAAGATTCTTCATATCTCCAATAATTAACTGTTGGTCTAGAATAAGAAATATGATCCCAGCCTACCTTAGTCTACTTTCAAGAATCTGAATACTGAAATGGATTGAGACTTATATGGCATGAAAGCAGGAAGGGAAGAGGAAATTTGGCAATGGAGGCACTCACTAGTTATTATGTACTTTTGAGAGAGTGACACATGTAAGGTGAAGTTATTTGTATTTTAAAAAAAGAGGAGAGAATGTTGGCATACCTTTATGCTAGTTTAATGTAATGTGACTGATATTTCTTTGGATATTGTACTTTTGAAAATTTTAAATGATCTTAGCATGCTGCTAACTAAAATGACTGCTCCCTTGTGCTCCAAAAATCAGCATTAATTTGTCAAAAGTGCACTATCCTTAGCCACTATTAAACTAGGGAAAATGAATTTTGCCAGACTAGAAAATACCCGCTTCTGAAAGTGCAATGAATGAGTTACCAAATATATAACATGTAAAAAAAAGTTATCAGCTCTTATTTTTCAATTTACTTCTGAAGTTCAGGAAGTGGAAATGACCAAGTGGAGCTAGCACATTTTTGAAAGGTGCACATTTGGAGTAAGGCCAAGCTGTATACTCTATAATCCATATTACATCCATCAATCATATACCAAAATAAAGGTAATTAAAGGTTCTTTTAACAATACCTAAGATATACAAGGTCTTTTTGAAATAGCCAGTATAACTAGTGAGGAAACCAGGGGGAATTTTTTTCTTTAAAATTCAAACTCTTTGCAAAATACGAAACTGTAGAGTGCCACCAATAACAGCAAGCAATGATTACATAATCAAATTAGTTTACCCCCACCGCCAACCAAACAACAACTTAATTGCAGTAATATAGCACCTGCTATTAATGCATTGCAGATTTACCATCTCATGACCTAACTTTTTTAAAGTTAACTTACTATTACAGTCTTAGACTGGAGGATGTCTTGTTGTCAACTTGCTGGGATGACATAACTGGTCCCAAAGCAAAAATGCCATCACGCAGTTGAAACAATGATTGAAGGTAAAATGATGAGAAACAGAGTGAGATCATGTCAATGCATCTATCACGACATCATCCAATGAAGAATGATTTAAAAAAGGTCCAAGATATTGCAATAACCCTGACAATATGGTCTTGAGTTTCATGAGATCTTTCCCAGCAAATGATTTGTAAGTTATTTTAATGATTAGCACAACCTTCTCAGAGTTATAATCTTTTTTCTCTTCTGATGCACCCTTAAAATGCAAGAGCCCAAAATTCTTCATTGTTGATGTCAAATGTTTTCTAACAAGACCACAGATGGTGCATGACTACAATCTCGAACCCTAGGTGAGCTCCCCAACCTAAATCTGCAGTGCAAAGAAAAGAGTAAAAACTGGTCAGGAACCAGTCCTAATTTTTCTACCAGCTGAAATGGTGATTAAATTTGGATCCTAAGGGAATCTAAGAAGTCATCAACTCATTGTGAGGTCTCTAGTTTGCTAGGATTGGAGGGGTTGCACATAAATTGCTTCCAGGAAACTCAGTCTGCTACTGCATTCAGAGTCCCCAGGTAGAGGCAAGACAACAAAGTTTTCTTGTCCTGTCTTGCTATAAGAGCAATATTTGTGAAATTCTGTCTGAAGGAACAGACTATTCCTTAACAGGTAGAATAAATTATCTGCATATAAAGGAAAATTCTGTAAAGGGATCATATTTATGAATGGAAATTTGGCCAAGATGGGTTACTACCTGCAGTAAGAAAGATCCCACAAAATTCATATCAGAGAACATTATGTATGCACCAGTTGTCTGATCAAAAGCCCACACCTCTTCCTCTTGTGCCACGTTATATGTAGGGTGGGGAATAAAGATAAATGAACGCCCCAGCTGATGGCAAGTACCAAAATGTTGACTTCTTGTGTGAACTTGTCTGTGACCACAGAAATTGGTAACTCAACATCTTCACTTTCAGGGTATGGTAGAACTATTTCACTGAACCTCTCTTTATGGAAAAAGGAATCAGCAATTCCCTCTTGACACAAGAGTCAGCGAGTGGCATTCTCCTTCTACTTCCCGTAATAACAGGGCTGAAAGTAGCTTGAATTATCTATGGCATGTCTGGTCCACCTATCTAAGGTTGTATGTCAAAGTCATTTATGATATCATGGTTTGGAAATAGAGACATAGTCAACTCTTGTCCAGATGGTGGGAGATCCCAAACTATGTATTAAACAGAGAAGGGTATTGCCCTGATCCCTTTCCCTAGAGAAGTCAACTAAAGTCTAAGCTTGTTCACCACAGAGATTGAACTAAAACATTGTAGAAAGGGGTATTACTGAACCAATTTCTTTTCCCTAAACTTTTAGTATAAACCCTGTACCAGACTAAAAAACTGGTGTCTGATGCCCAGTATCCTTAGCTTGGTGCTAGGCACCAAACAACATGCCTAGTCACAAAGCATCTATGACTGTCATTTGACACACCCAATGGCTAGTGTCACTGTTTGATACCCAGTGCTTGGTTTCCAACAAGAGACCCTCAATGACTTTCAACCAACAAACTATCGGGTGCTCAGCACCTGGTCACCAGACAATGACTGATCAGCTGATGTAGTCCTTACTGGAAAATCTTTGTTTAGGGAACTCAATGAATGAGATCTCCTAAACTTTATTTTAGGTTTATTGGAGCAAAATGACAGCTGTGCTTCCCTTAAATCAGGAAAATGGAACTCATTTTACTGGGTTCTGGCAACTTTCCAACCTTGAAGTGCAAAGATTTTTCATTTCTGGGAGATGTCACCATCCTACAAGGCATTATTGAATGCTGAAATTGAATACAAGAAAAAGCAATAATAAACCAGAACAAAAACTGTGTAGGAAATGCCTATCCTAACACTAATTGTTCATAAAAGAATGAAAAACAAGCACCACTGCTTCACCGGTGAGGTATTCATAACCTTCATATTCAACAAAAATAGACACAGATACTTTAAAAATAAAACCAAAAAAAGAACTAAGAAGAAAGTAACAAACACAACATACAAAAGAAATATGATTGCTTGTTAAAATGCCAAGATTCTTAAATCACCATCCAGGAAACAAAGTACAGAAAAGAAAGACAATATATTGATTCTCAGAAGTGGACTTAGGTCCCAGATTAGGATCATGTTTTCTTTTTAATTCTAGGAGGCAATAACCTCTCAGGATCAGAGCCTAGTGCCAGGAAAAGGTATAGCAATGCAATAATAGTATTTACTGTCTTACTGCTGTAAAAATATTATATATGTTCTAGCTAAGCGGATTCAGGACAATATCTTCCTACTGCATTTTACTTAAACGAATATTGTTGTAATGAGAGTTTAATAAACTCAGTGGCCCATACAAAACTTAATTAAAACTGGGCTTATGAAATATTTATTTTACGTAATAAATACCTTAGTGACTAGTTTCCTCAGCCATGGTCTTGGAGCAGAAAAGTCTACCAAAGAAAACTTATCTTTTCTTCTTATTCCTGCAAATCCCACCCAGTAGCCACCTGAACTGCTGCGGCGAATGTTATCTGGGAGACCTGGCAGATTGTCTGCAAAAACTTCCACCTGACCAGCATTTGGTCCTAGAAGATTGTACCTGGAACAAACAGTAGATAGTTTTTGAACATTATTTTACTCTGTGTGTGTGTGTGTGTGTGTGTGTGTGTGTGTGTTGATGTGTGTGTGTGTGTGTGTGATTGGGATTTTGAATGTAGTTTTACAAATGTTTTCAGTCATATCACTATTATATCTACCATGTGGAAGTTTATAGTGTTGTCTAACACTGGAGCATCATGCCACAGACATGTAGCATTATGTCCCACCCAGTCACATTATCCTCACACCAGGCAGACCAGTCATAACACTAACTTAAGGTGATGAGAGACCAATGAGCAATTTTAAACATCCCCTCCCCCCACCAACCAATATATAGTTACCACCATTTCACTATTTTATTTCACTGCCTTGCAAAGTCATGGAGCTTCATGCACCTTTAATTTGGCCATGCCTCCATTAAACACTTGTTCACATCTCCACAGGGAATCAAATTTAAAATATTTCCATATCAATGATACAGTGCAGTCATATGACACATTGATCTAACAAAAGTGATGCAAGAGCTATTTCCCATTCACAACTTTGAGGTAAAATCTATGGATCATATATTTGTTTCAAAGAAATTGCCTGGATGCTGTAGAATTCATTTTCACCTGTGTGTTATCATGGTTGCTGCAAATGTCACAAGTTCAGTTTCATGTGCTTTAAAAAAGTCCTGAAAATAGAGCTGCCAACCCTCCAGACTCGCAATTAGAAAAAAGAGGGATACAAATTAGTGAATTTTGAACAGAACTAGTGAACACTTAAACCACGACACTAGCTCCATCAATTTTGATGGTCAGTACTGCATTTTATGAAAATCCTGAAATAAAACTAAAGCATTTTAGACTTATTACAAATAGAAATTTATTTGCAGCCAAATTTACTGATATACACAAACTTCACACTATTTGTCATGATATCATGCTGTGGCAGTCTTGAACTTCCTCAATCAGGTCATGGTAAATTTGATTTCAAAACAGCTAAGGCTTCTTGCCTCCTGTTTAATCTTGGTAACTAAAATTGTTGCAAATTTTCAGCACCTAAGGAGATGATAAAGATTGTCTTAATTTTCCTTTCAATAGGATATTCTTTTTCACTGTCGCTGTTGTTGATTTCCAACTGAGAAAGGCAGGTTATGTTCAACAAGAAAACTTACAAACAATCCTTCATCAATGGTAGCTTGCTGGACTTGAGTAGGTGGCTTAAAGTACTCCAAAACTAATATCTTCTGGGTGCTTTTCATGTTTTCAATATCCATGTGATTTTTGCAAGCTGTGTACTTTTACACACTATTCTGCCACATGCACACAGGGGCTCATATAGCTGTTTACATTTTATGTCATATATGTACTATATAATATTATTATAAATCACATGTATGATATGTAAATTGTAAGCAACAATATGAGCCTCTGTGCATATTCCCAATTCTAAAATTCATGGCATAATACTTTGTATGAAAACCATAGTGTATATTGATGTTTGATGGCTGAACATAAGACCAATTTTTGGTGTACTCCTATCTATATTTCAATTTTTGTGGAATATATATCTTTTTCCATGGAGGTGAAAACATTTTAACTGTTGTGATGTTTAATTATGAAATGGTATTAATCTGTGAGATAAAACATCAAACAATTGACGATTAGTGGTGTCTGTGCATTTGCACACAAATATGAATTCCAGCAAATTATGATACATACTAATCTTTCAATATCTCAAAAATTCCTACAATATAAAAAACTGTCTTCTTTTGGTGTTTATTTTTTTAAAAATTCAGTTGCTATGAGTATGTATATGTGCCATTTAAAAAAAACAACGGGTCCCATTTTCTTCACAAGTATCTGGAAAACGTCTGTTCTAAATACAGATTATAAACTTTACAATGCTTTCTACAGGGCAAACAGTAACAACTGAATAGAAATTCTACATACATCACAAGTAGCAAGACCATTATGGGTATGATTGACCACTGCACTTTTGACTTGCACTTAAAGGGATAAAAAATTTTTATTCATGATTTAAGCAGACTGAGAATTCAGGAATTCATGATTTTTTTTTCTGCATGCAGCGTGAATCCATGTCTCTATCTCAATTTCTGAATTCATGCCAAAATATTGAGGGCTGGCAGGTCTGTGAAAAGTTCAGTTAGTGGCCATTTGTTTTTTATTGTGATGTCTCAACTGTGTAGCTGTAACTATGAAATTTTTATTTATGGGATTAAATTTAAAACTGAACTCAATGCCTGCAACCATAATCACTTTAATTAAAATATACGCATAGCCACAAAAATTAAAATAAAAAAAATTAAAATAATTTTCAGACATCCCACTACAAAGGAAAAAAAAAGAGTAGTGTTCCATCCCACTTCCAATGGGCTTTTTGCCAGGAATAGCCATTTTACACATTCTAATTTACATCAATATTATTATGATTCAAAATGGTGTTATGATTTGTCAACTTTAAAAAATATGAATCTTTTCATTAATTGTATATTAAATTAGAAAGCTTTAAACATACATACATTTATACATACATACAGAGAGAGAGAGAGAGAGAGAGAGAGAGAGAGAGAGAGAGAGAGAGAGAGAGAGAGAGATATTTTTTAAAAACTGGTCCCTAGCCAAATAAGATGCAAGTTTTATGACAAGTTATGCTGACAACAAGTGAAGAATATTGAATACTAGCAAATCTACATTTTGTTTAACTATTCATATAATAAAATCATTAACTTGTGTGAGAAAAATACTCAATTTATGAGTTACCACAGAGACAGTCTTGGGTTAACAATGTATGTGTACTGTTTGGTACTGTCTCAAAGAAGCCAAATAATTTAATCCCTTGACTGTAATTTCCATTTTGGTATGAAACCCCAACACTGATGCTATTAATCTCATTTTTTGATAAAGCTGGTGAGATAATAAAAACTTACTTCATGATTCTAGCCTTTGTTGTCTCACAGATTAGGATAGCATCTCCATTTCTTGTTAACTGAATTCCATTGGCAAATGCAAAGCCACTGGCCAACTCTGTAGTGATGTTAGTTTTTGGGTTATAAGATAAGAGCCTGAAAACACACAAAAATGGGTTCCTGTAGTATCACTAATTTTCATGGATTTTGTTGTTACCCTGAACCGTAAAGTTTAAAGACCAAACACTTAGCCACATGAAATGAAGAAACCCCCACCTTCTCCATTGTCTTACTTTGTTTAAATAAATTCCTAGAGATTAAAATAAAGCTATTTGATATATCAACATCATTACTGTAATATGGTAATAAATATTTAGCTTTTACATATGATCATTTTTATTTTAAACCTTTGTAAAAATAATTATACAGCATTTTATAGTGTTTCAATACATAGTATCTGGTAGATATAATTTCCACTCACTGATTTAAATCAATATGTTGAGAGATAAGTATGGATTGAAGGCAAAAATCAGTATGTTGAGACAAGACCGGATTGAGAGCAAAAATCAATATTTTGAGACAAATATGGATTGAAAAACTATCAATGTGTTGTGAGACAAGTATGGAATGAGAGCAGCAAATACTATAATGTATTCTGAGACAAAGATGGATTGAGAGAAAAAATATGTTGTGCATGTGGGACAAGTATGGATTGAGAGCAAAATTCAATGTATTGTGAGACAAGTATGGATCGAGAGCAAAAATCAATATCTTGTGAGAAAAATATGAAATTAGAGCAAAATCAATATGTTGTGAGACAAGTATGGATCGAGAGCAAAAATCAATATCTTGTGAGAAAAATATGAAATTAGAGCAAAATCAATATGTTGTGAGACAAGTATGGATTGATATCAATAATCAATGTTGCGAGACAAGTATGAATTGAGAGCAAAATCAATGTTGTGAGACAAGTATGGATCAAGAGCATAAATTAGAATGTTGTAAGACTGAGATGGATTATGGATTCAGAGCTTAAAGAAGAAGAAAAAACTATTCAAGCAATAGTATTACTGAAGATGAAAAACAGAATACTAAATGCTATATGTAAATGACAAATTTAATTAAATACTTGTTCAAATTTATCTTTCATTCAAGTGAAACTGTTGCAGAAAAATTTAAATTCTTCTTGAAAGCATATATTATTCATCCATGCATGTTTAATCCAAATGAACATCATGAGTGTAAAATAGTAGAATTAATTGTTCTATTCAAAAACATGGGAGTCAATGCAAAAATTATTTTTTAAGAGATGTAAAACCTAATGTTTTTGTATACATCCATCTGGAGATTTATAGAAAGGAAATAACTTAACTATTTTTCAGTAATGGATGCTAGGATATTTTCTAGGAGAACAAAAATTGGGTCTCATCAATTTATAGATAGGAATAAATATACCTTTTGAGAACAAAAGGTAAATGCTGACAGAATTCAGAATTCTGATTCTTAAATAATTTTGTTGCGATAATTGCCCATAATCAGCCCATGTGGACCACTGTGAAAATCCCTGAATGAAGTTCATTACGAGAAATGATTAATTTGTGGCAAGAATGAAGGTCATTAATCAAAACTAATGGCACAGATATATATATATATATATATATATATATATATATATATATATATATATATATATATATACACACATATATTGTAATCTCATTTAACAAGATCCTTATGTGATTCATCGCAATCTTTACCATACATGGGTCTCATAAAAATTTTTCTTAAAATGTCTGAACGAAGTTTTCCCAAAAATTGGAAAGCGATTTCATTGACTGATAACACAGGGTGATAACTTTTGCAACTGTGATGGTAAGACGATATTAATATGGACATTTTTGACTGGTTGGTGTAACACACTTCTCGCATTAGCAGTTGTTTTAAATTATATTTTTTGAATGTTTCAATATCATTTTAGTTTGAAAGACTGCCAAAGATACATTTTGAATTTTGAGATTGGTAGAGATGTCTTCCAATTTAATTTTTTCTAAAGGTCTTATTATTGATAAAAGAGATAAATAAACCATTTGGTCAAACCCATATAAGATGATGCTTTAGAAACACTTAAAAGTCTGATTGAAAAAGACTATATTAAGACATTACAAATTTAAAACATCCAAATTTCTTACTTTTATAATTAAAGAGCAACTACAATCTAATAAAAAGCACTTACATGTATATTAGGAAAACTATTCTGATGTGAATTTTGTTTGGTTTTCAAAGGCATACCCATTTAACAAGAGCCTATTTAGCTTAAAGCATATCCATTTAACTAGAGCCTATCTATGATCAGTCATTAATTGTACTGAATGAGAAAGATAGCAAAGCATGCACATTACAGTACTTTCCTTATCATCCAGGAGTAGGGTGATTTACCTGGCTACTTTAACTTTACACCCGCCTATTTAAAAAAAAGTACTGCTGTATGAAATATTTTAATAAAATTAACAAATAAAAACAAGCCATAAAAGTGCCAGGAGAAGCTGTGCATTGGTTTTTGAAAACCCTAAAATCATTTTGCTCCCTAGCCTCCTCAAACTCATGTGTCACCATTGGGGGATGTTCCCCAAAACCCCTGCCTACTTTTGGCAAGTCACCTTCCAGCTTTAAATCTAATGGAATTAATCTGAGCCTATTAGGATTAGCTGGGTTTTTTATGTTTACATGTGACCTAGGTTTGAGAGTGAAAAGTCATGCTGGGATATACATATTGTGCAGACTCAACACAGCTGTGTTCAGGTATCAAATCTAATGACTATATATAACTTGGCACTTGCACATACAATATAAATTAAAAGTGGTAGATTGCAGCCCAAAATGAGAAATTTACTAGCAAAGTGTGACAAGGTGACAATTTCACCAAATTAATGTAGTGCCTATAGGCTTGAAAAGGGAAATACAGTGAATCTTTTCCAAAGAGGCCATTCTGTAAAGTTGCTCCCCAATTCAGACACAAATGAATGGTACCTCTGCCTAGCTTCCAATACTGACATGCCACATATTTCAGTCTCAATATGGTCATTCTAATAATAAACCTCTGTATACCAATCTCTTATATTAAATAATTTGTCCCAAATTTTATCTTGTTTGGGGTGTGTGATTTACATTTTTAACATAGCTTTAACAATTTGAGCCATATCATTTTGATGCCTGTAATGTGGCAGTTTATAGTAATGTCTAACACTGGAGCATCATGCTGCAGACATGTAGCATCATGCCCCACCCAGTCACATTATCCTGACACCAAGCCGACCTGTCTTAACAGTAACCTCTTAATGCTGAGTGCCAAGTCTGCAGCTGCTAGTACCAGTTTTACAAGTCTTTGGCATGACACGATTGGGGGTCTGAACCTGTGACCTCCCACATCTGAGGGAGACACTCTAACCATTTGGACCAATGGAATGGTTGTATTTGGTTTAAGGATGATGTATATATATATTTACGTATACTGCACATAATTATTTTTTGGATCTAAAGAATTTCTTATCCTTTATTCTGACCTCCCTGAGGTTTCTCCCTCCATGACAAGATATCTATTATGTCTCCTGTCCCATTTAGTGCTGGAATCTGTTATGTAAATCAGTCCATCAGGCATGATGTATAGGTCATTCAGGAATCTTGGAACCTTTCCATTGATTGGAGCAGAGGAAGGCCATAACAAATGGACATCACCTATAAAAGTTAATAGATTTTTTTATCATTTTGAAAGTACAGGATCATCTATGGTTCAGAAAGTTCTTAGTTTTGCTGAAATAAGAGGAATATTTTTGAAAATCACATCAAAACATGATTTCATATATACTTTTCCATGCATTACAGTGCCTTGTGAGGTTGATTGATTTTTAATGGCACCGCAAATATATTATCAGCTATATCATGCCTAGAAATGGAAGCTAAGTGCCTTTTCCAAGGATACAATAAGGCCACCTAAACAGGCTAGCCTGGGCTGGTGAGGAACTTGATAAATTTCAACACTAAATGTGCTAAAGTGCCTGTAGTCTCAAATGTGCTTGGATTGTGATGATGTGTTAACTGTCTTTTGATGTATCACAATAACATAATCCAAAAAATGTCCTTGTTTGAAGTCACTATAATTCCAAATTAATGTTCCAGTCCAAGAATATTATTAAGCATGGCCTGGAATGTGGCGATATGTTAACAGTCTTGATGTAACACATTAATAAAATACAAAAGGTCCTTGAATTAATTTTCAGTAATTCCAAAATATTCATCTAGTCTGAAATTATTACTGAGCATTTTGTAATTCCAGTGAATAAAAATTGGAATAAATAAGTCCATCCAAATTAAAAACTGAACACAACAATATGACTAGTTCCACTTTGGATGTTCAGGTAGGAATGAGTAATTATTCAAGTGAACAACACTGATATAAAAACTAAGACAATAAGAGAGCCAAGATGCAGGTCAGTCTCCTTTTTTAAAAAAAATCAAATTGATATCCTAGACTCAAATTCAAATAAACATGTTTACCTCCAACAATAATGATCTGATTATTTAATCTATAATCAAAGAGAAATATTAACTATGAATTTAAATTGTTGACAAAATAAATGTCACTAGCCAGGTAGACCAATAATTTGATTTTGGATGAAGGTCAATTACAAAATACAGATATATATATTACACAATCATAGAAAAAAGGCAACAAACAATACTAATTAAATATACATAATAATGACTTACTTTGCCCAACATATGTAGATAATTTACATATTCATCCCACCCCATTCACCTTTCAAGCCATTTAATAATTTCACACTGAGTACATTATCATCTCTTATCTTTTTCTTTTAAAGAAGCAATGTAAAACAGTCTCAATGTAGCAATTTTGGTTTTTGATCAATTTTGTGTCCAATGAATGATTATTTTTATCTGCAAGTACATTTCAAACCATGATATTTATGACAAAAATTCATGCACAAAGTTTCAAGTTCTATACATACATAGGCTGGTTACTAACAAAAGCAAATAAATTTATGTTTTATCTCATCCTGCAAAAGTAGAAAGAAAAGACAAATGCCTTGATATTTGTTTTCATTAGTGACTTATTTTTCAGGTTTTTAGCTTTTGGAATACCAAAATCATACAACAGTTTGAAAAATCAAAGAAAATATAAATATTTTCATAAAGCGTAAAAAGTATATATATATATATATATATATATATATATATATATATATATATATATATATATATATATATATATATATATATAGGCTGGATCATAACAAGAATAATATTGCAAAATCTTCAGCTTAAAATTGTTACTGCAGATTTTTAATTACCACATATTAAAGTGATTTTAACAAAGATCAGACAAGACCCTATGAATCCAAGTTAACTGTACCACGTCATGCTTTCTATTGATATAAATCTGCATAATCAAAATAAATAACTGTTACCACATTGACTTTAATCTGGATAATTTAGAATAAATACCTGTTGTCAAAATGGCTTTAAATATAGACAATATAGAATAAATACCTGTTGCCACAATGGCTTTAAATATAGACACTACAAAAAAATACCTGTTGCCACATTGACTTTAAATAATCCTAGGTAAGAATCTACAACAATCAAGTAGCCATCTTTGTCCAGCTTCATTCCCAAAGGTCGACCACAGTTTGGTTCATCTTGAAACCTTCCTGAAAATTATTTTACCAAATGTAATGGGCATAAAGACAAGAAAAAACTTTCTAATTATGCAACAACAGAAAGTGATATCAACTGCAAGTTAAAGTTTTTATTTAAAATCACCAACATGGCTATTAATGTCTACAGAAGTACAACTAGATACCAACTATATATCAAATAAAATTTTAAGAAAACAATCGTTGGCATCAAATTGATTGAAAAACAAAACAAAGCTGCTGATGTACAAAATATAGATCACAGGAACCTACTTTTGATCAGGATGTTGTATTCACCAAGACACATCCACATACATAAGTTAGTGTGACCCTGCAGCCAAGTGTTTAGAAAACAGAATTGATTGTAAAACTTAAGCAAAGTCATTTATGCATGAAATATTGATTGTACTAATCTACTTTTGTTATCATGGATTCACACTCACAAACAATTTATAAGACCCCTAACTCAGAAGCTCAAAAGAAACTGAATCAAAGACTCTGTTCCGACAGTAAAATACAGGATAGATTGATGAAAGGCTGGACATTGGTAACAATATTATGTCTCTTTCACAATCATGACAAGCTTAAATATGCAGATACAAATTTAATAAAATATTATTTATTTCAAAAACTATTTTTGAGTAAAATGAACAGAAAATTCAGAGCAAAAAAATAAAATAAAAGTACCATGATTAAATAGCATATCTCCATCATATTTAATATTCCTGTATGATGACACAAGTAGCAACACTTCTGCCTTACATTTAATATTCATCTATGCTGGCACCATTAGGCATGTCTTATTTTTCAGATTACTGAGTCATTTGGACATGTAGTCAAAGAATGCAGTCTTAAAACAAACTTACTCTACAGAAACTTTTTTCTTGTCAGACTTATCAAGATCATTTCCTTGAATGCAAGAGGTTGTGTGTTTGAGCCTTGACATAGTCTGACCAAAGACTTTAAAAAATGGTACAAACAGCTGCCTCGTTTGGTGCTCAGCATTAAGAGGTTAGTGTTAGGAATGGTCGGCTTGGTATCAGGATAATGTGACTGGGTGAAACATCATGACACATGTCTGTGGCATGATGCCCCAGTGTTAGACATCTCTATAAACTTCACATTGCTGACATAATAGCAATATGACTGAAAAATTGTTAAAGCTATGTTAAAAATCTAAATCAAGCACACGGAGATCCCTCTGACCTGTAGACCACAAAATCCCTGTTTCTTCAAGTGCAAATTATTCACAAGGTTTGGTCAAGAAGCTCAATCTGCAACAAACACTATTTTGCAAAATCTAGTTTTTTTCAGTCACATAATTGTGACCAACTAACTAAAAGCTGAAATGAACATTTTTGTTCATAAAATGCAAGCCAAATTTTGTCAAGGGCAATACTCAAGAATAAAAGTAATTCTGTACAACCAAGAGTCATGATTACATTTGACCTCCAAATCAGCAGGCCTCTTCATTCCTTAAGTGAAAGTTATCTTTGAAATTGGTCAAGAATCTTGTAATAAAATAAAAGTCATTCTCCAAAATCCATTTTTCTTTCCGCCACAATGACCTTATGACCCTAATATGGTCTCTTCAACACCTTGTTTTCAGTGACTCCACAAAAAACTTAAGGTCATGACCTAGAACTTAAATTATTATGCAAAACCATGTTCCTTCTCTTGGTCAGTAACCATCACCTTTCACCTTTTGACCCAGAAATCAACAGATGTTTTCTTACACCAAATGCAAGCCATTCACAAACATGGAAAACCCTGGGTTTCGCCAGTGTCGCAAATTGCAATATGTTTTCCTTACTGACAATAAAGGGGCCCCGAGTGGCCGAGTGGTCTAAAGCGCTGTCCGTTACATATCACTGCCATGTCACCTCTGTCTGCGTGAGTTAGAGTCTAGAATTCGGCGAATGTGGATATGTGATAAAGCTTGCCGGTAGCTTCTCGTGGGTCGGTGGTTCTTTCCTGTGATTTCCAGGACTCTTCCTCCACCATTAATACTGGCCGCCATGTATAGCCTATCGTGTGCTGAAAAATGGTGTTAAGCCCCACAACAACAACAACAACTGACAATAAAATTTACCATTTGGTGATTTGTTTTGGCAACAACCTTTTTGGCTGCTTAATTTAAACGTACAATCATGGATTTGGAGTGGAGACATTCAAAGGTACCATGAAAGGAAGCCACAAACTTGGATACACAATGCACTGGAATCTCTCTTACATAAACAAATCCTTTATTCCTATAGACAAGCACATCTTTACAGTGCATTGTTACATCATAATCCACTTATTCTGACATTTGGCCTGAATATTGTGTGCTGTGATACTCAGTCATACTACTGGACTATACCTACAATCGCCTGACCTCTGGTGATGTGAACAGAAATGCTACAATTAATTGAATGATGGCTAATCCTTCTTTTGTTTTTTTAAATGTACTAATAAAATACTTAAACTTAAGAGAAAACTGATTACCTATGAAGTACTGATTGCTGTGTATAAATACAAAGCAAATGGAAAAAATCTAAATCAGAATTACATACTGTCAAAAGTGCAACTATATTATGGGTAAACAAAAGTTTATCATTGCATGGTCATCTTCTCATTCTAAAAGTTAACAAAATTAACAGCATTGTAGATTTAGTTCAAATTCATCAGACAACACAGTCACAACCTGATGTTATACTTGATAGTCCAACATCTTCTACATGTAATGATGGAAGCAATGCTTCAAGCGCAACACCACATCATGATCAACGAATCAAAAGTTCCTGAAAATTTCTTGACAGCTGGAAACTTGGGTATCCATGGCTGATATATAATACAAAGTTAAAGCAGATGTTATGTGATATATGATGTCCATTTATTTACAACTGGTTGTGATATTTTGAAGAAAGAGTGTCACCAAACATGAATCCTGGCAGGGTAATTAATTAATTTTTCTCTTTGATCTTTCACTTTTGCCATCAATCCTGTGTTACTTCATGGACTTGAACTATGCATCAAGAAATAGCAAAACAAATAAGTTTTGCATGATTGAAAATTGAAAATAATTTATTTCTCAAAAAACAGAAGTGAAAGAATTAAATTAACTTACAGCATGGTGAATGAATTCCTATTTCCTGAAAGTCCATTCAATTCCAGTAGTAACAAGAAATCAGAATAAGTTCAAATGAAAAATGCCCCTTCTGTGTTCAAGTTTGAAATGTACAGAAAGATTTCCAAAGAATTCAAATAGTTGTTGAATACATTTACTTCATACCTTACATTTTTTTAGCGTGTCTTGCAAAAAATAAATCTTTCCGAAACCCAAGCTGGGAGATTGAATCTGAAGACACGCAGATTGGGACTTACCATCAGAACTTTTTTGTAGCATATTTAGGCATCATTTTCACTAAATATTCACTGATTTTTGGGGTCCAATACACATGAAATTCTCAAAGGACATGCTATTTCTACCTGTGGAATGTGTTAGTCTCCCACCTCAACATGCAATCATTTTATATTCTAGTCAGCTGTGCCCAAACTGCACAATAGCTAAAGGTTAGACTCAAGCGTCTTCCACATACTTCAAAGAAAATGCCTGTTCCACAATGAGTGAAATCACTAGTAACTGATGGACAAATAAACTATGCCCTTTTTTGTTATAACAAGACCTAAAATTTATGATAACAGTTCAAATGTGGTCTCAAGATACCATACATGTGATAACTATTTCCCACATTTTATATCCCACCTTTTTCCTTATTGTTAACTCATTTATGCATATAACATTTCTTACTAAATAACATATTTATTTTGAATTAGTTTTTTTGGGGGAAGCACATATGATCTGTGATATGCTTCTTCATTTCTTCTTTTAATTTAATGATGGTAATTAATACCTATATATACAGTACATTAATGCCAGGCATTCACTCGTATAAGTTTCATTGGTGTAAAGGAAAAAAAAATACAGCATTCAGTGATCATTCTTGGGATTTAAAACGCAATTCACTATATGCAAAGCATAGCAAAAATAATTTCTGAACTACTAGTTGAAGATGTACTTTGTGAAGCTAGCCATAAATGGGGAGGAAAGGCATATAATCCCTGAAAGCATGATGTCACTTATCTTATATTGCAAAGTACGATCATAGGGTTTTATTATTAAAAAGTCATTATATAAAGTTCCTTACAAAACTATTATTTGGAAAATAATATACATAATATATATATATATATATATATATATATATATATATATATATATATATATATATATATATATATATATATATAGTTTTGCTTAATACCTGATGTATCTATAAAAAAAAATGAGAGAGAGAAACTGTAGATGTCAAAGTAGATATGTTACAGTTAATAATGCATTTATTTCACATGACAACAGTCATACTCATACCCTAATGGCGAGGGCTGTTCCATTAAAACATACATGGGACTCAGGAAAGGCACTTTTAAATTGGGGCACACACCCATAGATACAATTTATTGTTTTCTTTTCATTTTAATATATACTTATGAAATCAAAGCACCCTGGCATATATTCATGAAAGACTGCATTCCTGTGTGTTTTTTGTATGTTTAAATGGAACAGACTTAATGTGGGACGCAAAGACAATGGAAGTAGTGCAAAACAGCCATGTAATAATTTGTTTTGTAATATTATGGCTGTATTGCTTGTTGTCAATAAAATAAAAACTATCCCATATTTTTCAATTTTCTTTACCTGTTACATTAATGGATTTGGAAAAATATTCATTACTTGTTCTGGTGACATTTTTTGAAAAATGTGACAAATTATTGAGGTTGGTGACTTTTTGGTGACAATTTTTTAAAAATCAGGTCCATCCCTGCACAAAGTTTGTAGAGGTTTTCCATGTAAAACAAATGCTATCATGAGGAAACCATGTTTCTTTTTTCAGTCACAGTGACTATGTCCATTGGCAATGACAGGTTTCTTCTTACCCCAAGTGCAAATCATTTACAAAGATTGGCACATATATGGAACGTTGAACAAATGTTATTATGCAGAAACTATTTTTCTCTTTCTGTCACAATAACCATAACTTTTGACCTCTTGACTCTGGAATCAATATGCTTATTTCTTATTCAAATTAAAAGACCTCCACAAAGTCTGGTAACTGGTAGAGAACTTAGATTACTGTGTAGAAATTAATCTGAAAACATATGGATAAAATAACATAATACATCTTAAAGCAAAGTTAAAAAAGATAAATGTCACAAAATATAATTCCATAATTTAATCTTTAACTAAACAAGACTTTTACAACTTATATCTGATGCTCACCACAGGGATCTTTCCCAAGCTTGGCGACAGTCCTAACTGTTCCTTCATGAATGTCCACAATCTTTCCATCTGCTGTTCCAGTGTACAAATGATCTGTGCAAAGTAACAACAATAAAAAAGATATGGTATGTAACCTTAAACAACAACTACAATGCATTGCTGTATTCCATCTCATCACTAGTAGGTCATGAAGTTTATAAAGCAGCAAAAGTTTTTTATATTTTTTTTCTTTCACTGCGTTTATTCCTCAAAGCAAAAATAGTGATTCCTTACTCTAAAATAGCTACTTGAGAAAGTAAACTTTTATACTACTATGTCAACCTGATAGATTTTTACCTTCTTTTTCAAGAAAAGGTAATGTTTGCTGAAATGTTTGCTAATACAAAAACTTATGTGAGTGACAATTTCTTGCATAACTCAACAGCAGCTGCAGATATTCAGTGTTTCTGGATTAAAAACAAGTTGAAGCAGTACCTCCATATTTAATCTTTAATAAGCTTCTGTACCAGAAATGACTATCAGCAAAGGATGGCTCCTGCATTCATATTTTTGGGGGACAGGTGGTTGGAGACAAAATATTTTGAGAAAAGAAATTGCTTTAAAACAGCTCCAGCCTGATTCATTTCACAATTTTTAAAGGGACATGGCCTAGTATTGGCCCTTGCTGACGTCTACAAATGTCCTTTAAAAACAACAACAAAAATCTACCTCCATCGACCACAATGGATTCTGGTCCCAGTATTTTATTCTCATACAATCGGACTGCCTTCTGCAAATGATCATTGGGTGTCAAAGGTCCTTCAAAGCTAGGGGGCTCTGGCAAGCTGAAAGTCAAAAACCATAAGCAATAATACAGGAACATTATTCTGAATATTTAAATAAACCCAATTACTTATTAGCCTGGTCCCATAGTAAAGAAACTTCATGAACAATAGAAAGCTGGACTGTACAGAGCCTTCAAATATATAAGAAACTTTAATCAAAGCCTTCCCACAAAGTATTAAACCTTATAAGGGGTAAATGCATGCATGACATAATTGTCATTGGTTCATAATGGTTCATCCTAATAAGAACAGAATATACTAAATAATTAAGGAATTTAAAGCAAAAGATAAACTTTCTAAAAACCTTAATGTAAATCTATGATTGTCACCATTATCACAATGACTTAGGGAAAAGTGAAACTGTCACAGAACAAACTGTCTTTGCTTCATAAAGGTTCATCCGAATATGAATAGAATATATCAAAAGTTTTATCAAATATATGCAACTGAAGAAAAAAAGCTAATAATAATCAAAACTGTTGAAGCTACAAACTCTGTAACTGGAAAAGTGACTATGTCTCAGTTTTCCAATAAAACAGGTTTAACCCGTTACCTATTACAAACGCTTTTTGGCCCTTTACCTCAATCGCATACATGCACCTTTTGGCACTTTACCCGATTCCCATACAAGCGCCTTTTGGCAACTTTAGAAACAGCAGCCATTTTGAGCAGGTTTTCAAAGTGCCACCTTTGGAGGAAAGCCCCTATTAGATACTACATTCATTGGTGAGAATGACCATTACATCAGATCACGTGGTCACTATTTATGTTCTGGTCGAAATCTGCTATTTGAGTATGTAGGTTGTAACTGTAACATATTCTCTATTTGACAAAATGGTGGTCTCTGATATTGTTCAGTACTTGCTAGAGTAGAATCACAACTATGAAAGCTTCATAACTTAGGTAAAGGCTCTGAGACTGATGTAGGAAGTCCTTAGTTTTTATAAATTATCAAATTCAGCTTATAAATAAAGAACTTATAAATTTTGATTATGAAAAATGGCTGCTATGGTTGATCATGCAGCTTCACTGATTTTATAGCACATGCAAAATTCTTTTGTGAAAAATAATTATACGGCTATAACAACCATATTTTATTCTTAAATCATTCCATACATATATATGTGTACCAAAATCGTAAAATGGTTAAAATTGCTGTTAAACATAACATACACTTCACTGCTTAACAGGCATTTGCATAGCAGACTGAAATGTATAACTTTGCAACATGTGTATCGAAGGGCTAAAAAGCCATACACTCTATGAGGGAAAGGGTTAACAGAAATCATTATGTGTTTGCCAAACACTATGTCCCACTTGCAAATCACACAATCATGTATGACATATCAAAAAAAAGTAATGCTTACTTTTATTCTTATGTTCATTCTTAGTTAAAATAAAAGACAGTGCAATATCCCATAATGGTTATCATTTCCCTTATATACATTTCATTTCAACTAAACCACTATTTAGTTTTGTAATAAAATTTTGATCTTTATACTTTACACACCCTAAAAAGCCAATTTTTATAAATCTAGACAGCTAGTCTAGAAGGAATAATAGGATTGTTAAAAGAAAAAAAACTTTTTTTATATGACCATTTTCCTAATCTATATATACATGGATGCAGTCAAAGTTATGGTCCAATGAGAATGAGGTATCCATTCTTGCAGTTCCAGAACCTTGAATTCCTTCAACATTTTTGTACAAAACAATGATCATATGCATTTGTTTTTCTCATGAAGTATTTGCATCTTCTTTTTCTCTTCATCTCTAACATTTTTTACCTATCATGAGCCCAACCAACTGGTTTAATGTTATTTAGCTTGTTTATTACAATGAAAAACTGTTTATCATACTGGCATATTAGAACATTTCTCATTATTTGTAGCCATACATGAAAAAATTAATTTTCACAATTCTGTGAAAACAAATTTTGATTTTTCAAAATTTCATCATCTAATTTGTATCTCATCTCAAAGACAAATTTGTCTTCAGAAAGGAAACTTTAATTTAATTGAGGGGCAAATAGATAAAGACATCAAAAACTATATCTGCCATTCTGGCACAAAAGGTGATCTCCATTCCTTTTCTAATAAACTGACTGCTTTTCTCAGATACAAGTAAATGAACTGCTTGGATTCTCTAACCTATTTATAAAAACTGTCTTGCTTTTGGATCTGACATATTGATGCCTTTAAGTTACACTGTCAACATTACTGCAGTATGGAGTACAAGCAAAGATAAGAAATGTCTGCACACCAATTCATACGATACAGTACAGCTTATGATTTTTCAAAACCCCACATCATGCTGGAGGTGGAGAGAGTAAAAAGGATTAAGTATCACCCTCCACCATCTTTTCATGCAACCTGATGAAATTGCTGTGGTGGCTTGTGGATAATAACTCTGCACAAAATGCTTCTCAAGGAGTTGTAGCATATGACCAATGAAGAGTGCATGTGGTCTCAATAAAATGGGCATGGTTGACTGTATGATCAATGCATGTATACACTATAAAGTTAACAAGAGATGACACCAATTTTTCAACATCGTTCTCTCTTTTGGGAGCAATTTGCTTACTTTTTGATACTGAAAAACTGTAATAATATAGCCAAGTTCCAATAAATAAAATGTAATAAACATAATGCCAAATAAAATTTTTGATAATATTAACAGAATGAAAATACCTCGCAAACTGTATTAATACTACATCTTGCACAATAAATTTTATTATTTGTTCTCAATACTACATTACCAGACTGTACAGATGAATTTATTTACTTTTGTTGCAGTTCACACAATATACTTTGTTAATTATCATACTAAAGGCAGTGACATTCTACTCACTGTAGTGAAAAGAATGATAATGAAAAAGTGTGATTTGGATTTTTAAAGTAGCATTAAACTATTTTCAGTCATATCACTATGATGTCAGCAGTGTGGCAGTTTATAGTGATATCTAGCACTGGGGATTCATGCTGCAGACATGCAGCATGATGTCCTACCCAGTCTCATTATCCTGACACCATGCTGACCAGTCCTAACACTAACCTCTAAATGCTGAGTGAGGCAGCTGTTAGCACCATTTTTATGTTTTTGGTATGACTTAGCCATGGTTTGCACCTGAGGCAGACACTCTAACCCCTAGGCCACTAGTTATGTTGTGATGAAAGATAAACATCAGCAAATTTTTCAACAAATGTGCATTATTGACTGACTGAAGCGAAACAAAATCGCACAATTTCTGATCATTACTCCATGCATTACTCCATTACTCCATCATTACTCTCACTGGCATAATATACGATTTCCATTCACCTGATTATAGCAGGGTTATTAAAACTGCAATAACATGCAAAAACAAAAATTATTCCTAAAGGTTAATTGAAAATGTAGTGTTCAAGCAATATAAAAAAATGATGTTCATTCACATAATGAATTTCTAAATGTCATGAAGAAAAGACAAAGCAATCATGGACCTAATAACTGATATATGGGCAGGATAACTACATAAATGTATGTTAGTCCCAGGTGTATGCGTATGTTAAGGTTTTATATCTTCACTTTAAATTATACTGTATTTTGTACTAACTTTTTTCACTGAATGCAAACAAAATTGATTCTTGATACACATAGTTTTTCAATATAAATGCTCATGTGCAAACTAACCTAGTTCAACAGAAGCCATCAACATGGCTTATTTTCTTTGCCAAAGTCAATTTCATGTATGAACTGATGATAACCTAAGTGCACAACAGCAACTCTTCTGCAGGTTTAAGTTCTTTACCATTACACTGACAATAAACAACAAACTTGCTGTAAAGTGAAGTGTTCTTTTTACTGTGCGAGTTTATTGGTGAATCAAACTGTATAACCCAAAGGTCACTCCAATCTTTGATTCTAGTAAAGAAAAATCAGTGACAGAAAGAATATGCAAACTAATCAAAACTGCCAGTATCAAATTTTCATCTAGATCATCATTTGTTGTGAGGAAACTGTTGCAGAATGTGTTTCGACTTGTTCACATCTAATATAGTTGGCTGTATCCTGATTGTGCATTGACAAATCCTGCATCACAAATGACTTGTTTTACAGGGGCATTGTTCTTATAAGTGCTAAATACAGTCAGAGCCCCTTATAAGATCTGTATGGGAACTGGTACTTACTGTACATCTTTAATGGCTTGATGGTCATCAGCAGTATGCCAAATCATTTACAAGGTGTTGCATTATCAAAATTTTCTATCTGGTACTGGCTGATATGGTATCTGACAGCCACCCATGTCATACCAAGTCAATGGTCATTGAGAATTCAAACAATTTTACAAGCAGTCAGATCTTGACAATAAAACTTAACCCAGTTTAGCTTAAAGATTTATCAGAAACTAGTGTTATATTCTCTCCACTCGAAATAGATCTCCTATCAATTTCTTTAGATTTTGTAATGTTTAAATCAATGATTCTGCATGATGCTGTAACAACCACTAAACAAATCTGATATAGAGATCAAACATCTTTTTATCAACTGTGTCATGAAATTACATATAAAACGTGATAAATAATATCCATAAAATTGTTTCCACTCAGGTTGATTCATTATTGTACTGAATTGTATATGTCAGTGATTTGAATACTCAGTGAAAATATAATTTTATTGCTTGATACGTAAAAGACATGATAAAGAAAATAGCATTACTTTTATTGATAGGTCTTTTACTTGTTAAAAGTCTTTACAACATGTAGGAGAAACGATGGGGAAAGATAGCAATAAAAAGCATTCAATGTTTGTGTACAAAGAATTTTACAGTTACATATAACTATTAAGGAGAGAAAGAGATGGAAATAAGGAATCAATCCCATCTTCCACTTAAACCACTTTACTCGTATTGAGTACAGATGACAACACTCATCTCATATATATATATATATATATATATATATATATATATATATATATATATATATATATATATACACACACACACACATACACACACTACCTGAATGCAACTGGTTCTATTGGTGATGGCAGCAGCCAAATGATGAGTGGAAGTGTGACTATGCATGAAACAAAGCTGACACACAGTGCTCTTTTCCAGCTGAAAATACAAACAAAATATATTCTTACTCATTTACCCATTCCCCAAAATTATGCCTCTTGACCAAGGGAGGATCTGACAAAATGGTTTATATTAGCTACATATGTGTAATTTCATGTTCTGTAAATGGTTTAAGGAGTGTGGAACTGACAGTTTTGAAGTACTAACAATGAACCAATCCTTTGTGGGGGTGTTTGTGTGTGTGTTTTCAAAAGACATAAGAGCTTGCATCAGTTGCCATATAAATTCATTTCTTAATGAGAAATGAGTTTAAATATGAAGAGGGTGGGTATCTCAACAATTTCCAAGTTATGAACCAGGGGCTAAGTCCCCTGCGGTTCAGTTGCACATCTGAATTTGTCTATTCATGCCAAGAAAGTGTATATTTGTTTACTGGGAAGGACTCTCATGTGTATCCAGTTATAACGCTGAGGCTAAGCCCCTGTGGGTAAGGATATACACATGTCAGCTGCATTTACCAACATATCAATACATCTTTTCGTATGTGTAAGAGAGTGAGACCCACACTAAAAACTGCTATCACTGAACCTTCAACTGGATGTGTGATATTGTGAAGTGAATATTTAAATATGCGGAAATAATAGTGATGTGATTATGATGTGATTTTGATTTTTAATGTAGCTTTAACAATTTTTCAGTCATGTCGTTACAATGTCTGCAGTGTGGCAGTTTATAGTGATGTCTAGCCCTGAGGCATCATGCTGCAGACATGTAGCATGATGCCCCACCCAGTCACATCATCCTGACACCAGGCCGACCAGTTCTAACACTAACCTCTCCATGCTGAGTGCCAAGCAAGGCAGCTGTTAGTATCATTTTTGTAAGTCTTTGGTATGACTTTACCTGGGATCGAAACTATGACCTCCCGCATCTGAGGCATATGGTCTAACCACTAGGCCACTGAGCGGTTGGAAATAATAGTATCATACAGGTTTGAGAATTTTTAATTTCCATTCTAGAGATTGGAGCCAAGTTCATTAAGTAATAGCACCCATAATATGCAAACCCACTTGACCAAGCACACATACATAAAATGGATGCTGCAAACTCACTGATACAGGCATTCATATGGAGCAGACACAACTGCTTATCGACACAGTAATTCTCATCTGAGTACACAGTCATACCCGATTCCTACAATGGAAATCATGGTATTTTGAGGTTATTAGAGTGAATTATAAACCATACAAAGATCTATCCCTGGATCCTGGAATGTATGATAATATAGAATGAAGCTTTAAATAAAAAGAAAAATTATTATCATACAGGTTAGAGAATTTTCAAGTCATACTCTATGCGTGGTGATGCATGCCATAACCTGCAGATACTGGTTCAAATCTCAGCAGCGTAAGAATTACAAATTGTCAAATAAAGGAAACAATGCATAATCCTTTTTACATTTGAATCTTACTTTGCCAAGATGTTTATCTAACACTTTATTGGATAAAAAAATAAGAAACAACTGATATGATGATAATTCAGATATCTTATGATCAATGTCCAGTTCTTTCCAGTATGTGTCAGTCAAAACTTTGATCTGTTAGTTATGTCCTGCAAATTCAATGATCCTGGGATCCCTGATACTCATATGAGTGTCTATCTATACATAATGCAGCTGTGACAATAAGTTATTAATATTCAATCAAATTTTAAATGTATAAATATCAGAATTACTTCATTGATTTTGTTGGCTGCTTTGGTCCATCATGGGCCACAAAATGAACTGTTTGCACTGGATGTCTTTTACGCACTCCTTCAGACATTTCGCAAACTTCTCTATTACCCCTTCTGCAATGGAAACCAGACATTGTAAACACATTATATCCTATTCACTGTTGTTTCTTTTCCACATAATAGCTTATTTTTATAAAATATTGAACTTTAAATTTTTTTACAAGATTGGCTTAGTTTGCTTAATATCTCTTGCCATTTATTGGCATTGTTACACTGAATTTTGTGAAACTAGCTATAAAGCTGACCTAATTACTCGACTTTACTGCTGAGAGAAACAGTCCAAAGTAATGTATTTCTATAGCCTGATGGATAAACATTTCATTTTTTCAAAGCTGTGTGCAGAACAGGCTGACATAGCACACATCATGAAAACATGAGGATGGTATCACATGTGTTCAAAATTAATATAATTTTGAAAAGAACATTCTGGTTAAAATTGCATTTTCTCAAATTGTAAGCATTGCATATTTTATTTCCATCACTTGGTTGTATTTGGTATGTATTTTGCTTCCATACTAAAGACAGAAACATTATGTGTGCAGAAATACCTGACAATATATATATATATATATATATATATATATATATATATATATATATATATATATATATATATATATATAAAACACATTGTTACAATAATTCTGCATTATGGTAGACAGTTTACAATACAGACTCAGGAGCTAAATACTTAATCAGCTTCCCATCACAAATATCAGGGATGACATCTCACATTATGGCGCCTACATAGTCCTACAATGTAAGACATATCACATGTTACTTATGTGTTAGTGCTATGTCTTACTACAGAAACAACTGCTTTGTATAGCGTGTTCTGGCGTCAGTTGACATCAGAATGACTAGAGTTTCAGGTTATCTCACACACATGGCAGTCCATATCATCATTCATCCACAAACCAATATGTAACTTTTGTTATATGTTATTCGATATCAAAACACACTACACAGAGCCGTTAGTTAGGCTGTAAAACCCAGATGCCCAAAACATAAATATCAGTGTTTAGTTCTTACATGTAGGACTAGGGGTTACTACATCCCTAACAAGCACTTAATTGTATGTGAATATTTTCTTGAATATATATTTTCAACATATTTTTTAAACGTTGTGAGCAAGTAAACTACTCACTTGCAGAATTCACAAATTTTAATCAACAATGATAATTACAAATTCTTTACTGAACAATACAAAACGTCCTGTTGATCACGAGACATGTTATCTTGTGCCCTTTACAGATAATTTATGATCGTATGAAGCACTTGAAGCATATATTATAGTAATTTGGCAATGTGACAATCAAATCGATGCATAATCGTATATTTTAAATTCCTAGAGAACACTGCACCAACCCTCCCTATTATTGAATTTGCTTTAGTTTTATAGAAAATCTAGACAGGGAACATTTAAAAATTATCATTAGATCGTACCACAGGAGACTGCAGTTTAGTCAATAAAGCACAACGAAATTTCTGAAAACATGAAATCACCTTAACGGTAATGTTTTATAATACCGTTAAGGTGATTTCATGTTGTCAGAAATTTCGTCGTGCTTTATTGATACAACTGCAGACTCCCGTGATCGTACCAATTTGTCGCAGAAATAGCCGAAGGTCTTAGATAGTAATGTTAGTCTGGTTTCCTCACTTCTCACATCTCCATTATTCTTCGTTATAATGAAGAGAAACTAAGAAGTGATTAGGAAACCAGACTAATTTGTTATTAAACTATTCGAACCACTTAGGCTATTTCAGGAAATAACCTCGGCAGTTTCCATCGCATGCTTTATAAAAGTTATTCGACTTGCACATGGACTCAGATTTTTTTCCCGACATAGTCTCTACATTTGTTTCCCAGTACTGAACTTTAAATCAGTACAAAGGATGCCTAAATCAAACTCTTAAACCACTATAATCAGTAAAACAATGCTCTATAAATAGCCGGGGACCATGTCACTGCGACGTGAGTTGATCTGAGAAGAAGATATTCCGAATGCTGTTTCTCCGTAGCTTGGATTCATGGAACTAGTCTTACTGGAATTTCCCTCCACCATCTTGCCTGTATTTCCCATCACATTCCCACATGTCTGAGGCTCTTCAATCTTTCTATTACCTATCTTTCTTTCATTGATCATATCTTCACCTGCTTTATCCTCATCCATCTTTTCTTTGTCATTTTATTTTTTCAGCACCCATCTTACTCTTCCCCCATCTTTACTTCATCTGAACCTCTTCTCTTTTACTATTTGTCATCTTATTACATATCTTACCATCCTCCATCTTTGCATTACCTCTCATAAGTTTCTCCTTTTCTTTACCTGTATCACTCTCCTCCATTTTTTCCTCATTATTATCTTTCTTCTTTTCTTCAACTGCGTATCTCTCCTCCATTTTTGCTTCACCTGTCGCCGTTATTTCCCCCAACTATCATTACCTTTTCCAACAGGTTTACACCTGCCTTGGTATCTTTTTTTTTTTTTTCTTTCATTTTGTCATCCATATTTTCTTCAACTTTATTATACTCCACTACGCTTTCATCTGGCTTAGTCTCTTTCACTTCTTCACCTGTCTTGTTTTCAATAAATGTTTCTTTACCCATCTTACCATTTTCCATCTTTTCACCGTTTAGTTTACTTTCCTCTTTTTTTTCGTCACCTGTCTGACGGTCCTCCAGCATTTATTCATCTATTTTGCAATTTTTTCTTTCAGATAAGACATTTCTTCCATAGGCTTATCTTCCTTAAACTTTTTTCACCCACCTTACCTTGCTTCACCTTTTCTTCCATATTTCTTTCCCTGCGGGACATGGGTTGTAGAATTGGCTTATTGGTGTGGTCCCTCTCAGAATTAACATCATCTGAGGGACCCCCTAGTTGTAGAATTGGCCCGACGTGCCTCGCTACGTGTCGTAAGCGGGGCCCCGAGTGGTCTAAAGCGCTGTCCGTTACGGATCACTGCCATCTCACCTCTGTCTGCGTGGGTTCGAGTCTAGGATTGGGCGAATGTGGATATGTGAGAAAGCTTGCCAGTAGCTTCTCGTGGGTCGGTGGTTCTTTCCGGTGATTTCCCGGTTTCTTCCTTCACCATTAATACTGGCCGCCATGAATATCCTATCGTGTGCTGAAAAATGGCGTTAAGCCCAACAACAACAACTACGTGTCGTAAGAGGCGACTAAGTAGAGGCAACCTGTTTGTACTCTCCCCGATAGTTATTGAAAATACAATTGTGTGACTGATTGGTACACCAACAGGTGTTAAAAAGTTAAAATCGGGCTGCCTACTTGTTAAGTGTGATCGATGAGGTTAAACAGAAAACCTCAAGTAAATGAATTTTTTTTTTTTCGATATTCCAGTGACCTCGTTCGCCCACACAACACTTAATTCCTCTAAGGTCGTGATTTGCTGTCGAGACTTGGTTGGAGTCGGCGACACGGCTATCATTAAGGGTATGAAAAACGAAGGTGTCACTGAAGGTGTAGAATACGTATTAAAGGAAACAGCAACCTGCAGGACACTAAAACAGTTATTTATTGCTGTATGAAATGAGGAACCACGAGTACGACCGCTGTTGAAAAACCGATATAGAGTTTAAGCGCATTGTGGAAAGTAACAACCTGGTAGACCTTCTTGACCCTTGGGACAGTTTGTTTGGAGGATGAACGAATGCCACATGTTTGCTGTACCGCGTAGACGAGAAGAAAGGAGAAGAAATAAAATAATTGGAAGTGTGTTCGCTGCATCATTTCGTTTGCAAATATTGTCACTTTTAAACAAGGCACACACAATTGTTCAAAGAACACATAAACGTGAAAAACAGTCGACAATACCAAGGATTGATCAAATGCAAAGTCTTGCCTCCCATCAATTTGTACTATCCCGTCTTACCTTACCATTGCCAAGGAATACTGATATTTTATTTGTGCCCAAAATTATTAACCAGTCTAAAGCTTGTTATCACAATGAGGACAAACGCATTCCAACAGGAACGCGAGTTGGCGTGGAATAGTTTCGAGCTCTTGAACTGGGATACCAACTGTTAGAAGTATACGAAATTTACCACTTTCCTAAGACATAACAGTACCAAAAGGGCAATGAGATTTAGATATGTATTTTCTCTGTAAAAGAGGAAAATTTATCCAACTTTTATTCCACGTCGAGAAAAATAAAATAAGGCGCTCTTTTGCCACATTGATTTTGAATTGTTTGTGAGGAAATATGGCACAACGACCGTTTGTAACCATAATTGGACAGATCCCTCCCGCTACTTCCAGGTGATTCACGACAAAACAAAATACACGTGGATGTCGTTCGCCAAGATCAGATCCTAGTCAGTTACGAAGAAGAACTAGAGTTTCTACAACCAGATGCATTTGGAAATGTTATAAATGCTGCTTATGCGACGTACGTACGAAGCCTTACCCCAGAGATCTTGTCCTGTTCTTCGACACGGACAGTTACATCTACATAGAACGTCTTTATCATCCTCATCCAACCACCGATGGAGTAGACTATTTTGGAGCCTGGATCGACAAGCACCACCACCCCCCAAAAAAGATCCTGAGTCTTGCTAGCGGAGACCCTAAAAATTACGGTTATCTGGTTGTGTGATTTGGATTTTTAGCGTAGCTTTAACGACATTTCAATCATACCGCCTACGATGTCTGCAGTGTGGCAGTTTATTTTTATTGGTGTGGTCCCTCTCAGAATTAACATCATCTGAGGGACCCCCTAGTTCTAAAATTCAATGCATTTTATGTGTATTTGTATTTTAACCAAGTGTATGTGCTTTGTGTTTTATTTTTCAAATTTTGATTTTAAAATTTTGGATTAGGGTATATACACCACTCAAATTTGATACATTTCGATATTTCTGGTTATTGATTTTATTGATAATATTTTCGTAGTAATGATTAACATAGTATTTTTTATTAAGAAAGAGTAGAGGTTTTTGTTTTAACTCGTCTAAATGCATTAGCATAAGCTGCTCAATTAATTTCAAATCCATTAAGTTCATGGCGCACGTGCACAACCTGTGCTCTCAACAGTGAGCACCATGTGCACATGCTGCACCATTTCCTCATATTCAAATTCATAAGCATGTTTTCTCGAAACTAATTTATACATATGTTTACATTATTTATTTGTTCAATATTAATATTGTAAAGATTAATGTTCGTGTGTATAAAAGCTACAAATAAATTATAAGCTACCCAGTTTTAGAAAGTTCTAAATATCGATCTTATTCTATTTTTAAATATATATTACCTTATGTTCTGTCCCAATTTCAGTAAGTTCTAAATTTCTATCTTTTTCTATTTCTAAAAAACTATACCATTTTAAATACATTTTAAATATTAGCATAAAAAAAGCTATAGCAAGGATAGTTCAAAGTAAGGTAAGCAGTCGGTAACTTCTATAATTATGCGACTGTTAAGTCAATGTATTCTTAAATATCTTTCTAAATGTTCCTGTTTCTGCAGCAAGTTCATAATATCTTCATTTTACAAATTCAATTTTTTCCTTTCCAATTCCAGTACTTCAAAATATTTATGTTCTAGTCCATTAAGTCTGTGTCATTCCGTTTTCTTTGTGAAGCATTATAATATTAATTCATTACCATATTCGGTTCCATTTTATCCATAGTTCATGTACAAATCCATTGTCTTACATGTAGACATTTCCAGTATGGCTCGTCCTTTCTTCCCAGCTCGTAACCTCCCTCACATCCTAAGATCCCAAAAGGCCACTTAACCGGAAAGGAGTATCGAAACCACTTATACTATTTTGACTCTCGATCAATCAACAACTTCCGTAAATTTTTGTTTGATAGAGGCGCTAATGTTGACAGCTATATGTGGCAGTTTATAGTGACGTCTATCACTGGGGCATCATGCCGCAAACATGTAGTATGATGTCCCACCCAGTCACATTATCCTGACAACAGGCTGATCAGTCCTAACACTAACCTCTTAATGCTGAGCGTCAAGCGAGGCAGCTGTTAGTACCATTTTTGTAAGTCTTTGGTATGACTCGACCAGGGATCGAACTCTACGACCTTCCGCATCCGAGGCGGAAGCTCTAACCATTAGAAAAATGTAGGATTAAATATAAGACACATTTACTTATTCATTATGCATGTTAAGATCAGTTAAAAGATTACTGGAAAACGAGGATGGAGCATGGCAGAACCTAGTCCATACACCTGTGTTTAGAAATATGAAGGATATTTGGAATTTAGGGAGGAGAAATTTAAAAAAAAAATTGATACACTCATTAAAAATGTTTTTTGAGAGTTGTAATTTTGGCAGTATCGAATTGGACATAGGATCCTCAAAATCCAAATGAGTATTTGTCTTTAAGCTTTTTTAATAAAAAAAAATTTTCTACCTAGAAATTTCCATCATTATATATCCTGGAAAGATGTCGACATTGAAATTTTCCGTGATTTATTTGATGATCGCGGTAATTTAATACCTTTTGAAATGAAAAAAAAAACAAAAAAAAAAAACGACTGAGACAATTTTTAAAAAATACTTTTCATTAATATCCAAAATTCCAAAAATCTAGGAAAGATGCAATCAAGAAAAAATTTGGCTCACAACATGTTTGATAATAGTAGCAGGATAAAATAATTAACTTGCAGAAACAAAACTCACTGAAGTTTATTACATAGTTATTTTAAAAAGGCAAAAAGACAACACACTGGCAAACAAGAAATGTGGATGGAATTGTTAAATAAAAATATAAGTAATGAATAATGGTCTAAGATTTATAGCCTGTCGAAACTTTATGCTAAGGATACAAAGTTGATCTCTCTTAATTTGAAATTAATTCTTAGAATAATTTTTACTAAAAAGTTTTTGAAAATGAATTAACATATTAGATGGCGACAAGTGCTCTTTCAGTATTTAACATCTATTCTACAACTGCAATTCAAAGTTTTCGTCCTCTTTTACTAAACGTTTTGCATCTTGTTATCCAAATATTGTACAAGTGTCCAAAAAAGAAATATATTTAGGAAGTGAACAATTATGTGTAATCCAGTGTTTATTTTGTTTTTACTAAATATTATATTTACACTTGCAGATTCGACATGCAAAATGCTTCCATTTATGTTTTTAAGTAAACGGTTGAGGCGCATAAGAACATTGAAAAATATACTGCTAAGTTAAACGAAAGCGACGGCCAAGTCTTTAAAATTTCTTATTAAAATTCTTTAAAAGTGGCCTCAGCCATGAACATGGAACTTGTGAAGTGCGGTAAACTGGAACAAATATTTTAATATTGCGAAGTCTATGTCACTCATTCACTTTATACTTACGTCAACTTAATTTTCACAAGAGATTGCGTGCAATAAGCACGTGTTTGTGCGCGCGAGTGTGTGTCGTTTCTATTTTCGTGCATTATATTTATTGTCCCTAGATTAGGTGATAATCAAATATGTTTAAATTGTTAGGTGACTTTAGGATGTTGTTCCCCTATCCAGTAGTCAACCTCTTACTGGGATATTTTTTTTAAAAAAAAGAAAAAAAATCGATAAAATTGAAAGACAAAAAATCTCAAAGGAATCAAAAAGACCCAAATATCAACAATATTTTTGATTTAAGATATAATAAAATAAAAATATTCAAAACAAATGTATAGACTTAACATGCCAAAATCATTTATCTACTGCTGTAAAATCACGAGACAGTAATTATATACCTATATAGTCATTTTATACAGTCATCTATATATCTCACTTCTAATCCAGCTGGGTCTATGTTGATGTAACGTGAACAAAATGAACCCCGTAGAAAAAAATGGTCTGTTTTTTTTCTGCTGAAAATTACGACCCCATCTATAGAAAAGTGACCCATTGGTTGCGGGTGGGTGGGTAATTTTTCTAATGCTCACTTAATTACAGGAAAGTACACTGAATAAGGAATTAAAGTACTTAATGCCGGGTAGAGGAGTTAGATCTATAGCCTCACGATCTAGTTAGAATTTATCAAATACTACAGCGGATTTCCTTCATAAGTCTAAAACATCGTGTATGGTCGCGTATTTTCTTTAGAAGTCTGAAACATTGTATAAGGCTGACTCTTTGTCAACTTAAAAGAAAATCTAACTACAAAATGCTGGAGACGCATTATGCGACCTCATTTTTAACATGGATCCCACAGAATATTATGCTGTTAGGAACTTTGTCCTAGGGTTGGTTTTCTCTTCTTAGATCCAAGTCAGTTATCGCGAAGTGACTTTGCCAGTCAGGACTTAATAGTCCTAAGGGGTGGGGATGAGGTGGGGGAGCATTACTCTCATAAATTCAGGTAAGGGAGGATAGAAACCAGGCCCGCTGCCAGCCCAGGTAAAGGGAAGAGGAATATAACTTTACCAAGCCTATCTAGGGATAATACAATTCAAGAATCTGAGGAACAAACGTAGAGTCGCACTGACCAAACTATTTATATAATATTCATTATTTTCAAAACACAAACATTTTAACACTTACAGGGAGGACAGGGAAACCTACACCAAAACACATGTGTCTTCTCTAAGTCCTAGCCAGCCATATGTCAGGACGGGGCTAAAAAGTGTCAATAAATTTAGGAACTTTGTCGCACACAAAGTGTATCCAGAATCCATTAAAGAAATTTCAAAAGAAAGTGAATAGATTTAAATTTTAATGATGACATTCTATATCTTCGTTATCTACATGTACTTAGGATTTATGAAGTTGAGAAAATTTTGCAGATATTGGTGGTCACATGGGAGTCAACAAAACGTCAGTCCTTTTTCAATTTATATGCCAAAAAATTAAGTGAGGGTGTGTATAGATTGTGTCATGTCCGACCGTCCCTGTGCTGATCTCGTTTCGTGTTCGATATGTAGCTATGAAAAAGAATCGTATAAAACATTTAAAATATCATGAACATGCTGCATTATTAGTCTTTTGGAGGAAAACATCACGATGAATTTAAAGCAGATACACTATTTAAGCCCACGGTTATGTAAACTGAATAAGAGATGAGCTAAAAATATCCACGTTCCATCGCATCTTATTTATAGAATGTGTTATTATTGCAGTGTGTGTGGTGGTTGGGGTTTATCGTCATTCTTAACAATGAATTGGTCATATATGGCGGCCAGTATGAATGGTGGTGATGAACCCGGATATATAAGAAATATATGAGATGAGCTAAAAAATATTCATGTCCATCGCATCTTATTTAAAGAATGTGTTATTATTGCAGTGAGTGTGATGGTTGGGGTTTATCGTCATTCTTAACAATGAATTGGTCATATATGGCGGCCAGTATGAATGGTGGTAATGCACCCGGCTATATCCGGCAAGAACCACCGACCCAGCGTAAGCTAAAAGCAAACTTTTTGACATTATCGGATAAATATTGTTAGAATAGACTAAATCGCTGGTCATTGATTATAGATTTTAGCCAAAAAGGTCCCAAGTTTAAATCCTTGTCGGGGTATTATTTATTCATAATTTTAACTAAATTGTTTAAGTATGTAATATTTTTAGTTTATATATATATATATATATATATATATATATATATATATATATATATATATATATATATATATATATATATATATATATATATATATTTTCAATGTTTGAATGGCGTTTTGCATCCCTTAAGAATTTATAGGGGTCAATGGAATAGGAAACGGAAATTACTGGAAATGACTATCTCTCTCTCAGCTGTGTGGGGGTGGAGGAGGGACTTAAATTCCACAAATTTTTTCCCAAACAAGTATTGCGTCTCTACTCCTCTGCAGTTCAGTTGAAAGTGATGCTTCTTTAAAATTCACTTATGTGTGCCCAGTTGCAGCCCCGACACCGATTGGCCAATAGAACTCATGTGACCCCTACGGGGTAATCCAGTTGTAACTAATGAACTCCGCTTATTATCATCACAGAGTAAGGTAAAAATTAGACCCAACCTCAATATACCACCCATAAATGTATTTGCACAAGCGTAAGTAGTTATAGGGGTCAATGGAATAGGAAACGGAAATTACTGGAAATGACTATAAGTCTCTCTCTCTCTCTCTCTCTCTCTCTCTCTCTCTCTCTCTCTCTCTCTCTCTCTCTCTCTCTCTCTCTCGAGAGAGAGAGAGAGAGAGAGAGAGAGAGAGAGAGAGAGAGAGAGAGAGAGAGAGAGAGAGCACAACACTTCTACACTGTTACGCATTTGTATCTTTATCCTGATTAATATGTATTCAAATAGACTGTCACAATGCAACGTTTTGATTTAGAAGTAGAATTAATTATTCATGTAGAATGTTGGCGTGTTTAACGAAAATATGCACATTGAATTTGAAGATATGAGCGTGTCAAATTTGCAAAGAACCGTAGGAAGTTGTAAAGATGCAATCTTGAATATATATATATATATATATATATATATATATATATATATATATATATATATATATATATATATATATCTTGTACATACAACAACATATTCAGAATAGAAATATACGGCATATACTGTCAGAAAATACATGCATACAATTACGACTACAATCCCCTACTATATTTCAAAGATTATTTTCCAACTGGCCTGCTACGGTTATGTGCCAAGTCACAATCCTGCTGTGGGAGAGTCGATTTCGCTAAGTTGCATAGGTACGTGTCTAGCAAAGCAAGCCAATTATGTACATTTACTAGACGTGTTAAAGAAGCTATTGTTACACATCACTGCTTTGAATGAGAATGTTGATGTTAAATTAAATAAATTTTTTGATCAGCAGCAACGTTTATTTAGAGATGGACTTTTTACTCCAGATATAAAATGGAAAACATGATTATTTCATCTGTCGGAATAGTATGCAAGTTTGATTCATCTTTGACGAGAACGATTCAGGAGACAAACGTATCTTCGTCAGATCGTATAAGATACAGTTCTGCCAGCGCTAATGTTATTTTTTATAAAGCTATTTAAGTGCTGAGAATTATTGTTTAGAAATAACATTCCAACCCACCCCCTTCCCCATATTAAAATGGTAGGTTGCTCTGCAATATTTGGTCAATGATTTACTTTTCTTCAGGCAGTAACCTAAGCTGCATTTGCTCGTGCATGTGCTCGATTTTTTTTTTTAATAGTCAGCTCAGCTTTGCAAAGGAAGATGTTTATAGATCACGTGGCCTGGATGTATTGAAGTCCATTTCAAAAATATTTTTATTGGATTACATGTCCTGGCTTGCGTAAGTACATTGTATAACATATTCCTTTATTTTAGAAAGTGTTTGGGGTGGGGGTTGATTTTTTTGATCATGTTGTACTTTGATAGGTGGATTGTTTTGCACATTGTTTAATACCAAAACAATTATATATATATATATATATATATATATATATATATATATATATATATATATATATATATATATATATATATATATATATAAAGAATACAAATCATATGGCGAATAACAACCCTCTCAAGCGTACTGGATCCACCAAGGGATCACGTTTGTCAGGGAATAATTAAAATAGATGCAATAAACTGACGACGAACAGTACGAAACTAGTAACTAACTAGCCTAAGCGTTTTCGACTCTTGATGAGTCTTTTTCAAAGGCAAATACAAAACATAGTTACGACAAACAAATAAACACAAAAACGTTGCGTTTGTAAACCTCTACATTTCTATCTTCACATGTGCTAAAACTATAAATACAACCAGCTTGTATAGACTAGTTGCGGAAACTGAAAACGTTGTATAATTCCCTAAAAGTCTACAAGCCAAAGCGACATCTATTTTTACTTTGTGTACATATGTAACGCAGATTATATCCCGGATATTTGGTTCTATACCGGTTATTCTTATAGTAAAAATTGAAGGATAAGAAGATTTAGAAAATGTTAAATTCTACTAGTGCATAGTTTTCATTTTCTAGTCTTCTTGGTTTAGACCGCTTGGTTTCAATGTTCTAAGACGGCGTATCCAGTATGATTCCTTTTCCTTCCTGGTTTCGGAACTCCAGCTGTGGTTGTTGGCAATAGCGATAAGTATTATATCACTGAAAGTGTGGCCAGGGGAGGAGAAGTGTTCTGCGACCGGGCTTCTGTACAGCTTTTTTGTCATCCAATCAGATCTATGAAGGTTTATCCTTATGTGTAGCTTTTCAGTTTCTCCCACGTACTGAAGGCCACAGATCTTACATGTGATGAGATAAATCACATTCTCTGTTTTGCACGTTTTGTTTGGACCATGTATGTTTAGTTTTTCTTTAGTCACTGTGCTAGTGAATGTCTTGGTCTCTATCATATGTTGACAGGTTTTGCATCTTTTATCGCCACAGGGTCCAGATTGACTAGGTTGGTTTTGACTAGCGATTGTTGTTAGCTTGGCCCTGACTAGGATGTCATTTAGGTTTTTTGGTCTCCGGTAAGCAGAACACTTCTCCTCCCCATGCCACACTTTCAGTGATATAATACTTATCGCTATTATTTTGTATTTGCTATATTTTGTATTTGCCTTTGAAAAAGACTCATTAAGAGTCGAAAGCGCTTAGGCTAGTTAGTTACTAGTTTCGTACTGTTCGTCGTCAGTTTATTGCATATATATATATATATATATATATATATATATATATATATATATATATATATGTGTATGTATGTATATGTATATGTATATGTATATATATATGTATATATATATATGTATATGTATATATATATATATGTATATGTATATATATGTGTATATATATATATATACATATATATATATACACATATATATATATATATATATATATATATATATATATTAATGTTTAACATTTATAGAGCAATTATGGTCAGCAATGTGCTTTGAAATTTCATGCTTCAGATATGATCACGTAGATCTCTATCACCGTGCTTAATGATGATGACCCGTCATGACTTTACATCCCACTAATTTCATTCAGAAACCGAATATTTTGTATTTTAATTGACTTGTGTGTACCTATAGTTTTAAATTATACATGTTCTGGGACAAGTTTAGGTAATTCATTTAAATCTCCATTACTCTATTAATATCACAGGAGTCTGACCTTTTATGAATAAAGTTCGATGAAATCTGACAACATAAAATCACCTTATCGGTACTATAAATTAAGATATGCACATATGGATGGTCTCCTTGACCTTCTACTAATTTATTATTATTATTATTATTATTATTATTATTATTATTATTATTATTATTATTATTATTAGGTGTGACAAGTAAACCAAAGGTGGATATAAAACTTGCTGCACTAATTACATTGATAAATTGGAATCATTCTAGAACGTAAACTAGTGTTGTATGGATTAGCTGGTCAGGATTGGTTGATAATGAAAGTTAAATTTTCTAATCCCCAACGCCCACTCGTTACTATTCATGAACACTCGTACATAATTTAAAGTTATGTGCATGTGTCTCAGTATAATTGAGGCTCTAGGATTTAATCTAAATAATTCTAACCTATGTGAGGATGAAATACTAAATTTATAAATATATTTAGGTCAGTACAGAATGTTTGTGCCCAAGATATTTCTAAAATAGGGAGCCAAACCAGCGTAAGCCAAGAGGCAACCCTGACATCAAAATAGTGAAAACTTTGACAGTGATTGGAATCAGTCAGAAATTCATAATCAATAATCGGTTCCATTTAGCCAACTGATCAGTTGTAATTGGTTACCAAAAACAAACATGAACTTTTCTTTGTTATACGGAAGATCAATCTGTAAATATACAGGAGCAATTTCTTTTCATGATATGTTTACTTTTCTAGTGTGTTATGTTATATTTGTTCCACAACTTTGTTGAGTGAAAGCAATATTTTATTATGGCTTATTATTCTTATGTAATCAAAATACTGTTGCAGTCCCCCAACCTCCTTTAATTCATATTTGATTGCTATGATTAAATGTATAGTAGAACATAGTTTTCTTGTTAGTCGTTATTTACAAAATACTACAAAGGATTTTACATTTAAACTGAAACAAATCATCCAACTGTGTTTAACTAATTCATCAGTTTAATCATGTAATAGTTTTACAGTATGTTCATAATTATGAAAGTTTGCACCTACAGAATATGATCAAAATATGATATGAATATTTTAACTTTAGTAATAAATGCCAAATATACATAAAGTCCTAAATAATTTTTATCCAGGAAATTGTTTCAAAATGTCTTTACAAGATCTATAGACAAAATATATTTTGTTGCAAATGAATATTATCGGTTATTCTAAATAATTATCAAGACATAGTTGCATTTTTTTTCTGGTGACATAGACATTATTGCCAATGTGAACATTTAGAAGTATACTGTCACAGAATAAGGCTAAAAATAATTTGGTTTTGCCTTTAATCTATTTTTCACTTTATTCGTTGTACTGGCGTACAATGTTACCCGGGGTGAATCACTGGCCACCAGGTAAAGTGATTTTGAAATTACATGCAGGCGGAGAGCCACGAAAAGCATGGATTACCTGGACATTTGGCCCTGACTATTAATACCTCCTATGGACTTAAGCTTGATACATTGTGAACTGAGGCACAAGTCCTTTGAATTTTGTCAGTGGGAGGCGAACTGTACTATCGTCTCAGGCCATAGGGGTAAGTGTCAAAGTTTGGTTTTATTTGATTTGTGAAACCATTTCTCGGTGTTATGTCTGGTGATCAAGTTCCGTTTTTACAATGCTTCTTATTACCATTTTAGTAACAAATAGTTTTGTTTTATTGTCACCTTTTTGGATACTATTGTACCCTGTCTGATACTATTGTACACTGTTGGATATTATTATAGACTACTGGAGTCTATTGTGATTATGGAAGTCTATTGTGAATTACGGGAGCTATTGTAGCCTGTTGGAGATAGGTGACATTTAAGAGAGCTTAGTGATATTACTGGACATTATTGGGCTAATGGAGTCTCAGTGGAACAGTCGAAGTCTTACAGGAGATTCGGTGTCCAATGAGAGCTGACTGCAGATTCGAATTCATATATCGTATAAGCTGTTTAGCAAGTGAAACTAGAGACGTATGTTTGTTCATTTGTTTGCGTTGAACGCAGGATTTAGTCGGTGTCAGAAATAACACTGAGTATTGCCCATTTTCCGTTTTATTTTAAGAAATTTCGTCAATTTTAATACATACACTAGATTTAAGTGTATCTCATTTTTCATTTTCTCACTTTTCATTTTTCATAACATGTGATACATTTTGTTAGGTTTGAAGTCAATGAATCATTTTTTTTTTTCATTTCATGAGTGTATGTGGAACAAAGTTTGGGAAGTACCCTGCTGTACTTGAGTGGTATCTTCATTCAATTACACTGGGGAATACAAATTTGTCAGTTTTTAAAGATCGTATATTAAAATGTACTACACAAAAACAATGCTGTTATATTGCATAAAGTGATTTCATGAAATTTAAATTTCCAAAAGCTTCATTTCAACTTTTGACTTTCAATTCAAGTCCAAGCAAATCCTACTCAGATTTATTAATCATTGGATATCACCAAAGCATTAGGATTTCCAATGAATTAAAAATGCAATCCTACAGGTATGATTATTGCTCATTTTTGTAGTGTCAGCCAAATGTTATGAAGTGCATTTTGGTATAGATTTTGAAGTTGACTCCATGGTGTGTCATACATGGAGTTAATTTTTCATTTAAAGTTGGATAATTCAAATACATGCTTCCTATTTTTGGCCATATTTCAAAGCAATTTTGTCTTATGGATTGATACCGATTGCTAATATAAATCTGATAAGATCCTTGTATGAGTTCTAACTTAGACATGTATGCATTTTAATTATAATTTAGGTGAGAATTTGAAAAGATAAAATTTGTTCATGTGAGTAAACTTTTTTGTGAACTTGTCAAGTTCTATAATGCTCACATGAGCATTTGGAGAAGGATGATCAGAAGTTTTCAACTAATACCTAATGATAGCATACAGATGGGATGGTGACATAAGGTAGTACCTAATGATAGCATACAGATGAGGTCACATACCTAATGGTAGCAAACAGATGTGGTGGTCACATAAGCTGGCACCTAATGATAGCATACAAATGAGATGGTCACATCAGCTAGTACCTAGTGATAATCTGGCTGTACATTTTACTTAAAAATTTGACCAAAAAACCTAGGAAAACATCAGACATGATCTTCTAGATTAAAAATTACACCTAGGAAATACCTTGGAAAAAACTTAGACATGAGAACTAGTACATTATTAGCTAGGAAAAACCTAGGAAAAAACTCACTCATAGCTTGGACATAGCTCAGAAATGTGGACTTTGAAAATTTTTCAGCTAGGACACAGACTTAGTGTTTTAACTTTGGACTTCTGTATATTTAGAACATTTTTGTTTATTAAAATGAATGTCATCCAAAATAACCAAGTCTACAATTTGAATTAAATAATATGAATTAATGTTGATTGACATTTCACCATTCAGGCAATACCATACAAGAACAGATTTTGGTTTCACATTTCATTTACATGTAGATAATGAGATAGAGAACCAAAACCTATACACATGCTTATCCCTTACAAAAGAGATATGGACTTAAAATATTATGGAATCTACATGCAGCCACACACAAAAAATGCATACATGCATTGGTGTATACCAGTCTAATATTTTCTTAAGCCAGTGGTCCCACTCAGTCACATTATCCTTTCACCAAGCTAAGTCCTACCACTAATCCCTTAATGCTGTGAACCAAGCAAGGTAGTTGCTAGTACCATTTTTATAAGAATTTGGTATGACTATGTCATTGTTTAAACCCATTACCTCCCAAATCCAAGATGAATGCTCTAACCACAATGAGCAGTCAATTTGATATTGCAGGAATACAATATTGACATTAGGCATGTTATGGGTAAAGACAGATGCAGTTTCACCTGCATAGTTATATTACATTGTTTCATGTATAATTTGTTCTTGTGTAATATTTTGTGTATTTTTAATCAATATTAAAAAAAGCTTTTTTGCATAAATCCTTTATGAGGGAAAGTGTTGTTATGTATGTTATTTGTATAGTTTTAGGAGTTATTTTTAATTTTTAAAATCATTAGTATTGTAACACTGTGTTGGACTAAACCTAATCATAAATTTTCTACTTGACCTGAATTTATATTTTTAATTCTGTAAACAAGTATTACATTGCTAAAATTCCCTATATGTACAAGTTTAATATCAGGATTATTATTAATAGAAGTAAACATGTCTTTTGGGATTTTTTTCTAGGTTATTGAATTCCTCAACAACTTATGTACCTGACAGTCCAGGTTATATATTATAATTTTAGTAACTTTATACCTAAAATTATTTTATAAACATTGAGATGTTATTTTCCATTAGGTAACATCTTCTGTTTGAAAATGTTAATTCAGACCTTGGGTCAAGAAGAGGGCTATATAATCTTGTCACAGGAAAGATTGTTCATATATGCTTTAATATCCAAGCAGAATGAAGTTAGTTTCGTACAGTAGTTGATTTGAAATTCTTTCTTCCCTGGAAATACAAAAGTGCCCAGATAACCTCGTAAATAGACTTTTAATTTATACTATTAAGGATTTCTTTTTAGACTGTATTAGCATAATCCAAGACCAGACTGTTGGCTCATCACTTTACAAGCCATCACTGGAAACTGTAAATCACAAACACTTCCAATAGCAGGTTTTTGTCATGTCCTTTATATACAAACTTAAGTTGTATAGTGAAATCATGAATTCAAAGTAAATTTACTTATTAAATCTTAAGTCATAGACCAGAATAGTTTATGGGATTGACTGTTTGGCATCTGTTATTTTTCCATCCATTTACACAAGCACAAGATTGCTTTTTATTTTAAAAACATTACACACATTTATCCAAAGTCATTTTCCTCTATGAAAACTGTGCTGCTCTGCCATCAAATTTATCTACTCATACTGAATGGTTGATATCATGTCTCCAGTTCATTTAAAATGATTTTGTTGATCAGACATTTAGTATAGCCTCCACATCAGTAGTCTTGAAAACCTTGTCACTACTCCTCCAGAATCTTTACAGAATACAGAATACATGTGATGTCTATTAGGTCCTAAATTAAAACCTTGCTGATCTGACCTCCAACATGACTGCCATGGTGGCCACCTTAAAAGATCTTGTTATGACTACTTCTCCTTGTTGCTTTATCAAATCAATACGGGTTTTTCACTTGTGATGTCAAATGATCCTACACACAGTAGTCTGACATATGGTATGGTTACAATAGCAGCCATATTGAAAGTCTTACTGTGCTAATCCTGGGGAAACAATATTTCATATCACTATAATTTCAATTGTTTTCTATGTTTTTTACAGATAAATTCTGCAGACTACTTTTGGTGCCCTGTGACCATATCATTTGATTTGTAATTTTATCTATATCAATGCTTTACACCCTAATAAGCTCCGATTCATGCACTCCTATGATTTTCTATCAAAAATAACAAACCAGATTACAGTCAACCTTCCTGCTCTCCAACATTAACCCCTTTTACTGAAGAAGGCATATGAAAAGCTTTAGAAGCTAATCTTCTGAAATTATTGCATTTAACCTCAACATGTTACAGCAGCAGCAGTTATTAAAGGTCAGGGTCGGGTCATGTCAACAATGGGTCTCCACAAAATGGACACTATTTTACTTTTGAAAGATTGAAGTACGTAGAAAGTAACAAATTGTTTTAACACATGCTATATGCAAACATAATTTTTTACAAAAATATTTCTGGTTTAAGCAAAATCACAATTTTTTAATATTAATGATCATAACAATTTAATAATGACATGACCAGCTATGACATTCTACCCCACATCACTGTATTAAGAATTGATGAATATTGGCTAGCGAACACTAAGTATTCTATTGCAGATAAGAGGCTAATGAAAGAAATCTTAGAAGTATATAAAAAGTGAATGTTTTGTTGATTACATCTGCTGATCTGATGTTAGAAAGAAATTAAATTTGTAATTATAAAGATTAAATGATTATGGCTGGGTATTTAACTGAGTAGATTTTACCTAATCTTTACATAAAGTCCTTCATAATTTGAGTAATTAGGTAAAATCAGTAAATACCCAACCATGATCATGTAATCCTATAGTAGCTTTCCCATCAGGATGAAATCTCAATGGTTATAAATATAAATTGTGCCATTGTGACTTCCAATATGGCCATGATATGATACTCCTTGATTGGATACCAGAATGATTTGTTTAAAGGATTTCTGCTAGTTTGTCCTAAATGAAAAGGGCAATTTTCTGACCTTTGGTATGGCTGCCAGGATAGCTACCAGGATAGTATCTTGAAAATATTATCAATACTTCTAAGTGGAAAGGCACATTAGATGTTTTATTTTTCTGGTTTGTCTTAAATGAAAATGATAATTTGACATGCAGTGAGGCTCTATTGAACACTGTAATTGAAAAATGGGAACCAGCCTAGAAATGGGTGAACTTTAGAGAATATATGGGTTTGGCTGTCCAGGATTGGTTAATAATGTAATAAGTTATGGTTTAGGAAAAAAGTGAATAAAAAGAGACATTGTTTTATTGATGGAATTTAAATTCTGTAAGTCTTTGCAACACTCATTACTAAAATTAACACCTGACTCTTTGGTGCAGAATTCAAAGCACAGGTTTCAGACATATACAGGTCCAGAAAATGCAGCAGCTCATATACTTTCCTCTGCAAAGAAGCTAACTTTCAGGTTTCATCTATACTGATAATTTAAGTTTGGTCATGAGCACTAGTTATTGAATTTAATATGGTGTTTGCATAGGTTTACTATGGGAACTGAATTAGTACCATGATTGTTGCATGAATATCATGTTAAGTTAATGAACCTGTTAGATCAGTATTCACAATGTCATAGAAAATGAAAACTAATAAAAACCATTATAAACTAGTGTGTTTAATAAAATACTTTTAATAACATTTTAATGTAAAGATTATTTCTTATCAAGTTTGACTAAGCATGTCTTGAAGATTTTGAGGATTAATTCTGTGTTTGCTGTGAGTTGTGAGCCTGTGTCTGCTGTGGAAACTGCAAGTCAAAGACTTTTTTGAGCTACAATGTCATTAGGAACAGACAGTTGAGTGGCTCAACTTTACCTTACACTCAAAACTTTCAACTCTTTCAGATGCAGACTCTAGATCTTGCAAGGGGTGTGGAAACTATCATTGAAGTCACTCCAGTACTTGACCTCCCTGACCCCCTGTTAGACCCCTCCCCTTGCTCAAAAGTGCATCTAGAGGATCTACTTACTGTGAAAGGAGCAAGATAGTGCATCCAATGTTTTTCAACCAGCTATTTTAGGTTCTAATTGGACTGTGAAATCACAACATTGGAAACATCATTAGGGATGGTTGCTGATGTAGAGGGAGATTTCACTGTCCTTTTAAGGCTGTGGACCTTGTCTGTCTTTATGGAGATTGGTTCCAGTGCATATACTTGAGTGTCTGCATGTATAGGTAGGTTTGTTGTCTTGTGTGTTTTGTCCTGCCCTGTTTCATCCTGTTCTGTGATGTCTTCTATTGTCCCATGTCTTGCCAAGTCTGTGTGTTGTGTGTGCCTGTGTCTGTGTGTTGTGTGTGCCTGTGTCTGTGTGTTGTGTGTGCCTGTGTGTTCGTGCCTGTGTGTTCGTGCCTGTGTGTTCGTGCCTGTGTGTTCGTGCCTGTGTGTTCGTGCCTGTGTGTTCGTGCCTGTGTGTTCGTGCCTGTGTGTTCGTGCCTGTGTGTTCGTGCCTGTGTGTTCGTGCCTGTGTGTTCGTGCCTGTGTGTTCGTGCCTGTGTGTTCGTGCCTGTGTGTTCGTGCCTGTGTGTTCGTGCCTGTGTGTTCGTGCCTGTGTGTTCGTGTCTGTGTGTTCGTGTCTGTGTGTTCGTGTCTGTGTGTTCGTGTCTGTGTGTTCGTGTCTGTGTGTTCGTGTCTGTGTGTTCGTGTCTGTGTGTTCGTGTCTGTGTGTTCGTGCCTGTGTGTTCGTGCCTGTGTGTTCGTGCCTGTGTGTTCGTGCCTGTGTGTTCGTGCCTGTGTGTTCGTGCCTGTGTGTTCGTGCCTGTGTGTTCGTGTCTGTGTGTTCGTGCCTGTGTGTTCGTGTCTGTGTGTTCGTGTCTGTGTGTTCGTGTCTGTGTGTTCGTGTCTGTGTGTTCGTGTCTGTGTGTTCGTGTCTGTGTGTTCGTGTCTGTGTGTTCGTGTCTGTGTGTTCGTGTCTGTGTGTTCGTGTCTGTGTGTTCGTGTCTGTGTGTTCGTGTCTGTGTGTTCGTGTCTGTGTGTTCGTGTCTGTGTGTTCGTGTCTGTGTGTTCGTGTCTGTGTGTTCGTGTCTGTGTGTTCGTGTCTGTGTGTTCGTGTCTGTGTGTTCGTGTCTGTGTGTTCGTGTCTGTGTGTTCGTGTCTGTGTGTTCGTGTCTGTGTGTTCGTGTCTGTGTGTTCGTGTCTGTGTGTTCGTGTCTGTGTGTTCGTGTCTGTGTGTTCGTGTCTGTGTGTTCGTGTCTGTGTGTTCGTGTCTGTGTGTTCGTGTCTGTGTGTTCGTGTCTGTGTGTTCGTGTCTGTGTGTTCGTGTCTGTGTGTTCGTGTCTGTGTGTTCGTGTCTGTGTGTTCGTGTCTGTGTGTTCGTGTCTGTGTGTTCGTGTCTGTGTGTTCGTGTCTGTGTGTTCGTGTCTGTGTGTTCGTGTCTGTGTGTTCGTGTCTGTGTGTTCGTGTCTGTGTGTTCGTGTCTGTGTGTTCGTGTCTGTGTGTTCGTGTCTGTGTGTTCGTGTCTGTGTGTTCGTGTCTGTGTGTTCGTGTCTGTGTGTTCGTGTCTGTGTGTCCGTGTCTGTGTGTCCGTGTCTGTGTGTTCGTGTCTGTGTGTTCGTGTCTGTGTGTCCGTGTCTGTGGAAACTGCAAGTCTATAGATTTTTTTGTGCTACAATATCATTAGGAACAGACAGTTGAGTGGCTCAACCTCACCTTACACTCAAAGCTTTCAACTCTTTCAGGTGCAGACTCTAGAACTTGCAAGGGGTGTGGAATCTTTCATTGAAGTCACTCCAGTATTTGACCTCCCTGACCCTGTTAGACCCCCTTCCCTTGCTCAAAAGTGCATCTAGAGGATCTACTTACTGTGAATATAGGGCATGAGGAAAATAGTGCATCCAATACATCAGATGTTTTTCAACCAGTGATTTTGGGTTCTAATTGGACTGAAATTGCAACATTGGAACCATCATTAATGATATTGTACTTGTCAGATTATTTTTCAGAACTGCATGTATGGTAGGCTCTTTTCACTGTATGAAATGAAATGTCAATGAATGACAATAATAGGGACCCATATGGAAACAAATTAAGTGAATCACTCATGAGTGATAGGGCCTCTTTTCAACACAGGCCTAATTGATAGTGACCCAATTGGAAAAATTGAATGCATTTGATAGGGACTCTTTTGGACACAAATGAAATGAAAATGAAAATTACTCAGTAATTAAATGTCAACGAATTTTTTTGATTTTTTTTTTGATCGGGACCCTTTTGGAAACACATTAAATCACCTCGGTATGAAATGGAACATTGCTTCAAGATAACACAAGACAGACTGACTTCCTTTAATGATTGAAAATGTTGATATTCCCTTCCTGAGAGAGGAAGTTATTGGATTTGTAGGACAAATGTGCACACTCTATTGCTTTGGACATAGTTTTATCATTGCGTTAAGATATTGTACTTATCCGATTATTTTTCAGATCTGCATTTATGGTAGGATTAATTGAAACATTTTGTCAAGACTAATCAAAGTGTTAATGAATAAAATATTGATAAAATTCTGTTTCTATTATCCTTACTAATTCAGAGGAATTTGTGACAAAAAATTCAAGATCCAGGTAAGCATAAAAATTTGTTTGCTGTAATTATGGCATGTAATATATAATCTTTTTATGATCAGATTATTCTATTTTTACACATTATAGTAATAAATATGCTAACACCTCTTTTCGGTTGGCATGTTTGAACCTACAAAGCTTTCATGTTCACATTTAATTTCCTTTTGATTGTGTACCCTGATAATCTATAGTTAGGACTGATAGGTACCAAGTCATAATTTCCACTGGCATGGCATTGTGGTTTTGTATGACTTCTTTCTGTTGCTATCTGTTTAGCACTTCTTTCAAATGGTTGTTAACTTTATTGTTGGTAAAATCTGTAAAAAAAAATCAGATTAGTTTATGCACTGAAATTGGAAAAAGATTTGGTTGGCAAGAGAGTCCTAGTATGTATAAGCATTAGGAAAAGATGTCTTCCTTATCCAATTAAATCCACCAATCAAGAGACTTAACAGACAGGGCAAAATGTCTTTTAGGAATAAAATTATGATTTAAGCAACTGCATTTGGTTCTCAATTATGTGTGCTGAACTTGCTACACCCAATCAGAATTAAAATACGAGAACACTTCATCTGTCCTAATTGGGATAAGATTTAAAATTGTGAGTTGTTTTAAGGCACTGAGGCGCCCGAAAAAATATTGGCTGGGGGAGGCAGACATGGTTGCACAGTTGAGTTGTGGAAGGAATAAATAAACCGTGATGTCAACACAAAGGGATGTCAACACAAAGGATGTCCTCATAGTATTATGTGGTGTACATTTTAGCAATAAGAGGTTGAATTAAATCTGAAGCATAACCTTGGCTTTTTTTAAATGACTGAATTTATGTGTACACTTATAATGTTGATGATTCAGGCTATCCACTTTAATCAATCCATATGCAAAAATTTTAATAAAGAGTAAACCTAACTCAAACCTCTTTTATGGCAAAGAACCAATCCTTCATAATGATCCTTGATTCTTCTAACATGCATTCCAAACTAAGTCATGTCTGTTTTTTACTGGGCATTGACATCAGTACCAACTAATATCTACACTCTTGCAGTAGACATGTGTAAAAGCAAACAAGTTGCAGGAAAATATTAAATAACTTTCTAAACTGCGTGGTTCTTTCTAAGAGAACATAACATGCATGCAAATTTCTATGTTGGGTTTTAAACTGCTATTCTATACATACAATGTAGGTCAGCAGGAGTTAATTTGTGGTGCCAAAAACTAAACCAATGTATGACAGAGTTAAATTGTAAGCAACAAAATGAGCCTCTACGGTTTTATTCCTTTTTACATATTTACTCAGGTATTTCTTTGTTATTTTTTATGTATCAAAAAAACATTTTTATTGGATCTTTCAGAAAAACTGAACTATAAGTGAATTCATATCATTTAAAAGTTAAATAATAATATAGCTATAGTTATTTTTTATGTATTTATTTATTTACAGTAGCTTGGACTTGCCATGCCCCATAGGAAACTAATGGTTCTAACAAGCTTGATTCTTCCAGTGTACTCTAATAACCATGTTCACAGAAAAGCTATTTAATTACTTCAGTAGAAAATGTTTAAAGAACATGATCAGAACATTTAAAACACTTAAGTCTGCAAATAAACAAGATTTTCCATTGCCAAGAATATACATGTGCAACAGAGTGCGAAATAGCTAGTTTCTTAGATTTATTACATTTAATGTAGTACAATGGCAATGTCAATTTAGTTTTAGTGAATCCACTGACAGCTAACATAAGCTGTATTTGCATTTCCATACAACAAAGTCACTGAATAATAATGTGCCAAATTACTCTTCAGTCAGTAAAAGATTTTATTGACTTCAAATGATTGGCATGGAAGAAAATTAAACAGTATGTAGTTCTCCTAATCTTCTGGAAAAGGACTTGAGATTAAGCCTTAAGGTCAGTGCATCAGTGTTTTTTTCCAATTATTTGTCTATGTATTTATTGGACTATTTTATAGTGGAAGTTTGAGAAGTTTGATAAATTCTGAATACAGGGGTTGCATCATTTTTTATGTAGCATTCATTTTGGAGAGGAAGGTTTTTCTTTTTTATATTAGTAGACTATATATTGGGAGATAAACATTACACCTTTTTATAGATTAATTAAACATCAACCATGAACAGCTATGCAAGGTATTAACTTGTTTCTTTGACAGCTGCTGAAGTTTAATGGGCAAGTCTGGTTATGATACCTTAATGAACCTTTATGAACAGTGACAAAAATCAAATAACAAATGAACATTTAATATTTTCAAATACATTGAGACTGTTGGGTTAAAATGAGACTAAAACAATGAGAAAATTAATTGACATGTTCTAAAATATAAAAAGCAGTGGATGATACATTTATAGCAGGCATGTCCAATTCAGTCCATCACAATGTGCAGCTGGCATTTTAATATGCATAATTAGTGATAAGAAATCATGCGCGCATGTAGCCCACATCTTTAAACATTTGATCTAAGCCAAAAAGGATTAGAAGCTCCAGATTAAGGATGTGTAATTCTGCCATTTCCCATGCAGGCACATACATACATACATGCACAATAAAGTCAAACATGACATAGTTCATATAGGAGAAAAACTGAAACTACTGTATCCTCCAGTAAAAAAAGTCAAACTGCAGACAACAAAGTAAAATCTAGCCTTCAGATTTGACTCTGCCGGATTAGAACCAGATGATAATAAATACAGTAAAGTTTCTGTTGAGTCTAAAACCATCTGAAAGGCTTTAATAATCTGCCTCAAAACTATAATTTGGAAATAACAAAGTTTTGGTCTTAAAGGGAAGGGACACTGCCTGCATATGACCAGAAACTAAAGCTATCTATTCTTTTTTGGAATAGACCTAACCAGCATGGAAATGGATCAGGATCACAGTGAGAAGGAAACTTCAAAACTGCTGTTGATCAAGTGAATATCAGTCTTTTCAGTGGGTCCAAAAAATTGGGTCAGGTCAGGACTTTGGATTAATTGACCAAATTAACATACCATATGCCATTTAGATAGCTTTTTCAGCGGATTCCTCAGGATTTATATTAAGAACTGAGAGAACATTTGCAGGAAGGGTAGAGCCATCTGAGAATCCCAAAGTCCCATTTTCTTCCAATATTGACCTAGTCTGGTAAAAGAATAATTCTTTACAATTTTGCTGAGACTTCAGGAAATGTAATTTTCTGACAGTAAGAGATGGCTATCATATTCCTTGCGTAGATGAGACATTAGATTGACTTATTGGTAGTGATTGCTTCTCAGATTTAAAACTTAGTCATTGTACTGAAAAATCTCATTAAGGAAGAGAAAACTATAAGAAAACATTTACTGTTGGACCCATTTTGATTCTTTTGACTAATGCCTCTGCTCTTTTCCAAAGATTAATGACATTGTATGGTAGAACTGAATCATTGAGATTTCTTCATCAAAGGCATTTTGTTTTTCTAAAACTCTGAAGAACAAAACAGAAAATTAGGTTTTATTTTAAAAACTGAAAGACCATGGCCTGTGGCTAAAGCCCAATAAATGTGATTCCCTTTAAGCACAAAAGCAAATTATCTCCAGCATGTCTCTTTAAATGGGCGCTGAAACAGACCCAGAAAAGACAGACACTAAGACAATGACTAAGACTTAAAGATACGCACATCATATGCAATTCCAATGGTTAGCAGGATACTACTAGTGATATATGCAGGACTTTGCCAGAATTGTTTGCCTATTGGATTGATTGTATTATTTTGGCACATCAGCACTGTTAGCACATAACAAAAGGTTATATGTAGGATCAATTAAGTGTTCAAAGGTTTTGTATTGACCATCTCTCAAAGGCAGATGTGGTCAAGGAAAACAATTAGATAATCACCATATCTATCTCATTTGTTAGTGACTGGAGACAAGAACAGATGAAAGATCATAATACTTGTATCAGAAAAGTGATGTAAATGTTACAAGGCAAAGGAAAGACAATATCCTCTCACTGCCATTTGAGGTTCAGGGTCTTTTAAAGACTAAGATTAAGTTAGTACTACTTGGCTATTTTAGAGCAAATGTTTTGTAGATCTCCATGATGATTCTGGACAACCGGAAAAAATGCCATCAGCTTGGTTTTCTTATTTTTCTATTTGTCCTTCATTAGTTGAGGAGGATAATCGCTGAAACCGATGAGGCCATACAATGTGTATAGATTCATTATCTAACCTTTGCAAGCTCAATAAGCTGATCTGAATATATTTTGGTAATCAAGGACCATTCTACATGATATAAACAACACATTTTTAAATTCAATTAGAGGAAAATATTCTAAAACACACTAGAAATTATGAACATCCTAGAGCAACTGGAGATGTTTGTGAACTGTCTTAAGTTCTGGGAAAAGAATGATATTCCAAAGGAAGTAACAGAAGCATTGGGCTAGGACAGTGTATATTTTTGTTCATGGCATCAAATTACTAATTGGATGAGGATATTTACATTAAACTAGGGCTAGCAAGAGGAAAAGTGAAAGCAATGCATGAATAACAGGTAATATACTACTGCAAAGTAAATAAATATTTAAGTTCAACCAAGAATACAAAAATTATTAAATGAAATAATGATTAGATCAAGTTATTGAATACTGAACATGGATATGGTCATCAGATTACTTAACTGCAATGCTATAAAGTAATCATGACAGAGCAAAATAAACAAATTTACTGCCTGTGTATTTCCAGTTCAGTTCAAGAACAAAGACAACACAATGATCTGCAACAGAATTGATTTTATTTTCATAATCAATCAAGATGACACATTTTTTATATGGTGAACAATTTAGTTGTACAATGGAATGAATGCAATATTTTACTAGGTGATGTGTATAGGTTTAGTGCCAGGATCCTCTCAGAATTGTTTTATTCTACTGTAAAATAAGCACCTCCAACTGAAAAGAAGAAAAATAGAAAAAAATGTGCAACAATGCATGTAAAAAAACAAAAACAACAATGCAACTAATATTTTACATTAAATACTATATCAAATGGAGGCTTATTATTACATTTGTTAAACAAGGGTTTAATATCATACTGTATTAAACACCAGTAAGCATAGGTTTAATACCATAGTTTTAAACAATGGTTTTAGAAGAATATCAAATCTTCAGACCATGACAATGATGATCCCATTTTAAAAAAACACAACAAAATTCTTATTGACTTTGATCACATGGCTGTCACCAATGTTGCTGGACATGTAATAATCTAGTACTGCCTTCTGTTAAATATAGACTCTTAAAAAAACTTCCAAGAAATAAGCATTCATGAAGGCAAAAGTATGAAATTATTATATTAAAGAAAAATACAGACTATTTCATTCTTACCAAATCAGCCAAAATAAAGAATCTTTCTGGGTGACCATCTTCAATTTCCATTAAATATTTTCCTGGTGCACATTTAAGTAAAGTTTCAAGCAAAATATTAGTAAAAAAATTCTAGTTACTTATAAAGTTATGACTAGTTGAAGTTTGGATGGGAAATTGTTTTTTTTTGTTGGTTTACAACAGAGGGTTTTCAAATGCTAGTAACTTTTGTATTTGAAAACTATACCTACAAAGGATTATACCAAATTAATCTGATCTAAATCAAGTTCATTGTCAAGATGTACCTGTGGCTCAAATTTGAGACAAATTGCAAAATGTGAAAATGGTGTTCCCATAGCAGAGGTGAGGTAACCATGTAAGCAATTACATAGCATATTGAACATTTTTGTATTATCAAGATGCATGTTTTAGCTGTATTTGTGCCAAATTTCATTGCCTGAGAACTTTGCTGAAGTAAAGACTGTTGCAGGCACCAATGCATGTCACAACTTTATTCCAATCTCTTAAGTGGTACTGAAGATAAGATCTCTGAAGACTATGATTTTACCAGGGTCCTTTTAGGTGGGAAGCAAACAACTGATTCCCACTGCACTGTTAGATTTCACACACTATGATAATATGCTGCATGTATTTATGATAAGGAATGGTATATTGAATGTATTGTTGAGCACTGTGATCTGTTTTATCAGCAAGCATTTCACAAAAGGAAATCTCAGGACCACCAGTATCATGTAGAGATCAGTGGCATTCCAGGATGTTGTTTGATTAGTGCTCCTGAACTAAAGTGACATTGACTTTGGTCATATAAACTCTATATGAAGGATGAGACACCATTTAAAGAGAAATTGCTAGAAATTTCGTTTTTATTGTGTAAATGAGTGCTCAGAAAACTAAAGTATTCATGTTTGTTTTTCTTGCCTAAATCAGTAATTTAGTTCTTTTAATAATTTTCAAATATGAAAAAATTCTGTTTCAGTCTAGTGTATATTATTAAGCCTTTAACATGGTGGCAGACTAGACATAGGGGTTACAAACACAAAATGGTTTAAGGGTGAAAGTGCTGAGACATAATTTAAATTTAGCACAAATACAGCTAAGATATTTAACATTTTTTTTTATTTATCTCAATTCTGAACCTTGTGTACAGCTTAAAAATGAATTTGATTCAAACAAAATTAATTTGGTATAATCCCCTATAGATACAGTTTTCAAATAAAATTATATTTTGTGTTTGTGATGGATGTCCAGGTAGTAGCACAACCATTAAGTGTGAAGAAAACATTTACTTAAGGAACCAAAGGCCAAAAGAAAAAATTTACTTAAGGAACAAAAGGCCAAAAGAAAAAATTTACTTAAGGAACAAAAGGCCAAAAGAAAACATTTACTTAAGGAACAAAAGGCCAAATGTTGGGTTAGTATATTTCTATAAATATGAACATGTGAGTTCAAACACTGATTCACCAGGCCACAAATATGTAGCATGGTTAGTTTGAACCTGATGTCTACATAAAGAAGAAAAGTTACTAACTTTTGAAAACACTTGTAAGGCAATGAAGTATGAGTTATAAAAAAAACTATGCTACCCCTCTCCACTTTAACTGGTCATAACTTCATTAGCAATTGGAAATTTTACATGCATCCTTCATTTACACAGATGTACATCTCAAAATTTTTTAAAAGAAATTGGAGATGGTCACCCAGGAATATCATTTTGAGTTTTCTTTTATTTCTTTAATTTTCCATTTCTGTTTTATTAAATATATTGTTATAAACAATATCAATACATATAAGCAATTTTCCAATAATAAGTGTCCATTCTTAAAATCCCTAACCCCAGTTTACCTCTCCCCAGCAATAAAATTATTTAAATCCTAAGAAGACTTGGTGCTAGGCTGAGAAACAGAATATTCCTGTTTTCTTTCTTGAATTCTTCACACCTCTAACGTCAGAGTTTTCTACCTTAAATGTTTGCATAGTTATTTACCTTTAATGTTGCCATTAATTCTTGATCCTCTGAAGATACAATTTACTTAAATATGGAAGTCCATATGAACCAAGGAACAGCACTCCATCATGATCCTCTACTTCACTAATATCTGGGACTTTGGTACCAGTTGAATCATGTAAACTTCTGACTATTTCACCCTTGTCATTGAATTCTGCAATCAGTCCATATTTTGGAATAAATCTCATTATTGATTCTTGTGAAAGGAACTGAAATATAAAGACACAAACATTTTAAATGTGGATTTATAATAAGGCTATGATCTCATTTAATTTGAAGAATAACAACAACACAACTGCAAAAGTAACTCTTAGTTACAAACTGGGTTCTAAGGATGATGTTGGTAACTACTGGCCAATTTCAATACTATCAGACTTGTAAAAATTGATTGAAAAACATGTCCATGACACTTCATGTCATATTTAACTGAAACACTTGTTCTTACATCCTAATCTATCAGGATTTAGAGATTCATGTGCGACTGCCTTGATCTCTCTAACTGATAAATGTTTTCAAGCACTTGATCAAGGTAGAATAACTGTATTCTAGATTTGTAGATTTCTGGAAAGCTTTTGACATGGTTGATCTTGAAATCCTTTTGAAGAAACTGAAAATCTGCCCATGTGATGGTTTACTTCATACTTAAACGCGAGAACACAACATGTTTATATAAATAATGTTCTGTCTGAACACTGGAACAATTAAATATGTAGCACAACAAGGCTCTATTCTATTTCCATTACTATTTATTTTATTTGTTAATGACATACCTAAGGGACTCAATATCATCTACAGATCTCTATGCAGACAACATTGTCAGATATCCAAAACACAAAGCATGAATTTGATATTTCTTTATAGACAACTAGTGCACATGCAATGGCATAGTGGTAAATACTGGCAAGGACAAATCTTGATAGTGATGAACTATATCTGAGAAAGGAAAAAAAATTTACAAATGTCATGGTAGACTACTTGGTGTTTCGGTAGATAATAACCTATCATGGACTAAACATATCAGTAAAATAGTCAATTCAAGTTTATGGCTTCTCAGTAGAATAAGACATTTTCTCCCTGAAAGGCACATAAAACTATTTTATAACAGTTACATACATAAAATATCAAGAAAATAAAAAACTTTTTCTATATTCCAGTGACCTCATTCCTCCACACAACTTTCAATCCATATGTCCAAAGGTGTGATTAGCTGTTGTGACTTGGCTGAAGTCAGCAAAACTGATATCACTGAAGGGATGAAAAATGCAGTCCAGAAAATAGGTATTAAACATAAGAGTTTTCTACAGTACTGGATACCAACACCACTGTACTCACCTTTATTAAACCAACAGCACCCAGAGTAGTCAATTGGTCAATGTTGGCATTTTGCAAGTGAAGGTTGAGATATACATTCTGACCCCCCTTTGATTCTATAAGTGTCAGAAATATGGCCATCATGAAGACTGATGCTAAGCCAAATATGTGGCTGAAGTGTAGACTATTCTCATAAAAAATCTGAGTCTACAGTAACTCCACATTGTGCCAACTGTGGAAAGGAGCATTATGCCATTTTCAAATACTGTGATACAAGGAAACAGGAGAAGGAAATACAGAGATTAAAGTACACATCTACCATTCCCTGTCAAGAGGCCAGAAAACTTGTACAAGCAAAAAATATCTCTTCCTGGCCCATCCTTCTCCACTGTAGTGAAAAACAATTTCAAAACAATGAATGATGCTCAAATACAGACAGATCCACCTAATTCACCATCAAACTCTTAACCAAGCACAGAAAAACGCTGCATCTACTAAAACAACTTTCAATAATACCCCATCACTGAAATCACCAAGGAATGAAAACAAATCTCAAGGAATAGGCAGCAAAAGGGGTCCAATGATCCCATTAAACTCTATAATAGGATTGGAGACACTGAGAGCATGGATGCAGAGGAAACGGCTCCATGTGCTCAAGGTGGCTCTAGACCTAGCAATAAAAAATTCACCTCCCTACTTCCTCCAGAGAAATAACCACACAGCTTGCCCCCAAGAAAAGTTTAACCTAGCTCAACAATCTTAACTTTAAACATATAATGAAGAACACCATCATACAATGGAACTGTTGAGGACTTAAAGCCAACTAAAATAATATGCTTCTGCTTTTAAGTGAACACCATCCTACAGTACTATGCCTTCAGAAAACTACTCCCTATTTAACACTTATTTTCAAAATGGTGACAGGGCCTAAAGAGGAGTTTCTGTTGTGAACAATAGAGCCCCTCATAGCATCTTCTGTTTATATAAAAAATTTGCAAGTCACTGCTGTAAGCATCACTCTACATCTGGTGATCACCTTTTGTTGTATTTACATCCATTCATGCACCAGCCTAGTACCAAATGAATTGCCATTTGTTTTACTTGGGGATTTAAATGCTGATAACATTTTATAGAGATCAAATCACACAAGTACAGAGGCCACAAATTAGAAGACTTCATTTCTGGACATGATTTGTGTCTATATAACACCAAATCTCTGACGTCCTTACACCCAGGGAAGGGTATATACATGTGTATCAAATTGACAATTTGTTCTACTTCATTACTTTTGGACTATGATTGGAAGGTCACTGATGACCTTCACAGAACTGACCACTTTCCAATCTCTTTTGAAAATATTTCCTCTACAATTGATGATGCAATTCCACAATGGAATATAAAGAAGGTCGACTGTGCTAAGTTTGAAAAACTCTGTAAAACTAGGCTGAATGAAGACACCCTTTGCAACGTTAATGACCTTATTCATCATTTCACTTCTATTTTAATATTGAGATTGCAGAAGAATCCATTCCCAAGTCTTCATCAAACTGTCAAAGAACCCAAAACCTTGGGTCACTAAAGAATGTAAAAAAGCCATTAGACAACACTGAGAAGAATTGAGAAAATTTAACAAATTGTCTGAACACAATTCTCAAACATCTGAAACTGAACAATAACAATTTTAGTTCCAAAAGTGTCATAGCAAATATTCTTGTTGACAGTTTCTCGCAAAATTTCTCTAATTATTCAAAAGTCTTCCAAAGATTAAAAACTGAAAATGAAAAGTCACATTTAAAATTCACATCCAACAACTTGGAAAGTTATAACCAAATGTTCTTACTATTGGAGTTTATGGAGGCTTTAGACAAGGCCCATGATACATCTGCTGGGTCTGACAAAATACATTACCAGCTTTTGAAACACCTTCCAGAATTATCATTAACATCTCTTTTGAAAATCTTCACTGATTTATCGATTACTGGTAATGCACCTAAGATCTGGAAAGAAGCAACAGTAATACCAGCTCCCAAACCAAATAAAGATGCTGCAGATCCTAGTAACTATCGATCCATTGTACTGACAAACTGTGTGTGCAAAACAATGGAATGAATGATCAATTCTTGGACTGTATGGTACTTGGAAACTAATATCACCTTTCCAAAGTGGCTTTCGTTATAGCTGTAGCACCAATGATTATCTGGTTAGACTGGAAACATTTTTTGTGATACAGTCATCAAGAAGGAACATTTAGTAGTGGTTATCTTTGACTAAGAAAAGATCTATGACATGACATAAGCATATGACATAGAAGTACAGGATACTAAATAACCTGCACAATCACAGTCTAACAGTCTAAAAGGTTGTCTGCCCTTTTTACATATCAAACTTTCAAGGTACAAGTGGGCTCCACCATTTCTGATATGCATGAGGAAGAGATGGGTGTGCCTCAAGGCAGTATTTTATTTGTGATGCTTTTCAACATTAAAATCACCAAGTGTTTGGCTCCTGGTGTGGATTGCTCCTTGTACGTTGATGACTTTCTAATATGTTATCGATCAAAGTGCATGCATACAACTGAAAGACAGCTATAGCAAAATATCAACAAGATTTATAATTGAGCCAGTACTAATGGTTTCAAATTCTCAAAAATCATATGTATTTCTGTCAGTTACAAAGACATCATGGTGAACAAATTCATGTTGGATGGAACACCTATTCCAGTTGTTGAAAAAACAAAATTTTTAGGTATTATCTTTTTAAGAAAACTGACTTTTATTCCACACATAAAGAACTTGAAAGCTAAATGCTTGAAATCTCTAGTAGTTGAGCACACTGACTGGGGTACTGATAGAAAAGTCATCAATTTATATAGAATGTTTATTTGCTCCAAACAAGACTATAGTTGTGTTGTTTATGGTTCAGCTAGGAAGTTATATTTGAAGATGCTTGACCCAAATCATCATCAAGGAATAAGACGTGCTCTAGGAGCATTTAAGACATACCCTTGCTGAAGTGATCAAACCATCACCTCATAAAGAAGTGCTTTCCGCAAAGGATGCTCTCTGAACCCTGCTTTTCTGGCTGTTTTTCAACCCAAATACAAAACATTATATAAAAATAAACCAAATAGCATACCTCCCTTTGGCATTAGAATATCATCCAGTCTTGACAGTACCAAAATTGATCTTTCTAAAATTCAGAAAAGTCCATCTCCAACACCTCCCTGGCTACTAAAACAACCAAAAGCACTTTTTAAGCTACACAATTAAAACAAAATCTGAGAAAACCCTTTAATTTTCCACAACTCTTATCATGAACTCCTCACTGAATCTGAAAACTACAGAAAAATCTATATTGACAGCTCAAAGGATGAGGAAAAGGCTGCTGCAGCCTTCATTAGTGGAAAGCACACAAGTCTGCTTACCAAATAGTACATTAATTTCTTTCAGCTGAAATCAGAGCAATAGACCTTGCTCTGCAATATATCGAAAACAAACATATTTTAAATAGCATCATCATCTCCGACTCGTTATCAGTACTTCAGTCACTACACAACAGAAAACTGAAGAACATATTATTAACCAATATTCTCCATAAACATACTAAGCTGAGTACTCCCACAATATTGTATACTGCTGGTTAGCTGGCCATATTGGTATTAAAGCTAATGAAAGAGCAGATTGCGCTGATCATATGGCCTTAAAACATAAAACATCTGATTTTAATATACCATATACTGATTTAAACCTAGTATCAGATAGTCTTTATGTCAGAAGTGCCAGACATCGTGGAATAATGTAGTAAATAGTAAACTTTATGCCATCAAGCAAACTCCAGGAGAATGGAGTCCTTCCTACAGAGCCTTGGTATGCAAGAGGTGGTCATTGCAAAAATTGAAATTGGTCATACTTATATAATCCACCCCCACATATTAATGAGCACTTTATGATAGAGTGTTTCGACATGCAACCTGCTCACAATCAGTACAACACTGTGCATGACATGTGTGTTTTGACTTCCAAGCTATGCGAAATCAAGGAATGTTGTGATACAGTAAATGTCAGTTGTATTACAGAATTAATGAAAGAAGTAAACATTTATTCTAAGCTATATATATATATATATATATATATATATATATATATATATATATATATATATATCATCCCTTATTTTCAATAACTTTGCATCTGTCTTCATTAACATACATTAATTACATTCCCTGTTGTGATGATCAGGAAGCTTTATATATCACCACTGCCATCTTATTATTTTACTTTCAACTATTTGGTTTTGATATTGCTGATTGATGTGAAAATTTTTATCATTTTTAAATGATAATACATAAAAGCTCTTTTATGGTGCTAAATAGCTGGTGTGTTGTAAAAATACAATGAATGAATGAATGAATCAATCAATCTATTTAGTCATGAAAAAAATAAATAAACCTGATCTATATTAAGCAAAGCATAAAGTAAAGGTCTGTGACCTTCTTAAGTTGTTCAGGTGTAGCACTAACAATTATCATCTTTTCATGCCAGGGACATGGTGCCAAGAGATGCATACAATTATATAGTTTTGTGATTCTAGCATGACAAGTGTTTGTGTATCACAGTAGACTATTTTTCTGTAGTACTCCTTACAATGCTTCCACCGACAAGGAAGAAAGAATGTTTGAGATTCAGTGTGAGTGTTCATATGCATGTAATCTGTGTAGATGCTAACACTTTAAACAATGCTGGAGGTAGTACAGTCAAATATGCCCTAACAGTTGCCAGAGTTTAGCATTTATCTGGTCACAATGACCATTCTAACCCCCTCTCCAATATCATATATAAATGTAATGATTGAATGCTGAACCTGTCTTCAAAGGTCACTTTTGCTTTTTCCCATGGGTGGCTGCTGTAGACCAGTTTAATTGTACAATGGCTATTCTCTACCTCATAGAGGTGATCTAAACATAATCTAATGTTGTACATCAAGTCCTTAACTAAGTCAAAATGTGCCTAGTGAAAGGGTTCCCATAAAACTAAATGAAAGTGTTTTCATCAGAAATAATTTCTTACATGATATACGTTTTTGTAATGAAATCAAACTGTAGCATATAAAAATGTGTCCTTATATTCTGAAAATTTATATATTCCATCTTTTATGATGATTTCTATTACAAATAGTTTATCCCAAGCAAAAATTTTAAATTTGTTTCTCAGTACAGAAATACTGCAGTAGCCGCTGAAAGATGATTCAATGCAACTGTTGGTAGGCTTATGGTGAGGAGCAGTAAGAGAAATTTTTGTTATACATTCTTTTAAAAAACTTTTTAAATACAGCCAAATGACCAATTATGAAGGGACAGGCTGCCTCCAAGGTATGCACTAATTTTCACGGTAAAATAACCAGATGGCTTGAATGAAGAAGCACAGATTTAGAGAGTTTGAGGAAACACAATTTGATACATCTAAAACTTCTACACAAAAATAGAGATTTTTAGAAATGAATGGTTTGAGAAATTGTAAGTGTTGGATGTATCTATGATAAACACTATGATTCTACATATTTTACTGTAATAAACTAAAAGAAACTCTGTTGTCCATAGAAAAATAAATTCAAAACTGGGTTATAGCAATAAAAAGAACTTGTGAAAATAACTTTACAAAATGTTCATTCCCTTGAACAAATACCTTAGTGACTAGTTTCCTTAGCCATGGTCTAGGGGCAGTAAAGTCTATCAAAGAGAATTGTTCCTTTCTTCTTATTACTGCAAATCCCACCCAGTAACCACCTGAACTACTGCGACGAATGTTATCTGGAAGACCCGGTAGATTGTCTGCAAAAACTTCCACCTTACCGGCATTTGGTCCAATAAGATTATACCTAGAATAAACAGGATGGTATGGATTGTACAGCAGTCAGTTTTAACCTATAAACTATGAGATTGACCTTGACATAAATAACATCAAACAGCATAAAAATGATTTTAAATATTAACAAGGAAATGAGAATTTTATAGTAAATTATGTTTCTTTGAAAATAAATATCTAATCACATTAATGTTCAGGGAAAAACACCTTTCAAATCGTGCTTTCCATTCAAGATGAACAAACATCACTCAAATGGATTTGTACTCAACAGTCCAAATAGAATCCCTCAAAGAGACTGATCATCTACTATCCAAAAAGTATCCCCAACATGACTGATCCTCTATTGACCAAAGACATTTCCAGAAATTATTATAAAACTAAAAAAATGAACAAAGAGGTGAGAAACAACTGATTATGAGAAAGCCTGAAGACAACCTTATGCGTTAGATTGTCTTCCACTTGGCACAGCCTTAGCAGAAGATAATATAGCCCTTGACTCCAATTTCCTTATCTTGTAACCAATGTTCCCTCTAAGGAGTGACCAAGAGTGAGCAATTTTTTTTTCGTATGAGCGACAAATTTTTTAAACCCGCAATTTCTGAGCACCAGTTTTAGCGGTGCATTTTGGTATTAAATAAAAATAAATATTAAATATTTAAAATATTAAATACTAAATGCATACTAGACAATTTTGTATATATTAAATGCATATTAGACAATTTTGTATATTACAGCAATGTATATTTAAAGAACTTAAATTTAAGTATTGAAAAATAGACGTAAGTGATACCAAACAATTTATTATAAGTTTTCAACTTGAAGCCTGTTTAGTCGGCTTTGAAAACAGTTTCTCTTCTGTTCTTTTCTGTTTTCCATAAGTCATAGACCGCATCAATATCCACCATCTGTCCAGAATTTAAAAAGAATTTAATTCGCATCAAATTGTCCAAATGTTCAACTTCGAGACGATTTCTAGATTTTGTCTTTATGTTGTTCATCAGACTGAATCCTCTTTCGCAGTCAGCACTTGAGGCCTGGAATGTGCCACAGATGTCCAAAAGTGAAAATAGTTCCTTGAATTGATCCTGTTGGGCAGTAAATGAAACTATATCTGAAAATGTTGTCACTGCTCCCATTTGTAATTTTTCCTTGATCAGTATTTTGAACTCCGGATATTGGTTGCAAAGATCCGCTTGTAGGGATTTGCCATCTTTTCTCAGCAGACCGCAATATTTCTCTGCGAGTCTCTTGATTTGCTCAAATCCAAACGAATAATTGTCTAGATTGGCAGATGCAGTGAAACAGTCTTTATCGAACACTAGCCAATCTTTCAATTCATCATCTGGAAATCGATGGTCCATGTGGTCACATGTCTGCTGAATGAACATAATAATTGAATCTGTTTTCACTGGAGAATGATATGAGGAAAGCAAATCAAGTGTACTTTTATGAAAATGTGGCTTATCTCCGAGATACTGTGACCTGAGTTTCATGACTTTTGCTTTTGCAAACTGAAAAGCCTCTACAGTTGATAGAACACTTCTTTGCAGAATTTTACACAGATCTGCTAGCTCAGCTAGAATTTCATTTAATATTACGATTGCGACATGATATTCTGGATTTTCTAATTTCTGCAGGCAGTATTTGTGAACAGGATCGTTGTCTTCCTCAACAACTTGTCGCAAGTATTCCACTAAAATATCATAGTTTTTGACCAAGGCATTCACTGCAAAATGTCTGGAGAGCCATCTGACCTCGTTAAGTGGTCTAAAAGAAATTGCATCAGCCTCTGCAGTATTAGCAAATTCCTCAAATTTTGCCTTCTTAACAGACGATCGGGAAAAAATAGTATAAACGGTTCGAAATAGAGTTTCTAGTTCCTTCATCAAGGGTATGCATCTCCATGCATCATCTATGCCGAGATCCTCACGATGTGCCACACAATGTTGTTCAGATAAGTGTGGAATGGACTGGCGCAAAAGAGCAGCCACACCATTTCGTTTGCCCAGCATGACCGATGCGCCATCCGATGTAAACATTACCATCTGATTCAAATTCAGTTCATTTTCCAAATAGAACTTTCGAATGGCCCCTAAGATCGACACACTGTCGCATGATGTTATTTTAATAATGCCTGCGAACACAGTTTTGTGATTTGATTCACTTTCATTCCGAAATTTCATATATAAAATTAACATTTTTGACACCGAAATGTCAGTGGATTCATCAACTATCAGAGTGTGATAAGCTGATTGCTTAATTTCCTTCAGTATACCAGTCTTGATGGTTGAATTTATACAATTGATGAACTCAAAGGCATAGTTTTTACTTCGCCAACTTTCTGGTATTTTAACATACTTAGCCACGTGATCATGAATATCCTGGACTGATAGCATTGAGGAATTAATTTTAACAGCCAGCAGAACATTGTCTATTAAAACCTTTACCTCATCAGGAGTTGCCTGCTTTCTTTGAGCGAATTCTTTTCTAATTTCGCGTTCTTGTACAGATTCCGTTAGTATGGTTTTCAGCAGTCCTCTACTTTGGTTTCTAAGCTTTGTGATCGCTTCGGTATGATATTTCTGCGTCAAATGTCTTTTAAAATGATCCACTTTCCAGTCGCTCCATGATTTTCCTGTTGTCCATTCATTAGTACATCGCGCTTTAACGCAAAATTTGCAGAATACCATGTCATCTGTCTCTGAGTATTCAAAAACTTCACCAAGGAGCACGTGTTGTCCGGTCCCATGTGGTAAGTCCGTTACCACAGAACATTCGGTTAACCACTCCGTTTTAAATTTCATGCAACGTTTTTTCGCTGACTTACATGAACTTTCTTCCGCTTCTCGTTTAAACATGGTTAGAAAATAATTAATTTTAGCGCTGAACTACACTACTTTGAGTTTGAAATATAGAACTCAAAAGAATTTGCCGAACCAAGAGCGATATAGACGTGGCGGAAGTCGCCGGATGTGGCTTAACTTAAAATTGACAGGTGTGAGAGTAATTTATATAGAGCCATTATTTTTTCTGGTCGGGAATTTTTGTGAGCGACGGTCCGAAAAATGTGAGCGACGTCTCGAAAATTAGTGAGCGATCGCTCATTCGCTCAGTTTAGAGGGAACATTGCTTGTAACACACTATTGTATTTATTGCATGTTTTCAGACACCATGTTCTTGGGGAAAATATAATATTTAAATGTCTTAATTTTTTGGACGTTGCTCTACTAAAACTTTTCTACAATTTATGTTTTCAGACACAATCTAAGAAGTTCTGCTTTCTTTTAAAGTAAAATTCGCAGTGTGTTTGCCATTAATTTAACTGATAAAAAGTTTACTTCATTTGGTAGGCAATTATTTAATGTGATCAGGAACTTCCACATGGATTGGTTGTCAGTGTAGACATCATTCTATATGAAACCACGAAACCATGTCATGCAGGTGTAACAGTTATGGCTTTCATTAGAAACCATGATCCCTGCTTTTTATCATTAAACAATACATCAGAAAATCAGTATGGATTAGTAAATTCATTGGCATTGTGCAACAAAACAAACCCCTTATCCTTCAGGCATTATGTACCACAGGGTTAACTGTAGTTATTGTTCTACAGGTAATAAATCTCTTTGTAGACAATAAATATTGATTGTGGGTTCAAAATGTTTGGCACATACTGTGCTGTTAACAAAACCCACCAGATGCTGCCCTTTATTTCCAAATACACCTGTGAAAGATATCTCACAAATTATTGTAGGAACAATTATCACCTAGACATCCTGAAATATGCAACATGCATCAAACAATCTTTGAGCAGTCAATTGTTTTGAGTCGGCAAGCTCTACTGATTTTGAAACTACCCTCAGCTAGGTGGGAAACAAAAAGACAAGAGAATAATAACAAACAGATCACCTTTATTTTACCAAAAATACCAACATATTAACAACTAGTATATTGCAACTTGCTTTTTATTTTTATCCTTCCTAGGATTGCTTACAACACTCACCTCATATGGAGCCTCTCATCCTTTGTGCTATAAGATTAGCACTCTACACATATTGGTATTTCTACTCTTGATACTAAAATGTTTCTCTTATAAATATCTTCAGAATTAAAATTCCAATTTTTAAAAAATTTAGTTTATATTAATATATTAATTACATAGACAAAGCTTGCATGCATTTGTAAGGTAGATTTTATTGATTACTGATTAGGCAAGTAAAGGGTTAAATTGGATTCCACAATTACTAATATGGTAGTTATTTTGGAAAATATACACAGTCATGGCTCAAATACATGTATGGCTGCATTTTCTGGTGGATGGAAATGTATCAAATAAACAAAATAGGCAACTAATGGCTGTTTTTTGTTCATTATCCATTCCATGGTGTTAGACAAAATACTTGTTCTACTTCATAGTAGCATGTTGTCAAATGGGCTAATTATAACTTTGTTACAGATACGGGGTTGGAAAAAAAATTTTCCCTGTTTGTTTTTGGACATCTAATTAAAGAATTTAATATGTATTCAGATGACAAAAAAGTAATTTTTTTTTACCTGTCCAAAAACTTGCATTAAATATGGTAGTATCAATTCTATTAGTCTCATTTTTTGCTGATGAAGGTGGGACAATACATGCTTACTTCATAATTCTAGCTGTAGTTGTCTCACAAATTAGAAGAGCATCTCCATTTCTTGTCAGCTGGATTCCATTTGCAAATGCAAAGCCAGTGGCCAACTCTGTAGTGATGTTAGTTTTTGGATCATAAGATATCAGCCTGAAAATACACAAAATGGTATAGTCTGTAAATGCAGGTCTTTAGACAGTATGCTTTTCCAAGTCCATTCTGTATGTATGTATGTATGTATGTATGTATGTATGTATGTATGTATGTATGTATGTATGTATGTATGTATGTATGTATGTATGTATGTATGTATGTATGTCTATCTGTCTGTCTGTCTGTCTGTCTGTGTGTATGTGTGTGCATGCAATGTGCATGTGTGTATGTAGGTGGGAGAAGGTAGGTAGGTTTAATGGCATGTCAGCAGAATATTGGCTATATGGTGCTGGTTAATGAAGGGTTCAAAATATATTTTAAAAAACTGTAAAATGAATGCTTAGTGAGATAAACCCAACAAAAAACCCATACAAACTGAATCACTACAAGATAAAAGATGAAAAGAAATATATAAAAGCAAAAAAGCAAAACATGTAAAATATATGCTGTAATGTTATACACTTTAAGTACAGAAACAAATTCCAGATTTGTGCACTAGAGGAGACAAATATTAGCATTAATCTGTTCAACTAAAACAACTTGGATCAATATTTCAAGCACAGTAAATCTTTAGACACCTAAATTAAGGAAGCGTCCATCCAAAGAGATTACCTCAGTGGTTAGAAGCTTCTTTTATTTTGACCTTGTTGTAGATATGAGGGCCATGCAATAAATAATAGTTTAACAGTGATAGTTCTGTCAATGCCACATGATATACAAGCCCTGTATTTAACAGTCCTCTGTGAAAATAACCAAAAAATTAATATAGAAACTATTTTACTTTTTGGGGCTAAAGTGACCTTTGACCTTCTAACTCTAAAAAAAAGATTGGCTTCTTACTTATACTAAGTACAAACCATACAATATTTAGTCAAAGTCTGATGCAGATCTAATGTTATCATGCAGAAACCTGTTTTCTTTTAGTTGACTGACCTTGACCTTTTCACTCCCAAAATCAAAAGGGATCTTCTTAACCCCAAGTGTAAGTTAAAGTTTGGTCAAAATAAAACTAATGTCATGGTGCAGAAACCAGTTTAATTCTTTCAGTCAGTTATTTTGCCTTTTGATCATTTGTCTCCAGAATCTATAGGACCCATGAATCATTAACACCAACAAAGTCTTGTCACCAATTATGATAAAGAATTCAAGGTATTGTGTGGAAAACATTTTTCTTCTTCCAGTCATTGATACCTTGCTCTTCGATCTTATGATTACAAAACTGACAGGCGTATACCTTATCCCCTTATCCAAAATGTAATCTACAAAAAAAAAAAAGATAACTGCACGTGATGGAGAACTAGAAGTTAATGTGCAGAAACCATTTTTTTTCTTCAGAAACTGTGTCACTGACCTTTTACTAAGTAAATTAAAAAAACTATAAATAAATCTTAATAGTGAAAAAGAATAGTGGAAGACGGTAAAGATTTACTCTTTTATAGCTATATAATGCAAATGCATGCAGTATTTATCTGATTTGTCAGATATACTGGATGATACTTAGACTTGACTTGATGATACTTAGACTTGACTTGATGATACTTAGACTTGACTTGATGATACTTAGAATTGACTTGATGATACTTAGACTTGACTTCTTTTTGATGTAAAGGAATTTTCAGACTACAGAAGTGAGAAAACAGTAAAATTTACACAAGTCTTTATGTATTTTATTTTGCTGTGGTGCTTGTATTCAATACTCGCCCAGATGGATAATGGCAAGATACTGAAAATCACATAATGGAATAGACTTTGAAAAACATGGTACTTGTTAGGACTGAGGGAATACAATTTTTACAACATTTTGATTGTCTATTCAAACTGCTTAAAGTAATGGAATATTTAGACTACATCCAAAATACCAAGCTCTAACTGATGTGCTGCAAGGTGCATTATGAAAACAGTGATCAAAAGTGTCTGTAAGCCTCTGAGCTATATTGTTGTATGCTATAATATTTATACTAGCGCCATCAATGTTAATACACTCTGAAGGCCATAATATTGCATGCTACCATCAGCATCAACCTGTCAAGATTATGATGTTCATTCTTTATTGCAAGCTCTCAGAATATGATTACTTAAGATATTCAATGCTGCCAAATATTGTAACTGGAATTGTAAGGTCAGTGTCAACAAATTTAACAAGACTGAACTGTTAGTCTTTTGCTATTGAATTCAGTGCTAGTATCTGATATGTTGGCCATGACTTTAGCCTAATATATTTTATCTATGACATTTTTCAGCAGGATGATAGATATGCTGATTAACTTTTAACATGCAGTTCTAGTTCCTCATGCAACTCATATTTTCAAATTTTTTTATTTGCATCTTACAAAGAAATTCAGTCTGAAAATGATTTTCTCTCTTTTGTTAAGGCAAATGCTGTGTGAACCCTTTACCTCATAAAATCTCTTACTGTGTTTGGCTATCAATATACACAAGTCCAAGACAATCAGTGCAGCATATTTTATAACAGAACACCTACAACCAAAATGATGACAGCTTCCTGTACAATTTACAGCAGCGTACATCTGTTATCAACGGATAATTTAAAGAGTAAAATAGAATCTTTATAGTTGTTTAATTTCACAGAACAATTTTTTATATGCCTGAAAATCTGGAGAGAACTCATACACTTTTAAGTGAACGAAGCGGCATGACCGACCACTGCTGATTTTTCCCAATTTCTAGATGTACCAGTTTGTTAACATCTGTATCACTAAATCATCAGAAATTTGAAAAACTTAAAACATGAGTGTTGCCTACATGAAAATCAGAGTCTATATCTGATTTATTGAAGCTATAATCATCTAAATATAAGAAACAGATTAACAAAATCTATGGCATCTTTTTTTTGTGAGTGGAGAATCATGGTCAATTACTTTAAAAAGCAGATTGTGACTACATCTTAAATAGCAACCACATGATGTGATGTAATGTGATGATCACTTATATCTATGCCTGTAGTTTCTAATGAAAGGTTTTATATGAATGTGGCATTACAAAACCAGCTCAAAATGGCAAATGTTTACTGTAGGCTTAAAAATGTTTCCACGAAAGTGTCCAAACATCATGACATCATAGGCTTTGCCTTATGGTTGTCATTTAAACAGAAAAAGTATTATGCACCAGCCATCCATAATACGAGCTGATTATGTCCAGGAAATTGAGTATGATAATACCCATATGGCAAATGGAAGACAGACACATGAGAGTACAGTGAGAAAATAGTTATCATGTAGTGTTTGTTCAATACTTGCCAGATGGATAAAGGCACATTACTGACAATCACAGTAAAAGGTAGCTAAAAATAAAATGTGATACTTATTCAATACTCATCTACTCTAATATCAACAACTGAACACAGGAAGTACACAGAAATCAATGTAGCAATCAATAAAGTTAAATGGGACAGACACTAAACTGCTGTTGCTGACTTATTTATCTTGGTTTGATTTCTGCAACTATAATAAGCATAGTGAGAGCAGATGTCAAAACTGTCAAATTTATGCAATATTTTTCATTAAATGGAGCAAAGCAAAGGTGTGTACTTTACCCAACACATATCATGTAAGTGGGGAATAATGTAGTTTCTGTGTTTTTATCCAAAAGCACTCATTTTCAATGAGGTCACCAACAATGATAAAAATTATTGACTGTGTGTGTGTGTGATTTATATTTTTAATGAAACTTGAAAAATGTTTCAGTCATATCGCTATGATGTTTGCAGTGTGGCAGTTAATAGTGGTGTCTAGCACTGAGGCATTATGCCACAGACATTAAATGTCTGAAATCTGTGGTCCCAAAAGCGTCTGGTTATGGGATGATTTATACACATTTATAAACTATTAAATTAATTTTGACATAAAACTGTAAAATTCTTTATGCTAACCTTCCTGTGTTATTCCCCTCCAAAAGGTTAAATCTGTTGTGTCTCCATTGCCATTTTGTGCTGGACTCTGTTATGTAGATCAGCCCATCAGGCATGATGTACAGGTCATTCAGGAATCTTGGAACCTTCCCATTGATAGGGGCAGTAGATGGCCATAACAAATAGACATCACCTGTTTAAGTCATAGATTATATACAGTCATACAAACTTTAGAAAGTTCGGAAACAAGAAAAAGATTTATAACTTAAGAGTAATGCCCAATGGCTGACACTTTTTCTTAGCATGACAGATTATATGTTCACAGTTTTCAAATTGTGTATGATCATTACATTTTGTCTTCTGTTCCTGCAATACAGTATATTAAGCATGTGCTAAAAAAATTGACCCATGCTTGCTTGGCAGACATCTACCTAAAAGACAAATGCAAGAGTAGTTAACCAAGAAATCTGCTTAGTATGATAACTTCTGTCCATCTTTATTCAAATGGTTGATTGGTCATGAAGCAAATGTCCTTTGAACAGAAACGGGCTCATCTATCTGAAAATAATTATTTCCAGGAATTCAAGAAAAGACTACTTCTTCAAATTAGCTGGCATTCATACACATGGTTCCCATGCTTTTCAAAAGATAATTTTCCAGGTTATTTCCAGGGTTTTTACTGGATGAAATTAATTTTTTCAATGTTCATATATGACCATTACTGAATGGAATTAAAGAATATTTTAGATTAAAAAGATGCATTTTCTAAATCTAAAGATGTTTCTCATTCAAGACTCTCCAAAACATCTAAGTCAGAAGTGATAATCATATACAAAACCACAAAATGTATCATATGAAACAGGTTTGATTATATTCCCAAAAATTATCACGTAAAGTCATTTCAATGTACAGAATAAAAATTCTAACTTTACTTTGCTGACCTGCATTATGATGCTAATGGGAACAACCATAATGAACACAAAATAGTTTTGTTTCATTTCAAACACTTCAAGATTTTTAAGATGGCTGCCATGTTGGCTACATTTAATGTCAGATAAGTGTCAATGTCATTTGAGACCAACTACATATCATCATGCTTTTGGTTCCAAAATAAGACTGATGAGCTTGATTGTCATATCCATCTTTCTGTATGCTTGTGAGACATGGATCTTCACATCAGATCTACAAAGGATTCAAACCTTTAAAATGAGATGCTACTGCAAGATCTTGGATATCTCATTCACTGACCATGTAACCAAAGAAGAAGTCCAAAACATCATCTAATGAGCCATTCAATCCTATCAAGACCTCTTGACCACTGTAAAAAGCTTGACCACTGTAAAAAAGCACAAACTGAAGTGATACAGTCATGTCTCAAGATACTTTGGACTGGCAAAAACAATCTTGCAAGGCACAGTGCAAGGGTGCAGAAGAAGAGGCAGACAAAAAAAGAGGTGGGAAACAACATTAAGGAGTGGACAGGCATAGGATTTTGAGATTCCCAAAGGGCAGCCGAGAATAGGGAAAGATGGAGAGAATTGGGTGCCCCAATTACCTCTTATTAATTGGGTGCCCCAATTACCTCTTGGGTTAAGGGATTGATGATATGATGATGATGATGACGTATCATCAGTGTTTCCCTTTACGCACAGTTATGCATCAGGGACGCACACTGGGGAAAATTGACGCACAGAATTTTTTGCTGTGCGTTTTTTGATGCACGGGATTTGCAAAATATAATCAGGATTTATTTAATATCCAACGCATTGCAGTAGAGAGAGAGAGAGAGAGAGAGAGAGAGAGAGAGAGAGAGAGAGAGAGAGAGAGAGAGAGAGAGAGAGAGAGAGAGAGAGAGAGAGAGAGAGAGAGAGAGAGAGAGAGAGAGAGAGAGAGAGAGAGAGAGAGAGAGAGAGAGAGAGAGAGAGAGAGAGAGAGAGAGAGAGAGAGAGAGAGAGAGAGAGAGAGAGAGAGAGAGAGAGAGAGAGAGAGAGAGAGAGAGAGAGAGAGAGAGAGAGAGAGAGAGAGAGAGAGAGAGAGAGAGAGAGAGAGAGAGAGAGAGAGAGAGAGAGAGAGAGAGAGAGAGAGAGAGAGAGAGAGAGAGAGAGAGAGAGAATTGCAATATCCCATTCCAGCTGAAAAAGTATGGATTAGATGAAAATTTCTCGGTACATTTTTGACCCCCACATTTTTTATTTGACCCCCAGTTCTGACACCAAGGGGTTTTCTTGCCCTCTGTTTTACACTCCTGGGGGATACACTGTGTATCATAATAGTCTTCTGGTAGAAACCTCATGTCAATATGGTTTTCCATTTAGGAAGAGTAGCAATAACAACACAGTTTTTGTTTAGTACACACCAGACATCACAAGAAATCATTGAGTCAAAACCCAATGTCAGGATAACTTTCCATTTAGAAACTAATTCAAAAAATTTTCAAGATGACCTTACTGACTATTAAATCAGCATGAAACATGGCAATATGATTTTCCATTCAGAAGGAACAGCAATAACAAGATTTTTAACATGGCTGTTGATGTGGCTATATTGGATGTCAGATTGGCACCATTTTATCTGAGAACCAACTAAGCATCATACAGTCTTTTAGTGAAAACTTTATGGTAATATGATCAATGATTTAGGTGGAGTAGCAATTACAAGATTTTCAAGATGTCCAGTGGAACCAGGTTCATTTGAGACCATCTAGACATTGCAAGTCTTCTTGACGACTTTCTGTTCAATCCTGCAAGTAGTTTAGCAGAAGTCGCAACAAATTTGTGATAACAAATAGATGGATGTTGGATGACAGAAGACAGACAACAGGCCATGCAACATCATGGATGTTGGATGACAGAAGACAGACAACAAGCCATGTAACAAGCTCTTCTGGTCCAAGATGAGTAGAGCTCAAAAGATGTTTGAAGGTTTCTCTAACTTTATTATCTCTAACCACATTTAAAGGCAGATCAGAATCATTTGTATAAAATTAAAATACTTCTAAACCTGAGTGCTTTCTGCAAAATTAGGTCAAGATTTGTTATGCAACAAATGAGAAGGATTGTATGTTTTAATGCCACATTACTGCCTACATCATGCTGAGGAAATGGGGGCTAAGTGACCTTTTCAAAGGATATACCAGGACAGCCCACCTGGGCTTGCTTGTGTATATAGCCAATTCACGAATCTTGAATTACATGTCCAACTGAGCCACCACAGTTTCCCTAACATAATTTATACAAACCTTAGAAGTATTCACACACAGTTACCTCTGCTCAAATTTGATAAAATTTTGTTAAGCAGTTATTGAGAAGTAGTTTCAATGTTTTTTTTATTATCTTTTTATACCATATTTACTCACAATTTTAGAATTATTGGCACAAACATGAAAAGTTTTAATGCCTGGTCTTCATGTAGAATTGTATAAATTTCTATTGAATCCATTTTTCAGAGGTGTTTTAAATTGTTTTAATAATTTTTGTAACAGTGAGAACATTTGATAGCATATAGTCATCATTTATATAAATCTGAAACACCTTTATACCAGGCTGCTCTCTGCCAAATCTGACTAAAAGCAGACCAGTAGATTTTGACAAGTTGAATTTTTATGTAAAACAGACCCAGAACCTTACCACAAGCTCACTTGGCCTTCTGATCAAGTATCTCCATGCTAGGAGGTACCCAAGGTGAAACAGCACCCCACACCCCTGTCGTCATTTGCCCAAATGTGCAAAGAAAGCAAAGGTGACTTTGAATTACCTTGATTCATTATCTTAACGTAAAAATAAATACCTGTTGCCACAATGGCTTTAAATTTGGAAAATATAAAATAAATACCTGTTGCCACATTGACTTTAAATAATCCTAGGTAAGAGTCTACAACAATCAAGTATCCCTCATGGTCTAACTTCATTCCCAGAGGTCGACCACAGGTTGGTTCATCTTCAAATCTACCTGAAGAAAAAAAATTACCTGCAATTATATGCACAAAAAACAAAAAGGACATTCTAGCAAACACTTCTGGATCAGAATGATATAAAAAAACTGATAATATTTAGAAGTTAAATAATTTACTGAAATCATCACCTGACAAAGATATCCATTGATGTATACAGTGGTGCAACCAGATACATACATATAAAAGGGCTGTTATAAGAGTATTACACTCACCAAGAAAAATGCCCAAATAAATTAAAATACTACAAATGTATGAGAAACTGACACAAACAAAAAATAAACAAGATAGAAGGACAGACGAGTGAAAGACTGGACAAATGTAACACTATTATATTCTTTCCACGTTCATGATGGGCCAAAAAACATTTAAACAAAATTAATAAAATACCTTTTTAAGAAACATATTTTAAATAAAGTGCAGAGCAACAAAAACAGATCCCTAATTTTAATTAGGAATGATATGACACAAAATATATACCAGAATTTGATATTAAACTGAATGGAACTTAAACTATTTCTACTTACTCACCACAAGGATCTCTCCCAAGTTTGGCTATTGTCCTTATTGTACCTTTATGAATATCCACAATCTTTCCATCATCTGTTCCAGTATACAAATGATCTGTGCAAAGTAAAAATGTTTGTTTTCAACCAGAAATTTACAAGAATATAATAAATGGCACACAATAAAACTGACTTACATTTATAATTCTCAACAAAGGCAGTTGACATTTTTGTGCAGAAACCTTTTTCTTCTGTCAGTTATACTGACCTTAACCAAATCAATAGGTCTCTGCCTCACCCTAAGGCCATCCACAAAATTAGTCCAAGTTTGTGATGTAGAATTAACATTACTTTAGAGTAACTCTGAATTTTTATGTTTAGAGCCTCAAGCCACATACAAAATTTGGCTGAGGTATGTGTGGCTTAGAACTGATGTTACTGACTAGAAACCATTTATGTTCTTTCAGTCAACAATGTTTTGTTTCCAAAGTCGATAGGATTCTTCCCTGCCACAAGTACAAGCTATCAACAAAGGCTGGTAACTGATGATGATGAAAAATTGAAGCTAGTATGAGAAAACCACTATTTTTCTAAGTCATATTCAACATTGGCCTTTTGAACCAAAAATTGATAGGGTTCTTCTGAAATTTTCATGGCTCTTGTCAGACAACTTTTCCACCCAATTTTATATGGTGAACATATATTTGTGAAACATAATCTAAACCATTAAAGTAGATATAATATGCTTAATAAATAAGAAAATTTTGATATATCTAATTATTAAATGTGCAGAAAAATGTATATTTTTGATTTGCTGCTTCTGTACTGCTAGGATTATTCTTCCATCATAAAATGGCTTCCTCTCATACTAATTAAAATTGTTTTTAATTTCGTAAAACTGTACTGTAACAATAAAATTTCAACAAGAAAAAGTACTTTAATCCACTCTACTGCTTTAAAAATGAATTACTCTCAACAAACTAAATTGAAATCCTTGAAAATAAATAACAGCTGATTAATGAGAACTTTCAGGTGGAAAGTGAAGTTTTGTTTGCTCAGGTTCCTTCTAAAGTCTTAGAGGATGAAAATAAAAGTTGCTGTTGTTTGTATCTTTTTCTTATTTTGTGTGTTGGCTATAATTACATGTATTCTGTGTCAAATGTAAATGTTGACACACAATGCAACAATTTTCACAACAAATATCCAGTGTTTTATAGTATTTAAACAATAACATAATGATCAAAACAAGCTAAGTCAGTGACACCTCTTTTAAAACAATGGAAACAAAGTGAACTTAGTCAATTTTGAATGGAGTTTGGTCAGCATAAGCATCATCAACATATTTACTCCCTGACAATGAAACAATATGTAAACTTGTGTAGCGCCCTTTGAATTTTACTTAGTTATGGTAATTATTTGAGAGTTTAATGGATAGACAAATTAAAGACAAATGAATATAATAATATTTGAGATATCCTTTGCCAATGTGCAGTTGTTCAGAGTATGTGCACCTCAAAAATATTGACCTATCAGAAATATCTAGCAAATACAGGAATTTCAAGATATCTGCATTAAGCAACTGCAATGCACTGTTGTGTTTTTCTCTAACAATGCTATCTTTTAGTCACCCGCCTCCCCTCCCCCAAGCTTGTTTCCTATTGCACTGGTTTTCAAAATTAATGTAGGAAGTAAGTTCAAGCACACGTGCACACATGCACGCACACACATGATTATTATATATAATGTACTAAGCACTTCCAGGACTGTGCAAAACTCAGTTTGATGCACTAATCAATTTATCAGTAATTTTCATAAAAAAAACTTTTTCTTTACCCTGGGTGAAAATAGTGGTCTGGTCAGCAATGAAAAACAAGGATGGTCAGCCAATTGGAAACATGCATATTTTTTAAACCTTATGTTTTTGTTCAATAGAATAGCTGGGATTTCTTCATAGTCCAAAAGTAACTCGTTACTTTAACAATCCTGCATGTCAGTCCATGTTTCTGGGAAAGGTAATACCCTTTCCAACTTTTATTAGGGGGATAACTTTCACAACAGTTACTGATAATTTTTCATGATTGACAACAGATGATGCCAATACTCAGTTTTCTGATATTGAAATGTTTAACAGCATGCTGAAACAGTGCCTACATACATAAGCTTTATGGGACTATTGTACCAAGCAGCGTAAACATGGATCTGGGATTTGTCTTGAGGGAATGGGATTCTGCATTAATAACTGTCTTGGTTTTTTTGTGGTTGGGGGTGGGAATGGTCAATTGGTATACAATTTATGTTTGGGGAAGCTGCTAAAATTGGAAATAACTTAGCATAATTATAATTTTGGGGGGAAATCAATTAGCATAATTTTGCTTATTTTAAGAGTTTGTTTCTTAACTCTGGTAGTGCTATGTTGTTTTGATTGACCTTGAAACCAGTGATGATTTGTTTCTAATTGCATCGCCTGTGCATGTTGAATTGTTTCAGAACTCCACCAACTTTTTGGGCCAAATCCATAAAACACCTTCAGAGCTATTATTTATAAACAGATTGCAGTAAATTGGACAGAATAATACATATATTTATGCAGACTGCTAACACTAAAAATGTCAATGAAATTGATGTGTGTAGCAACCAAAAAGAGAATAAGGGTGCAAAAGTAATGTTTTACCAAAACATTTCAAATATAATGTATAATTTTCCATCAAATATAGTTATTCTGAATGCATTTATGGACATTTGTTTTCTACATATCACATATCCTCAGTTAATTGCTTTTGAGCCTATGCCAGATAATTACAGCTTTACTTTAAAACATGTCTCTACATTTCAGTACTTAGATGATACAACATTTCCATAGTCATTATTCACAAAAATTCTCCATAAAAGATACAATTCTATTCACTTTCAGTTCATTGATAAGGACCCAATACTAATCATAATGAAAATGATAAATAATTAGAGATTTACTTTGGTTGCCATGCAACCCAAATATAATGTTAGTGTTTGAAAGATTTAAAAGACTTTTTAAAATAATATTGTTGGCAGAATCTTTTATCCAACTAAATATAACATTCACTGTTCAAGAAACTCAATGTTATCAAACTGTTTTAATTATGAAAGTAAAATAATAATTGTCATAATGTAGAACAATTGTATTGGTCATGTTTTCAGGTGAGAATACGATTTATGCAGTGAAGTTAAACTAATGGAAAACTAGTTTTTTCATTTGAAAATTTTTGAAAGGAAGATGTCTTACAGATTTTTATGTAAACACCTCTTTAAACAATTACTGTTGGTTGCAGAAATAAATTTGATGAATACAAGTATCTCTAAACATGTAGCAAATGTAATAACAGACATAAAATCCATCTGCAGGTTTGTTATCGACAGTAGCGAACTCTATATTTTTTCATTTCATCATGTAAATGAAACAAATACAAAAATGTTTTTCAAAATAAAAAATACTGTTGAAATAGTTAGAATTTTATCCATATATGAATGATTTTAATATAATGTCATCAGATAGAGCAATATTATCACAGCCATCAGTTTGGGTCTTCTCTCAACACAATATAATAATGTACCATTTTTCGGTTGTATATGGTAATGAAATAGCTGAAAAATGCCAGTGAGCTACCAAGTGAGCTCTTTGATCTTGCTGCCAAGTGAGGCAGATATAAGCAACAGTATCAACACTGTGATGGATTTAGCAACACTGGGGAATCTTCATACATGCCAACCCCTGGTGAGAAAAAAGTGTAATCCAAGTGGACAAAAAAAAGAGTAATCTGAGCAGAAAAAGAGTAATCTACATAAAAAAAAATCAATGCAAATATGTACAAAATGATGTATTTACCCCTCTGGTTTTTTTTTTTAACATCAATTACTGCTTCAAGTTTTCATATTTTGAGCTTTGAAAAGTAGCTGACTCTTACATTGCATTTCAAAACACTTTGTACCAGCTGAGACTGCATGTTTTGCACACTAACAGAGCACTAAGTGCTGGGTTACAGAGCCTGGATCTGAATTCAGTTTTATTATTGTTAACAATATTGAACAATCTCTCACAGACAGCATTATAATGGTAAAGAACCAATATTCCTTTCATAACCTTACAAAGAAGAGGACATTTATATCTTCCAGTCATAGGGTCTTTTAGCTGGAAAATAAGGTGTCACTGCACATCAACTCTGTCCATATGAAGTACATTGTCAGGTAGAATGCCAACCTGACCTGATACTTTAGGAGTTCTCCTGATTTATTGGCAGCCTTTCCTCCAGCAAGGTGCATCATATGACAGGGACAACCTGATATGTACAATGATGTTTCAAAATATATAATGCAACTCCTTTATGAATTCCAGTCATCACTGATGTATCATCAGCTGACATGTTAATTTAAAACATTATTAAACAATTAGAAACTGTTTTATCCAGTGGAATCTGCTGTTAATTCTGGTAATGAAAGAAAAGCAATTTGACCTTGCCCATTTTCATTGTCAATGTCTCTTACACAAACTGGGTACAATTTTATGTCATAAAAATCACTGCTCCTGTCTGTTGCAATAATAAAGGATCAACACTGTATTCAACCACTAGGGGTAGTCCTTGTTCTATTAAGAACTATGTAAATAATGCCCCTGCATTTATTAAATTCATTTCCACAATTTGGTTCTGCTGTAAAGAAGATACCTTAGTATTGGAGTCAGTAAAATGAGCTAGTTCAAGTTGTCGTTGTTTCACACTATGACCAATATTTAAATCAATTCCACACAGCCAACAATGGGCATGAATCTACCCTAGAATGGAACACTATATTGTGGATTCATATATTCATCTTTGAATCATTTTGTTATTTTCTAATCCATCTGTGAAGTTATTTGAAAAAATAACATACTTATCGACTAGAATAAATCTGACTTGACTTTTACCACCAAATACCTACAGAATGGTTCTGTACTTCATATGATTTATAACAAAAGAATATGTGAGCAAAGACTAAAAAATTAGAAAATCAGTCTGATCTCTCCTAAGCCAGACATCTGCTATAAATAGAAACTGAGGTCAAAAGTTTGAAAGTACAAACCAGCATGTTTCTTGGAAATAGGGCAGCTGCTATAAATAGAGCATAATACTGTTAGGAAAGTGAATGCTAGTCTACAGACAAGTGTACTCTTATGTCATAGTTACACAGAAGTCGTCTTTTCTAGAATATATTCTGTGCAATTAGTGGGATGTTAATAAAAATGAGAAAACAAATTAATTTGTTTTGGAGGGATATATAACATAAAAGCATAATCCTAATACATTTTTACGCTTAAGGCATAATTTAGTGGAATAAAGCATAATGATTACACCAAAAGGGTAATGGTTGGCATGTAAGGATCTTGTATACAGCACAAGTGTATGATAATGACATTGTTTATCAGCTATTTGAGTGGAGCTGTGTACTTTCGAGGCCTGAACATCATTATTGCTAAATATATATATATATATATATATATATATATATATATATATATCACTGATTATAAATTATAGAGCAAGAGTTGTGAAGTCTTCAATAATTATTAATTACAACTTGCAAAAAATATCTGAAATAAAACAATTTCTCTGCAGCAATTTTAACATATTATAACTTCTATGTTGTCAAACATTTGAGGAACAAAATAAGAGCTCAAGCTTTATATGCTCATTGACATACCTCTGAAAATAGCTCTGTTAAAATGAAACAAAACAAACTGATAAGAAAAAAAAATTTCTACCAGGCCAAAAGTTTAGATATTAAATGAAGGTCTTGATTTTTAGATTCCAATGTCACATACATTTCAAACTGCTGTGTCACATACATTTCAATCTGCTGTCATATGAGTGGGTTATTTAAGAAGTGAATCACTCTCTCTCTTTCTCTCTCTCATCCATTTCTTTTTCAACTTGATTGCTGAGAGAGAGAGAGAGAGAGAGAGAGAGAGAGAGAGAGAGAGAGAGAGAGAGAGAGAGAGAGAGAGAGAGAGAGCGAGCAAAATGAACTTTATAATGTGATAGGAGCATTTTGATTTTTATTTTTAAAAAAAATATAGGCTATGAAGAATTACCTCAGTCGACACCCAATACCCCCATAAAATGATTGGTTGGTCCCTTTCAAGTTAGTACAGTTATTGCTCTTGATGATGCATTGTATCCCCAAATATAAGAGGTTCTGCACATGACAGACTCATTGATAAACTTAGCTACTTATATTTTAAATTCAATTTACTGAATCAGATGGCCATGTCAGCAATTGTATATCAACACGTGATAGTGTCAGAGCACTTTCATATCAATATGTGGTATATTCCTGCAGAAAATTAATTGTGTATTACTATTTATACCTCCACTAAGCCCTAATGATCTTTATTCTAATTTGGACTGTCCCATACACATATATGGTAATCAGCAGCAACTGGCTATGGGACTGCTGCAAGACTGCAACTACTTAACAGCCACCATATTGTTTAAGTCAATGTACACTGTTGACAACAGACTTTCTTGGGCAAATAAGTCTGTCTGAATATTTGTTTCACTGATGTTCCATTACAGTAATGCAGAGCTGTGATCTTTGCGACAATTACATATGCTATTATTAGCTCATGTTTAATGATTGGCTTAGATTGGATATCTGTAGATGTCACTGTCCTGTGCCATGAAAAATATGTAATCTGCACACAGAGCTAGTTGATGTTTAACCATAAATATATGCTTCCTGCGTACAAAGCTTGGTGACATCATTCAAATATATGGCTTCTGCACTGGACTTAGAGGACTCTGTTTAAAAAAAAATTCTACCTCCATCAATTACAAGGGATTCTGGTCCTAGTATTTTATTCTCATACAGACGGTCTGCCTTCTGCAGATGATCATTGGGGGCCAAAGGTCCTTCAAAACTAGGAGGATCTGGCATGCTGAAAGTAAACAATCATATGCAATAGTACAGGAATGTTATTCAGGATTTTTCAATAAATACATCCTTCTGCTTATTAACCTGACCCTACAGGAAAAGATTATTAAAAATATAATAAAACCAAATGTGCATATCAAACAAAAGCAGCGTCTGCAGTGATGTGCAATGTCTTTGTGATTGTTTTGAAGCAGTGATTGTCAGAGCATGTTAAACTTCACCTAATCCTTTGTAAACTGCAATTAACAATATTCAATGATATTTCGATTACTGAAAATGTCATTTATGCCAACTGGAGGCAGTACTTAAATAAATACCAATCAAATACTTATCTGTATCAATTGAAATTTGTGTTCTAGTTCTATCTTTTAGTTCCTTTTAAGTGTAATCATAAATGCAATGTATCCTAAGCTATGTCTGTAAGCATTTTGCTGACAACCTAATTAAGTGCCCATTGATATAAGACAAGCAGAAGCTTTGTAGTAGTGTTGCACTAAATAAGAATAAGGCTTCCTATCCTATTATCATGGTAATTACATCTTCTGAATCAAAGCAGGTGGAATTGGAAAAAAGTCAAAAGGCATACAAATCCGACAGCACTGTACACTTTTGTCAAAATGACTTGCTTATTATTATCTATCTTCTGTTCTATTACAATAAGAAACTATTTCATAAGCACCAGTCTATCATATTGATGCTGAAGTACTTTTCTTACTACCTGTGTACACAGAAAATGTCTATTTGAAATGAAACTTTCAATAAAATGTAAAATGTAATTTTTCACTGAATTTCCTCAAATGAGAATGAAAAATGTTCAAAATTTGTTAAAAATAATTTTGCAAAATCCTGAATGGTTGGCACCTTTGCCCAAAAGCTCTGAAGACTGGCCACATATTTTGGTATCAATATAGACATTCTAATACTAATCAAATCTCTTTATTCTAGTCACCTCTATAAAAATGTTATATTCTTTTGGTTCCAACCAAGTCTAATTTCTGGAAATTATCATGCATGTGTACTACCTGTATGCTACTGGTTCTATCGGTGATGGCAGCAGATAAATGATGACTGGAAGTGCGACTATGCAGGAAATAAAACTGACACAAAGTGCTCTTTTCCAGCTGAAAATAAATATAAAAAAAAAATTAAGTTTGTGTTTGCAAAACACATACTCTGATACTTATCCATTTTGACCACTACAATCACACTAATCCTACTGGCCAAGTCCCTAAGGGTTATTGTTAACCAAAGGGCTGAAGTAAAAATATTATTTTTGATGTAGATTTTCTCTTATATGTCCATTACATGTACATGGTTTTAGGTATCAGAAGCTTGCTAGTTTCCATACCCTATGGGTTTAATAATTTGAGGGAGTGGGGTGGGCAGAGAGGATAATATAGTCCTAGAAGCCAATCATGCCCAGACAGTCAGTGTGTTTGTATTGGCAGAAAAATATGAGGCATGTACTCGAAAAAATGTATGAGGGAAAGGTAATAAATAAGGGTGCAAAATTATGTTGCGGGTGCAAAAATATGTGCTTTATTAGCACAGTTAACATCTTAAAGTGATGCATATTAAATGAGAAATACACCTGTAGTGAAAACAGAGAAGGACTATATAATATTTTACTTTATTCAGAGAATCATGCATTGGTGTACATGTATACTGTTTAAATATGCATTATAATGAATAAATTATCAACACAATGTACTCACCTACAAATCACATCTCATACTTTGAATCCATAATACAAGTACATGTAATCCATTGAAAATACATGTATGCACACACAAAAATTTAAAATAGTCAATAATTTTGTCACAGATCATATAGGTCTGATTTCAGTGGGGAAAAAAAAGTAGAAAAATCACATAAAGAAAGAAGAAGCACATTCACTTTTCAGAAACATCCAAAGTTGGTAAAAGTTTGCATTTTAAGTGCCATTGGTAGGGTTCATATGCATGAACTTTTATCCAGTAAAAAGGAAACTTTCGTGGCACAGTAAAAATGTTCCAGTCATATTGGAAAATGAAACAATCCATCAGATCCCATTGCTTTTATTTAAGTTTGGTAATGACTTACCTTGAAGAAAGGTTCTTTTTTATTGATGGTTGTAGTCAGCTTTCTTTGATAAAGAGTGCATGCATTATTGAAGTCACCAATAAAGGACAGCTTTGGAGAACCAAACAAATGCCCATTTCTTATTGTTGCAGCAACATCAAAGAATTGTATTGCATGATTGAGACTGAGTTTTTTCCTATTTGCTTAGTATGTTTTCATAACAATAGGTGCTTCAAAGGAAATGTTTTCTTTGAAATTTCAGCTACTATTTTTTTTATCTGGGTACGTTGTTTTTAAAAAATGAATTGGCTGTTGTATGGTCAATTGTAGTTACTATTAATCCCTGCCTATTGAATAGGGGCTCTAGGCACCTGCCTTAAAATGACATGCAAGGTTAAAACAATACTTGACATTATGGTTGACAATCTGAAGCTTTTTCACAATACAAAAAGTGTAACTTCTTGTAAGTAAGTCATTGTACAAAAGGCAAAGTGGTCTAAAGCGATGTCCATTATGGATCACTGCCATCTCACCTGTCTTGGTGGTGAATGTGGATATGTGCAAAAGATTGCCTGTAGCTTCTCGTGGGTGGGTCCATTGTTCTTTCCGGTGGGTGATTTCGGTTTCTTCCTCCACCATTAATACTGGCAGCCATGTATAGCCTATCATGTGCTGAAAAATGGCATTAAGCCCCAAAACAATAACAACAACAACAAAAGGCGATATTTATTTCCCTATGTAATTGATGTTTTTCATTTGTATCCATGATCAATATAACATTACTTGGTTTTTAATTTCAAACCTTACCAATTCTGATTTTCTCTCAAAAATATTCTAACTCCAAACCTTGCCAGTTAAATATCAGCACTTTCTTAACCAGGAATATGGCCTTACTACTGAATCTTTGCCAATTAAGACTCTATGGTTTAACTAAGCAAAAGAAATAAATCATTAAGTTTTTATAATCAACAAACAGATTTATTTCTCAAAGTTAAAAAGTGAAAATTTTGCAGGAACTAACAGTATTGTGAATTAAATATCAAATAATTATAAATGTTCTGTCACAACTCCAAAAGTAGAGAGTGATCCAAATGAATTCCAATATTGAATGTACTGATATACCAATATGCTTGCACAGGTTGATATACTGACAGTCTTATCATAATGATATAATCTAGAATGACTTGGAATGAATTAAGTCCTAAAAGCCAATGAACACTTTGTAATTCTAAAGAATAATTTCAAAATAAATTAGTTCTCTCATATTATATCTGAACACAACCCAAAATAATTCTAGAGACTGATTTTAACGAAGGAATGAAATAATTTTGTTTACTTCAGCCTTGTATAAAAATCTAAGACAAAATAAAATGACCAGAAGTGGGTCATATGTTCTTTGCCAGAACATTCTATGTCTGTAAAAAAGGATAGACCTTAGCTCAAATATCAGTAAACAACTTATTTATAACTTATATACAGGACAAAGAGCAGGTACACAATAGAAATTAAATATACATAACACCTTCCCTCATAAAAAATGTTGCTTTTGTAGGGTTTTAAAGCCATTTTTCAGCACATGATAGGGTATACATGGTGGCCAATATAAATGGTTGACACGTTGACAAAAATCTTGGCCAATTTAAGTACATGTACATGTATGACTGTACTGTTTTTATAAAAAAGTGTTTCTTTAGTTAGTGATGACTTGAACTAGTAGCAAAATGTATCAGACCAAAGTTGTTCGTGAAAATTGATCCTTCTGTTGATTAGAATAGGTACGTTTACACCTGTATATACTAACAAAATCTGCATCTGTTCCAGAAAAAAAGATGAGGTTACAGCATCCGTTGTTAGCGATTGTAAATAAAAATAAAGTTGAAAAGGAAACATTCACAGCACAATAAACCTGTTTTAATCACAGATCAATTTGGAAAAGGCAAGAATCAGATTTCATTGCTTTTATTTAAGTTGCCGCGAGAGGCCAACTCTATAGGACCAAACAAAAACCTGTTTTTTATTTTTTTTAATCTGACCACGACATTAAAGCCTGCCTGCAAGATCAACTAATTGATAAATAAAGTTACATGTCTGAACTGGCCGATTGCCGACATAAATGATGAAGTGGTAAAATTAAAGTCTGATGGCAAGATCAACTAATTATTGAACAAAGAATGGGTAGGAACTGGCAGCTTGTCAACATAAATGATAAAACAAAGGATTTGTTCAAACTGGGACCAATGGATTCTGTTGACATATACATTTTTTATTATCTCGAAATCACCATAAGCATGACAAGTTTGGTGGTAATAGTAGACCAAGTGACAGTAACTTTGCTTTCTTGTCAAGATAGGTGGCTTGTGGACATAAGTGATGTTGATATAAGTGGGTAGGACTGTATAGTGTCTTTTGGCATTATTAATGAGGTTACACAAAAAGCATTTCTCATGCATGTGTGTGACAATGTATCCAATCCCTCAGCAGAAATTGTGATGTCTATACACTTTTCACCAGAAATGTGTCACTGTATATACCCTCTCATAAGTTGAGTCTAACTACAAACAAGAGACCTTCAACTGCAATCGCATAATGTGCCAGGAGATTAGTGTCAATGTTGAATGTGCTACCAATTATTACTGACAAACTGTAGACTCAGATTGGAGATCTGCCAGTACATTATCCAATGGCCAATCTGCATCTTCACTCTGTGCATTTTGTAGTTGGACTCAACTTATGAGTACATAGAGTGCCTACACGTATACCTCCATTTTTACTGTTGGCAAGGCAACAAGGATTGACCACTGAACCAATTTTAAATGATTAAATATAAGGATTACCTTATGGACTTTGCTGGTTGCTTTGGTTTTTCATGTACAACATTACCATCTGTCTGCAATGGACGCCTTTGTCGCACTCCTTCAGACATTTTCTTTCTTCTCTAAAATCACTCCTATAATAAAAACCAAAAATGATATGCTACATAGCTCCAATCAAACTACAACAAAATAAAAAGACAAATATTTTAATGTCATATTTTCTTAGACAATATATAATTTCTTACAACATGGAATCAAGCAAGTAAGTGCTCTCTGATAATAATGGTTTAGAGAAGCAATAAAACAGAACCACATTTAAAGTAATGACACTTTGTACTGAGGTTAGAGTTAAAAACATGATGTGGGTATTCTGTATGCAAGTCCACACAAAGCTGAAAATTTAACTAGCAGTCTGTAATAACACAGAATTATTGAACATTATTGCACCAATAATGTCACATGATGATCTCCCCTTTGGAACCTCCTCTCAGAAAAAATAACAGTAAATTCCATGAAATGGCACCCCCTATCTACTGGCTTGGCAAACAGGTCAACAACCATATCGCCTGCATCTTACAATGGCCCTGACCCTGCCCATTCCATTTCACATATACACAAGAGATACCTCCCAGAAGATCTGTAAATAGGGAATGGTTTCGAATTCTAAAACCTTTTTGGATATCTGTGGAACAATCATCATCATAATCCAAAAGACTGAAGTCTGTATCTTAAACAGTGGAGGTGTCATGCAACACCATCCCTGCACACACTTCACACTGCGTGTCTGCGCAGATAATCTAACATACCCCCCCATTGTTTGAAAAGCTGGAGGATAATTATGTACCATAACCATTTTAAATCTGTTTCACATATGCCAAGAATGGGAAATAGAATTAGTGGTTAATGCAAAAACTAAACTGAGCTAATTTATTTAAATCTGATCTATGTCCATACTTTACATTATATAAGACAGGCATTAAATCAAGGGGCTTTACATTGAAGGAACAGTGAAAAACACGCCTTTTATATCTGATCTAGAATATAGCTTCAGGTTAGACTCCTTCAGTGTAATGCTAATTTTGTTTGAAATATTCTAATATTTTAGCCTATCTAGTTTTCTTAATAATTTTTGTAACTTTCTGTACATCAAAGTTTGTCTTTTCTTTAATTTCATGATTTGCATAATCTTTATAAATTTTATCACAGGGGCTGACAAATATTAATTTCAATTCCTTTGTTCAGCACTAATCTCGTCAACTCTCATTAAAGTTCAGACCACTAAAACATTGGTCTGACAGGATTTGAAAAGTACTTCATCTATTTGCTTACAAATAAAATTAACATAATAAGCCCAGTTGACTGTACTATATGTTTGGGAGGAAGGTGTAAAAAGAAAGAATGTGCTAAAACATTAGATGGGAGTGGGCTAATCATCAAGGGAAGGCTTATGATGAGAGACTTAATGTATTGATAATTGGACAAATGTCAATAAAAAGCTATGAAACACATCCATTCTTTTTAAACATTCCTAACTAATATTAATTTTCAGCCCTCTTTCTAACCAGTGGATTTATTGGGCATTGATCTGTTTTATTCAAATGTTAAAACTAAATTCATGTTGAAATATGCATGCCCCCAGACTGCTCAAACTTACAAACAAAAAGTGACTAAAATATTTTTTTAAGCAGAGAAACCATTTTATTTATGCATATAGATGATTTCCACCTCACCTTTTAGTCAGGAAGTTACCACTGCTTGAAGACAACTGTAGAGTTATGTCCTAGGATTGTATACTCTCTACCACAATTTTGTTTTATCCAATGTCCCTGAGTCACCTTATCTTCATGCACCAGGGTAGTATTGTATACTCTCTACCACAATTCTGTTTTATCCAATGTCCCTGAGACACCTTAGTTCAGTAGTCTGCAGCAAACACTATGCCAAGCAGTTGGAGTTTCTCCCTCACAGCTTAAATATTTGGACATGTATATTTAGTGTGAGAGGTTACTAGGTTATGAGTGTCAAGGATTCTTACTCAACAGTCACTGATAATTGATCCAACTGATAAAAGCATGTACTGATTTAAGAACTCAAATGACTTTACCCACTACAAAATTATTCACTTCTTGATATGGGTTGCTGTATGTGCCAATGTGAGAAAAACAAAACTGAAATATTGTTTTAATCCTAAAGGTACTGATATCAACAGGAACTGTAACACAATCTGGAGAATAATATCCAAGGCATTCCCAATTATCATTCAGTTTATTACAACTCAGCAATAACAAGATTTTTAGAGCAGTTGCAGCGGTGGAAATACTTGATGTCAGACTGGCACCAGAACCACACAGACATCTTCAGAAGTTTAATTTTGAATGATTCTTCTTCAAAATATGCAATAATAATTTGAAACGAACTTGATAGTTCTAATAAAAATTGCTATTTTTGTATTTCAGTTGCTTAGCAATTTTTTTCAATGCAGATATATTGTTCTGCTACTGTGACAGTGCAATTGCAGTTTGCCAACTGTTTATTAGCATAAAAGACAAGGACTTGAACTTATTCACTGCCATTTGCTATTAGACAACTCTCTTGACCAGAAAACCAGTGAGCCCTTGTGGTCTGCCAATGGTTCAATGTCCTGCATAAAAGAATGTAAAATTGAAAAACTAATGAACCAGTTCAAAATTTAGAGGCCATAAAAAAATCTGATGGGTCAAATATATCTCTTAATGTTGTCTTTGAAGCAAAACAAATGCTACATTTTAACTGGTTTCTTAAAACGGGAGCCAGTTAAAAATGGCTTCTGTTTAATTATATCTGATAAAACTTTTTTTGCACATTCATGGCTCAACCCAGGGAGACACCCTGTCCTATTATCCAAAAAGTGTATGGTGACATGTAAACTTTGCTATCTTGAGGAATTCCTCAGTGCAAACATAGTAACGGGTTTGGCTCCTTTGTGAATGTAATTTAAGCAATAAAGCTTTAGTTCTTTCTACTTCTTGCAACTGATACACATTTGATATCAAAGTGGAGGAAAATCTAACTTTACTGATGCATGAATTTCGGAGTAATGAATGTCAAAAATGATTTATATTAAAAGCCTTTCATCAATTTATTATTTTAATTAATTAGCAAGATCTAAGTTCATTAAACAAATGAGATTATCTTCTGTTAGAACAACAAAAGTTGTTAACACTCCCCTCAGTTATTTTTAACTAAAATTTGGCATCTCCCACACCATTTCATACCCTTGATTATGGTGAAGTCTGTTTATGTACCATGCCACTCAGAAGTTACTGAGATAGCAGTGTGTGTGTGTCTATATATATATATATATATATATATATATATATATATATATATATATATATATATATATATATATATATATATATTGATCTAGGGAACAGATATAATACAGTAGAACCTGTCTTGAAAGACCACCCTTTCTGCCAAAATTTATGGGCTCTCAAGACAGGTGGTCTCTCAAAACAGGTCACGGTGCTATAAAATCAATAAGCTTGTGCATTGAGAATATGGTCTCTCAAGACAAGTGGTCTCTCATAGCAGTGGTCTTTCAAGACAAGTTTCACTGTATTGACTTACATAACTTCTCTGTTTTTCAGTAGATGCATTTGATTGTGAGAGGAAAGAGGGGCAAATATATTGGGTCATTATAATAGCATTTCTTACTGGCCATTTTACATCTGTTGGTTTTAATGATGCTTCTGACAGATTATTGGAAATATCATATTGTCTAAATGGGATGCATAAGACAAATATTAAAATAAACACCACCAAAAAAAGACAAAGACGTAGACACATAGATGTTTGGCCCAGGCTTATTAGGGTGAGTACAAAACATGTTACTCTTTCTTTACAGTTTCAAGGCTCAAATCAAATGAGTTACTTTGTCTCTCTGGCAATTTAAGGCTGATACTGCTGTATACTGTTTTATTTTCTCCCATGTAACACCATTACACCTATAAATTAAAAAAAATGTGTGACTGCAATGTACAAAATCACCACTGTCAGAATTTAGCTTTTAGTTTCTGGCAGGTTCTCACAGGCTGACAATTATTAATTTAATGACATTCACATATAATTAAAGCGTAAAGTAGTAGAAATACCATTCCATTTTAAAAATGCCACAAAAACCCCAACAAGGATCCAAAAAATGCTACTGACTAATTATAACATTCTTTTTCAAACTAGTAAGCACATTGATTCAGCAATTCAATGAATTAAATCGTAGTATATCATTGAAATTGAAAAGGAAGTATGAAAGAAGAAAATAAAACATAAGACTTAATAAAAAACAAAAATAATTTTTTTCTGTTACCAATATACACACTAATTAATGATAAAAGATTTTTACTTTGTGCATGGAACTAACCAAGCATTAGATTCCCTCGCAAAGCATTACTCAGAAAAAAAATAATTTTTTTTTAGAAAAATGAAAGGAAAAAACAGATTTTACTCCTGTAAAACAGGATTTTTACTGTAACAGATAAATGTCACCTGCATACAAGTGTTTCCTAATACTACAACATGCATACTAATAATAACAATTTGCTATAAAATAAGGCATTTTTTTATCATGATACAGTGCCATTATGGGGGGATAATTATGATGTTATTAGGAACTGATTATTTAATGGAGGTGGAGGGGAAGATGACTGGGATTATCTTTCCAACCAAGCTATTATGTTTTTTCTTTCATTTCAAAATACAGAATATTTTTTTTTCCCAACTAAACAAGGGCAGTGTTTTTTCAAGGTATTAATAGGGCAGAATTTTATTTTAAACAAAATGCCAACCATCCCACCACAGTTAAAGGTCAGCCACTTAGATATGGTTGATGGAAGTCTCTTAGTTCTTTAGTTTAGATTTTAATTGATTCACAAGCCTTGAAATTCCATTACTGCTGTATATGTCAGAATGTCTGCCCAAAACGATAAACCCCAAATATATATATATATATATATATATATATATATATATATATATATATATATATATATATATATATATATATATATATGTATATATATATATATGTGTATATATATATATATATATATATATATATATATATATATATATATATATATATATATACACATATATATATAGATGCAATAAACTGACGAAAAACAGTACGAAACTAGTAACTAACTAGCCTAAGCGCTTTCGACTCTTAATGAGTCTTTTTCAAAGGCAAATATAAAACATATATACGACAAACAAATAAACACAAAAACATTGTGTTTGTAAACCTCTACATGGCTGTCTTCACATGTGCTAAAAACAATAAATACAACCAGCTTGTATAGACTAGTTGTGGAAACTGAAAACGTATAATTCCCTAAAAGTCTACAAGCCAAAGCGACATCTATTTTTACTTTTTGTACATATGCAACGCAGATTATATCCCGGATATTTGATTCTATACCAGTTATTCTTATAGTAAAAATTGAAGAATAATAAGAAGATTTAGAAAATGTTAAATTCTACTAGTGCATAGTTTTCATTTTCTAATCTTCTTGGTTTAGACCGCTGGGTTTCAATGTTCTAAGGCGGCGTATCCAGTATGATTCCTTTTCCTTCTTGGTTTCGGAACTCCAGCTGTGGTTGTTAAGTATTATATCACTGAAAGTGTGGCCAGGGGAGGAGAAGTGTTCTGCGACCGGGCTTCTGTACAGCTTTTTTGTCATCCAATCAGATCTATGAAGGTTTATCCTTTTGTGTAGCTTTTCAATTTCTCCGACATACTGAAGGTCACAGATCTTACATGTGATGAGATAAATCACATTCTCTGTTTTACACGTTTTGTTTGGACCATGTATGTTTAGTGTTTCTTTAGTCACTGTGCTAGTGAATGTCTTGGTCTCTATCATATGTTGACAGGTTTTGCATCTTTTATCGCCACAGGGTCCAGATTGACTAGGTTGGTTTTGACTAGCGAGTGGCGTTAGCTTTGCCCTGACTAGGATGTCCTTTAGGTTTTTTGGTCTCCGGTAAGCTACTACAGGTTTGTTCGGAAGTATTAGGTTTAGTATGTCTGACGATTGCACGGTTGGCCAGTGGTTTGCGATGATTTTACCTACTTTGGGATTGTCTGGGTGATAGGTTAGAATAAATGGTATCCTATCAACCTTTTCTTTCTGTCCATATCTGAGTAGGTCATCACGGTTTGTTTGTTTGGCCCTTTGGATTGCCTCCGCAATCAGGTCTTTGTCGTAGCCTCAGTAAATTAAATGTTTAGCCAGCTCTTCAGACCTTTCTAGGAATCTTGCATCGTCGGAGCAAATTCTGCGTATCCTCAGTGCCTGGCTATATGGAATGTTCTTAATGCAGTGTTTTGGATGACAGCTGGTTGGGAGGAGATACTGGTGTTTGTCGGTTGGTTTCGAGTAGATGTCTGTGTGTAATTTGTTTTCCACCAGTCTGGTTGTTGTGTCCAGGAAAACATGGTTTGAGTTGGAAATTTCTGCCGTGAATTTTATTGAAGGATGGAAGTTGTTTGCCTTTGATATGAAGTCATCCAGACTGTCTCTTCCATACTGCCACTTCATTTCTATATCATTGATAAAGCGTACCCACTGGTATGGTGTACACTCAACCGATGCTAAGAGCTGACCCTCAAGTTTTCCCATGAAAATGTTAGCATACTACGGGGCCATTTTAGTACCCATTGCAGTTCCATTGATTTTGTAGGTAGTTTTCTTCATTAAATTCAAAGTTGTTGAGTTTTAGGACAAGCTCCAGGAGTTGGACTAATAAGTGTGTGAGTGGATTGTTTACAGTTCTTGTTTCCCATGCTTCGCTACATGCCTGTAACCCTTCGTTGTGCGGTATGTTGGTGTACAAAGATGTGATGTCTAAGGAAGCAAGTAATGTATCTGGCAGTAATGGTTCACTAGCTTTGCTTTTTATGAGATAATCTGTCGTGTCTTAAAGATATGATGGTAATTTGTGGACATGTGGTCTCATAAAATGATTTAAATATTCTGATATCCTTTCTGTGGGGTGCCCATTACCTGAGATTATAGGTCTGCCAGGGTTTCCTTGTTTGTGAATTTTGGGTAGAAGATAAAATCTACCTGCTCTTGGGTTTTCTGGGCTTAAGTAGTTTTTCGTTTGCTGGTCTATGTGTCCGCTTTGGTACGCCTCGTCAATAACATTAGTGATGATTTTTGCATATTCCAGCGTTGGATCATGGTCCAGTTTTTGGTAGAACCTAGCCTCACTTAGTTGTCTATTTGCTTCACTAATGTAGTCTTCCCTATTCATAATGTATATATGTTTTGTATTTACCTTTGAAAAAGACTCATTAAGAGTCGAAAGCGCTTAGGCTAGTTAGTTACTAGTTTTGTACTGTTCGTCATTAGTTTATTGCATCTATTTTAATTAATCCCTGACACACGTGATCCCTTGGTGGATCCAGTACGCTTGAAAGGGTTGTTATTCGCCATATGATTTGTATTCTTTATATATATATATATATAGATATAGATATAGATATATATATATATATATATATATATATATATATATATATATATCCAACAAAATTCACATGGAGAGTTGGGAGAGAGGGGTGCAATATATGTCATTTGTTTATATTTAATTCAAGATATCTAAATAATATCATGCCTTGTCTGAAGAATGGTTGCTAATATCTGTCTGCCATGGTAACATGACTATGAATGGTAGACCAAAATTAATCCAGAACAATCAGTGAAACCAGTATTAGAAAATTGAGTGTGACACTATTTACAAGGTCATTGTTGACTGCGATAGTTCCCTAAGTATTAAAATTCTGAATCTTTTATTAAAGAAATTATTAACAGTGCAATACTTGTTTAATTGTGTTATGAATATATAATTAGTATTTGTTGGCTTTTCCTAACGAATCCATGTCTTGTGCATCTGTATTTTGTATCTGACCTTGTCCAAAATCAAGTTCATTATGTACCTGACCAGGGACATTTATTTTATAAAAACAGACATGATATATAAAAACTGTAACAGATACATAATGATAGCTTTTTTTTAATTGTTGTTAAAAGTACAGAAGCCATACTAGAATATCTGGTAATTATTAAGCATGCATACATTTGTAAAAACATAAAGATCTTGTTATTTGTTCTTGTGTAGCAAAATGTTATCTTTTAGTTTTCAGGATGTTCATTCTTCTACATAGATCGCCAGAAGCATGTTGTAACTTTGACCTGATTTTCACCACTGAAAATATCAATTTCATGAATATAGTAGCCAGTGGCAGCTAAATGCAATATTTTGGAAAGAATTAAGTTTGATGTTGCTCAGAAAAATGGTACTTAGAAAAATGGAACTCAGAAATCTGCAGTTAGAAAAATGGGATATCAATGCATTTGTACATTTTAATGGTATTTCAATGGACTTTAAATGGTAAAACAATGTAAACTTACCATTTCTTTTGCTAAGGGTTTGTAAAGTAATTTAAGCTTTTTTTCAATGCATGATCTGAAAGAATCTTACAATCAGGTTAGAATTTTTTAGAAACACTTTCTAAATATTTTCCAATAAATCTACTGTTGATGCTACTGGATCCGCCATTATCGCAATAGCATCTAAGCTACAGCAACAGTAACTAATTGGGCAGAGCTTATCATTCAAAATTGGAACTGTCCCTTATAAAGTGCTGAATAATATTCTGAACATTAATTTGGAATTACATTGAATTCAGACAAGGACATTTTGGATTACCGGTATTGTGATACATCAAAATAATGTTAGCACATCATCACAATCCAGAGGTCACTTTTACATTAGTATATTTTAGACCATAAGCACATAAACACATTCAATATTTGAACTTATTTAGAATACCACTGGAATTCAACTGGAACTTTATACAACTGGACATGTGATAGAATTCTTAAGACTATTTGGGATTTAATTCACAACACAATAATTCATTTCAAGTTTTTATGTGTATTATAGGAAAATAAAGTATTTGTTGAATTTTTACAGAGCTTGTTGGTTTTTGCTCTTTTTTGTTACTTGGTTTAAGACCATAGACTTACAAATCTTCGATTTATTACTGAAAATACAATAAGAAAATTTTATTTTGATATACTGTTTTGAATTTGGTCAAATATAAATTTCAAAGAGAGAGACCCTTTATTACTATCCCTTTAATTCTATTTCTTATTTGAAAAGGCAAATGTAAGTTTCACACATTATTGAAATGGCACTTGTTTGCTCATTGATGTTAATAACCATTAATTACTACTTTCAAGAACTTACACTAGACTTTGTTCATGCATACATTTTATAAGTAGCCTAGTTTTGATATAAAAATTGCTATAAAATATTTATATGACATACACATACACACAGAGATGGATTGATCAATAAACATGTTTCAGTTGTTCATGTGAATCATATATAACTTATGCTCTGGACTGTACAAATTGCAAACAACAGTATTCCATTGAATATTTAAGACCACAATCTAGCAAATGATTAGATTTTTTGCGTAAACTTTCCTTTTAATAGGGATGTATATGATGCTGGAGAAGCATTAAAAATCTGTTAAAAATATTTCAAACATAAAGAATCATACAAAAATAATAAACATTTTGGCATGAATGAAATCTTAATCAATATTATTAAAACAGTAATTATTTTCATTGATGATTAGACTCCTTTTAAAGCAATTTAATGGTCAGAAATCACGAGGAATAAATTTGTTGCGGTTATAGGGTTTCACACAATTTTTCAGCACAAGATAGGCTTTACAAGGCGGCCAGCATTAATGGTGGAGGAAGAACCCTGGAAAGAACCACTGATCCACAAGAAGCTACTGGCAGGCTTTCTCACTTACCCATATTAGCCAAACCTGGACTTAAACTCATGCAGAGGTGAGATGGCAGTGATCTGTAATGGTCAGCGCTTTAGACAACTTGGCCACTTGGAGCACCCAGAATACATTTGTCCCCTTCAGATAATAGTTGATAATATGAAACACACCCATGTATTACTATATAAATATTTAAATCTATGATTATAAAAAGTGATACAAATATCTGAAAACAAACAAGTCCATTCCTGTGATTACCTCCATTCACTAGGCCTAGACCAAAAAGTTATTCTCCGCCTTTTTTGTTTTTGTGTTTCAGAAGAAAAAAAATAAGTGAACTATAGTTTGATCTCCTTTTGTAAGCAATGCAACCTAATCACTGAATATTCAGTTACTGAGCAATGTCACCATCAAATTTATGCATAATCGTATATAGTCCAACACTATATCATTACGGGCTCTAAATTATCACAGCAAATGAAAACTTTCCAATTAAGTTTGGATACACATCGTCTAGCGGTTGTTTACGCATGTAGAGCTGTAGCCAGTAAGGACGCAAATGTCTTATAGTGCAATTTCATCTAAAATGTCAACATTTTTATAAAGTTTACAATGAAAAAGAATGAACATTACTTTTTGTAAAGTACATGCCATTACGTTGATCACTGTAAACAAAACTCCAGTCAAAATTGCTATACCCGCATTTGATTTGATTACAAAATTTATTCAGTGTATCCTCTGATGTTTGATGATTATAGGTCATATCCTGATAGTGACATACATGTCATAACAAGGTCAATGTTGCAATTTCAATTTCATTTCATGGTAGCCATTATGGACCGAAATTGACACTGCTGCAAATGAGCCTACTTATCCAACATAAATAGGAAAGAAATAATAGTTAAACTACTTTTGAAATTAGTAACATCTCAATAATAAAATTATTAATAATTGATTTATCCATATAGATTTCTTTGCCCAAATTGCACTTAATTGAGACAAAGTGATACATATTTTTTTTACTACTGTAGTTAAAATGGATTTCAACTTAACAGACAGTAGTGTATTCAATTTAGTCATTAAATCCTTTATTTTCGTGACAATTTTCAGCCAGTGCAAGAATGGACGTTACATCTGATCACCAAGTTCAAATTTGTGATTATTATAATATGTGCGTGCTACCATTCATAATTTAGGTAAATACCGCGATAATATAGAGTTGTTCCCCCATGGCAAAGTAATCTGGGTCATCCGGCATATGCGGTTTTATTTACATCAACGCGATTGGAATGACCGATATCTTTTATAGAAATAGATAGAGGGAAAATCAGATAAACATTACAATTTGTAACAATACAGCAATAGCAGATCGGTTTTATTGTGTACTGATAACAACAGTATGTACCGCGTTGGTACAGCGTCCTAGGCTACCTTATTAGGCTAATATGTTACGGTATACTTAGTATAGTACTAATATTAGTACCCTTAGTCCTACAACAAAACAAGTTGAGGCTACGAAATCGTAGCTACGACATACTGCATTAATCTCTATCAAATATTGTGCTTCAGTGTTAAGAATATTGTGGAAGGTTTGGAGTTCAATGCGCATCGTTCAGTTACAGTCATATGGTAACGCCCGGAATATACAGTCTCACCGGAAATTTTATCCGGAACTTTTAACTTTTCACAGCATTCACTGACGATCTCGAGTTAGTTTTCTTACCTTTTTAACATTCTTAAATGATTCTCCTAAGTGTATAATGAAGACAAAAAATGCATTTTTTTATGTGTTTTTTTTTTTGTTGCTGCCGATTTTGTAGTTTTAAGTTGCCCGCGTTCTACATACCGTTTCCACTCGTTGGTAGTTAAGGTCAAGGTCGTTGCAAAACGTCCCGAAGAGACAGAATGGACCTCGCACCTGACAGAGGAGGACGGCAATCTCCAAAGTACACAATACTGTCAATAATGTGTTTGACATCGTAAATCTTAATAATTTATTTAGGCTTCTGAAACAATATCTTTAATTTTAGATTATTATTGCTTGTAAATGATTTATAAATTGAGTTACTACCTCAATAGTATAGATGTATATTTGTGTCTTGAGAACGTGGCTATCCCTTTTGTAAAAATGGGGGGGGGGAATCAACCCAGTTTATACTGCTCGGAGAATGTTTTGCAAAAAACATTTATTTGTTATTTATTGAAACTTTGAATCTGTATAAAATAAATTAGCCGTTTGTGTAAATTAGATGTTATGTATTTATCAGTATTTATTAATAATAATGATAATACATCTGTGTTTGTACAATAGGTAGTCTAGACCGAATGTTCTTCACAGTTTGACCTCTATGTTATTATTTATTTTTGTTTGGTTTCAATAGCGTTATTATTACTTTTTGGTTTCGTGTCAGTAAATCATTGAAGATATCCATCTGAATTTTATTTTATTTTATTTTTTAAAATTCAAAAGATTAGATTGCTACATCATAATTTTATTGATTTAAATTTTTAATGTTTTTATTGTTGAAAGGGACACAACGTTAGAACCGTCTCAACGACATAGTTAAAAAATAATGAAATAATGTTTTCCTTCAAATATGGTAATTTTGTCAGATTAGGATAACTGCAGTGAAAAGAAAATTAAAAAAAAAAAAACCTCTAATTTGAAGCTATTTATGAATTTATTTCAGGTGAAATTTTTATAACTTGAGTATTTAACTATCTCAACTGTTTTCCTAATTATTAAAAACTGTTGAATTAAATATTAAATATTTTATTGTATAATGTCTATACATGTTGTTAAAAATATAGGTCTTGTTCTTTATTGTCCAAAAATTATATGAAGCAACAATTTGAAAAGAACATTTGTATGAATTTAAAAAATGTATTTATTATATTCAGTTATTGTATTTTGTTATAAATTTAAATTCATTTTAAATAAACTTGTAGCTGTTATGTGTGCTGTAATTATTTTCATGGAATCTAAATACACTGTAAACATTTTCACTTATCAAATAGAGGAGGTTGACTGCTAATTTTCAGAAAAACATGAGTTTAAAAATTTGAACAAATTGGTAATTGATAAATTACTGTGACATTCAAATGCTGATGGTCATAATTCAGATTGAAGTTTTAGTGATGACAAAAACTCGTAGAACTTATCATTAATAAACTTGAAAATTATGCAGTAAGTTAAACTGTAAAACTAAGTGTAACATTAGAACATTTCACAATAAATAAAGCGTGCTGATACAGCATTTATTCTTAAAACATTGAAGTTTATAAATAGTTTATGGAGGCACTGGAGTATAGCATCTTTCTCTTCTGTTTCCCCTTTATAAACTAAGAGTTTCTAAATGTAACTAAGAGAAATTGAAACTAAAAAATGACACTTTTGCTGGCAGAATGCTTGTTTGTATTATCAAGTTGGCTCATCAAATGCTTTTGAAATATTGTCAGGCAGACAGAAAAAGTAGCTAAAAAGTGAGAAAACTCAAAAGAAAGAAAGGCAGTAAAATAAGAAGAAAGATGAAATTTGGGATTAGGTGCATACTTGCATACAGATTTTCATTTTTAAGTCCAATATTGAACAAATTCTTGTCTTGTTTTTGAACTATTTAGTCTTTTCTTGTTTTCGAACTCACCCACCAAAGATATATAAAATTAAGTATCTTTGAACCCAACCGGGTTTATAGGTAATATAGCCTCCATAGTTTTTGCAGTGATAATTAATAACAATAAACAAAACTATTTAAAAATACTATATAATATAAATTTAAAACATTTACTCTGACTAAACTTAGATCTGCAATAATTACGATATACAAAACATTGAAATAAAACGATTTTAAATTTGAAGTGGCCCGCATTGGATTGGTACACGTGGTCATTCCTGAACACTTACCCAATTATTTGTACAACTAGGAATGAAAATCGTGAAACGTGAATATTGACCATAATAATTGTATTACTGTATTTTCACGCATATAAGACATACCTAATTATAAGACAAACCTGTATATAAAACGAGGGGTTTGATGATTTGTGTAAAAAATATTTTACATTATATGCATCCATATATAAGAAGCACCCTGGGTGTTAGGTACATAAAACTTTGTAGAAGAAGTGTCTTATATACGCGAAAATAATTCATTCTCAGTCCCTCAATTGACAGTTTTTCTTATTTTTCAGTAGGTAGCTTGTTTGAACAATTGAACATTAACATGTTTTAATGCTTTTGTTTCATTACTATTTTCCGAAATTATAGCTTTGCATGTAAAGCATTTGATAATCATGTTCATTGGTACTAATCCTTTTATTGATTTGGTTTTTTTGTATACCAAATCCATATAAACATACATTATACATTAAATTTTTCTGCTTTTTTTGTAATGTCTGTGGCTCATTCACTCTTCAAGTCCTTCTTTTTTGTGCTTTTATTTTTTTTTTCTATATCATGAATCTTTTTCTTGAACTTTCTCACGACATCTGTATAATGAACCACCTGTACTCAGCTGCAGTTATAGGGTTCTTTAATGGTGATAAAGGAAATGTTATAAAATAATAAAAGCTGTTGCAGGAGGGGGTTTCAAGTTACAATATGAAAATTTAAAAGAAACTTGCAGTTTTGTACATTAAATCCCAAATAATCCTAAAGGTTCTATTAAATGTCCAAAAGTCTAGAATGTTTGGAAGGAATATATTGCTATAATTTTGAATTATTGTGTTAATGTACCAATAATCAGTAGTTTTGAATGAACTGAGGTGCAATCTTGCTGTATCACAATGATATAATCCAGAATGTGTTTGAATGAATTTACAGTGGTCACAAAATAATGATTTAATCTATAAAAGTCAATGAGCACTTTGTAGTTTAAGTAAATGATCCCTCTCAATCATATTTGGACACCACAGTAAATTATTCTATGGACTGAACTTAAAACAAGAATGATTAATTGATTACCTCACCCTGTATATACTAATTTTGCTTGACTTAAGCCTCATTTAAATGCCCAAAATATGTGCATTTTAAATGGAAATTTTAATAAAATTGTAAACAAGTTCACTTCTGGAATATTCCGAGTTCATAAATAACAATAGGCCTTGAACTAAAATTGAAGGAAACAGCTTCTTAAAAACATGACAAAAGACAGGTAGACCTGAACTCTATTCTCAATCATGGACAAAGTTCAAGCACTTAATATCAATACATAAAAGTTTTAAATTTAAGGTGACAGGATTAGTTTGTAAACTACATATGATTGAATTTTGACTGTGTAGTGTTTAATTGATGAATTGGATTTTACTTGGTTACATTTTAGTCAGCAGAAATGCAAACATGATAACCAGAGTTATACAATTCAGAAGCATCCTGATGGGAAGATTTACTGTTGAATTGATACCCTCCAAAGTGATCTTATTACAGTAATGAAGAATTTGCATTATTTCTAGTTGATTAATGTTTCAACTGATTTAATGACATTGCATAGAGGGCATAATTAATGGATTCATGACTTAAAATGAAATGTCTTATCTTAATATAAAACTTTATTTTCTGTCTTCCTGCTGAAGTATGGGATCACGTATTATTCCAATAATTACGTTAACCAAGTAAGGGATTACAAAAAGTTCAGATGGGTTTTTTGCTAAATTTGGATTCTTTTGAAATTTGTTATTTTAATTGATGCATAGAGAACTATTACAGAAATGTGTGAAGCATAGTTTCCTTTCTGCAATGGACCAAAATGCTATTGTGACAGTTACCTAGCAGCCATTTTGTCTGAGCTTTGACATTTGAGTCTATTGGGTACCTGTTAGGGCCCTACGTGCATGTTTTGACCCAAAAGCATATACATAGTTATATGGCAGGGATCATGATGGTTTTCAGGCTATGATCCTGGGGTTTAGTCCTTTCTGAGGACATGGACAAGGAATGACCCTGTACCAGCATTAGTTGTTTATATAAATTAATTTAGTCTTTTAAAACCATGCATGTATATATGGTTTAAATGTATGGATTGCTGTGATTTTCAAGTTATGATACAAGATCTAGACACCTTTGAAATGTTTGTTTTCTAATATTCCAATAAGCCCTAATTCAGTTCATTTGATAGATGGAATAATATGCTTCCCAGTTACCCTATGCCCCTGTTGCTCCAAGGTTATAATCTAGTGGAAGAAGGTTAAGACATGAGATATCTTTCTTTAAATTTTTTTTGTTTTTTTTTCTATCATTCCAATAATCTCTAACTCAGCTTAGTAGTTGGAATAATATATGATCCCATACCCCTCATTCACATAAGCCTCAGATTATATCTGGGGAGGGGTGTGGTGAAGGAATCCAGAAGTATCACATTTTTTGATGTTCTTAGTAAAAACTTTTTATATTAATATTACTATTATTGTTGATTATTCCAATTTCAATATAGTCTTATCCAGTTCAGTAATAATAATAATAATAATAATAATAATAATAATAATAATAATAATAATAATAAAGACTTTATTTAACGATGGTAACAAAATTAGTTAAGAACTAATTTTCCTTGAGGCTCTCATACAAAGGAATGTATTTATTTTAGCTGCATCTCTGAACAGTGGTTATGCTACCAGGCAAAGTGGGCGACTAAGTCAAGTCGCCTAAAAAATGTTAACTTAGCCTTCTTCTGTTAGGAAAACAAAAACAACTTTGCTTTTTATTTAGAGGAACATTGAATTATCATCCCTTTTAAGATGCTTCCTTGCCTTGGCCAGGTTAGTTTCATTGTTAATGTTCTATATATCTCAAGGCAAAATGTACACATTAAGCCATCAAATAGTTGGTATTGATATCAATTACCCCAACAAACAAACTCTTGCACATTCACAGGCATGTGTTTTGATAGCTGACTGAGGGTAGCCATTTTCTGAGTAAGCAACTATCACTGCCAGATTTCTGGAAGTTATCCTTTGATGATAAAAGTATACAAACTTGTGTTTTGAAACTTAAATTTATGTAAATAGCAGTTTGAGTTTCAAGAATAGAATTATGGACATGAATATTTTAACTGTGGCATGTACTTTATCTTGATAAAAAATCTGTTTGGAACCATAATCATCAATAGCAGATATCACTGTTTTGGAAAGTACTGTTTTATTAGATTACCTCTTTCCATAAACAGTCGGGGAAATATATTCAAGAAAATATACAATTTGTAAGAAAGCAGAGACTGGATATTACATTATTAAAGATTTAGCTTTAAAATGCAATTATGTGGGTCATAAATATATGGGACAATGATATGTTGTGTAATTCGATGAGATGTAAGGTCAAGGTTGTATTCCAAGTTGACAAATTTTTGTGAAAAAGTGAAGAAAACAACAAAACAGCAAAACAAATACTATTTAATCAATGCCTAATGTTACACCAAGTATGAAGACAAATAATAAAATCTTACATTTTGAATCCTATCAATGGTCTGTTCTAATGAAAATGAGTGGTTACATTAAGAAAACCCCTCATTCTAAAAATAGATGCACCTTCATGTTACTTGCATCAATTTGGTTAAAAAAATAAAAGGTTTAGTTCATTCATATACTGACTATAATTATTCAGTGTGTTGTTTATGAACAGTTACAATAAAGTTTTATTGGCAACCAAGAAATTAAGACAAACAGTATGATTTTAACATGTGCATTTTTTGTCACATACTTGGTGCAGGGGTTTAAAATATGTATAGAAATCTTTTCAAATGCTATTTTGTAATGATCTTTCTGAAAGTAAAAAGTAAAACTATTTTGATTAAGGGTAGTTAATTAAGCATTTGTACTAACTAGCAATTACAATACTGTAATATAGTTAGTTACTCAGTTAAAATTCATTACAATGTATAGTTTCTGTTCTCTTTTTCAGTCATAGTGCCAAAATACACTGAATATGAATATGAATAGACAAAACTCAAAAAAATTTCGACATGAAAATAGTTTTGCTTAAAACCAATGTTAAATGCAAATACGCATACCAGGGAAAAGATGGCATAATTTAAATAAGAGAATGAAAACAGATGTGTGCGCACACACACACACACCCATTCACATTTTGTGTCTTGCTTTGCTCCCACTTCTCTCATTTCAGGTTCCACTTCTCCCAGTTCAGCTCTCACTTCTCCCTGTTCTGTTCTAAAGGCATTAGGAAGAGTTTTCATTGGTTGTAACTTAAGCATTAGTTTTTCAAAAATAAAACCCACAAGTAAATCTGCAAAGCAGAAATAATAAGTAATTAATTGAAATATTAAGAAGCTTTCTTCCTAAAATTTAATTACAGAGTATTTTACATGCAGGCTACAATTAGCACATTGACAAATCGGATAAAATATACATGTCTGGTATAATATTTTATGTACTGTACTGGTCAGTGCTCAGAGAAATTCTTTTTAGACACATGCTCCAGGCTGGTGACTTAAACTCACAAGCCCAGACTGAAATTCCACAAGCCTGGACAGTTCATAACTGTCAACTCTCAAGCTGGTAGAAAAACGACCTGATTTTTGGGGTATTTCCATACCAACCTCCTGATCTCATATCTCCTGAATTTTTTGCAGAGAACTCCCAATTCTTACATTATGTCTGTCAATTTTCATTTCTTAGGGGAAACAAACCAAACCATACATAAATAGATATAACATATGCAATCCACAGATGCCATATTCTCTTTTATTACTTGTGAAGATTGTAGTGACAAAATCTGTGTTGGATTTAGACATAAGCTAAACAAGCTACAGCTTAGGTCCACACAGTCTGAAGAGGTCTCTCAGATTTATTTTATACCAAATAGGGCCTCTTCAGCTTCACATAGCTTAGAATCTTATTATGTCTAAATCCAGCATTGGATGACAAGACTGACATGCAACTTTCTTTGAATACAGGATGGGCCTGAACTAAAATTAGAGGGGCTCCAGCTGTCAGGCTATCAGATTTTTGTAGCACTGCTGGTGGGCACTTATTTGGCCTTCTGCCTATTTGCGTAACTTACATGTTAACTTTTTTCTCAGGATTTAAAATATCCAATGGTATGTCTGGAACAGGGTCAGCTTTTAGTCTAGTCCTAGCATTTGCATATCCTTGAGTGGCCATTTTTTTTAGGATTCCTCTCGTGACATTCCTTTGAGAATTGTAATGAGCACAGAGTGCTGTATGGTGTTTGAAATCCACTCGCAATAATCTATCCATACTTTCTTTTTGTCATTTTGGAAAAGAAAAAAAAACGTCCACAACCTTTTCTTAATATCCTATTACTTCCATAAGCAATGCAAAATGGCATTGTCTTTTACTCTGGCAACTGCTAGTTGGGATGTTGGAGTCGCTACTATGACAGCACATCATAAAAGTACCAGATAGGCGTAGAAAATTTTGCATACAAGGTCATGGAAATTCAGCTAATTGAAGATATGCCTGTGACAAATTGGCGGCGTTCAAAACACCAACCTCTTTCACTACGGTTCATTGCTAGGGAATGACCTCCGCGGTGTAATTTACCCAGTGTGGATAGATAGAAAGAAGAATGCAGATCACTGAACAAGTATATTGAAGAAATAAACACAACGAGCCTCCTTTTCAATGAGCAAATGTAAAATTTAATCAGTTTATCAACAGAATTTAAAATGGAAAGAAATCAATTACTGGTTACAAAAGAAGAAAAATTGTACTAACATGTACTCAAATAAAAAGACAATACAAATTTCTTTAACTGCTAAAATTACTTTCGACGTTAATATACTATCTTCATTGCCAACGAGATGTGACCTTTGAGTGCAATGATGAGAGACTTCATCACCTATTATATTCGGACATCAAGACTCCTGTTCGTCCCTGCTCTGCCGATCTTTGTCTAGCTGTTTGGTCTTGGACTCTTGTCCATCGAACTCTGATTTAACAATCGTCTCTGGACTTAGATTTCCGCTTAGAATTTGCTCTGGTCCTGTGATTGGTTCAGGGATTTCTCAGGTGAATCCAGGAAAGCTGTTTCCTTCAATAAATAAAATATTGTGCAATAGACAATAGGTCACATTCCCAAGTATATCTGTATTTTTACATTAATTTGGCTCAGAAAACAAAAGGCATAAATTCTGCCACATAAAAGTTAACTCTGTTTACATAGTCGGTCAATGCTTGTCCTGACCTTAATTCTGGTCACGCTTGGGGTGGTCAATTAAATTCTACTCTATATACCCCCCTTGACTTCATACTCTACCAATCTAGCAGTGTTAAGTTACATATGACTTAGACCCTCAGATCTAACTATTCTAAAATAGTTTACTCGACCAATTAAATATTACAAACTAGCATATAGATATACACTAAAGTGATCAATTAAATATTACAAACTAGTATATGGATATACATTTAATATTATGTCATACTTGACAGAGTTAATCCAAAAAAACTATAAAACATTACCCATCATTCCTTAAGCTTAATTCTTGAAAGTTCCTAATCACTCCTATGTATTAAAGATTCAATTACATGCAATCTTGTCAACTAATCTAATGAAATTTTAATTACGTTCAATCTTGCCAATTCTCCAAATGAATTGATAATTAGAAAATCAAAGAATAAAATGTCGTGACTAGCATTTCACTAAAATCCTGCAAAATGAAATCATACATACATCATATCAAGAATACATTTGCAAATAGATAAACAAATGAAATAACATTAAAATCTGGAAACTAAGATTGCATACCTTTTGCCATTTTCTTTATTCATTTCCATGAACCTCACATATAGTCCGTCTCCTAACTCAGACAACTATTTGGCCCCTTACTCAATAATGAAAATGTACTTGTTACAAATTCGAAGGTAGAGTCTACTCGCTGAGACAACTCTCACGCTTTACTGCCAAATCATGAGATAACGTCTTTCACGCTTTTCTTGGAGTCCGGTCTAACTTTTCCCAAGAAAGATTGAAGACTGAAGAATTTTCATAAAGTAAAACCTTTAATTTCTTACAGAGTTACGCCCCTACATCCATATTACCCAATCGGAATAGACTGTATGTTAAATCTGTTCTTTAGGATTTTTGGAAAATCACTTATGGCAAGCTTCCCCCTTTTCCAGGTCGATTTTGGGAAAGGGTCTTATGTCATTCTCTTGTATCATAGCATATGACTCGGTCAAGTTACGTCTGTTGGAACGAATTCCCTTTTGCCGTTCAGAGATGAAATGAAAATATTCATCTATCTCTAGCCCTTTCTACTTTAATTAAGTTGACTTTAATACAATTCCTTTAACCAAAGCTTCTAAGAGTTTTCAAAATTTGACACATCACAATGCCGATATTTAAATATTGGCATTATGGTTGCAAATCATACATCAGAATAAGGTTTTCTTCTTTAGTGCTTTTATTATTATTCTTTTATTCCATTGATTTCTTTTGTCTTTTTAAATGTACTTTAAATATCCAAATCATGCATTCACACATCTTATAAGTAATAAAGGCGCTAATTAAGCGGTCATGTTGACTTTAGAGTCTATGATAAAATTTAAATGGAAAAACTGACTAAAAATTTTTCATCCAAAGCACAAGTATTTTGGTTTATTTTTAAAAATTGGTCTTGTTTAATTGCTATTGCATTATTCGGGATGTTTTAGCTGAAAGATTAATGAATAAAATTTTTTATCTCTTAAGTTCGCACTTGTATAATGCAACACTTGACAAACATATTAAGTAGTACCTGTGAAAAACATCAAAGGTGTAAAGAGAAATTTCATAATGCAAGACATGCTTCAGATGCTGAAGAAACAAAACACTGGATCCACTGAGTAAGGAAGTCAGTGATAGAGCAAATAGACAATGTTTGACTTTAAAACCTAGAGGAAAATATTGCTTTATGTGAAACATTTTGAGATCGGAATAAACACGAGTCAGTTTACTATGATTTTATTTTATCTTTCAAATTTGAAGTTATCAATTGCAATGTTTTGTGACAAAATAATAGTTTTACAAAAATGTGGCAGTTTTGTGTGTGTGGAAATTGGAATCATGGTTTGTGGAATTTGAGTCAGAGCTTGTGATTTTTTAAAAAATCACTTGCCCTAGGCCTGTGCATAAAAAATTTTCTTTGAACATTGTTTGGATTTTGATATTTTTATTTTTGGTCTTCAGTGGGGCACAAATCTAGTTGATGCTAGTATTTTAGATCACATAACCATATTTTGATGTTTGGTTTGTAATGATAGTGCCTGTTTCTTAAGTATCATACATCTTTCCATAAAATTTATATCCAGCTGGATGGCATAAATATTGAGCTGAAATTCTCTCTTTATATTTGCAGGGTAAAGTTTGACCTGGTTTTTTTCAAGAGGTTCCTGCGGCTGTTCTATTGGTTTTTTCCATCCTTGAAAAGCATTCCAGTCCTTCTCTTTGTTTTTCTCCTTTGTCTGGGTCTTCTAGGTAACTATAACTTGTATTTTTCCAGATTTTTTTTTCGTGCTTCTTTGAAAGCTTAATGATAATGTGATACATATACTATACATATTAATAATCTTTTTAAGATACACAAATCTTGGGTCAGTTATAGTCTGTTGGGAGTAGATTGTGTCAACACATTTGTAAATATGATTTCACCATACGAAGTGGTATTAAGTAGTGATTATTTTACATGAATTTCACACATATATGTCATTGCTTTGTGAATTAATTGGCCTCTATTTGGTACAGGTGTGCAAGGAGGAGAGAGGGGAACAGAATTTCCAAATTGAATCTATGCTTTGTTTTGCCAAACTCCTTAAAGTTTAAACCATGTCTCTGCAGTAGCTATCATGCAAAGACTTGCAACATTTGATAATGCTAGCTTCAGCATATAAAGTGGATGAGCTACTTACAATACCTACAGTTCTTAACTACATAGTCATGGTTCATGAAAGCAGTGAGCCTTTTGACCAAAGCTAGATTTTGTTTCTTTTGCCAGATTTGGCTGGGAAACTCTTGATGGTGAGACAATAATCAAGTGTGGAATCCCACAGGGATCTCACATGTTTATAATCAAATTATCTGTTGTTGTGCTAAACTAACACGAAGAGTTGCTTCATTTTTAAGGTATCCTTTGCAAGCAAACACCAATGAACTAATGTTTCATAGCTTGATTTACACTTATAAATTGCTGAAGCCAAACCCATCAAAATGTTTGCACTGGGTAATTTCTCAAGATAGTGATTTTTAATGTCACTTCATTGATGGTACATGACTATGTACAACCCAATTTTGTTCGCATTAATAAAAAGAAGAAACAGCATTTGCACAATATAAAAACACTAGATCTGGATGGAAGAAAAACAATTGAGTGAAAAGAAAGATGAAAGACGAAAATGGTACATTTTTATTAGAACTTGCAAATTTAATTTTGAAATGTATCACTGCAGGTTTTAAGGAATAATCCACAGATAAAGCAAAAGTAAAAACTTAGTGTTGTCTACAGTGTGAGGTTGACCTTACACATGCATGGTCCTTCCTGAGCTTCGCTAATGTCGCAAATTGTGATTTTTTTCCCTTATTGTCGACAAAAAATACTATTGTCGGCAACCTTTTTGGCAGTTTAACTTGTACATACAATCATGGATTTGGAGTGGAGAAATTCAATGGGACCATGAAAGAAAGTCACAAACTTATATTCAGACTTGTACACAGACCTATATTCCCACATAAACAAATCCTTTGTTCTATTGACAAACCAGTCTGTACAGGGCAATGTTACATCATAATCCGCTAATGTTGATATCCTGCTTATGTATACTGTATGCTATGAAAAGACTCAATCATTCTACTGCTGGCTATACGAACAATCGACTGACCTATGAAGACACCAACGGAAACAGCTACAAGTAATTGAACGACAGCTAATGCATGTTGTTTTTAAAAAAATACCAATTAATAGATTTGCCAACAATCGAGAAAATTGATTACATTTGAAGTACCGATTGCTGTGTATAAATACCAAGCAAATGGAAAAAATCTATCAGAATTATATACTGTCATCAGTGCAACATTATCATGGGTAAATGCAAATTAGATGCTGCATGTTCATCAGGGTAAATTAACAAAATTAACAGCATTTGGATTTAATGCAAATTCATTGATCAACACAGTCATTAAACCTGATGTTATTATGGCAGTCCAACATCATGTACATTTGGTGATGTGCAACACCACATCATAATGAACAGGTAAAAACTTTAGAAAATGTCTCGAAAGTTGGAAACTTGGGCATCCGTTGCTGAGATATGATACAAAATTAAAACATGTTTTGTGATATATGTATCAAGGCACAAGTTGTCGATTCTTTTAAAACTGGCTGTGATATTTTGAAGAAGGACTGTCACTAAATATGAATCCACACGTAAGTAAAATATTTTAATTTTGCTCATTGATGTTTTACATTTGCCATCATTCTTGATAAACTATGCAACAAGAAACATGAACACAAACAAGTTTGCATAATTGAATAATTTATTTCTCATAAAGATTGAATTCAAGAATATGCAGATTGGAACCTGCCATCGGGAAGTTTGTATATTTAAGCATCGTTTTCACTAATATTCTCCATTTTTTACAGGTCCAATACATGAGAAATTTTCAAAATGACATGCTATTTCTCCCTGTGGAGTACATTATTTGCCTCCCCCTCCCAATGTGCTTCCATTTTATATTTTATGCAATAGCTAAAGGTTAGACTTGAGCCACTGTGACTTACTTCAAAGAAACCGCCTGTTACACCAGGAGTGAAGCACATGTAATTGATTGACAATTAAACCTCACCCTTTTCTTTGTTAACTAATAATGCCTAAAAGGGGTGTGAATTTGTTTGTTCAAATTTTGTCTCAAGCTACCATACATATGATAACTATTTTCCACATTTTATATCCCACCATAATTCCTGATTGTTAACTAGTATATGCATATAACAATGTTGACTCAGTCAATAAGATTTTTTTCCAAATTGATATGATGGTCACTAATGCTTGTATATATGGTACATTTATGCCTGGTGTTGACTCTTGTAAGTTTCATTGGTAGGAATGGAGATCCAAGTTTGCGTGTCAAGAAAAACTCTACAGCATTCAGTGAGATGTACTTTGTGAAGCTAGCCATAAAATGGGGGAGGGGTTCAATTAAAAAAATGAGTTAGACACTGTAGATGTCTTGAAAGCTGATAATTTACATTTGATAATGCTTTTTTTTTCAAGTGACAACAGTCAAATCTATGTACTAATGGTGATGCAGGATGCGAAGTCCTTGGAAGTACCTAAGAAATGGACTTTGAAACCACATTAACAAGTGAACAGACCTAAAATTGCGATGGATCATGTGACATTCTATAACATTTTAATAGTCCAAAATAGTCATCATCATGTAATGATTTATTTTATAATATTATAGCTGTACTATTTATTGTCAATAAAGTAATAACTATCCAATGTTTTTCAATTTTCAATTTTCATAGCCTATTACATTAACAGATTTTGAAAAATATTCACTATTTATTCTGGTGACACTTTTTGAAAATTGGCAACAAAATATTGTGGTTGGCGATTTTTTTGGCAATGTTTTAAAAGCCAAGACCTTCCCTGCATGGATATTACTGTGATGTCATCATGTAAAGCAAATTGGCTGAGACAAGTTAATCTCTTAATTTGCTTATGTTAACATGCTATGTAAGCACTTCTGACTTTTTTCATATTTGAACAGAAGATGTCATATTACAGTTGATTATATAACTAAAGGAATTTAACTTAACAAGAGCTCTATAATTGGCATTTATTTCTTAAAGTATTGCCACCAGAAGGCTTTTTCCAACATTTTCATTGATCAATATTCCATCATATTTTGTGCTGTTTATTATGATAATTTTTTTAAAGACAGTACTACAAACTATATGATTTCCTTTCTAAATTAGCAAATTTCATGATGTTGATTCTAAATTAACACTTGCTAGCTGCCAGTGATGAAATAAGCAATAAATTGATCTTTCATTTACCAATTTTAGCCATGATATTTAAATGTTAAGCAAATGGAAGCCTGGCCATTTCTATAAAAAAAAATTGGGATTCATGCCTACATCTGTGTCATTAACTGGTTCACCAGTTTTTTTGGTGCACAGAAATGATGATGTGTTTACATTTGAAGACCATTATTTTTAAATGATACCATATATCCATTATAGGCCTGACAAGCTGTTATATGCAAATAATGATACACAGATATCCTTTATTTCTTCAAGCATCTTTATTTCTTCAAGCATTTCTCATTTCACTAGTCTGAAATTGGAATTTTCAGGTCACTGTTAAGAAAATGTATATATTTTTTTTATGGAGAATATAACCTTATTTATTTTAAAATTGGAAAATTCCTGGCTTTATAATTACAAGGTTGTTTTTTTTTTGTCTTTTCAGCATTAGTGCAACTTCTTTTTTGTGTGTCATCATTGTCAATAAATATGAAGTTTCACATTGTAGCATTCAGGTACAATGGAAATAATTTAATGCACAGATGCAGGTGATACACAAAGATCAATGGTACACTTGTTCCTGTGTTAATCATGTGTGTTTATTTGTCTGCAGATTTATACATGTAGCTTCAACCTGACCAGTTGTGCAGACATTGTGTAAGCATTAATGTCAGTAAATGCAAGGAAGATTCTGTGAGGTACATTTTGCTATTGAATAGTTGAAATCATCAGATAATGAAAGTTTCCCATGTTAACAAAAATTCCCAATTAAATATATGTTTAAAAAAAACATCCTGCCAAGCCTAATTTGAAAACCATTGCACTAGGTTTTTCTTGGGCCTTATGAAGCTAAAAGAGGTTCTTATAAACACTGCACCTTTTGACCTTGATCCTGACCTTGTTATATAGATCACAATCTTTGATAACAAGGTTGAATTGAGCTTCATTTATATTCTTTTTCTATGAGGCAGGTTTACCTGGTTGTTGTGTCCCTCAAAAATATGAGTTTTTATGTGTGCTAAACATGGACTTTCTTGTGTCTAGCATTTGTCATATACTTTGTTATGATGTTGCTGATTTTGTTTTCAGAACAGTATGTGATATACAACATAGGGTTGATCCCTAGTACATACTACAAAATTCTGGGTGACAAGGACCATGGGGAATTTTGGAAACAAACAGGGATAGCCCTGGCCCTGATTCTTACAGAAGCCTTTGTAAGTATCTAAAATATGTTACTATTTTAGAAAGCAGCGTTTAGAAAGCACTCGATAGCCATATTTTTTTGTCTTGCGAAGATTTTGTAAAATATCTGTACATGATCATCCTATACTGCTATATTATGGATGTATGTATAGATGTATGTATGGATGGATGTATGTATGGTTGTATGTATGTATGGATGGATGGAATGATGCATGGAATGATGCATGGATGGAATGATGGATGGATGGATGGACGGACAGACGGATGGACACATACCTCATACATACACACACACACTAAATATTTGTGCATTTTTACTGCTATATTGGTGTATTTTGGTATGGATCCAACTAATACATATACCATTGTAAATTGCAAATGAAATGAATCAGTTTTTGTGGTATTTCTAAACACAGTATGCAGCCTTTATTAATGTTGTTTGATTTTCTTTTTGTCTCATGAGTGGCTATTGTTTTGTGAGTAGTTTATTCCATTTGAGTGAGAATTTTTGTGTTTTTCTAGGAACATTATAATGACTTAATATAACATCAGTGGGAAATTATGTTCAATTATGAAGTTTGCAAAATTTCTTGTCATGTCTATCTTTATCCAGATTTGATGCAGATTCCTTTAACTTTTTTAATGATTATTTATCTGTTGCTTTAAAACTTCTTTTATGAAATGGGGTTTCTGCATGATTTGTAATGTAATTCTTTCTACCATAGCACATTAAAAGGATGTATATTTGTCTTTTAAACTTGATTTCAACCACTGATATTCCTATTTGCATCCATCATTGAATTTCATGTGATATATTGGTTGCATGGATTTTGGTATTTCATTATTGGATGATAATGCACACTAAGCCATCTAAACAAACTTAAAACACTGAAGCTAAAACAACCCTGTTTTTAATCCCATGAAATTCACTTTTCATCACACTAGTATGAACCTAAATCCATCTTAAAAACTTAAAGAATTGAAGCAGAACCAACCCTGCAAAGTTATGTTAAATGTATGCTGTTTGAGCTCCTTAGTGACCATGATCAAGTAATGTTTTTAATGCCATATCAACAAATTTCAAACACTGAAGCCAACTGACTGCAGACAGAATCAAAAACATTTTTACTTTTGAAATTAGCAACTAAATTGTCTTGTCCTACTTTGGCCAATTAAGCCAAGTGATCCCAGGCATTGTTATCATAAATATATTACTGTGAAAGCAAGGTGCGACAAAAAGGAAAAAAAATTTAATTTTTTAATAGTAAGTTTTGCATATGTGGGAGATTTCATAGCATTACAGGAGAGATGGAAGCAAAATGTCTCAGCCAGGAGGTTCACATATGTGGTAATGATGCATGTCAAGGATGTGGGTGGGATGACAAATTTGACTGTCCATGTTCATTAGTATCACCAGTTTTTTTCAGCCAATGTGGCCAGAGTTGAGAATATACAAATGAAACAGAAACTTATCCTCAGACTAGCTTTCCTGCAAGGATGTTTCCCAGTCAGCGTTCTCTTAGAAGAGATGTAAAAAAAAGCAAATTATGGCAGGGATAGAAAAATCCTTTGCCCAGCAGCTTGTAACAACTCAGTTTTAGGTTTGGGCAACAAAATGCATCAAAGCCACATCCCATTTGGGCAACTAGATTTTGACTGCTTTGTTTTATAATGAGAGCCTGATTACTGTGATGCAAAATGAATATGTATGGGCTAGTTATTTATGCCAGGTGCTAATGATTTGATACCTACCTGGCAGTCAGTCATGACTATCTTACTAACCACATGTGCCAATTCAGGGCTGGCTAATGCAGATGTTATGCCAGCTATAACAGACATGTTTATTCTGGGACAGATAAGAGTATTGCAAAACAAGTTACAAAATTTATTTTGTGTAAGCTTAATATTAGTATCAAGAAAAAAAATAATCTTGTAATCATTTGAAACTAATTGTAATTCTGAACTTATAAATATGAGAGATTTTATGATATGGAGAAAGATTTGACAATAACAATGGTAAAATGTTATGTATACAGGAGAAATAATAAGCCAGATATGAAACAGGTTCTTTTATATTGATATTAACCCTTTACCTCATACAAGCACCTTTTGGTGCCGCTACTGCATTCACATACAGGCGCATTTAGGCTCATCTACCTGATTCACATATATGTGCCTTTTGGCACCTCTGTAAACAGCAGCCATTTTGAATGACCATTACGTCGGATAATGTGGTCACTGTTTATGGCAGTAGCTGATATCATTCAGTACTTGCTCAAGTTTTCATGATTACAATCACAACTATGAAAGATTCAATAAGGCTCTGATATTGATGTAGGAAGCCATTAGTTTCTATAAATGATCAAATTCAACTGATTTAGTGATGTAGACGCAAAGAACTTGTAAATTTTGTGTATGAGAAATGGCTGCTATGGTGATCACATAGCTTCACTGACTGGATGGTGAAGGAGTTCTCAAGATTTTAAAGCACATACAAAATACTTTTGTAAAAAATAATTATACAGCTATAATGACCGTATTTTACTCCTAAATCTTTCCATACATAATATATATGTACCATAAATGTAAAATGGTTAAAATTGCTGTTAAACGTAACACATACTTCACTGCTTACAGACCTATGTGTAGCACACTGCACTGGGTATCATTGCTGCATGCATATCGAAGGGCTAAAAAGCCATACACTCTATGAGAAAAAGGGTTAAAGTTCTTTTGTGTTCGAACATATAGGTAACTCATAGTTATTTACATTAAATTTGATGTTGATTAAGTCATGCCTTTTTGGCATCATTTAGCAGAAATTAATAATTAATTAGACATTTGTAGCAAAACTTGATTTAACGTTGAGTAATCATTTTAAGCAAAGTTTTTTTAGGGAAATTTCTAATTTTTGACAAGAGCATGGCACAAAAGTATTTGTAGGAAACCCACAAGCCTGTTATTTGAATGTTTTCTCTTTATAATTTTATTGCATTTTTATCAGTTTTTCATTGAGCGTATTGTTATATATATATATATATATATATATATATATATATATATATATATATATATATATATATTACAAATGGAAATTTGGGCAATACCTAATGGGGTAACACTAATCTAAAGATAATGTACAAGGATAAGTTAGGGTGTTATAGTAGGCTGTTTGAGTACTGTATGCTAATTAATATACTGGTATCCAAAAATGTTATTGTTAATTTTCAGTGTCCTGTATAAAGATACAGGAGCCGCAGAGTGATCATGTTTCATCTGTTGGCACATCCATCGTTTACACTTCTTGTCCCCACTAGAACTTGGAGTCCTTGCAAATGATTAGATGATAGGTGGATTGCCATGTTAGGTAGATGTCCTCTTTTCAGTTTCAGTTTGTATGGACTTGTTGCCCATTTCTGTTAGTTCTTATAAAAGCTTAGGTGATGCCCATTCATTCTGCATTTAATATCTGTTAGCACAAGATGATATTGCTACTTCCAAACTACTGGGAGGATTGCAAAAAAAACCAAATCATCTACAGGCACATTTATCCCCATTTATGTATGTCCTAAATGAAATTAGTAACTCTTGGACATCCAATATGGTTGTCATGCAGCCACATTGAAAATATTGTTCTCACCACTATACCAAGAGTTAGAAATATCAAGATGGAGGTTTTCATAAAAGACTTCTTATGAAGTTTAGTTGGTCCTAAATGAAAATGGTGCCAATCTGATATACAATATGGCTGCTATGAGAACCTTATTAAAGCTGCTTCTCCTGAATTGAAATGTCATAGTTGCATGGGATTTTCACAACAAGATTTCATATGATATTTAGTTGGTTCAAAATGAAAATGGTGCCAGTCAGACAGGTTCCTTGTGAACTCAAACATAAGAAAATAGTTTTGTTGCCAAGTTTAATATATTGGAGTTTCATATGAATATCAGAGAAAGTTTAAATACTTGGCAGTTAAAAAGAAGAAACATGCATCTGGAATTCCAGGAAATTCTTTATGGTTGGTAGAGCGGGACTCTTTCCAAGTTTTATCTCCCCTACAGCATATCCTTTTCCTAGTGTAGATCATGAACCTGAGTGGCTGAGTGGTCTAATGCACTTTCCTTTACCAATTACTGCCATCTCATCTCATTTACTAACTTCCTGTGGGTCTGTGGTTCTTACTTGGGTTTTCCCAGTTTCCTCTCCACCAGTTCTATTGGCTGTCATCTGTAGCCTATCATGCACTGAAAAAATGCCATTAAACCCAAAACAACAATAATAACAACAGATATAAACCATTCAAAATATTTTGATTCAGTTTGTTGAGTACATCATTTTGATGTATGCATTGTCTTATAGACCTCAATATAGCTATTGTGGGTTTCGTGTCATTTGGTGTCTGGATAGAGTTCACTTGGCAATTTTGCATATATTCATGAACATTGTAGATATACTTATATGGGTTTTATTATGTCCTTTAACAATTAACATCTTCACTTGGAGTGTTGCTTATAACCTTCAGTTCTTTTTCTTCTGAATTCTTGAACATAATTTGGCCAAAAGGAACCTAGCTTGAAAAACTCTAGATTTGTTCAGTTGATGCTGATCTGCTATCAAATATGGCCACCACTACCAAAAATAGAAAGCTTTCAATTACTTCTCAGGAACTGCTTAATAAATTTGACCAGATGTGGTCAGTGACTTGTTGTCCATCATTCATCTGAACAAGTTTGTTATCTTTATTCCTCCTAAACAATTTGAAGAATTGAAATGAAATTTTATGCACACATTTATCTCAAGGTCTATATGGTCCTAAATGAAATGGAGATGATTAGACATTCAAAATGGCTGCCCTAGTTGTCCTCTTGAAAAATTTGCTACTTCTCCTGAATGGATGGTCATAATGTGTTTTGTCTAGTTTTTTCCTAAATAACAATTGTGTTGCTTAGACATCCATAAGGCAAAAAAAAATTGTGTGTTTCCCATCCCAGTTTTTCAATGCTGACCCCTAGCACTTTTTTTCCCTACTGGTAATACAAAAAATATTTTAAACAAATTCCAAAGATTAATTTGTACATCTAAAGCAATCAATGTTACTGTTTATATCTTGGGCTAAAGCCAATGTGGGTACATGAAAAAGCTTGCCAGCAGCTTTACTTGGGTATGTGTTTCTTCCTGGGGTTTTTCAGGGTTATTTCTTCACCAGTTACACTGGCAGCCTGGTATAGCTGAACAACGGTATTAAACCAAACAACTACTTCTTTTGATGTCAAGTTATTGCTAAATGGCTTTAAAACAAACAACAACTACTTCTGATGTCTAATTATTGCTAAATGTGAATCTGATATCCAATATGGTCACTGTGGCATCCATCTTGAAAATCTTTTTATCAGTACTCCACCAAAATTGAAAAAAATATAATTATTTTTAAAAAATGTTTTTATCAGAAGACAACTTGTGGTGTCTTGTTTGTCTTAAATTAAAATGGTGCCACTCTAACATCCAACACTCAACAGTTAAAAGGAAAAAATGGTGTTATCTTGAATTCTTTGGAAATTCATTTGGGCTTGTCGAGCATCAGTCCCTTTGAGTTGGTGTAGATATGCAGTTTGATTTTACTTTTTTCATCTGCTCCAGTTTTTAAGACATTTATTGAAAATTTGTCAGTTTTTAATTTTTTTTATTTATCCTGAAATTCAGCTTGTTTATTTAGTATTCATGTAACTATTTACATTATTACTGCTGGACATTGACAAATTTGTAGGAAACATTCTGATCGGTCATAGCTCTAAAGGTCTTGAAAGAAACGGAAATGTATGTTAATCCTTTTGTCATCAGGTTCAGTCACAAAGTAAAATTATATTTTTGCAACCAGAAATTTGTCTTCAGCCTCAAGAATATGTTACTTGAAAGAAAGTCTTCACATTACAACTTGGGAACAACAAATCCTTATTTTACATTTATTACCATCTTATGGTTTTTACTGCCATTGCTGATTCTGGCTATTGCTTTGCACCTAACATGAAAAGTTGTAGGCATAGTCTGCGAAAACATTTTCCAGACAAAAAAATGTGCCCAGTGGGTGCATGTAGGTTACGATTTGGGGACATTAGTCTTAATTTGTTTTCTTTTTGTTTCAGATTAAGAGTACCAGTCTGTATGTGGTTTCTTTGTTGTACATCACCTGGAGAGGTTCAGTCAGCAATAAATTGCAGAAGATCTACTTTAAAGATGTTCTGTATTATAAACTGAATGTTATAGATAAATCTATTGACAATCCGTAAGTACACCTATTGACAATCCATAAGTACATCTATTGATAATTCATACATACACCTATTGACAATCCATAAGTACATCTATTGACAATCCATAAGTACATCTATTGGCAATCCATAAGTACACCTATTGATAATTCATAAGTACACCTATTGACAATCCATAAGTACATCTATTGACAATCCATAAGTACATCTATTGACAATCCATAAGTACATCTATTGACAATCCATAAGTACATCTATTGACAATCCATAAGTACATCTATTGATAATTCATAAGTACACCTACTGATAATTCATAAGTACACCTATTGACAATCCGTAAGTACATCTATTGACAATCCATAAATACAAGGTAGATAAAACACCTTTTACAGATGAAATTTTTGGGGTAATTGTTTGTGTGACTGCAGACAATGAAACTAATCTTTTGATAAAGCAAAGGATGAGTTAGTATTTTCTGTCTTTGATATGGAAGTAATCTTTACTTTATTTTGTAAATGGTTATACCTACTTTATTATTTTTGTGGATGGAATGTCATCATGTTTTACTCATATGCATGATAAAAAAGAACTTTGAGCATTTGAGAAAATAATATTTCGGATTGTTGGATCATCAGAATCCTCAAAAAAGGATTCATTAGATTTCATATCCAGAAGTAGAAAAGAACTTTTATAGTACTCCCTACAGCTTTGGAATCAGCACATACAAAGTACACGTACTGCATCTCAATAAGACTTTCCTCCCAGACCCAAATGAGCAGTTTCAAGGCACCTACCCACTGGAGATGAGATGCATTTTTATGTGTACTGTATCCTTAGTATGAAAATAGGTCACTACGTTTGTGTACTGTATTGACATTGTTTAAATTTTGTTTGGAGATGATTTTTGTTCACAATTCGCACTGGAGTTTTTGATGACATGCATCTGTTAGTACCACACCCTTGCAATATAAGTAGATCAGACACCAAGGCCTACATTTTGCATTTCAACATATAGATTTTTGGATGCTGTATACATACAGTTCATCCCAGAATCATGAAACTTATTGAGAGGATGCATCTTAATGAGTGCCACACCCGTTTTTCACAAGCTGGTTACTTTGACCTATGTATGACCTTCAGATAAATTTTGTGCTTGAAGACACTTTTTATGAATGATGGTTATATGCATCATATTTGGTATTACATACATCAAAAGCTAGCCTATTAAGGCCTGTTATGACCAGTGCAGTTGAAAGTAGGAATAAATATTTTTATTCAGAGGTAAACTTTCCAGATAATTGATTATATACAGGGCTGACAAAATATTTTTTCCACCCCTTCTCCATGATAAATGTTTCAGAAAATGCACGTGTTACACCGACATTTTTATTTTTTCCAAAATTTCACTCTCTTCCCAAGGTTTTATGACAAATACACTTTCTGAATTTCTGACCTGGACTAGTTTGGGATATTGTTTGCAATAGCTACAACACATCTTTCCATCAGAGTATATTATTTCAAGCCATGGATAATTATCAGCCAAATGTGACTCAACATTTCATTGTCTTTCAGTTGTGTCATATTTTACAGGGAGTCAGGCTTATGTCATTTTAAAAGAATAGTTACATGGGGTAAAAACATAACAAGAGTGCTGGATTAAAACGTAGCAGAGTTTATTTCCCAATGTAAAAGTGGTCAAATAAGTATTCTCAAAGAAACACTAAGGGACACAAGTTTTGAAACATTAAAAGCCAAAACCATTCTGACAGTGTCATGCAAATGCATTGTCTTTTCAATTTTTGTTATTTTTTGTCATTTTGATTTATGTAGCTTGTCATTGCTGTTTGATCAGACTGAATTTTCATTTATTTTGAATCAGACTTGAATTTCTATTCTCAAATATTCTAATTTTTCAGAGACCAGAGGATAACTCAGGATGTAGATAAGATGTGTGACAATTTTAGTCAGATTGTGGCACCATTAATTATCTCCCCTTTCACAATCGGATACTATGTATATCAGTGTTCCAAAAGGTAAGAAAACTTTCAAATAATTTCTGTCACTTACAGCTTTTAGTATTTTCTGGAAAAGAAGCTTGAAATGGAATAATGTTTCTGATAATTACCATTCCAGAGACCTTGAAAACAAGATCTTATTTTAAGTCATTGGGTTTTTTTATAAAGAGAAATGGGTTACACTATGAATATCATACATTTAGTGGTGGAGTTTTGTGAAACATAGTCAAGATAAATGCTTAAGTTTCTCTTTTGTTTATTATTTGTCTGTTGATACACTAAGAGCTTTAGATGTTTCCATTGCAAGAGCTGCAGAACTTACACACCATCCTACCCTACAAATAATTTAGGTAGAAGCCATTTTATATAAATGTTAGTACTCCAAATCATTTAAATGTTTTTAAAAGCAAATTTAGATAAAACAAGATACCATTAAACAATAAAATTCTTTTTTCTACCTTACACTGATATCAAAGTTTTGAATGTAAATAATGAGGGATTATATAGGTTTTATACATCTGGTATAAGTTGGACAATGTTATGTTGTGATGTTATCTGTATGCCTGTTAGCAGTTACTCTTCAGATGGCTTGTACTTAGCATGGGAAAAACCCGATCAGTTTTCAGTTCAAATACTCAAGGAGAAAGGCTTCTATAACTGAAAGCAGAAATAATGTTTCTGCATAATAACCAACAATAGTTTCACATCAGATCCCTGGGAAAGTCTTTCTGGATGGCTAGTATTTTGGTTTATTGGAGAACTCTTATTTGTTTTCGAGTCAAATGGTAAAAGCCAAGGTGACAGCAACTGGAAGAAGAAGAATGGTTTCTGCACAATGAAATTAGATCCATATCACAGATATTAACCAAACTTTGTGGATGTTTATTCATTGGGTAAGAAAGATGTCTGTTGATTTTAGGGTCAGAATGTCAGAGATTAAAGATTACTGTGATTGAAAGAAGAAAAATGTTTATAATAATAATAATAAAAATAATAATTAATACTACTACTACTACTACTACTACTACTACTAATAATAATAATAATAATAATAATAATAATAATAATGCCTTTTACTTTAGGCTATCTTTCTTGAGTGAAGTTTGTGGAAGCCTAGCATTTAAGGTATGGAAGAGGCCCATTGATTTGGGGTTCAAAAGGTCAAAGGGCAAATATTGTGGCTCAGATCAGATTTCTGCTCATGTCAAAGAATATAAACTGTTTTTTTCATACAGAATCATGAAAGCATCATGAGTCTAGAAAATTAAAATGTCACATAGTAGCCCATAAAAAAGAACATGGCATATTAGGACTTCTCTTTACATGTGTTATAAATCTTTAATAAGTATGTTTTTGAGGGTGGGGTGAAATATTTTAGATTTGACACTAAATCATCTTATCATGCAGTTGATTGCTTGGCAACAGAAATGCAACATCTGATAGCCAAATCCCATCATTCTAGTAGCCCCTGGGCTTTGGGTACAATAATTGTCAGACCTTGATAGTACCTTTATTATCTTTCAGTACTGGATATCTGGGACCAGTCAGTGTTCTCATCTTTTTCATCATTGCTACCATCATTAACAAAATACTGATGTCACCTGTTGTCAATTTTGTCTTTCTTAAGGAAAGAATGGAAGGATATTTCAGGTACCAAATTTTTTCTTTTTCTTTTTTTTAACTCACTTCTACAAAAAGAAATGTTTGCAAATAGGTCTTCAAAGACAAAAGCATGCACATGTTTGGAGCATCTTAGTTAAAATATCATTCAAATTATATTACCGCATTACAGTCAGCTAGTTTATCAGTGTTAAATTTTGTTTAATTCAATACCATGGAGGATTTTTTTGCATCCTGTCTCTATACTGTTATACCTATACTCACAAAGCTTGGTGAGGGAATTCATCTTGACAAGTACTACACTCATTACAAAATTAGGTCACAGTGACTGACTTTGGTTAGATGTCATGTTTTATGTTCTCTCAAGCTCTCAGTCATCAAATTTGATAATTGTGTACATCTTGATTAGTAATACACTCATACCACAAAAGAACACAATTTGGCTTATATTTCACATTTTTCACTCATACCACAAAAAAAACGCAATGTGGCTTATATTTCACATTTTACACTCATACCTCAAAAGAACACAATGTGGTTTATATTTCACATTTTACACTCATACCACAAAAGAACGCAATGTGGCTTATATTTCACATTTTACACTCGTACCTCAAAAGAACACAATGTGGCTTATATTTCACATTTTACACTCATACCACAAAAGAACACAATGTGACTTATATTTCACATTTTTCACTCATACCACAAAAAAACGCAATGTGGCTTATATTTCACATTTTACACTCATACCACAAAAGAACACAATGTGGCTTATATTTCACATTTTACACTCATACCACAAAAGAACACAATGTGGCTTATATTTCACATTTTACACTCATACCACAAAAGAACACAATGTGGCTTATATTTCACATTTTACACTCATATCACAAAAGAACAAAATGTGGCTTATATTTCACAATTTACACTCATACCACAAAAAGAATGCAATGTGGCTTATATTTCACATTTTACACTCGTACCACAAAAGAACACAATGTGGCTTATATTTCACATTTTAGTATTATGTTTTCACATTTAGCTCGTGACCAGATGGGATTTTAGCACACTGTAAATATATTATGTTAAACCTATATTCATGAAAGTTGGCGAGGAGAAGATCAATATTATATTTTATGCTTCACTGACTTTGGTCAAATTGTGTTTTAAGTTTATTTCTTAAGCTCTTCCCTAGAAACTGGATGGTTGTAATAATCTCTGTTAGTACCACATCCTTATCACAAAAGAATGGCATTGTGACCTATTTTCACATTTTAAGTATTTGCATTTAGCTCATGACTAAATAGTCATTAGCAATCTTGTAACCAGATTCATGATACTTGGTGAGGGAATGCATCTTGATGAATACTACACCCATATCGCAAAAGTTGGTTACTGTGACATATATTTAATGCTTTCAGTAATGTTTTTGATTCTGTTCGTGGTAGTCGTGGAGAATAGAATGCATTTATTTCATATGAGGTCTCAGATAGAGGGGCTAATTATGTGATTATTGATGTATGAACTGTTTACTGGAGAAACTATGACAAGCAATGGATTGGGTTTTGTACATTATTTTTTAATGTATCATTACCTGATCATGGTCTCCAGTTTAATCCACTGTTTATTATGATTTACAATTTAAATGTTTCTTTCCTTAAATTAAAAATAATTTGGGATGTAAACTTAGGAAAGAGTAATCAATATAATTTTTTGACTCCTTAGATATTTTTAGATTCTTTCTTGACAATATTGAACATTCATCCATGACCCAGTGACCTCATTCTGAATGGGTTCTGACTACTTGTGGTCATTAGAAAGTATGTACATGTATGTGAACAGTCTTATTACTAATTTTTGTATAGGTGTACCATAAGGTATATTGTAGTATATTATGTCTGTCCATCCATTGGCCTATGTGTCCTTAACACTTTTTCTATATTTTGGTTCTACACAAAAACTCGAGATGTACCACCTACAGCTACCAAATGTCATGCACTTAGGGTAGTGAAGAAGCCTGCTGATTTTGGGTCCAAGAAGTCAGAATCATTTTGGCTGAAAGAAAAAAATGGTTTCTGCACAGTAACATTAACATAGCATGGGATACCTGAACCAACCTAAAAACCAAACATCAAGGGCTCTGTGACAGAAAGAAGAAAAAATAGTTTTTTTTTTTGTAAAATAACTTTATTCTGAAATAAGGTACCATGACCAAAGTTGGTGGAGGGATTGCAATTATGTTGATTTGGGAGTCATATGGTGGAAGTAAAATATTTTGGCAGAATAACATTTGTTCTAGAGCAATTTCTTTGATCTAAGATTGTGGATGACTTGCATTTATGATAATAATGAAACCTCTAGAGTCTGGAGTGTAAAGGTCAAAGATCATGGTCATGGAAAGACTGTTAAGAATATAATAGTTTCTGCACATAAGTTTGGTTGAGGAATTCATATCTTTACAACAGATCGGGGTCATTCAGACCTATTTGTCAGTAATGTTCAATGTATCATCAAAATCTTGGAAGGTTTGATGATGAGTGAGATTAATCCATATTAATTAGAAGACCTTGTGTCCAATTGGCTGAACTTATTTCCACTTTTAAGTTTTCTGATTATTTTTATCAAACTTGGTACATTGGTGTATGTCATTATATCATTAATGCTTGATAATGACAAAAATCTACACATTTTAAAGAGGTGTTCTTGCATCTGATTGGTTAAGCTTGTCATCCCTGTGAAAAACATATTTCTACATGTAACATGATTTTGATCAAACTTGAAATGTGGGCTTATATCAACCATATCAAGAATGAATTCAATATTAGAGAAAGATCCATGCATATTAATTATGTTGGTTGTGATTGGCTAATCTTGTTGAAACTCTAGATCTGTGTTTCTGATTTGATTTTATTCAGACTTGGAATATATGCTTAACTCATTAACCCCTGCTGCCTATACAACTCTTTGTACTTTACCTTTCTCATCTTCTGAGTGCTACAGTAACATGGTGCAGTTTACCTAGTTTGTTTCCTGAATGCTGCGTCTGGGTGGCAGTATTAGTCTAGGCCTGTATCCTGCATGACAAATTAAATTGGCAAAAACCATTGTTTGATTTCAAGCCATTTCCTAATTATGTGGCATTTTAAGTAATACAAATTTAGAATACATAAATAGAGTGAACATTGCTGAATAAAGGGGAATTTTTGTTTGCTTTGATAGTGGCAAGCATAGTGGAAATATTTAGATCAGAAAATGATGAAAATTATAAGAATCATCCGTTGGGAGTAGACTTCTACTTGACAGACTGACAGTATTCACACGAGATAAAGTTTGCAAGACAAGATGACAAGTGGAATTTCTGTGTACATAAAATGGAATGAATTTCATGTTTTAATTGTGTTAATTATTCAGTGTGAATTCATAATGGATTTTTATGGATTATTCATGGTAAGAGAAACAAATTGGTAAGAAAGTTATTTTATCTTTATGCATCAGTTTTATTTCTGCATGTAGCATGAAATTTATACCATTATATACATAATTTTATTGAGAGCTGCTGTGAAAAGATTTAGCTTAATTAAAGAAACATAAATAAGAAAATAACATTTATTGCAATTAGCTACCTCTGTAAAAATATGCAGTCCAAGTACTATCAGCAGGTCTCAGTGATACAGGCACTGGTTAGGCTAACACTGCTCTAGGTGATCTCTCTGCATGTATGCTGTAGGGAACTGCCTAGCTATTTGGATAAAGGGTTAATGAGTTAAACCATCAATATATTGGATGATTTAGGTAATAAGCAAGATCCACACATACTTATAATGTGATCTTCCACTCTGAATTGGCAAACCTGATCTCAGTTTGATCAGACTTGGAATACTCGTTTACCTCTGTTATCAAAAGAAAATGTTTTTTTCACGGTTTTTGGGGGTTCAATATTCCCAGTTATTCTGTTCTGAATTTATTTTCTGCAGGATAAGCTTACTCACAGCTTCATTGAAGTGAGCTTTGAAATCAGTGATAACACTCAGATTTCATACAGTATTGTTTTGAGAGTTGAATATGTACATAATTGGATTTATACTGAAATGAGTCTTCTTGAACTGAAAAGTCTAACTTATACAGCAATTATTCATTTTGATGATCTTTCTGCATTTTCATGACAAAATTTATACATAAAAATAAGATAGGAGCAGCACTCAATATAAGCAACACTAATTTTTTGCTATTTTTTTTAAGTTTGTTTCTAATGGGTGGTAGTTTTTCCATTGCACCTTTGTGGTTCCAAGTTAGATCCCTGCAACTTTGAAGTACAAAGATTGTGCTGTACATCAAGTGTCAGATATTTCATCCAAGGTCTCATGTTCTTCCACCTCAAGGAAAACTGCTGGAATGTCCAGAGTACTTTTTGAAAGCAAATTTTGAGAAAACTGGGTTTTGATAAAAGTTGTCTTCTTTCCATATTGATCATTTCTTAGATCAGACATTTTTATTTTTTATTATATACATGGTTTCCGCTTGAACAAGATATTTGTAAAAAGTTAGAAGTATAAGTTTATTCATCCTGACAGAAAACCTTTAATTTCTAAAATATTGTTCAAAATCAGGACAAATTCTGGAATTTTCAGAATCCACTTGACCTAAATATATTTACATAGTAAATCAAAGTGCTGAAGTGGTCAGTTAGACTAATTACCCATTACTCCAATCCATATTGGTATCTTTTCTTACTTTGAACATGGGAGCACTAGCCTATCATCACATTATACCAACATGTTTGTGATATGTGATCTCAGTAATATTTTGATAAATCTTCACTTATTATTTGGTAGTTTGCTCTGGCAACATGGTATTAGGCATCATTATCAGTGGGAATTTGACATTGGACCACTCACATTTGTATTTAAGTTTGCTGTTAGAACTAAGTAGATGGAATTCTGCAAGGTGTTTGGAGCAGTTTTCATTGCAGAATCCCATGCACTTATTGTCCTTGATAATGACTGCATCAGATATACAGTTAATCGTTGTTTTACTTTGTAACCAGATATTATGGCATTAACCAGACATATTCAGGGCACCTGAACAACACTCATTCTCTCATTTTAACTGCATAAAAAATTGGGGAAAAAAAGGAACCTTTTCTACTGGTACTCATTTCTTTCTGTCCCAAGTGATGCAGATTTACACACTGTGTCCCATTAGTCCTAAAACTCATCATTGCTTAAAAACCGCTCCGGTGGCCTAGTGGCTTGAGCATGAGCCTTGGGTGTGGGGGTCATGGGGTCGATCCCCGATCGAGCCATACCAAAGACTTACAAAAATGGTACTAACAGCTGCCTCTCTTGACGCTCAGCATTAAGAGATTAGTGTTAGGACTGGTCGGCCTGGTGTCAGGATAATGTGATTGGGTGGGACATCATGTCACATGTCTGCGGCATGATGCCACAGTGCTAGACATCACTATAAACTGCCACACTGCAGTTATTGTAGTGATATGACTGAAAAATTGTTAAAGCTACCTTAAAAATCATAGTCATATTACAACACACATCATTGCTTAAATTTTAACATACATCAGTCATCAATTACTTTGCTATTTTGCCAACATGTCATTGGCACGGAACATGTTGCAGAAATAACATTACTATTATGACAGGCACACAATGCAACTTGATACCAATATGGGTTCATGCAATGAAAATATGTTCAGATGAAGACAGCAGGAATCAAGATTACATCATTTGCCTTTGTGTTTTAGTGAGAGCTTAAGTAGTAATATGATACATATAAAATGTACAGTGTGGAGTATAGTGTAAACAGTGATGCACTTCTTTTGCCAAAAAATGTCCCTGAGACCTACATAAGTGGATTTTAAAAAGCTGAAAAATTAAATCCATCTTTTTTATATGAACCTAATTTAATTTTTAATGGCTTCTTTTTAAAATTTAAAACCAGTCCTTTCTATTATATTATCTTATCAACATATGCAATTAAGAAGAGTAGAGTTGACATTTTTGTTCTGTAAATTAAAAAGTTACATGCATATTAAATTAGTTACCTTTTTTTTCTAGTCATGCATCCTGTGGGATAGTACATACTCATATGTCTTATTAAGTTTTTTGAGAGTTAGCTTTTGATTATAATTGTTCTTCTTGGAAAACATACCCAATCATAATATCATATAACTACCACTACCTCAATAATCCAGCCCTCCCAGATACTAATTTTAGCTGAAGGGAGCTAGAAGTTGGCTGCCAACCTATGTGGCGGTAAGGCAGAGTGATCTCTCCTTACCTATAAGACTTTTTTTAAGTGAATAAGGACATTTCAGTTATTACTTTCACTTTTGTGACAGCATACTCTTTTCACAAGAGACCTTGCCATTCATTTTCATCATGGAACCATACCTGTTTCATTTGGAGGAGTCCTTTCACTTTAAAGAAAGCATACTCCATCTCTATTTCCAACTTTTCTCTCTTACTTTCAATGACATTTGTTTATACTTGTCGTATGTATATTTACTTTCAATGACATTTGTTTATACTTGTCATATGTATATTTATTTTAGAGCTCTTCACTTGCACGGGCAGCCATTATATCCCCAATAGATAGGAAAAGGCTGCATTATTTACTTTATTTTATTCTGATACATACAAATGGGTATTCTTTGCCTGGTAGTTTTAGTGCTTTGATGCCATGCTTCCATGAGAGAATTGTATACTTGTAATTGTATAGACAGTCTCTAAGCTTTCTTATATGTAGTTTAAATCATAATTATTTTACTTTATATATATATATATATAGAACCCTTATTGCTTTGTCCGCTATATTTTACATGGACAGTCTTAGCGTCTGGACATAGACTGCCTGCGATCACTTACTGGGCCAATGATAAACTTTAGCTCACACCAATGGTACCTATCAGGTGGCAGGGTGAGGCCCCTCATGTTTATATTTTCTGCTTATTATACTTACAGGTTTGAACTATTCGGTTTGAACTATGGGCAAAGCACAGAAACAGACTTCATAGAATGGTGACATCATCAGTCTGCAAACTGACCTTTCATCTGTACAGTATTTTTTGCAGAAAACCAGGAAATTAAACCTCTCTCCCTTCATCTATGAAACGCCAAAAATCAACAAGATCAAAAACTGCCCCAGCACATAAGTCCCCACCTCCAGACCCATTGTTACTAGCAATTCCTATTGGACTTGACTCTGTTTCTCTTGCAGAACAATACGGGAAAGAGCTTTACACACAGCCATCACTTCCCTCTCATTCTGCAGATATATGGACAGGTTATGTGGATCCTGTAATCTGTCCCAACATTATGAGTCATCAATATTCCTCCTGCTCACATTGCCTATTATCATTGTGACTGGCCTAGGCCATGTTCGAGTGATCAGGAGTGGCAGTAACATCCTCTTTTTAGGGTTCAGTTGCATAACAGCCCTTATTCACATTACATAAAAATAGATCTATGTTGTCATATTCAGTAACTGCTCCAACACATTTTTCTTCTCGTTTAACTTCTCAGACGTCTACAGACATAGCCCCACCATTTTCTCGACACCCTGCCATGGGAAGAAACTCTTTTCTCAGTGACCATCTGGAGGTCACAGTTTCTAATTCAGGATGTACTACGAGTTTTGTGGGCAGCAAATCTTGTCATTATTCAGACTCACCTCTTACCCATAAAGATGATAATGCTTGTTTTCAAGGAATGTCATCGATTCTGTACTATGAAATGTCATGTGAAGATGCAGCCATCTATCCTCCATTGAAGAAGTATTCCACCTTTTACCCCTGGAATTTTGCTCACTTATCCCTACACCAACACCAAACTGGACTAGAGTCCCAGCTTGAAAGGCAGGGTCCTCCTTTATATTACAAAGAAGGAGGAGTCTGCCTTTAAGTCACTACCACTGTCAGGAAGAGTCCCAGCTTGAAAGGCAGGGTCCTCCTTTATATTACAAAGAAGGAGGAGTCTGCCTTTAAGTCACTACTACTGTCAGGAAGAGTTACAGACATTCTGAACGGTCTTCACCACCAATTTCAGGATCTCTGCACTAAGACGTTTCTTTACACATGAATGCCTTCCATCTCACTTCCATTGATGTTTCTACTGTTGTCACACACCAGCTTTTCTTTAATAAGCTAATATTACACAGAGGGGAGCAGTTTGTTCTACTTGATGTTTCTCCCCATAACAGCCTGCTACCTTAAAATTGACACATTTTCCAATATGCAAATTCCATACGTCCCTGTAGGAACAAGACATATTTTCTTTGCTGCTGAATGAGGCAAAATTTGCCATAATGATATATGGACGTGGCAAGTGGTTCATGAGGGACTCTGCATCACGTTTCACACTCCTCCACCTCTGTCCAGAGTTCCGACATTTGCCAACGTACCAATTGGATCCACTCAAAGTCAACACATTACAGCAGGAAATATACAATCTTTTTGGGAAAAGGATGGTAGAACTTGTTCGAAACACTATCTGGGATTCTATTCCAGACTTTTCTTTGTTCCAATGGTAAACAGCACTCTGCGCCTGTCATCGACCTCAGCACCCTCATTCACTTCATTCATGCTCTTTGGTTCTTAATGGAAACAGCATGGTGCATTCTAAATGCCATCCAAGAGGGAGACTTTGCCATTAGTGTGAACCTGAAAGATGCTTACTTCCATGTCCCAATTCACCAGGCTTCCAGGTAGTTTAACAGTTCGCCTATAATGACATGGTATACCAATTCAGGACTCTACCATTCAGTCTCAATATCAGCCCCTAGGTCATCACTTGTCATGAATTAAGCCATGGCACATGTCCGGACTATTTCTACAGCGGCATCAAATAGTTACCGGGATGACATCCTACAAAAACATCAGGTGAGTTCTATTTTACATCACGTGACAACTCTTGTCACATCACTTACCAGTCTGGGCTTTCTTGTCAACGAGGACAAATCCAACCAAATACCCTCACAACTTTTTGTTCATCTAGGTATGGAGTTCAGTATACAGGAAAATATGGTTCATGTCCCTAAAGCTCGGGCATTGAAAATCTATAACATGGTAGCTTCTTTACTCCTAAGGAGAACGGGAGAAGCCTATCAGCATGGGAATTCCTTCACCTCTTAGGATTACTCAATGTGGCAGTGGACCTACCTGATCCTAGGTTGCCTTTTTATGCGCCCAATTACAAATGCTTCTGTCTCAATGGAGACCCAAAGTTTGCCCACTGGACCAGCCTCTAACCATCTGCTCACAGCTGAGGCACCTTCTGTAACCTTGGAGCAACCTTTCTTGGCTCATGGGTGGTATACCGCTGCACTTACCACTGCCTGAGATTACAATTTGTATCGATGCCAGCATGGAGGGCTGGAGCTCTACCATCATTTCGGGAAGACAATAGTGCATGGTCTTCCCATGAACAACTTTTGCACATCAGTCTTCTGGAAATGATGTCCCCACCAGACTTTTGCATCATGGTGAGAGACTTTCTAAACTGGTGTGGTCAACAAGTCCACATACATGTTTGTCATATACCTAGATGCCTCAGCTTTCTAGCTGATTTATTGTCACAAAACAATCAATTGATTCAGACTGAATGGTCTCTTCATCCATCAATTTTCATGTAGATGTGTACCCAATGGGACCGACCATTGGTAGACCTATTGGGACAAGGTGGAATACCAGATGCCCAACCTTTGTCTCTCCCATCCTGGATCCAGAAGCAAGGGCAGTCAATGTTCTGCCCTTGGATTGGAACAACCTGAATGCATATGCCTACCTCCAACACCACTGATTCCGAGAGTGATACAGAAAGCAAAGAAATAACCTGTCACCTCATCCTCATTGCACCACACTGATGGGAGAAGTCATGGATCAATGACCTCATCAATCTTGCATCAGTTTTGTCCCTGCCCAGAGCTCCTGAACCAGCATATCAAACAGGCCCTCAGACAACCAGTCCACTCTGAAAGCATTTGAAGGCAAATGGCATATTTTCTCCCAGTGGTGCACAACCAAACTTATTTTATCTCTCCAGCCATCAATACTGCAGATAGTTTATTTCTTCCTATGGCTCTTGAAGAAAGAAAATTAGCTTCGAGTATTATCAAAGGCTACTGCTCCATGATAGCTGACACCTTTCATCGTCATTGGCTCAAAGATATCAGGCAAAACAAGGACATGTATGATCTGCTTGTAAACTTTGAGTATACACTGCCTTAAATGTTAACCCTCTGCTCCAAGTGGAACCTATCTCATATCTGGGGTATTAACCTGTATGAACAAGACACCCTTTGAACCAATTGCTCTGACATCTTTGGCTCACCTTTCCTACAATGCCTGCTTTCTCTTGTCCTTCGCGACAGGAGACAAAGTTAGTGTAATACATGCCCTGTCCACTTACCCCAAATAATCTGCAGTTCAGACAAGATGGGTCAGTCTTACTCATGATGGCTTCCTTATTCATCGACAAGAGCTGTCTCCCTTCTACGGGTAACCAGACTTTTGTCATGAAACCTCTGTCTTGCCTTGATAAATCAGCTGAAGGCCACTTACAAGACCCAGCCAGATCTTTGAAGTGGTACCTTAGTCAAACAGAGCCGGTGCGTCAAGGAAGATTGCAACTTTTTCTACCTCTTAAGTTTGGGCAAGATATATATCAGCTCAAACTATCTCATCCAGGATCAAATGTGTTATCCCCTCAGTGTATAGCAAAATAACCACAGCTCAAATTAACTTTATTTGCATCTTGGCTTATGAGGTTAGGGCAGTTGCCACCAGGCCTTGCTTGCAAAAGAAACTGTTCTCTAACTGACATCATTCAGGCTGTGGGATGGTGATCAGAGCCTGCATTCTCAAGCTTTCATCTTCAAGATCTGTCATCCAAAAATGTCCAATTCGATCTGGTAGGACCAATCTCTGCAGCTCAATAGGTCACATTTACAGGTCAATCAACAGCTTTATAAAGAAGCTGTTTCACAACTTCTGTTAGCTTTGCAGGGGAGAGGGTCCCTTTTGAAGCAGCACTCCAACAGACCTGTCGGGTTACCTAGAAGCCATCTCATACCTTAGGGGACTGGATTTTATTCCTGGATAAGAGGATGTACCTCCCTCCACCTCATACCTATTCTCCTAAGGTATGTTTGGGTAATGTGTTTGAAGAAGAAACCAATTTTTCTAAGAAGAATATGTTTCTTCAAAAATACTTACCCAATCATAATGTCCTTACTTATTGCTGTCATGTCTTACAGTTAAGGGGAGATCACTCTGCCCGACCTCCACATAGTTTGGCAGACATCTTTTAGCTCTCTTCAGCTAAAAGTGGCCTCTGTGAGGGTCGTATTTGCGGGTAGTGGTAGTTCTCATAAGATATTATATCTGGGTAAGTATTTTCGAAGAAACATTTTACTAAGAAAGATTGGTATTTTCTAAGGCAAAATGTTTTAATTTTGGTAACAGTCATAAGTAAATTTGAAAAAATCAGTTTCATCTGGGGAAAAGACTGGAAATTTGTGTGTCACAAAGTGAGTGAACTTTGCATATAGTGAAGTCTCCAGTCCTGTAACAGTCTATTTAAATTCATTGCTGTTGGGGCTGTTCCAGTAAAATATACTTGAGACCCAGGAAAAAAACTGGAATAGTTGCCCACAGATGTAATTATAAATTTTTGATTATTTTTATCTGAAATCTTGGTGTGATCAAAGTACCTTGCGATATATATTTTAAAAAACTTCCCTGGATACAATGGAACCTTACACACATTCTCATTTATTATAAAGTTTATTGTGGAAGTTGAATAAATTCTGTTGTACTAGTGTGGGTAAGCAAAACATTGAAATTATTAAACAATTTTCATATCTTTCTTAAAAAAGCAGATGTAATTCATATATTTTTTACAAAAACAGATGTAGTAATTCATGTATTACTTTAAAAAAGTTTACATGTATATATGCACATGTGTCATGTAGAATAAACCACAAATGTTCCAAAGAATAACAATAACAATAATCCAACATCATACATGCTATATTTATACATTGTTTAATATCATGAAATGTATCTATTTATATATATTGGAAATATAAAATAAGCTTATGAAACATTCATATTTGTGATACCATGAAATCAACAGATTGAAGATACTTTGAAAATATTGAATCTATGATACTGTAAAGACATCAAACTTTATGAGACCATAATAAAGCATGTATATATTACTTTAAAAACAATGTATCTATGATAACATGAAAAATCATCTATGATACTATGAAAATAACAAATCTTGATTACAATAACAAAAAAATCACATGATACCATGAAAAAATTAATATCTTTTATACCAAGAAAAATCCTATTAGTCATGCTATGAAAAATTAATATCTGTGATAACATGTGAAAATCATATCTGTGATACCATGTGAAATTGAAATCTGATACCATGATAAAATCATGATACAATGAACATATCGTGTGTATGATACCATGAAAATATCTGTAATTAAAAAGAAGTGTAATTACCTTAGTCATCTGTCTGTAGGTTCAAGCACATGCAGATCAGGGTGAATGCTGAGTCCGCAGCTTTCTACAGGGCAGGTTCAATAGAGAGGCAGAAATCTAATATGTACCTTGAGAGATTGCTCAATACACAGAAGAAACTAGTACTCAGGGAGTATGCACTTAATTGTAAGTGTTTGAAACAATTTCCACATATATTGCTAGCATTTACATGCATATTGAATAATCATAAGTAAATCTCTTGGTCATTTTCCCATGGATAATAAAATTAAAAATAAAATGGGGAGGAAAAAAGTTTGAATTTTTAAAATTTTTTCATCTTAGCTTTAATTTTGCAAAGCTTACAGAGCACAGGTGATATATATTATGGCATGTAGCATCATGGAAGATTAGTTACAATATCATGTAGCCATTCTAAAACACACTTTAATATGGTGAAAATTATTTTCTTTTTTTTCTAATATAACTTACTTCTCTAGGCTTAACAGGATTCTATATTAAGTTGCAAAACTTAAGTTGTTTCTATGAAAATATAACTGCAATTTCAGAAATGTTCATTAATATTCATTACATCTCAGGCCCATCTATAGCTAACACATAAGCCAAGAGATCAACAGGGAGCCAGTCTGTTTTGAAGGAAAATGTCAGCTGGATTTCCTTTAATATGATCATTTTGTCTTGAAGTCAGTGTTTTAGAATTGTATATTTATAATTGAATCATTTCTAGCACACAAGGTCATAAAAAAAAGTGAACTCAGCATATGACCCTCCATAAGGCTTGCATAGTCTGTTATGTGTCATCCATTTAACTTTTTCTTTAAAAAAGCTGGACCAATTTCAGTTAGACTTGGTAGGAATGTTCTTTTGGATATGTTTTATGGAAATTTTGTTGCAACCATATGGGAAACCTCTTTTCAACTTCTCCATATGAGTTAACCAGCTGTGGAATAGTAGGTTGAAGTAAAACAAACTTGAGTTCCTTAACCTATTATATCCTGAATACGACTATGGGCCTATGGGCGTAGTACCTCATTCAATCCTGAATATGCCTGTGGTCATCGTATCCCATTTTATCCTGAATACGACTATTCTCTTACTCTACTACACAAGAAATGGTTGAAGTACACATGTACAGTGAAATAAAGAAAAAAATTTGGTTGGAAAAGAAATTATTGGCTTAAAAATTATTAGATAAAATGATGGATGATAATTCAGATGTAAACATGGATGTTGATAGATAACAAGAGTAGCAAAATTGAAATGATGATTTGGATAATTCTGATGATAATATTGACTTAATTGATGGGTTAGAATTGAATCAAGTTGATGAAAGAGATGTAGCATGGCTTTATTATTAAAAACATGACATGTATTTAGAGATCATTTGCAATCTACAGGCACTCTTATTATCTTAAAACAACCTATGTCCATGGACAAAAATTAGCTGTTTAATATTGTCTTTATAGATAATCACTACAAATTGAAGTAATGAACACTAATAAAAAATTTATGGATATTCATAACAGCATTTAGCTCCTTTGGGAAGGGGTTTAGTGGGCAAACCTTTGTGCATGTACATTATTTTTGGGAAATTTGTACCCTGTATATATCCTGTTGTATCTTTGATCATGAAATTTGGTTAGGGGATACTGATGAGTATTTCACTCTTTATCACAGAATTGATCACTGTGTCACACTTCACTAATGTTGTGTATTTTCAGTTTATTTCTTTGGTGCTGATCATTCTAGAATCATTTAAATTAGTGTATGCATTTATTTTAGTATCACACACCTATACAACAAAAGAAGATCACTGAGCTATGTTTCACATTTTACTGGATTAGATCAACTTTCTGCATTTAGCTTATGAGCATATAGCTTTTTTGCATGCTATCAACATTGTATCTAGAATCATGCAGCTTGTAGGGGCATACATTTTTTTTAAAACTTTACAATGGGACTCTCTCTCTCTCTCCTCTCTCTCTCTCTTGAGAGAGAGAGAGAGGAGAGAGAGAGAGAGAGAGAGAGAGAGAGAGAGAGAGAGAGAGAGAGAGAGAGAGAGAGAGAGAGAGAGAGAGAGATTGATTGATTGATTAATTGATTGATTGATTCGAGATTCCATGTAAAGATGAAGGATACAAAGAGTATGATCCTTGGGACATTATGGCCAATATTAATAAGCTTAACTGACTTTGGTTGAATTTTGTGTTTGTTCATTCACAGGCATTCTTCACTCAAAAAAATAATAAATCAGTGATGATTTGCATCTTTATTAACACCACACCATTATACAAAAGAAGCTCACAATGACCCTTTTTTTTATTTTTACTGGCTTTGGTTATGTTTGAGCATTTACTTTGTCATCGCAATGTCATTGATGCTTTTAAATGTTGATGGAAACTACCAAAAGCTTTGTAGAGGTGAGCCATGTAATCATTAACTACATTTTTTGTTTCAGTTTCCATCAATGTGTTCGATTACTTGGGCAGCATTTTGAGCTATATTACCATTGCCTTCCCAATATTTCTAGGAGTTTACAATAGCTTTTCTGCTTCAGACCTGTCTGCTCTCATATCTAAGGTAATGTAGGTTTCCAGATAAGATTTAATATTTTAATTACTGAACTAATTATTTTATTTCTTACCAGCGAATGACAAAACATAAGACCCTGAAAAGGATAATTTTACAAGTGAAAGGAAGATCAAAATGCAAAGCAAATAAAAAAAATGAATAGAAATCAGATATATTATGAATGTAGAATTACTGCAGTCAAAATATTAATGTATTTTAAAGAGAATGGAGAGTGCACAACAGCAACTGATAAATTGAGACGGAACAAATTGGATGATTAGTATGAGATGAGGTATTTACTAAAAGTCTTCTAATGGCATCTACTTTGACCAAAATGAAATCAGTGATAAGCTAAAATCCAATATGTACACAACAGCAGCTAATTTGAGAATCTTGTTATCCTGGAAATTCTTTCTGAAGGACTCTTGTTATTTAAATGAAATTAACAATATCTACTCTGCTAACAAATACTCCACAACTATAATTTTACATTTGTTCCTTTTGCAGCTCTATTTTTTATTGTAATTTTCATCATTGTCCATTGCATTGAATGGATTGGTTATTTTATTTTAATAAGACAAAAAACACAAAATGTGAAAGCTCTGTCCTATTAAAGGAAAACCCAACTTTGGTAAATACATGTTATATCATTTACAGGAATTGTTCCCTCAGTTTTCCATCATCCTGACTTTGGTTTCAGCAGAATATCTTTACCTATGTTTCCTGGATTTCAACTAAATTTAACATGTGGTTTTATATAGACATTGTCAGTTTCCCTAGACTTAATTTTCAGGTGTTATACCCTGTTGATACAGGTTTTCCTAACTGGTTTCTACAGCATTACATTACCAAGATTTCAACCAAATTTGGCACATTTCTTTATATTGATGAGTACAGATGGAATTAGAAGTTTAGGAATCAATTATGTTAAGCCTGCAGTTGGTATTATATTGATACCGTAATTTCATACTTTTTGTTTTCCCTCCTTTACAGTCATGCTAGAACCATAAATTGTATACTTTGCCCATTCTTTTTGCAAGTTATGGATATAACTGTGGTGAAAATGATATAATAATAAAGTATATGTGCCATGAAATAAAAAATTTAAAAATAAAAATAGGAAGATTTCAAACTTTCTTGGAAACAGCAGCCTATATCATGACGAAGTTAATCACTTATTGAGAGGTGTTCAAACAAAATTCGTACTTTTGAATGGACTTCACTTCGTGCAGATATCATGTGCAAAACATATTTGATCTAGATTGGACAGCGAAAGAAAATTGTCCAGCAAGGCATTTTATTTAGTTCAAACAAGTAATGAGAATTTTCTGCATTGATCCCAAATTTTGTATTCATGTTTTGTACATTTTGCAAATCAAAAAGTTCACAGGAAGTATTTGAGGGACTTAGGGCTTATTACGTGTGCAGCTTTCTTGGACTGCAGTCATATTAAATATGCAAAATATAGTTTTAATTTCTGTAATACAATACCTACTACTTTGCATTGCTTACCTTTTCCAGGTAACCAAGTCTCCCTGTCCAAGCTAAATATTTTGGTCTCCAGTAATAGTTGGAGATCCAGAATTGAAAAGAACAAGATTCCAATCTGAATCCTTAGGCAAAGCCAACATATGGAATACCTCCCTCTTTCTCATCGATTTCATTCAAGAACACATTTGCCAAGACCACTCCTTAATATTTACTATCATTGTCATGTTTAAATGTCATTTTGGCCAATCTTGTACTTCCTGATCCCATCCCTAAATTTAGGGTAGTCATCTCTGCCTTTGAGATTTAAACAAGGAGCAATCTCAAGCAATCTCAGGTGTTTCACAGATTGCCAAAAAGTTCAATGATCCCTCATGTTTGGTCCAATACCGTTAGTGCATGTAAAGGAAAGATCATTAGTCCCTCTAAAAGGAATGGAAAATGCCTAAGAGTGAATTTTGCCTACTGGTAGAAATGACCATCTCAAGATGACTGTTTTAAGTTGTTGTTGTTGTTGTTGTGGGGTTTAACGCCATTTTTCAGCACCGGAAAGGCTATACATGGCGGCCAGTATTAATGGTGGAGGAAGAAACCGGGAAATCACCGGAAAGAACCACCGACCCACGAGAAGCTACTGGCAAGCTCTCTCACATATCCACATTCGCCGAATCTTAGACTCGAACCCACGCAGATAGAGGTGAGATGGCAGTGATCCGTAACGGACAGCGCTTTAGACCACTCGGCCACTCGGGGCCCCACTGTTTTAAGTAATCTTGCATTACTGACAACAGAAAAAATGTATTTACTCATACAATTTCTCCCTCAAATCAGGTCACAATTCTTGCAATAAAATGGTAGCAGTATAAAAGGGGTGGTTTGTCATGAGGAGTACAGAATGTTTTTAAATATGCTTTGTTGGTAACAGGAACGGTAGTCTTTCTTGGGAGAAATGTCTCAGGAATGTGACCACTGTATATTTGTGTTTGCATGATATATGCATAAAGACAACCAGAGGGTCTGGGATACACTGTACATTCAAATCTAGTGTTGAAAATTCTAACAAATGAAATAGTAAAGAGTTGGAATATAAATATATTTTCAACAAAAATTTCAGATAGTTGAAAACTTTTTCAATCTCAAAGAACTGGTAGAAATTCATTTTTAGAACATCATCTCTAGTGTTGTGGCAAAATATGTTTTTTAATATTTTCTGACATTAAAGACCTTTAAGTCTCAAAAGAGCTTGAAATGATGCATTCAGAATGGGTATGCAAAAATTGTGGTATGGAAATACTCATGGATTTCTAGGTCAATGGGAATTATTTGTTCTCATTTCAGAATGCTTTTGTTGTGATTTACCTTATCAGCTGCTTCACAAAGTTAATTGATTTGTCTGCTCAAGTCACAGATCTAGCAGGTACAACTCACAGGTAGGTGATCCAATACTTTTTTGGTATTAACTGTATATGAAGGTTGGGACTAATATGGACCATAAGATGTATATGGAAATACCATTAATGGAGAGATGGAAATCCCACCAAACAGCCAGAATTTGTAAGCAACAAGGTTTTGTTGCATCTTTGCCACTAAAATCAGATATAGTGGGTGGGACTTCCCTGTCCCACAACCACAAAATCGGATAGAGTGGGTGGGACTTCCCTCTCCTACAACAGCAACTTCAGATAGAGTGGGTGGGACTTCCCTGTCCTACAACAGTGCTTATGATGGATAATTTTTTATCTTATTTCTCTGTAACAAATAATAAAAGATGGTGTATCATTGGTGTTGATACACCATTCATACTCACATAAAGTCATTTCCAATACAACCTGAATAGACACAGATCTGATGTAGCATGAGATGCAGACAGATTGGGATCTTTTTCAGATTTAAAAGCTAATCATTTGAACAAACAGCATAGACCGTGATCCGCTAGTGCATTATGCAAGGATTGATTTGTGTCTGCATTGTTTGCAGTATAGGTAAACCTATATGGTAGCATTAGAAAGTGTTTTTATGTTTTATGTCATTAGAAGGTGCATACTGACTGAGTCTATTAATACATAAGCCACATGATACATTACTGATATTTATGACATCATCAGTACTGTAAGTAATAGTGATCATGCTTTGTCAAATGGGTGTACTGCTACATGCTTTGTCAAATGGGTGTACTGCTACATGCTTTGTCAAATGGGTGTACTGCTACATGCTTTGTCAATGGGTGTACTGCTACATGCTTTGTCAATGGGTGTACTGCTACATGCTTTGTCAATGGGTGTACTGCTACATGCTTTGTCAATGGGTGTACTGCTACATGCTTTGTCAAATGGGTGTACTGCTACATGCTTTGTCAAATGGGTGTACTGCTACATGCTTTGTCAAATGGGTGTACTGCTACATGCTTTGTCAAATGGGTGTACTGCTACATGCTTTGTCAAATGGGTGTACTGCTACATGCTTTGTCAAATGGGTGTACTGCTACATGCTTTGTCAATGGGCAGTCTGTGTCACACACACACAGACACTAGGCTTTGCAAAGTGTCGGATGCAAAACATTGATCCCATGTGTTGAAATTTCTAATTCAATACTGCAGCAAGATGAAAGGTGCATCAGCTGTACTTTTCAATAAAATTATAAATATTTCAGGATTTTAGTATATATCTTTTGTGAATAATTACATGATGTTTCTCTCTTAATTAAAGATTTATAATTTTTGTATGAGGTTTATGCTAATTATAAGTATATCAATGGGTAAATCAAGAATTTATCACATTTTGACTGCAATTGGGGGGGGGTAGTTTTAAAATTTATTGAGTGGGACTTAGTTCAGTCATGGCAAAATTCCTATTTATACCTATAATCTTGACTTTCATCAAATCAGGAAGTTATGATATACTTTCATTCAAGGCTGTTACTTTTTAATAATGATTGCAAGGAATATATCTGACTGGTGCAGCATTTGTTTATTTAGTTTTTGTGATGTTTTGTCACATTATTGATTATATTATGGAGAGATTTTGTTTTAGTGTTGTGGGATTTGATACAACTTTTTGGCACATAATTAGCCAGTATATTGGTAGAGAAGAAAAATGGGAAGACAACAGGAATAACCACAACCAACTGGAAGCATGGTGGATGATGTGGATCTTTGATTCATGTGATTATCAATCACAGAGCACTGGGTGCCAGTCAACAAACATGTCACCATCCAACATATGCAGGGTTATTTATCAGACATCAGTCTTTAAACCAGTTACAGTTTTGACCACAAATCTAGAGGAAGGGATTATTTCAGTAACCTTCCTTTCTTTCTGGAGGAGCAGACTTTTACTTTCAAGAACTGGTCTGAGGAAGGGGATATGGTTGATACCCCACTCATTTTAATGTTAGTGTTCAACCCCTATGGAATCTATGTCTCCATCAGCCTTGAAAATACCATTAGAGGCATTGGCCAAGACATCAGGACATGTGATGTCTATGTCTGTGGTGCTCCCTTTAGAGCTGCTTTACCTGTGGGGGAAAGTGACCTTGGAGCTATGCTGTCTTTTGCAGGGTCATAACAAAGTTTCTTTAGTGCTGTCCCTAATTTATGGGATCAGTAACACCAGTGTCATGCTGTGGTAATGGCCCAGCTAAACTGGTGATGAAATGCCCCCATTCTGGAAGGTCCATGGCTCTTTTTCTATGTGCTTTAAACTGAGAAGCAATCAAAATCAAAGTTAGTCCCAATTGAAAACCACATTCCACCCATTATTCTCACATCAAGGAAGTCTAAGGACTTTAGGAGGGATACAGTTGCCCTTAGGGAGTCATGTACTCTCCTTTCCCAGCATGTATCAGATTAAGCCTTATTTCAGAGGCTTCTTCAGACATCTTATATGTTGCATGAATCCTTTCCACAATAATGAAGGATTACCTGCTTTCTATTCTGGGACCCTCCACCTCTTTCAAATATCAATATTCTGTTCCACCAGTCTCAGCTGGTATCTCGGTGTAATCCCATTTGATGTAGGATGCTGTAGAGAGGGTGAACAAGAAGTCTGGGCTTTTATTTCTTATTTTCTTTGTTGCAAAGAGAGTAGGAAAGTGTTCTGCTCATTATCAGTCTTTCACCATTGAATAAATTCCTTCTGGATAGTTGTTCAAGATGGCGACAGCTGCCTTGGTCAGAAATATCATCAGGCCAAACAGCTGGGAGATTTCCATAGATCTCCAGGATGTTTGTCTTCTCATTCTTGTCTTCCGAGCAGAAAATTTTCTGCAGTTTTCTCTGGGATAGATCATTCAGTTTTGGGCTACTCCTTACAGAATACTTAGAGTTTTCTTCAGGGTGTCAGGTGTCAAAGGCAGTTCATACTGGACCCTTATGAGTTTTAGTCATCCATTACTTGAATGACTAGTTGATGCTCAGACACATCTTTCAGAGTGATCCGTTTCTCTATTGGGAGATGGTGACTCAAATAAGCCTAATTCCCCCATCAGGAGAAGTTAGATCTCATTCTTCTCAAACATTTTTGTGTATATGAGGATTTGTTAGGACAACCCATGTTATTCCCAGCTGGATCTCACAAATACTTTCTTACAAGACTGGATGAGAAGAAATCTTTTCCTGGTCATCACTACCTCTTCCTCCTGTGGACCTTGAATGCAGCAGTAGACATAATTCCCCTAGGAAAGCTTCATTTGTAGCTCCTCTAGTTCTTCCTTCTAGCAATCTATAGACCTTACAAGGACCCCTTGCTCACCTGGATCCCTTTAGGATCTAAGTTTTGTCAGTGTCTGAGTTCTTGGAAAAATTGAGATTAGTTTTTGACAGTTCACTTCATGCCCTGGAACCTCACACCTTTCTTTTCTCCAGTGCCTCAGATTTAGGCTGGGAAGCTCACTGCTTATGTCACTCCAGTGTTAGAACAGATGGCATGGTGGATGCCTTTGTGGCTGGATTAAAGGAATATCTATGCCTTCACCTTTCAGAATAATCCCCCAGGTTCTTAACCTAGAACTTCCAAGTCATGGGCTCATCCTGGAAGCACTTCTGTGGCCCCAAGACTGTGGTTCATTGATTTATTTTTTTACCTGTTGATCAATGGTCCCTGGGTAATGTGTTGTTCACATCAGCCACCTCTTTAACTGCAGTTTGTCACTCCAAGGTAAATCAAAGCCCCAGTAAAATCTGATTTCTAAGGATGGACGGTAACAACAGCTTCTCAAGCAGATTTTAAATCAATGATTGAAAAAAAATAAGATAAACAAAATTATTTTCAGAATTTCATCAGCTTATTACAGAAACGTTACTACTATATGTCTTGTATCACCCATCACAATAGGTTAGTGGGTGTGTAGGTAGGTAGGTGTGTAATTAGGTTGTGAGTGTGTAGGTAGATAGGTGGTTGTGTAATTAGGTAGGTGGGTGTGTAGGTAGGTATGCGTGTAGATAGGTAGGTGGGTGTGTAGATAGAAAAGTAGGTGGGTGTGTTGGTTGGTAGTTGGTTTCACAAGGTATCAGTACAATACTGACGACTATAGTAACAATTGAAAGTTCAAATTTTTTTACAGAGACTATTAAAAGTTATAATACAGAGATAACAGATTGACAAAGAAAAATCTTAAGTTAAAACAGAAGCCAAGATCACTTTAGTCTGAATAATAATGTTTGCAAATGCTGCTGGAGACTTAAGCAGACGATGTGTAATCATTTGATTACACTAGTTAACTCTGAGTATTTCATTCTTTCAATGCTACTAGTTTCAGATACATTCATTGAATAGATGGATTTTCAATATCATTGAATTTAATAATGTAATTTGTTATTTAAAATCCTATTATGCTTAAAATTCTCACCCTTTTCTCACACCATGTAACAACTGTATGAACTGTAAAACCCATCAAAATATTGGGTCTATACATAAAAGACACTTGTCATATCCCTAGACTGTCCTTTTGGATGCTGATTTCACTGTACATAAAATGGAGAAATATTTGACAAACAATTCAGTAACCATTGAACAAAATTTGAAGAAAGCCAGAAAGAAAGTATACCAGTAAGCAATCTTGGGCCTATTGTATTGAGCGGTGAAGTTGAAAATCTTAAGATCTGACCTTGGAATTTCAGGAATGTCTTATATTCTGACTTTGACATAAGTAATTTGTCAGTGATTTGGCATTAGCCCAAATTTAGAATTTGAGACCAAATTTTTTTTGGACAGTTTTCATTTAATTGCAAGGCTGAAAAGTTATTCCTAAAGAATATTGATTTTGCAGAGTGGCTCAGATGGTGGAAGTGCTAGGAACATTGAATGATCAACAATGTTCCATTAGTAATACATGGGATGGTGACACTCAAGGTTTTGGATGGAATGAAATGTAAGTAGTTTACAGAAAAGTTTGACTAGCTTAATATTATGTCTTATTAATCTTTACATGTGATCTAATATTTCAGGGCCTGCATATCATATGATTCCTGATGTAATCACTTTTATCTGTCATTCTGTCTGCCTATTTATTCTTATCTTCTTACTAGCATATCTCATTCAATATTTGTGCCATTGTTGTGTTTTTTGCTATATTTTATGTGAACTAACTATTGTCTGACAATATACCCTTGAAAATTTATCAGTGTTTCTCTTTAACCATTGAATGTTTTGCTTTGACAAGCTCTGCCCCATATCACATCAATTGTTTGGTCTTTCTTTGCAGTTACATGTATCAGGCATTATTCAGCACTTTTAAGTTAGTTTCTTATATAAATTTCCAGAGATATGTAGATTTGCCATTTATTGGTTGTGACAGTTTACTTTTACTTTTGACAGGATTATAGCCCTTTTCTAATCGTTTTTTGAGAGATTTATGTTGGCTGTTGTTTGTAATCAGCTTAGTTTCGAGACTATTCATCTTATTGTCTCCCCTAGTATGTAAGCTTACATGTAGATGGATATGTATTTTTTTATTGTTTGACTCTGTAAAAAGAACAAAAAATCAATCATGGCTTTTGTTAAGAAAGCTTTCCTTTCAATAGCCATGATTTCATTTCCATAGCATAGCTCCTCTCTGCAAAACCCCATCATTAGATATGTCGTAATGATAATTAAGATGTTAATGTTGTTTTTTTCTTGAGTTTATTGTGGCATAAACTGTCAGTTGCCAAATCATGCAGCAAATATTGCCTGGCATTATGTAAGCTGTGTGAATTGGCAACTGATAGTTTATATCACTATTTTTTTTTTTAAATCTCTTTTATCACATATTTGCATAATTATTAAAATCATTTTTGGTTAATATTTGTATATGGAAAAAAAATAAAGGACACAACATTGATAAATGCTGCATGATTATCAGCATTAAAATTGCATATTACTCTGCATAATATGTTGTCTGAATTTGTTTGCACATTTGTATTGCTTTAGAAAACATGTATGCCTAATAATTGAAAATGCACCATTTTTAGCACACCTGGTCCTTCATCTGTCATACATCATCTGTCATCTATCCACCATTATATGCTTGTTACCTCTCTGGAGTCCTTGGTTCTCATCTGATTTCAATCAAACTTGGAATGTGGGTTCTTTCATCATAATGTTAGATAATGAACAAGAGCTAATCATAATATTGAGGTAATTTTTATTCTGATTGGCTAAACTTATTACCAGTTAGAAGGCTATATTTCTTGTCCAATGTTTATCAACCATGAAAATATGCCTATATCATTAAGCTCTTTGAAAAGCCGATAATGAGAAAGATCCATGCATACTAATGAGGTGAGATTGCATCTGATTGGCTGGGTGTATTATAAGTTTGGACGCTATATTTCTGATCCACCTGATAAAACCTGAAATTTGATGTTTATATCATCAAGATATTCAATGGGTGAAAAAGAGCAAGCTTCATATTATATATTATTAAAGCAATCTCGCATCAGATTGGTTCACCTTTTTACTATTTCTGGTATTCAGCTCTCCCATATTTTGTTCAATGCAGAGAAAAACTGACATTTGAGAGGCTTTGCTTGCAAATGGCTAATTGATTTTCCAAAAATACATTGAAAAATTTTGATCCTCATATCCCTTTCTCCCCTCCTGCCAAAAAGTAAATATGAGTATATGAATTTAAATTGCAACCAGAACATTATTATTATTTTGAAATCTTTTTTGCGAAAGAGTTTTATAGACCTAATGGCAAGTATACATTGGACCAACATGGGGCCAAAGTAATATACAATGTACAAGTCCATGATCCAGATAGCATGTATATATTGGATCAATATAGGACCATTGTAATAGAACATCCATGGTCCAGATATTGGGTATATATTGGACCAACATTATGGGGTAATGTAATAAAACTTCATGGTCCAGATAGCAGGTATACATTGGATCAGTATGGGGACAATGTAATAGCAGGTATACATTGGACCAACATGGGGCCAGTTTAAGAGAACATTCATGGTCACATAGCAGGTATACAGTGGACCAACATAAGAACAATGTAATGGAAAATCCATGTTCCAGATAGCAGGTATACCTGGACCAACATAGCGACAGTGTAATAAAGCATAGACCAAATAGCAGGAATACATTGGACCAACTTGGGGACAATGTAATGGAATGTCCATGGTCCAGGTAGCAGGTATACATTGGACCAACATAGGGCCAGTATAATAGAACTTCATGGTCCTGATAGCTGGTGTGTGTATATATATATATATATATATATATATATATATATATATATATATATATATATATATATATGCAAGTATAGCCTTTGGTCTAAAGTTGGCTTACAGTTTAGGCTGGACATAACTTGTCGGACTGTCCAGTGTTTTGGTCAACATTCATAATGAAACTTTTGTCCTGACATTGGTCCCATGTTGACACAACACTGGAAACTACCTGTTGGTGCAACATTGATACCATGGTAACCTAGCATGTTGGGTTATTGTTGAATCAATGTGAGCCAACACTGGCAAGTATGAGTTAAATAAAGTATTGAAAAAGACAGAGCTTATTAGTCTGAAGTCAAAGAGTTGTGTGTCATAAGCTAAATGATAACCATATTTCATGTATTTTTTCATACCCTTTTATTTTTCAAACACAATCCAGATATCTGAATAATAATTATTTAAATGTATCATAATGTTTCGTATATATCATTTTTTTTTATCCGTTATATTATCAGACATAAATTTCTACTAGAAGATATACATTTGCGAAAATGATTGTAAATACCATATTGTCATTTTGTTTTTACAAAAATTAATGATTGATTCATAAGCTCTCTTATTGTCATTACAATATCTACTAGTGTTTATTGACAAATGGACAAAGGCATCACAGAACATACCTTTAGCTTTTAAGAAAAATGACCTTTGAAAAATTGGTGACATTTTGCACAATTGCTTGAGACATCCCTCCAAAAAGCTACATAGTGTCAGACTGCTATTACAGTATCAAGACCCAAATTTTTCAGACTACTTTACAAAAAATTATCAGTGACAACTAATTATTATTACAAAAAATTATCAGTGACAACTAATTTAAGTTGCCTTTTCTGTTAATATTAGGGACCTGTCACTATTGTTGAGCTCACCCATTCCACAAAGGAAGAACCCTCCTCCATGCCACATGTACCATCCTCCTGTTGTAGAAGGTCCTAGAATACATGCATCAATCCAGTCTTTTCATTCTTTTCTGACATATTGTTAGTATTTGAAAATTTTTGCATGAGGAGAAAATGTACCTACACAGCTACCATTTGTTACCATTCCAATGCTGTTATTTTTCTTGATTAGTGAATATTACCCCTTGGTCTGTTACTTTCAGAAAGTTATTTTGATAGTTCATAGTGATAATTATCAGTGTTTCTTGTCACAATGTACTCTCTTTACCCCTTGTGGTTTCAGGAATCACTTTGTTGGAAGGCAAACATTTCCAGCAAGCCATCAACACACATGCCAACCATTATACTTTTGGCATAATCTTTGCACTTTATTTTTTAAGATGTACCTATTAATTGGCCATACTCATAATTGGGCGGATTATTGGAACAGTTAGTATAATCGATATTGGCAGAAATAATTGGTGCCGATGTAAACAAATTTCCAAAATATACATTCATTCATAACATTCATCTTGACATGGCTTTAAATTTAAATCAGAATTAAATAATGGAAATTAGGGAATAAACATCTGATTTGGGGGTTAATTGAAAGACAATATATTCTTAAAAGTAAATGTTTTTTAACATACTTGCTGTAAACTACTACTTATTGTCTGCACACAACAAATTATCAGTGACAACTAATTATTATTACAAAAAATTATCAGTGACAACTAATTTAAGTTGCCTTTTCTGTTAATATTAGGGACCTGTCACTATTGTTGAGCTCACCCATTCCACAAAGGAAGAACCATCCTCCATGCCACATGTACCATCCTCCAGTTGTAGAAGGTTCTAGAATACATGCATTAATCCAGTCTTTTCATTCTTTTCTGATATATTGTTAGTATTTGAAAATTTTCGCATGAGGAGAAAATGTACCATTTAAACATTTAAACATTTGATTTGGGGGTTAATTAAAAGACAATATATTCTTCAAAGTAAATGTTTTTTAACATACTTGCTGTAAACTACTGCTGATTGTCTGCACACAACAAATTATCAATACCATTCATGCACTCATCCCAATCCCAGCAGCCAGCCAGCCAATGAGACCTTATGTGACTATCGAACTTCCAGCATACATATTAGCAGATAGCTAGGCAGATTAAATAGCTAGTGAAATTTCCAACTATTACAAAACTATAACTCACTATAGTTAATCTGTTCTTTAGCCAGTCCTGCAATGCTACTAATCAATGAATAGCGGTCACACGCTGAAGCAGCTGAACGCTGACATACAAATATTATGCAGCATTGATATTGGCATGCCAGCACCACCTACCTTACCCCTGTTTACCCCAGCTTCTTCAGCGCACGACTCACAGCGTGGTACATGCATCCATCCAGCCACTTGGACAACTTAGTAGTAACTTAACTTGATTTAAAACATTGTTTCAAGAGCGTGAATCAATTGGATTATTAATATTGACTGGCGATTGTACACTATTAAATATACTACCAAGCCTATGCATAATGTTGAACTTGAAACACTCAAGTTTATTCTAGAAATACTTCGAAGTAATTGCAGTTGACAAGTCCAAAGAAAATTGCACACTTAGCAAAGCTTGCATTTCCAGAGGTAGAATGGATTCTAAAAACTATATGACATCAAATCTTGTCCAGCACTTTCACTGCAAGCACATCGTCGAACATGGCCTGTTACTGACAAATAAAAAAGAACAGGATGCTGCACAGTTAATCACAGCAGCTGCATCAACTACTCCTCATACTCTAACTACTGATACCATGCTGGACCAGAAGCAGCCATTTGCATTTGACAACCCGAGAGCTATTAGTTTTCACAAAGCTACTGCAGATTTCATGGCAGTAGATGTGCAACCATTTTCTGTTATTGAAGATATTGGATTTCAACGTCTGATGGCCAAGAAAGAACTACGCTATAAAATTCCAAGTTGGAAGTACTTTTCCGCATCTTTGATACTTGACATGCATAAGGCAATACAAAACAAGGTGCATGATTTATTTCTGCCCAATCTGACATTGTTTGACCTCTGTTGCATGGTCAGGCCTGTCCATCGGCATAGCCTTGTTGATTCTTACAGCACACTGGCTGACAGAAGACTTTCATTGGAAACAGGTGGTTTTAGCAGCAGTACCTCATGATGAATCACACACAGGAGAGTATTTGACAGCAAACTGGACAAATTATGTGAGGTGCAAACATGGTTAATGTAATGCCTCTAGCTAAAATCAACAGCATCAGCAGTTTTGTACACATGCTGCAACTTGTTGTCATTGATGTCATTTTGTCGCAATGATCTGTGAAAGATGTTTTGGCGATCTTGCGATCCATAGTCAGCAAGTTCTGGCACTCCATCCTGGCACAATAGCAGCCTGAAGAGGAGCAGGAAAAATTTGGCACTGCCCATAAGACACTAGTCCAGGATGTCAAGACATGCTGGAATTCTACAAACAATAGGTTGGTTTCGTTATATGAACAAAAACAAGTATGGGGGCTTATGCTCCTCTCTGTGACCTGCCTAGCCTAACAGCCCAACAGTGGGTCTTGATTAACAATAATGTGGACATATTACGCCCATATGTGGACATTACTAAGGAAGTAAGTGATAGCCAGATATATTATCTTAAAAAACAGTATTTAATTTCAGATAAATTTTTAATGTGCAACAAAGAACATAAACTGACATTGAGCTATATTCTTTTTTAATTTTTAGCAACACTTTTTGTATGTTTTGTAATTTTTCTTTGAAAATTGTTCAAGAGATAACAGGGTAGATGTGTTCAATCAACTGCTGAAGCATATTTATTTGTTATTGTCATGGGGCTAAATCCACTGGGGTTTCTCCTGAGGACCTGGATTCCCACCCCCAAACTGAACTGTCAGATAACTATTTTTGTGAAGACAGAGCCTAATTTTAATTTAATCAAATTCCACCTATTGTCGCTACTATCAGCAGCTTAAGCTGTTCCATCTAATTACTGTATGGATCTTTAACATTGCTGCAGCAGTCACTTTTTAATGTCTATTCCATCTTGGATGTAAGATCCTCCAGTTGTCACATTTTAATCCTTATCCTATAAACTTCATCCTCTTATAATTTTCCTTTTCTGCTGTCTGATATAAAGATAGATAAAGTTAATTACTGACAACCTCTGATCATCAGTCTTCAGCTTGTAGCACATTATTTATGTTCCCATCTTTATTTACCGATCCATCTCAAAATTATTTAATCCCTTACACTTAATACACAACTTACTGAGCATTTACATTATTGGAGAATTTTTTCACTAGTTGTATTAGCAGAAGCATACTAGCCATAGTAGGTAAGTCATAGGAGTCGGATGTTTTAATCAGTAAAAAATTATCCACTCTGATGCCGGATGTTGCATATATCTGCTTCTGGTTTCATCATGTTAGTAGTTTGACACATTAACTAATTTTTTGTTTTTGTTTTAATTTATCAGATTATATCATATCATATAAATAGTGATGTCATGAAACAGAAAACGATACTGAATATCTAAATTCCTATCGCAGATGCAGTACTGTGTATAATATTGTGATTGATAAGGGGGTGGGGGTATGATAATGTTTAGTGATTTTCGAAAATTCGAAGAGCAAGTTTAAATTGGGTCTGACAAAAACCAGTATGTTAGTTTGGTTAAAACTGATATCATGATATATAAAAACCAATAAAATATCCATATAATTCCCACTGAAATAATCATAAATGACCAAGAAAAAGATACATTCAATGTAATTTTGATGATTCTGCTGTGTACGCTTTTCCTCCTAATATTTCTCTCACCAAGTCAAATTCCTTCTTAATTCCTTCTCTGCACTTCTACATACTTATAAAAAATGATATTGAAAATATTCTCATCTGTCCATTCCACGGGAGTCCATGATTTTTATTGGAGATTGTTACTTGTTGCAAAACCCTTTGCATGTTCTTTAGTTTGTGCAGGGGAAAATGATGCTCAGCAACTGAAATCACACGCATATATTACCCAATCATATTGCATCATCTTTCAAAGTCATCCAATCAGGATAATTGTTAACATGTTTCAGTTTTTACTGCAACTTGGCAATCAGTTACAAAGTCAATAAAATATGCAGTTTATGACAGTACTGGACAAAAACGTTAGAACAAAGTCATTGAAAGCTTTTATAGCAAGTACATTTTGTTCTTACTGGCCAGAAAATATTTTTCCATATTAATCCAGAACTACTCAAGCAAACTACACAAGTATTGAATAAATGATCTCTAAACATTTATACAGTATCATATAATTAAAAAAATATTTACCTTTATTTTTCACTAATATTGTGAGAAGTTTGATGAATTTTCATAAACATTTTATGAATATAATGATATAGAAATTTGATATACATTTTTAAGAAATATTTTGCTGGTGCATCAAAATACTTGAATTATTCATGAAGCAGATTCATGACATTTTAGAAACTTCAATTTAGATATCATAATAGTTCATACAAGTTAATCATTGTGTTCATGAACTCAGTACATGATTCATCAAAATTCTTGAAGTGTTCATGAACTTAGGTAATGAACGTTCATGACTTTGTTCATGAACTCAATGATGACCTGATCATGAACATTTCAAGAACATTCATGAATATTCATGAACAGTTCATGATTGTTCATGAAGTCATGAATTTGTTTATGGGTAACCACTCTCAGTCACATCTGTGCTGGCATTCATCAGGGTATACTTCTTTACAGAGTTAGGTCACTTGAGTTTTATTTGGCATCTTCCAAAGTGAGAAGGGTAGTTAATGGCTCTTCCTTCCCATAAAGAGCTCAGTTAATTTCTGTATCCACCACCTTGAGATATATCTCACTCATTATCAAGAAATCTTATCAGTCACTCCTGAGAGAGACTAATTTATGAGAATTAAAGACAACAAGAATTAAAGTCTACAAAGTAATGCTATCACTGGGACCATTTTCAATCATGCCTTCATAGTTGTGATGGTCACATACAGCCTTCTTATACTTTGGTCCTTATCAAACCAGAGCCAGGGTATTTTTCTCCCTGCCCAATAGGTGCAGGACAACCAGTGGCCCAACATGCTGGACTTAGCAATTTTTGATACACCTTAAAGTAAACAATTTTTGTTTTGATTGAAGTCTTCAAATTCCCTCCTTACTGACAAATGCTTTTTACAGTAGTTTTGGGTAAACTAGCATTAAATGTATTTTTTGCAGTGGCAAAACTAATTTTAGTTTTGTAATTCTTAATGTTATTACTGGATGCCCTTCTTTCTCTTTCTCTGATGTCCTTCAGTCATGGTGTTTAAAAAAAAAGATAGGTACTATTTTGCATGGGCCCATGACAGGTAATTAGACTGACTTTTTGATGAACATGTTCTAAGAACTTTCTTGAGCAGGAGGATGGTGCATCTGGCATGGTTGAGGGTTTTTCATATGATAGATAAGTATTACATAATTTAAATTAGTTTTACCCTACCCCCTTCTCTTCCAAGAATTACTACATATTTTTTAATGTTGACTTTTTGATCTCAGATATACTTGTAAACTGCTATTATTATTATAAATAACATTTTGAATGTATTGTTTGTTTGTTGTGATTCTAGTGTAGCTAATCTAGCCTTTCTATCTTTATTATACCTGGAATTTAATCTTACACATCTTGGTGGTTGTTTGACAGCTTCTACATCATTTGGTTCTATCTCTTCTTAGGCTTTCTGTAAATCTACAAATTGTTAGAGGCTTTCAGAACTCTAGATAAGCAGAATATCTGCAATATCTTTAGGCAAAGTGACGAAAACACCTACACAAATATTTGTTTGCATTCAAATGATGCAAAACAATTTAATTTTATGCATTTAACCCAAGAATTTCAGCATTTACTGCTCATTCTATAAGCATAATCCATATTTTTTAATGGTGTGTTGGTGAAGTAAAAATTAGGCTATCTGAGTAATTTTGCATTGTTGAAGCAATAATTTGTCTTCACTCTGAAAAGTCACCCTAAAAATGATTCATGTAATTGAATGTACCTTGGATTAGTCATGATCACTAAGATACATCAATAGAGTCTTGCTGAGTAAGACTTGACAATCTAATCATACCATCATACCAAACTAGCCATACCATTTCATTATCAAGACTTGGTAAAACAAATAATACAATTTTTACTACCTGAATCTGATCAAACTCACTAGTTAAAACCATATACTATGTACCAAAGATGAAATTTAGAACATGTTTGTGTTCTGAACTTTACAGGATATGACAATGTATTTTGCATAAAATAAATTCCATTTTTCCAGTCTTAAACTAGCAAGGTATGACAGTAACATGTTACAAAGGATCAACTATTTCTGATAATGTAATTTTTAAATGTTGAGGAAAATGAAACATGTTATAAAATACATTTTAAAACATTGTGTTGTATTTCGTTCTTGAAATGAATACAAAAATTTAAAAAAGAAATGGACATTAATTCTTTGTCTTGATTTGACTCAAGACTACAGATACAGGTTCAGTCACATGAAAAGATTCAAATTCTTAAAAGCAAATTTTGTTCCAGTCCAAGGCATACGATAGAAATCCTTATTAAGAGCTTTATGTCGTAAAATGTTTGTGAATTTATTCAGGTAACTAATTATGTAGATATTGTAATCACTTTAGTAGCTGTGTGGTGGTCTAATATAAATTGCAAAAAACATCACTATAATGTTCAATTTTAATTTCAAGAAAATTTTATGATTTACAGAAAGTTACTGACATCTTCTAAATATAGTTTGTTTTTGTCATTTGGGTCTAATCATTCCTTAGAGTTAGAAAGAGTGATTTTACTTTGCATGGGTTGTTACAGAGGTTACTTCTTGCTTGTCTCCCTTGCCTCCTGGCATGCAGTATATCCGCTTTGTACACCTCCATATCCTGGCCATATCACTTGTTTCCAGGCAACCTCTCATCAGTCTTAATACTAATCTACATAATGGCAGAGGGGAGACAACTAACACACCAGATGAAATATCACAACCAAGTGAGGAACAGAGGAAGGTTGCAGCTTTTAGAGCATGTGATGTGTTCTTCAAAGTACCAGATTCTGAGCATTATCTATGTAAAGGTTAGTACTGTTATTTAGTGAGAATTTGAAATGTACTAAAAGAAATTTCCATGCCCTTTTATGCATGAAAGAGCTATGAAGCGTGTCATGTAGATTCTGTTTGATATTCAGGCACTGAACTGAATATTCTTTGCAACCTTTGGTAAATCTCATATAGACAGCCTTGTGTTGATAAATGCAAAAATAAACCTTTCTATCATACATGTACTTCCACAAAGCTTTGTGCTATATAATTAATCACTCAACAAATTCAGAGTGGAACTTAATAGTACCCATGTCCGTCATTAATTTGGTTTCTGCAACATTTCTTACTGGAAATTATTGGATGTTAACCAAGTTCAGAATGCTTATTTCACTTTTGAAATGATAGTACTTGATCACTGTATGTGAACACTTGCTTGGATGTATAGCTGAACCCACTCTTGTTTAGTCATGGTCATGAAGCTGTTTGACAAATTCTAAAAGGCATGATGAGCTTCTTAATGATTAAAACACAGTCTGGTGTCATAAGTTTGTTTTGTTTTGATCACTAAATATGCCATCATATTTTAAAGAATTTTCTAGCCAATTATTTAGTTCCAGTATTGAATTGTTATGTCATTTAAAGTGTTGTCTATTGAGACATTAACAAGTTATTGTAATATACTGTTTAAACGGTTTTCCTGCATATGCAGCTTTTTCAACAGCAACTATTTCACTTATTTCATTAATCCTTACAAAGTTTACATTTTAAAAAAACACATCATTTGTAATTATTTGTTTTCAATATACAGACCTGTGTTTCCAGCTGGAAACAGGAGTTTACATCCTGGTTACTGGAGACAGCGGTTGTGGTAAAAGTTCCCTTCTCCGAGTCATCAATGGAATTTGGCCTATATCTCGAGGTAAGCCTTAGTAATCCATATATTAATTTATAGTAATTTTTTTATATGTTACCTTGAATTTCTAGAGAATCAGCCATTTAACAACAAATCTTTACAATTTAATTTCAGCATCAAATACCTGAAGATTTATTAATTGTAGAGACCTGTGTTTTCATTAAAATCCAAGAATACAATCCTTTTTCTGTCGTTGAGCAAATATGCCATAGTTGTTAGTTTCACAGAAATTTTTTGAAGTCCCACATGTGTCTATATTTATATTGTTTTACAAAGAGACATAATTATGCGATATATATAAATATATATATATCTTGTTATATATATATCTTGTTACATAGTTTGCATTCAAACCCGCTATTCAGTCCAGCTTGAAAGAGCAAAAATGTCAGCTTCTGCACTAAAGTTTTGCTTGCATGATGTAGTGTAATATATACCAATGTAATAAGTTTTGTGTGCCTAAATGCCTTTTTAAAAAAACATTGATTTGAATTCTTCATGAGGTGCTAGGCAACCCCATAACAGTCAAGGTACGCATCTTGCCATGGTGATGTAGCACATCATTTAATTTTCAAGACAATTCACAAGACTGAGTATATAGTGCATGTGAATCTTTAGTTTTATGCAAGATGGGTGAGAGTAAGGGATGCAAAACTACGGTTTTAATTGATGCATTTCGAATTTTAATTGATGCATACTCAAAAAAATTAAAACAGTGATTACTTATGTTTTTACTGAAAATCATACATTGGTACATGTATAACAATATTATCAACCTAATTATTAATTTGTTGAAATATATGTGTATTTTCAAACTGATCTCATATTATCTGTAATAGTAATTCCATTGAAAATGTGCACAGAGAAGCATAATTTCTATAATTTTCTGCCAGATTCCATATAGATGCAAGTATTTAATTTCTTGCTAATAAAATCACACTAATTTGTGAAATTCAACATTCTCAGGAATATGCCCAATGGGTATTGACATTGTAATGTACTAGAAATGGACAGAGCAAATAGGAGTTGAACTGTTTCAGCCAGATTTGGGAGTAAGCTATTCATTTCATGCATGAAGAGCGATCTAAAACAAAAAACAGTTGAGTCATTCTCAAAAGACATTGGAAAGAATAAATTAAATAAGTCCTATGTTGATGGAGACATGTTTTTAACTGACTTTGCACTTTAGCAGAGCAAAAACAGAGTGGCATGTTTGATTATAACAGAAAATACCACCGCCCCTACAATTAAAATAGTTTCAATATTTGACAGTAAATTTAAGTTTAGTAATACACACTCAAGTTATTTTGACAGTTCATACTGCTAAGCAAGAGTCTTGGATGTAATTATTAAATACAAATATAAGTAGTGAGGAGTTGTCTGAGATTTATAGCAGGGCGAAATTTTGTACCAAGGATACCAAATTGATCTCTTTTAACTTTAGATTAATCCACAGAATAATCGCTACTAATGATTTTTTGGATGACAACAAATGTATGTTTTGCATGAGAGAATATGAAAGTATTGAACATCTCTTCTATAATTGCAATAATATTTCACAGTTCTGGTACAGTTTTATTGATCATTTCGCACCATCTTGCCCAAATATTGTACATTTGTCAAAAAAAGAAATACTTTTAGGAAGTGAACCACTGGATAAGTTTGTGTAATTTCTTGCTTACTTTGGGAAAATATTACATTTATACTTGCAGATTCAATATGCAAAATCCTTCTATCTATGCTTTTAAGCAGAGAGTTGTAATGTATAAGAACATTGAAAAATATGCTGCTAAGATAAACAAAAAAGAGGACCAATTTCTTAAGAAATGGACCTCAATAGATCAATAGGTAACTTGTATCTGATTGGATGGTATACAGGAACAAAACACTATTTTCTAAAGCTTATGTCACCTACATTGTGCCATATGCATGTGTGCATGAGTGAGTGCATGTTTGTGTTGTCTTTTATTTTTTCTTTCTTTTAATATAAATTATATTTAATATCCCTAGTTTATCGGGAAACAATTTTGATTGTAAGGTGACCTTGGGATGGTTCCCCGACCCAATGGTCAACCTTATACGAGAATAATAAAATTTTGAAATTTAAAAAAAAAAAAAAATTATTAATTATAGATTTTAAAAAAAATTTGACAGTGAAACGTGGCAGTATGTCAAAGCTCAGAAATTAGTATAGTGACAAAACTCAGGAACCTTGCTATAACCATGTATCAAAATTCTTGCTTTAAGGAAGTGTTGTATGGCAGGGTTTTCCTGTATTCTTGTTCATTTTTTGGGGGGAGGTGTATTTACACTTTGTTGGAGCAGTGATGTTTGTTCAGACAAAATTTTCTTTAATAAATTTAAAAAGTGTTAGGCTTGACCCTTCTTATGGGCCTCAGGCCCTGGTTCCTGGAGATACATCCCCAATTGAACCTCCTCCCATTTTGTCAGCTCTGACTGCAACTAGTTCTCTTTCAAATACCTTTCAAAACTACACTGCATTTGGATAACTTCCAAATTTATCCATCCTGGAGAGATCTTTCTGTCTATATTATATAGACAAAGCAACTCTTACTTTTTCATTAGGCTTTAATCACCTTCTTTCTGCAAGATGCCTGGGTGATCCAAGTTGTTTCAGAGGGCTTCTGAATCTTGTTTATTAGGCCTTCTCCACTTTTAACATCCCTCTTCATTACAGTAACCCCAATGGACCCCATTAATACAGACATACTGCAGTAGAGAGACATTGTTCTCATGCTGTGAGCATGGGAGATTGTACCTAAGTCATACACTTCAGGCTATTTTTGGTGATGAAGTTCAGTGGCAGATTGAGACCTGTGATTTACCTCTGCAGGCTCAACTGATTTAATTTGGTGCCAAAAATTCAAAATGGTGATGCCAGAATCCATCTGTCTTTTGATTTGATGCAATAACAACATGATCACCCTAGACCTGTACGATATGTGTTTACATTCCAACCCATGCAACATCATGCAGATATCTTCACTTCATCTGCTGGGACATCAATTCCATGCTCTTCCTTTTTTGCCTCAGCCTGCACCTATAGGCCTTTGCAAAAGCTTCAGACTGTGTTATCTCTATGTTCAGGATGACTTCCTCCACAATGTGGCTGTGTAACTGGATGACATCCTACAAAACCATTAGGTAACTTAGGTTTTGGTCCAAGTATGAACAACTTTCTTGCCATCATTCACAGTCTAGTGTGGATAATAGTAGACATCAAACCCTCTCAATATTTTATATATCATGGTATGTTGTTTTTCATGTACCTCAGGTTCATAAATCTCCCTCCCAAACACATTAGAAACATTGTTCATGCTTTGTAGAGGATTTGGAACAATATTTATCTTGGTGAGGGTTTTTTTATTTCCTTGGTCTATTCAGTGCTGCCTCAGACTTTATACCCCATAGGCACCTTTACATGCACCCATTGCAAAATGGCCTTTCTACTAAGATTGCAACACATTTCATGGGCCATCTAGATTAGAAAATTACCATATTGACCCAAATCAGAAACTTCCTTCTTCAGTAGTAAACTGGAAATGGTTAATAAAAGTAATACCCCTAAAACCCGCATCCACACAAAGAGTTTTGAATAGTCTCTTGGGTTAGGGAGCAGACTTGTTACTAGACTTTATGATGCTGTGGGAAGTGAAAACTTCTAGAGATGGCTCTTCACATCAACCTCATGAAAATGAAAGCCATTCTCAGTGCCTCCAACACTTTGATAGAACTTGTGTACAGTCATACAGTCTTGATACTTCCAATAATTTGATAGTGATCGTGTACCTCCTCAAATATGGAGAAGATCACTGGATCTTTGCACCACAGCATTGGATTGCCCTCAATATTGCATCCATTGCCAGATATATATTCAGGTCTGCCACATTTTAGGATGGCTCAGTGTTTACTTCATATTAGGGTGGTGTCTCCATCCTTCCACATTCAGTTGAGTCTATGCCCAATGGAGTCACCTAATGATAGATCATTTTGTGATGAAGTGTAACAACAAATTATTCCTTTTTTCCAGACCTAAAAGTATTTTGTCCATTGATACTTTATCAAACTGCTGGGAAGGAATGTGGGCCTATGACTTTCCTAATTCCAGATTTGAAAAGTGATTCAGAAATTGAGGGCTACCAACTGCCAGATAGTTCTGATTGCCCCTCTACAAGGGAACAAATCCTGGACCAAATAATCAGATAGTCCTATCAACAGACATACACAGGAAAGTTACATCGACCCCTACCCTGCTGAAGTAGCCCAAGTCACCCATGTAATATCAATGTCCAGACAAAATCCTCCTCCATGTCTGACTCATGTCAGGGATGCCTACAAACTGGTGTTTGGAACCTCATTCATGGAGAGCATCATAATAGCTAAAATGACTTTCATTCTGGAGAGATAAGAGTGGAAATGGCAGATTTTTAATGACTGGTATCACATCAATGATTTAAGACTACTTCCTGTTTCCATTACTCATCTGGCCAACTTCTTTCTCTTTCTAGCTGAAAATAAGACAGTTCCCATCTCATTAAAGGGATACTGGTCATTGATCTTGGACATGTTCTGACATCACGGATGAGACAATATTTGACACAACAAGGACCTTTCTGACTTGCTGTCCAATTTTGATCTGTTTAGACCATGCTCACTCATTAATCTTTAAATGGAATATCCCATGGGTGTTGACATGGTTTAATCCATTTCAAGACTTCCTTCATCCATCAATCAGCTATAATATAAGACTTGCTTTCTGATAGTGCATGCCTTGGCATGCAGAGTCACAGAGTCACATGTTCTCTCTATGGATCCAAACTACATGCACTTTTGTCTTGATGGATCAGTAGTACTAATGACAACAACTTGGTTTTATTTGCAAAAAACAGGTTGCCATAATTAGGCAGTCAAAAATAACTAATGAAGATCTACAATGGCCAGACCAGGCTTTTTCTGCCTCTCAAGTCTGGAAGGCAAGACATAATGCCACAAGTGCTAGTGACTTGGTTACATACACTGACTTCTTTATGGAACAGGTATACCTCATGAAAATCTTAACTCCAAAAAATGTGTAAAATTTCCATGAGCCTGGCAATGAAAAATGATGTCTCTGTTTGAGACAGTCGAGTTAGGTGGATGTTATTCCCAAGCCAATTTCTTAAGTTTTTTTCTGCAGGACCTGGTCTGATGTAGGAGAGAATTCAGTCTATCAGGCCAGATGTACCTGCACTGACAGTAACCACTCCCCTTTTTTGACAACACAACCTCAGAACCAGACTGTATAAGAAACTTTTGCTGTATTTTCCTGGAAAAACTTGAAGGGTAAGACTGTTGTAAAATCCAGAATCTCCAAGGACTGTCCCTCAATAAATGTTTTGCCCATTTCATATCTTCACATATATGGATGTAGTATGAAGTATTATCCATGTCCATCTGTTCCATCCAGTCATGTCAAGATTATCCATGTCCATCTGTCCCATTCAGTTATGTCGGCATCATTATCCCTATCCATCTTACCCAGTCATGTTAGATTATCTGTCTGTCTGTCCCATCCAGTCATGTCAGTATTATCCATATCCATCAGTCCCATCTAGTCATGTTGGGATTATCTATGTCCATCTGCCCATCCAGTCATGTCAGTATTATCCATGTCCATCTGTCCCATCCAGTCATGTCAGTTATCCATGTCCTCTGTCCTGTCCAGTCATGTCAGTTTTATCCATGTCCATCTGTCCTGTCCAGTCATTTTAGTATTATCCATGTCCATCTGTCCTGTCCAGTCATGTTAGTATTATCCATGTCCAACTAACCTGTCCAGTCATGTCAGTTATCCATGTCCATCTGTCCTGTCCAGTCATGTCATTATTATCCATGTCCATCTGTCCTGTCCAGTCATGTTAGTATTATCCATGTCCATCTATCCTGTCCAATAATGTCAGTATTATCCTTGCCCATGTGTCCCATACTGTTGTGTCAGTCACAAGTTTGATTTCTGCTCAGTAACTTTTGATGGACTTCATGGATTGAAACTAATTTTGCTTAGACACTTTACATGGTCAAGTTTGTTTTCACTGCACTGGCCAACTTTTATGGAGTTACAGCCTGTTTAACTTTGACCTTCCATTTCATTTTGCTTAGTAACATTTGAAGGAAATAGTGAATTGATATTAAATTTGATACAAAACTTTACATTAAAAATCCCTAGGCCATGATTTTTCAGCAAATGTTTAAAGAGTTTTGATCCTTTTTTTACTTTTAGCAAGTAGGACTTTACCATTCCTGGTGTTTTTCTCAAATAACTTTGAATTAACAAGCCCCTTTTTTTGATCATTTTTTGGCAGAATTGTACAAAATTATTGTTCCTTTTTGACAGTAGTCTTTATTCTTCCGTCTCATTTCCACTTAATAACTTTTTATGACTTTATGAATTGAAATCAGATTTGGCATGAAGTTTTAAATGAAAAAGTCTTAGGTCAAGTTTGATTTTCACCATTTTCTGACAACATTGTGAGGTATGATGGTTACATCCACTATTTGGCTGGAACTTTGCTCTTGAGTTTCTGGATGTTTGATGGACTTCATAGATTATAACCAAATTTTCTTTGAGATTGTACCTTAGGAAGCACACAAGTCAAGTTTGTTTTTAGTGTTCTCTGTATAAAAAATTTCAAATGAAAAACCACTGTCAGATCTACTTAATGTACATTAGAAAGTGAACTGTTTTTGCCTTCATGATGATATTGTCCTGGACAAACAGGAAATGTAAAATTTATTTATTATTTTCAGGTAGTATAGATCACAGCATAAATCTGGGCACCCATACTCTTCTCTTCCTTCCTCAAAAGCCTTATTTCACAGATGGTTCTCTTAGACAACAGGTATGATGGAATTTTGCATGATATAGTATTTAGTATTTTTTATCTTCAAATGTTCATATTTAAAGCAACTCAGTCTATTATAAATGGTTCCCAGATAGTTTGGGAAAATTATCAAATAGTTTTTTTGTCTGTCCAATGCATACCCAATTACATTAACATTAGGAGTTAAATTCCACTATCTCCCAAATCTAGTCCTGCTGGTCAGTATATATGTTCTAAACATTTAGAGCTTGAGGATGGTACAGTGTGCAAGAATAGGAATTTTATGGTCAGAAAGGGTAAAGCTATACATTAGTGTCATAAATATTACATCATTAGAATTAACTATATTTTTTTCTCATGATATACAAAGCATTTTTATGCACTTGCACTCCCCAAAAAGGAATGCCTTCATAATGATAACTTTTACAGTAATAAATTTAAAGAAGGTAGCAAATTCACGTCCAGGTCCAAATCATTTTTAGTGATGTATGATCATGCATATTTTATGTGAAATTTGTGGTAACAATAGCTGTAAACTGCTATTGATGGAAAACTTGGATGAAAAATACCTTTCCATTTGTTTACTAATGTTGATGGCCGCAGTAAATAATCTGAAATAACCTCTTGTGTTTAGGTGTTGTTTCCACTGAAAGGCGAAGAAGAAAAAGAGGAAACTTGTAAGTAGAATTATTTTGATATTGTTAACTCATTTGTTCTCTCAGTGTAATCAGAATTTACTCTATTATCAGCAAATCCAACAAGTTACCACATCTCAAAATTAAAATGAGAGAGTTAAAGTATCAATATTTAGAGAACGACATTAAACAAAAAAGCAGCTTCAATACACATTGATCTATACCTTGAAATTTATTTCACAGTAGGTTTTCTGTAAACTCTCACACTGTCTAAAGTCTTGCATTGAAATTAATTCAACCTAAATACTTTGTTAAAAATAAAGTTTAAAAAATCTTGGGAATGGAGGTTTAAATGCTGCTATGTGACACATACATACCTTATACAAGTCAGATCTAGTTGCATATACCAGCTCTAACATTGCATAATGCACTAACAAATCTGAATCAATTTAGTTCCTTAGGAGTTATCAATAAAATGAACAGCAAAGACCCTGATTGGCAAGCATATCATCTGATGGCAGATCAGTGTCTTATATTTTTTACAGTTGAATAAAGATATGTAATCTAGTATATTTGGTATTTCTCCATTAACAACAACAGTTCTGTTTAAAGACTTCCTGTGATATCTATTGTTCTATCTAATATGGACACCATAGCAGTCAATTTTTGAAAACTTGCTTTTGTTACTTGTCCTAAATTAAGTTTTATCAACATGAGGTTTTCACCAGACGACTTCTTACTGAGTCGGGTAGGACCTAATTGGAAATGATGCCGATCTGACATAAAAAATGGACACTGTGTTTGCCATCTAGAAATACGCGTCTAGAATCCTAAAAGAATTTAATGATATGTAGTTGGTCCTACTTGAAAATATTTCATATCTTACAACAAATATGGCAATAATTTGTCAGATTTGCAAATCTTGTTTTTGCTGAAAAATGTTGGAAATGGTTTCAACACTCAGCAAATAATAAGATGAAATGGTCTTATTTTGAATTCTTCTAAATTCTTTTTAGTCAGAAATGTGTCTCTCTTTGAGGAACTCTATGAGCATCAGTTACAATGTAATATTTGCTGGTAGAACCACAAAAGATTAATGTATTCACAAATATTACACTTTCACAAATAGTGTAATATATTTTGAGATTTCTCTTTCATTTTTTGCTGAGGGTGGTTAAGTAGATTAAATTTTGGAAAATTTAAAGTACATTTAATATTCCCTGACAAGTTCAACTTGTTCTCAACAAAATTTTATATTGATATATAATAATGAACACTCAAAAAAATCGATATTCAATCCAGTGAAATTTGGAAACATTGGTGAAACATTACAGTTTTAAAGTTAAGAAAATTAAATGTCAATTATCATATTTTCTGGCCTATAAGTAGATACTTTTTGACTTGAAAGTCAGGTCTTTGTCTTATACTCTTAATCAACATATATATGGATTATGTCATTGAAATTGCATTGACTTATATATGGATTACATTAGATGGGATGCTATTAAAATTGCTCTATAATTGTCATAATTGAAAACAGGCCACAGAAAAGTACCAATTCTTGTTCAGTTATCATGTCAATAAATTGTCAATATATTGTTATAAACTAATAAGACTGCTTTTTTATTTATAAGTTTTGTCATTATTTAGTTTGCATTCTGCATGTATTGTCATTATTTCTCAAACATGAAATGAAGGAAAACAATTCCTGGTTAAAATTTCACCAGACTGCATAGCACACTTACCGTCTATACTCTATATTATACTCTGCTAATTCAAAATATATTGTTTGTTCTAAAAAGGATATGAAATAATTGTTTTATTCATCCTTTTCAATCATACCTCTTACGTGATGATCACATTTTAGCCATTGGTCCATTGATATTTGATTTTCCAGTATGTTTGACACATGAGAGCATTTTCATTGATCCTTCAGAGGCATGTAATCCATATTAACTTGAGTATTCTATTTGACAAAGTTTTTCAAATAAATTTGGTTTACACTAAACTAAAATTCAGATATATATATATATATATATATATATATATATATATATATATATATATATATATATAGATGGACTACTTGTAGATCATCAATGATCCATTTTTATTTTGCATTTCAGTTAAAAGCATATTGTAATGTTAACACATCACCTATGTTCATTCTGAAGCAGCTTTTGTTTCGTTATCTCTCTTTGATTATACCGGTATTTGATAAATTGGTCTTTGGTTGCCAATAACAATCAAAGCCAGTTACTGCAATTGTAAAAACCTAGATACTGGCTTTGGCTACTAATACTGTATTGCCAGTACCCCATAGTTCTTTCTATCATTAATCCACATTAATTACGCTACCAGTTTTTAAGATCAAGCACATTAAGAACCAATATAAATTATACCACTTCCTTCTTTGAATGTAAAAAATGAATTTAGTTGTGGCCATTTTTTTTATTGCTATAGTACTGGTACATTTTAATGAGTTAGGCATGTTTAGATAAGTCTTTTCAGTCATAATCATTCATATAAATATCCCTGCACAAATCATACAAATTACATCACAATACCTACCATCAAATTATGTAAGTCTTGCACAGTGGCTTTTAAGTTGGAAGTTGTAAAGTTCGTGGAAGAGAAAGGTGGGAATATGGCTTCTTGCAGGAAATATGGTATAAGCGAAAAATGTGTCTGGGATAGGCATAAAGTTAAGGTTGCATTATGCACTAAAAAATCAACAAAAAAAAACAAATAAAGCAAATCATGACTGCAAAGCAAGATGGATTAATATTGAGGATAAATTAGAAGATGTCTTGACAGAACACGAAACGTGCCATGGAATGAACTTTCTTGAACTTAGACTCTAGGCAAAGGAAATCGCACCTAAATCAGAAATTGAAAGTTTCAGTTGTAGCACATCATCATGTTTGAGGTTCATGCAAAGAAGGGGCCTTAGTATAAGATAACACACTACTATAGACTGAAAATACCATAGACTTTCTGGAAAAATTGAACAATTTCCGTGAGTACATCTAAGATCAAGATTGACAGTTAGGAAATGACTAACATGATAAACATGGGCGAGGTGCCCTTAACATTTGACATTCTGATGAACAGAACAGTTGAGCTTAAAGAATCTAACAGTGTTACTATTAGGACTACAGGTCATGAGAAGACGAACTTCAATCTAGTTTTCATGTTTTGCCAGTGGTGGAAAAAAGTTGCCCAGTGGAATAATGATTGAAGTAAATCCAACATGATGGGGAAGTGGTTAGATGTTTTACACATCGAGTTGGTGATTTTTCCAAAGAAGTCTGCCATCAATACGGATTCTGTGCATGCATACAACAATGCTGAGAAAAAAGTGAAGATTGAAACCAAGAAGGTATCATTAGGCATAATCCCAGGTGATATGACAAAGTTATTAGAACTATTAGATATTTCCATTAATCACCGTTTCATGGCTGAGCTTTGGAAGTTGTAGAAACATTGGATGAGGCAGACAAACACAGCTTCGCAACATGGGATGTATGCGGTGCACTACATATTCCCAGGTTGCACATTCAGTTAATGATGCATGGGACAGGGTTCCTGAATCGGCTATTGTGAATAGTTTTGCTAAAGCAAAAATTGTAAGGGGGATTGAGAAGCCAGATGAGGATGATGAGATGGAGACAGACGATCATGAGAACATATCCAATGATCTGAGCCCTGTGATAGCTGCCATTTTTCATTCTGATACAGAAGATTTTCAGATATTGGAGATTAAGTAAACTCTTAATCGTTTTTTTCTTATTCAGAATGTTTAACAGTTCTGCTGCAGGTAATAAAATGAATTACAACATCAATGTGCTTTCAATTATAATTGCCATGATAAAACTGTTCATTTGTATAAATTTGAAACAGCATTTCATATATATGTTAAAATATAATGAAAAGTGTTTTATTTATTTTTCATTTTCAATTTTTTTTTCTTAAATTTCTTCACATTTTTGATTTCCCTATGGATAGCCTCATTTCCCTATTGTTACCCTCACTTATTTTATCTCATCTGTTGGTTCTTGCTCTCAGACTGGTTTCAACTGGAATAATCAGGTTAAAGCTTTAGATCTTTAATTAACATGTACATAGCAAGCACAGCCATGTGGCTCTTGTTGCAATTAATATCATAATTAAAACAAGCATGAACTGTTTATTCAGCTGTGTCAATTGATAATGGAATATAGCAGTACCTTGCACAGGAGTAAAATCACAATTGTCAGGTAACTGAACTGTATGGATTCTCTCTCGCCCGAATATCATACAGTGATACCATTAATATTCATGAACCTGCAAGTTGTTATAGTGAAAAAAAAACAAACAAAGCCAAGGTATTGACCTGGCCTCATCTTATACTCTGAATCAACTTATTTATGGATGAATGATGGAAAATTTACAAAATCAGTGAACTCAACTTATACTCCGCATCAACCTATAGGGCAGCAAATATGGTACTGTTTCTGATTAGCCATTTCATAGCCATGTCATAAATTATCTGAAATTTTTTCACTACATTTGCTGATCACAAGTGCTATTCACAATCCAAGAAACAGATTGAAAAAAAGAATACATTTTTAATATCATGTTTGATGGATGATGGACAGGTGGACCATCACTTAATCACTAATCCAGCCAATACTCACCGGCCCGCCTGAAAGGTGAACTGTATATATAATATATTATAGCATAAGAAGAATTAATAGAGAAGTACTCTTAAACTCTTTAATATGACTAATTAATATGACTAATTAGCATTTATAAAATTACATAAGTATACATCATTGACATTCCTTGGGTCTCACCCTCCGCTGCATGAGGTAAGTGTGGTAAGATGGTCGAGAAGCATGCAGTATCTATGAGGCAGAATCGCCAGTATGCCTGATGTCAGGGCCAAATGGCCAGCAAGCCCTATGAGGCAGAAATGCCAGAATGCCTGATGGTAGGTCCCTATCTATGAGGCGGAATCGCCAGTATGACTGATGTCAGGGCCGAATGGCCAACATGCCCTATTAATGAGGTGGAATTGCCAGTATGACTAATGTCAAGGCAGAATTGCCGATGTTTGACTGACTGACCTAACTGTTAAGGCAGAATTGCTGCTGTATTTAGGCAGAGTCGCCCTAACTTATGTCTGTAAGTCAAGTGGATTGGGGACAGAATGCCCAAAACGATGCTGCATTCCAAGAATGGAACTGCAGTAGTATGCAGCGGAGAGCCCCAAGGTCCATATCTATGAGGCGGAATTGCCAGTATGACTAATGTCAAGGCAGAATTGCCGATGTTTGACTGACTGACCTAACTGTTAAGGCAGAATTGCTGCTGTATTGAGGCAGAGTCGCCCTAACTTATGTCTGTAAGTCAAGTGGATTGGGGACAGAATGCCCAAAACGATGCTGCATTCCAAGAATGGAACTGCAGTAGTATGCAGCGGAGAGCCCCAAGGAACGGATATTTATGGACAAAGACAACCTGCAGTTCTGTTAAAATAAGAACAAAATATAACACACAATATAAGCAATTATGCAAATGAAACACGAATCATTGTCATATTACGATCCATACAACTGTGAATCACCATTCATTGAGACCACTGCAAGGACCTGTGACAGGGTGTTACTGTTAAGTGATCCATGCCTGCAAACATGATTATGGTGATAAACAAGACTAAAATCAGAGTTAATCTAGTCTGTATTTGTACGGTAAGCAATGCTGTGGTTAGAGAATCAGAAAGACATTCATATATGAGGAAACAGAAACTATAAACATGTAGTTAAGCACTGGAATATCCATGAATAAGTACTATAGACTGTATTTGTAGGTAAGCAATGCTGTGATTCGAGAATCTGAAAGACAGTCATATATGAGGAAACAAAAATATAAACATGAATGTTAAGCACTGCAATGACCCCCGGCTTGTTTCCCATGAAGTACAATACAGGACTGTGATTTAAATTGGATGCACAAAAACAATTGCAGTGCAGTCAGTAAACATTGAACTAAAGACCTAAGAGATACACCAACCCCATAATCTAAACATGGGGTGCAGGCCTTACTGGTGCTTACATGCTGCCTGATGCCAATGAATCTGATGATCCTGTTACACATTGTGAACACACCAATGCAAAACACAACTCACAGGGTGCCTGAATCTGATGATTATACTCCAAAGAAAACTGCAGATTTCCAAATGCATCAATCACTTGGCACAATACACAGAATCTGCTTACTCATTTCCCAGAAAACTACATGCACAGAATCTGAATGATCCCATCCAAAAGAATACACAAACACACTTCCTTTCTCAGCAATCAGTCCATGTAAAAAATCTGATGATCTGATCCAAAAGAAAACACTGACCCACACTAACTAATGTAACTCTAACTCTAAACATGTATGTAAGCACTGCAATAGATACACCAACCCCATAATCTAAACACAGGGTGCAGATAATACTGGTGCTTAAATGCCACCTGATGCCAATGAATCTGATGATCCTGTTACACATTGTGAACACACCAATGCGAAACACAACTCACACGGTGACTGAATCTGATGATTACACTCCAAAGAAACTGCAGATTTCCAAATGCAATAAAACACTTGGCACAATACACAGAATCTGCTTTCTCATTTCCCAGAAAACTACATGCACAGAATCTAATGATCACATCCAAAAGAATACACAAACACACATCCTTTCTCAGCAATCAGTCCATGTAATGAATCTGATGATCAGATCCAAAAAAAAAACACTTGATGCATAAAATCTGATGATCCCATCCAAAAGAATACACTAACACACATCCTTTCTCAGCAATCAGTCCATGTAAAGATTCTGATAATCAGATCCAAAAGAATACACAAACACACATCCTTTCTCAGCAATCAGTCCATGTAATGAATCTGATGATCAGATCCAAAAGAAAACACTTGATGCATAAAATCTGATGATCACATCCAAAAGAATACACTGACCCGCACTAACTAATGTATATCAACATATACACAATTCCACAAAATGCACTCCATCCAAGAAGACATGCAGACGAACCAGCTCATATGGAACACTTGTCTATGAATGGGTAGATCCACACATGGCATGCTGTGCATGCAAATGGCATCATTTGAAGTCCTGATGTAACGAAAGTAAGAATCTAAAGTCCAATGACTTAGAGTTGTAATAAGGTCGTCCTCGATCCCAGCATTAGCTGCGGAAGTAGGGTGCAAGATTATACAGCTTGAATATGAAGGGCCATTGAGGGGGTGATATATGCCCCGTTTGACACAGAAATACTTTGCACCACACAAATATAGCTTGACAAATGCATGTCGCATATGGATAATCTTGAAGCAATATGTCACAAATCAAAATGGATATTTTCATCAATTGGTACTAAAGGTTGATCACTTAACCCTACATGACCTAAAATGACTGAAAGCTTTCCAACCAGATAAATAGACAGATGTGTCTGTGGGCTATGTGCTGCTTGTAGTAAAAGATCCACAGTTCTTTTTAGTAGAGTATCAGTTCCTGAAAGGCTGGGCATGGGTGAGGATTTTTGTTTCTTTTTTCATTGAGCTGGAGCCAGATGCCCAAATTTATCCATCTGAGAACGAAAGAGCGTCTGCAATGAGGTTATTTTTCCCTGGGATATATTTGGCTAACATTTCCAACAATATTGAACTGATATCAGTGATAAATGCCTAAGCAATTTCATTATCATGGGAGACTTGGATAGATGTTCACAATTATCTCGACTGTACTGATATTGTCACAATGCAACAAAATTCATTTTCTTTCCACAAATTGCCCCATATATGGGCTGAGACTATGATGGGGTAGATCTCCAGCATGGCCATAGACAACTTGTTTGTTCCCAGTATGTCTAAATTGTCCTGTGATGATCCTTGGAACTATCTGCCTTGAAAAACTACCAAATCCAACAGTTGATGCTGCAGCAATAGAGAGCTCAAAATCTGTAGCAAGGGTAGCATTGGAGTCCAAGAAGAAAGCAGTGCCATTCCATTGCGACATAAAGTCACTCCACATCCACATTTTTAAACTAAGAAGGGAATATAATTCGCAACAAAAAAACTTTCCAATCTCAGTGATGATCACTTGTAAAGTGAATGACTGCATTCAACTACTTCAGCACAGCAGTCCCTTGTCTCTGATTGGCTGCTAGCCAACCCAACCAATGTGTCTGCTGAACTGACCAACAAAAGACTTGACTTGAAATCCATTCTTTGTGTAAACATTATTTAATTACATTAAACATCTATAGAATACTTGGCACATGAATTCTACTTTCTCAAAGTCCATTTTATTCACATGAATCCAGAGTCACACTTCATCATATGAGATAACCTACTTTGTCATTTGTTGAGATAATTTACTTTGCTTTTGTGTCCCTTGTCTACTGGATCTATGCCTTCAGATCAGTTGAGACCTTATCTGAGATAATATTCATTTAACTAAGCAATAACCTAGACCATAACAGATAAATCCAGGGTTGCATTCATTTAATGCAAACATTAGTATGATGCCATCTTCCCTTACAAGAGAGCAGCTTATCCCAAGTATGTACTTTGAAAATATCAAAGAACAATGCTGACTTTCAAGTTTCCTGCTTTTTGGCGACTGTATTGTGATAACTGAAATTGTGATGCTTAGTTTCAACACAACTCTTTAGATATGGAAAATATGGAAGTTTTTTTTTAAGGAATATTGTGCAGTTATTTTTAATTTAGCATGCAATCCCTAAACATTAAGAACTATTTTTTGCATGTGCTATTTAATAACACTGAAAAAAATCAATCTTACTACAAGTAGTGAAATTAAGCTAGTGTGCAAAAGGTTGGCATATTGTTTAATTTAGAATTCATGCAAAGTATTAGCAATGAATAATTTACCTGATTAACCTGATTACTGCAGTTGGTATTAGGCCTATTTGTTTGAAACTGCATGGAGGTGAATTTTTGTCTTACCTTTCATAAAGATATATTCATCATCACTCAGTTGTTTGATTTTTTTTCCCCTTTAAAATGACAAATTCACAGAATGAAGTAAAAATGAGTGCATTTTCTAGTCACAACACAAAATTTTGATAGCCACAATTTTAAATGATTCACATTATTGAATCATTGATTTTTGTGTTTCAGTGTGTGGTGATGACGACCTGATATACAAGTATTTAGATGCTGTGGGACTGTCACATCTACTCCAAAGACTAGGAGGGCTAGATGTTGTGGTAGACTGGAATTGGTAGGCAAACATTTTTAAAACATACATAGAGACATGTACACAAGTACATAACAATTCATTTCATTTATATGGAATCTTATTCTTTCAGTTTTGTTGATTAATTGCATTGCAAAATATGCATGAATGATTTTTGCAGTTTTTACATTTTTTAAATAAAAAAAGTTGAAGCATAACATTTTTCTAATTATTGCAGGGTAAGTTTATATTCTGACAATGTAAAAAAATAAAAAATTAAATCACAAAGTTTTATCCATATGCTAAAAAAAGACAAAGAAGGAAGCATTATATTGTGTCATCCCAACAGGAAGTACACTTTAATGTAGAGTAAAATGAAGCATGCTTAAATAATTCCTTTGTGTGTGTGTGTGTTATTAATCATGTAATTGTATAAAAAGATGATTTAAAAAATGTAGCTTTTCAGTCAGAATTTGTATCTAATTAGATCTTTCCTTGAACATTTTAGAAAAGTAGATTGATACAAAATGGAAGTTTTCAGCTGGATTATACCATTATGGAATTTATCAAACAAGACTCATAATCATTTTATGCACAGCAAAACAATACTGAATTGTACCAGAAATGATTTAACCCATTAACCCCAGAGCCAAATAGCTAAGCATTCCCCTACAGCATACTTACAGGAATCACCTGGACTAGTGTTAGTCTTACCACTTACCAGTGCCTGTATCCCTGAGCACATGGCTTGCATATTTTTTCAGAGGGTTTACTTGCGGTAAATTTGTTATTATTTTATTTATATTCTTTTAATTAGGCTGAAATCTGGCACAACAGTTCTCAATAAAATTATGTACATAATGGTATAGATTTCATGCTACATGCAGAAATAAAACTCGTGCATAAAGGTGAAAATAAATGATGTACTTTTCAAATTCTTTCTCTTGCCATGAATAATCCATAAAATCAATTAGGAATACACACACAATAATTAAGACATGAAATAATTATATTTTATGTACACAGAAATTCCACTTGTCATCTCTTTTGTAAACTTAACCTCCGGTGAATACCATTTAAAGATGCACATATTTTCCTTGCTCTTAAATTACCTTTCTTCCTTAGAATTCTCACTGAAAATTTAAAACCTTATAAAACACTTAATAAAATTTTAACTCATTCTCATCACATTCACTGTTATCATCAATGGCTATTTCGATGTCACTATTAATCTCATCCAATGAAAATCCTGAAAATTCTCTGTCAGAGTTTGTGAAGTAAAAGTCTGCTCCAACTAGCTGATTCCCGTCAATTCGCATCATTTTTTTAAAATCTAAATATCTTCACTATTTCTGCCGCTATAAAAAAAATCAATTTTTTTGCAGTGTTCAGCAGTGTTCACTCTGTCAGTGTAAACTAAAATTGTATTAGTTCAACTGCCTACATAATTAGGAAATGGCTTGAAATCAACCAATGGTTTGCAACAACTGAACTCGTCTTGGGGGAAATTAGCCATGCCTAATACTGCCACTCAAACATGCATTGTAAGAAATATAGGATACATGAGTATATGCATTCATCTCTCTCACTCATTCTCTCGCTTTCTCTCAAACATGCCACTATTCATTATTTCCAATATTCAACAACATCAAACTCATAACAAAAATAACATCAATACTTAATTTAAATATTTTATAAATATTTGGCTCTCTCTGTGAGGCAACTCATTGGCTAGAATCTGAATGTAAAAGACTGATTTTTAATTAGTGCTAAGATGATTTTAGCATTACAGTTTATTCTGGGCTGATCCTAATTCAAGTAGTGTTGGTGCTAGGCTGAAGAAGTGACTGATTACATGGTACTCTATATGATCATTTAATGTTATGTAAGATTACCTAATTTGGTTGGATCTTTGAATTCTGCTGCCAATGCCAACCAGTAAGAATATTTCTGCTCATGCCCTCCCTTTTCTTCACCCCTCCCCCTCCTTCACCCCTCCCCCTGTCCTCAGTGATCCTTCAACATGCCCCATGAAGACACAAGTAAAACGTTAATAAGTTTCTTGCATAATTCCTGTCTGCCTCTCAGTTTAAAGGCACAGGTAAAACACCCCTATCCAAGTGTTAGCCACTGACTAAACCTTATAATTGACATTACATCATCTTACCAAACCTCCAGTTCCTACCTCAGTAGTCAATATCAAACATACCCCATAAACTAAAATTTAATAAATTATCATTTTAAGTATTGCAACCTTATCTGTCCCCAAAAGATGGAAAACTGCAAAAGTAACTTCTATTCACAAATCTGGTTCTAAGAATGATGCTGGTAACTACTGGCCAATCCCAATACTTCCAAACTTGTCAAAATTTATTGAAAACATGTTCATGATTCCTTCATGTCTTATATAACCAAATACTTAATAACCTTAATCAATCAGGATTTAGACAGAAACATTCATGTGAGACTGTGTCCATCTCCATAACTGATAAATGGCTTCAAGCACTTGATCAGGTATAATAATAGGATTTGTATTTGTAGATTTCATGGTAACTTTTGACATGGTGGATCACAAAATCCTTTTGAAAAAACTGAAAATTTACCAATGTGTTGAAAGCACAGTTAGATGGTTTACTTCATACTTAAGTGAGAGAACACAACATGTTTATATAAATAATGTTTTTCCTGAACCTGGAACAATTTTATATGGAGTACCACAAGGCTCAATTCTAGGTCCATTACTATTTATTTTATTTATTAAGGACCTACTACATTTATTAAGGGATTCAATATCATCTGCAGTTCTCTATGCAGATAACACAACATTGTCAGACACCCAAAACAAAAAGCATGACCTCAGAATTTCTTTACAGGATGTCCTAAACAAACTGGACAACTGATGCACATGCAATGGCATAGTGGTAAATACTTGTGAAACTAAAATATTGCTAACATCAACATGGCAAAAAAAGAACAAATCTTGATAGTGACGAACTTTGAACGATACAAATTTGCAAATGGTCCGTCATGATAGACTACTTGGTGTTTTAGTACATAATAACCTATCATGGACTGAATATATTAAACATATCAGTAAAAGAGTCAATTCAAGTTTATGGCTTCTCCTTAGGATAAGACATTTTGTCCCTGAAAGGCACAAATTTTAATAACAGTTACAAACAACTTTATTTAGACTACTGTAATACAGTATGGGGTAATTTAAATGATAAAAGCATAGCTTGGCTGGCACATGTTTAAAAAAGAGCATTTGGAGTAATATTTATCCAGAAAGACAGCATGCAAAATGTAACTGGTAAGTTAAAAATATTACCTATTAAAGACCGAATCTGTTTTGAGAAAAGCCAAATTAATTTACAAGATATCCAATAATAGTGCTTTTGAATATTTACAATCACTATTCCAGTATAGGCTACCTGGTAATATTCCTCCCACCTGCACTGCATGTCTACCTAACAGTGTAAAATTCCCAAACCAAAATAGGGAATGGTTCAAAAAAGCTTCCGCTACTCTAGAACTTTACTCTGGAATAGTGTTCCAGTTGAGATTAGAAATGCCAACTCTATTTCCTCTTTCCAAACCCAACATCATCAGGTGGCTTCAGAGATGCAGTTAAAATAAATTCCATTGTATGAAGACTTCAAGGTGGATTAGTTATTAATTGATTGTGTTACCCTCTTTAACTAAAGTCATTATTATTATTATTATTATTATTATTATTATTATTATTATTATTATTATTATTATTATTATTACCCAATATCCCCTATTCAGGTCATGTTAATTTAATTCTCATGCATCAGTAGTCTTCCACTTAATAATAACATAGGCATGACTTTGCTAAATTGTATTTTTTTTTATGTTGACAGGTATGATGAGCTATCTCCAGGTGAGATGCAGAGACTTTCCTTTGTCAGGCTTTTTTATCACAAACCCAGATTTGCAGGTGAGTTTAATACTGTATAACCCAATTGTAACTTGGGCATAGGGAAGATACATGGGTCATTGTACTTGAGATGCAGAGACTTTCCTTTGTCAGGCTTTTTTATCACAAACCCAGATTTGCAGGTGAGTTTAATACTGTATAACCCAATTGTAACTTGGGCATAGGGAAGATACATGGGTCATTGTACTTGGATTTAAAACCCACGACCTCACTAATGCCACATAAATCTACTACCACCTGAACAAATGGAAAATTAGTTCTTGTCCGGTTCATGTACTTCTTTTCCCCTGCCATGGTTTCCTGTGTCTTATATATCATTACTTTTCATACTGATTTGATCTGAATTCCACATTTCATACCAGCACTGTTGACAGGTCTGCAAACCCAACTATTGCCAACCATGTAAAATGTGGGAAGAATAATACACATTGCCAGATGTGGACCTGAAAGGTAGAATGACCCAAATGCTATTAGTTGCATTAATTATTCTAACTTTTCCATATCCAATGCCTGTGTTTTATTTTCCATTATACAAACCCAGAATTCAGTTTAAGCTAGCTGTTGAGAGTTCAGTGTGAAAAGAGTTCAGTGTGAAAACAGTACCAAAAAGAATAATGCAACATCAGCAAAAATAAATTTTGATAAAAAACGTGAAGTGTTTTTCAATTTACTTTGCCTTTTAGAAATTAATGGAAGCTATTGAGCTACTTCTGTCATTGGTATCAATGCCTGCACAGATAAAAACATGTGCATTGTATAAAACCCCACTTCAAATACTGTTTCATCTTCCTAGGCTTTAGCAGTAATTTGGCATGGGTTTCCATAGCATCGAGCCCTATGCTAAAGGTTCAAACTTCGTTTTCTGTTAAGTTTTGGTGTCTGCTCAGGTTGTTTTTGCATCCTGCATACATATCGTTTTACACTGAATTATGAAATGTTTTTATGAAGGGATGCATTTTTGTCAAGTACTACTAATTTTCAGCGAATGTAGATTGCAGTGACTCATATTGCATGCTTAACTGACTTAGGTTCTGTTTATGTTGAAAGTTCAGGTACTATTATTGTGAGAATCATCAGACTAGATGATTGTATATAAGTCTATTTGTACCAGATTCTTCCAATAAAAAAAAGTCACTGTGACATTCATTTCAGATTTTACTCCCTTTGGTTGTGTTTGCATTTAACTTCTTAGCTTTTTCTGTGTCCTTTATACAGATTACTATACCAGGAATCATTAAACTTTATGACAGGATGCAGATCTCTTTCAATACTACACCCCCATCACAAAAATCGTATCATTCTTACCATTATTTCATGCATAAATTAATTAATTTTACTTTTTTGGTGTTTCAACTGTAAATGATGGAATCACCAAACATTTTGACCAGCATTTCACAATTTACTGGCTTAGGTTAAAATGTTCTGTTTATCTCATGTCCATTGAGACATTTTTGCATGCTGTGTTCAAAGTATCCTATCTAGAATCATGACAATTTTGATGAGAACTATGTCCTTATTGCTGAAGAAATCATTATTTCACTTCACTAAGCAGGATTATATGTTTGTATTTGATAGAATTATGAACAGAACGATGATGATATGCATCACTGTGAACCTTAAATCCGATCATGACCTATATTTCATCTTTTACAGACAAAATGAGGGTTTTTTTTACAGCTCAGGTGGCCTAAGTGGTTAGAGCATCCGATTCAGTTGCAGGAGGTCATAGGTTAAAACCTGGCTGAGTCATACCAAATATGTACAAAAATAGTACAAATTATGCTGAAGTTCTAGACAGTACTTTAAGCTTCCACACTGCAGACATTGTATCAATATGACTGGAAAATGAGATTGACTGGAAAATTGTTAAAGCTATGTTAAAAATCCAAAATCACCTACCCCACACCCAAATGAGTTTATAGCATGCTATATGCAGACCATCTTTCCTACAATCACAACACTTGTTGATGAGATAGATCTAGAGAAGTAATACACCATTACTGAAGAAAGGTCTAAGTGATTTTGTTTATATTTTCCATAAAAGTCCATTTATTGGGTTCTGTTTATGTTTTAATCCAGACACTTGTTAATTGGATGCAAATCTGTCATTATTAAACCAAAAAGATAACTGTGACCTACATTTTATGTCTAATAAGATCGGTTAAAAATGTATTTAGCTCATGACCATTTTTCCATGCTATATGCATTCAAGTCTGAACAGAACATTGTTTCTTTCAGCTGGAGAAGGAATATTATATTTATTCAGTGGTAAACATTCTATTGTAATGAATGTACATTTATATATTGTGGTAGGTTAGGGCTGTTCCAGTAAAACATATACCCCCCAGGACGGCACTTTAAAAAAAACTTATGTAGGAGGTTGAGTTTCAAACTATTTTAATTCAGAATGGGGAAGGTTGATTAAGAAAATCACTTATGTTGTGGTTTGTGTTAACAAAATGAGAAATCGCTGGTGGGGTTGTCAGAAGAAAAAATAATTATATATATTTAAATCTCATCAAACCCCCTCCTAACAGCCTAATGAAAATAAAAATAAGGTTTGGAAAATTATGCCAGTACACGCAAGTGCACCTAATTTGTACAAATTTGCATACTTTTAAAGTGGTAATATGCATTCTGCAAATTACGTCAACGTTATGGATATAAAACATGCTTTGCACAGTATGCAATTTTTTATTCAACTTTTAACTTTAAAAGTGCATTTCACGATGTAATTCATGCAGCCAGTAGCAGCGCTTGATGGGACAAAGTTCTGGAAGAATAACGTTAAAATAGCTGGATACTTCGGTTCGACATGAATGGTTGTTAAACTAACTTTAATTGGTTCATTGGCCCTGGAACAAGCACTAATGGGAGTTTTAACCTTACTTTCATTATGTTAGTTTTACAAATGTGTGTTTCAAAATAAAGGCCATACAGGAGGACAAAATGGCTGAATTACTGGCTGTCATAAGATGACATTTTCATTCGGCAAATACTGGCTGGTGATAGCTATGATGACAATGAATTTCATGTATATCAGTCTTTTGAACATTGGAAAAATGTAACTGGAAATACTAGTGTGTGATTTTGAGCACAAAATTGATGTTGAGCTGAGTCTGATGTAAATGTTGGATACACAGAGAATGCCAGTTATATTTATTAAATATACTCATGTCAGAACAAGCAGACTATGGGAATGTTGGACTTAAAACTCTAATACAGCATTTTGGAAAAGAAAAAACCTAGCATAAGAGGCAGCAAAGCACTGATTCATGGAAGTGAATCTTTGGCAGAATTCATGTTAGTGAAAACTATTTTTGGAACAGAGATATCAAAGAGAATACCCATGGCCATGGGGCTCTACCTGTGAGATGTTGAAAATTGCACAACCATAAAGAACAGTAAATTGTTCAGGCTAGTTATGCATATGCACTTCAGACAGCAGACAGTAAAATGGAGTTCTCAGCACAGAATAATTTTCGTACACAGGAGGAGAAGGATTATATTCAGAAACAATCAACATATTAATGGTCATAGTGAACATTGAAAATTAAAATTAAGTGTGTGTAAATTTATTGTTGGCAGAACCACTATGGCAACAAAAGAGTAACGAGACTAACATTCACATCATGCAAATGTATTACCAAATGATGTACATGCTCTCTATGTGAAAAAATTAAATGACAGTAAGCATAAGAAACTGACTGAACTGTGTAAACTCAAAGCAAGATGGATAAAATTTGCCCTGTTTGTGTTTGGTTATTCCTATATATATTTTGAGGATGATATTTTTTGCAGACCTTTTGGCACTTAGTTCCAAGCCATCATTTGGTATTTGTATTACAAATTGGATTACTATTATCTAGTACACAACATTTTGAAGCAGTGTCATTAACTAATGATGAAATTGATGAAAAAAATGTTTGATGAAATTCTGATTCTGATATATATATATATATATATATATATATATATATATATATATATATATATATATATATATATATATATAAATAAAGAATACAAATCATATGGCAAAAAACAACCATTTCAAGCGCACTGGATCCACCAAGGGATCACATGTGTCAGGGATTGATTAAAATAGATGCAATAAACTGACGACGAACAGTGCGAAACTAGTAACTAACTAGCCTGAGCGCTTTTGACTCTTAATGAGTCTTTGTCAAAGGCAAATACAAAACATATATAAGACAAACAAATAAACACAAAAACATGTTTGTAAACCTCTACATGGCTCTCTCCACATGAGGTAAAACTATAAATACAACCAGCTTGTATAGACTTGTTGCGGATACTGAAAACTGTGTATAATTCCCTAAAAGTCTACAAGCCAAAGTGACATCTATTTTTACTTTTTTGTACATTTATGTAACACAGATTATATCCCGGATATTTGATTCTATGCCGGTTATTCTTATAGTAAAAATTGAAGGATACTAAGAAGATATAGAAAAAGTTAAATTCTACTAGTGCATAGTTTTCTTTTTCTAGTCTTCTTGGTTTAGACCGCTTGGTTTCAATGTTCTAAGGCGGTATATCCAGGATGATTCCTTTTCCTTCCTGGTTTCGGAACTCCAGCTGTGGATGTTAGCAATAGCGATAAGTGTGGCCAGAGGAGGAGAAGTGTTCTGCAACCGGGCTTCTGCTGTACAGCTTTTGTGTCATCCAATCAGATCTATGAAGGTTTATCCTTTTGTGTAGCTTTTCATTTTCTCTGATGTACTAAAGGCCACAGATCTTACATGTGATGAGATAAATCACATTCTCTGTTGTGCACGTTTTGCTTGGACCATGTATGTTTAGTTTTTCTTTAGTCACTGTGCTAGTGAATGTCCTGGTCTCTATCAAATTTTGACAGGTTTTGCATCTTTTATCGCCAGGGTTTAGATTGACTAGGTTGGTTTTCACTAGCGAGTGGCGTTAGCTTTGCCCTGACTAGGATGTCCTTTAGGTTTTTTTGGTCTCCGGTAGGCTACTACAGGTTTGTTCGGAAGTATTAGGTTTAGTATGTCCGACGATTGCACGGTGGGCCAGTGTTTTGCGATGATTTTACCTACTTTGTGGTTGTCTGGTTAATAGGTCAGAATAAATGGTATCCTATCAGCCTTTTCTTTCTGTCCATATTTGAGTAGGTCATCATGGTTTGTTTGTTTGGCCCTTTGGATTGCCTCCTCAATCAGGTCTTTGTAGCCTCGGTAAATAAATGCTTAGCCAGCTCTTTAGACCTTTCTAGGAATCTTTCATCATCGGAGCAAATTCTGCGTATCCTCAGTGCCTGGCTATATGGAATGTTCCTAATGCAGTGTTTTGGATGACAGCTGGTTGGGAGGAGATATTGGTGTTTGTTGGTTGGTTTCGAGTAGATGTCTGTGTGTAATTTGTTTTCCACCAGTCTGGTTGTTGTGTCCAGGAAAACATGGTTTGAGTTGGAAATTTCTGCTGTGAATTTTATTGAAGGATGGAAGTTGTTTGCCTTTGATATGAAGTCATCCAGACTTTCTCTTCTATACTGCCACTTCATTTCTATATCATCGATAAAGCGTACCCACTGGTATGGTGCTCAACTGATGATAAGAGCTGACCCTCAAGTTTTCCCATAAAAATGTTAGCATACAAAGGGGCCATTTTAGTATCCATTGCAGTTCCATTGATTTGTAGGCAGTTTTCTTCATTAAATTCAAAGTTATTGAGTTTTAGGACAAGCTTCAGGAGTTGGACTAAGAAGTGTGTGGGTGGATTGTTTACAGTTCTTGTTTCCCATGCTTCGCTACATGCCTGTAACCCTTCGTTGTGTGGTATGTTGTTGTGCAAAGATGTGACGTCTAAGGAAAAAAGTAATGTATCTGGTAGTAATGGTTCACTAGCTTTGCTTTTTATGAGATAATCAGTTATGTCTTGAAGATATGATGGTAATTTGTGGACATGTGGTCTCATAAAATGATCTAAATATTCTGATATCCTTTCTGTGGGGTGCCCGTTACCTGAGATTATAGGTCTGCCAGGGTTTCCTTGTTTGTGGATTTTGTGTAGAATATAAAATCTACCTGCTCTTGGGTTTTCTGGGCTTACGTAGTTTTTCGTTTGCTGGTCTATGTGTCCGCTTTGGTACGCCTCGTCAATAACATTAGTGATGATTTTTGCATATTCCAGTGTTGGATCATGGTCCAGTTTTTGGTAGAACCTAGCGTCACTTGTCTACTTGCTTCACTAATGTAGTCTTCCCTATTCATAGTGACAACAGCGGAACCCTTATCTGCAGGCTTAATTATAATGTCTGTTCTGCTTTTCAGTGAGTGCAGGGCATTTGTTTCTGATTTTGTCAAATTAGAATATTTGTTAGTATGGTTGATATGTCTGGAAGTATCATTTTCAACCGAGTTGATAAAGGCTTCCAGATTCGGAATTGAACTTTTTGGTGGGGTCCAGTTACTTTTTTTTTCTAAATGTGGGTTGGTCATAGCTTATATTTTCCTTTGATTTGTTTGTTGGTTGCAAGGCAAAATGGGCTTTGAGTCTTAGTCGGCGGATAAACTCTTCGGTGTCATTCTTAAGCTTTCTTCTGTCGTATGTTTTTGGATGGAGACAGAAACTCAAACCTTTCGATAAAAGTTTTATTTCTGCATCAGTAAGATCTAAATTGGAGATGTTGACTACTGTGTTAGTAACAGTTGCATTAGTGTTTCTTACAGAGTGCTTGCGATTCTTCCTTTTGCGGCGATTTTTCTTTCTACGGTTGTTTTTAGAAGAAATTTCGTCAATTGAAATTTCTTCACAACAGTCCTTTGGTTGTAGTTCATGACTTCTAAGTTTTCTATTTCTGACTTTGTATGGTTTTGAAGAGAGTCTTTGTTGATCTTTATTTAATCTGAAGTAAAACATTTGCAATTGTTCTTTTGTTGAGACGGAATTGAGCTCAAGTTTTAGTTCTTCAATGGGAGGACAAGAATATAAGAACAGGCTGGAATGGAGAAGTAGAATAACAACGGTAATGAGTAGAAGTGTGCCTCTTTTTTGATGTGTGCAACATTATTATCTCAGCTGCAGTAAGAAATTACATCAAAGGGAAGACAATAAAGGGTGTACAGTTAACTAAAACACCTGAATTTAGCTACTCAAATCGATTTTAACCTTCTGGTTATATCTGTTTCAATCTCTTTCTGTCCATTTTAGTGATTATGTCCACTGAATCAGTATGATTGGAAAAAATATTATAAATTTAAAGATTGAAAAATCTTTTGGTAGATTATGATTATACACTGTACTTCTGCCTGAGAGATGTAAATAATTTCATTTCTTGGTTTGTTGATTCTGGTTATGGCTCAGTTCAAATGCATCATTGAAAAACACTGATGCATTCTCATACTTTTGTTACAAATATTTATTACAGATGCACATCTCCAGATAGCGGTGAATATAGCTTGAATAAGTTATAACAGTTCTGATTGGAACAATTGACATTGCTAGAGAAACTTTTAAGTGAGCTAAAATGTAAACTTTTTGGCAGCATGTGATGCAGGATTGCTCAAGACTTCACCATCTCGTATGTTTACCATGAAAAATCCATTTGTACCAACTGTTGATGATTTTTAGGTAACTGTCAGAAAGGCATAATTGACAATATTTTAAGGTCTGCAAAAATTACTAGAGTCAAAGTTTATAATCTCATACAGCTGTGGCAAAAATGATCTGTGAGATGTGCAAGTGATCCGTAAAAGCAAGCACCTTATTACACTTGGGCCTCTCTTGATTTGATGTTTATCTCAACAGCCGAAGTCATCTAGACAGGAGATCTCGGGTTTCGATAGATCATTGTGGTATTTATACCATTTTCAGATGAAGAGAATCTTTATATGGCAGCAAATTTTACTGCTGAAGAAAATTCAAGTACTTTTGAGACACCAAACACCACTTGTGTAGAACCACTGACCTTCCACAAGTAACTAGCAACCTTATCATTTACACATCAGAGGCAAGTAATCACATGGCAAACATCTTGTATCACTCTGTCTGTCTGTACCACAGGACATGCATCTTATTAAAATACTTTATATTTGTCTTGCAACAAGGCATAAAAATAAGACGTCAGTAACTGAAATATATGTTCTTAGTGGTTGTCCATAAAGGACATCTGCAGATAATACCTGTTTTCCTACACCCCTCTCCCCTTCTCCGCTTTTGTTAGCATGTGGCTTACTCCCCCCCCCAGCTGTGGACGTCCCCATCTAGCACGGCTGAGAAGTAATTACCCTCAGGCACTGGGGGCTAGATCTATGTATTAATGCCAACCCATTCATTATATATTCTGTGGCACAAATCGTACAAATTGAAATTAACAGATAATTTATACTTAGGTATAACCCATAAAGAACATCTGCAAAACATACTGGAATACATGCAGTAGGCATAAAGCAGCTGTTCAACACAATATCAAAACAAAAAATACTACGTGTGCAGACATCCGTAAGGTCATTGAAACCCCTCCCCCTTGTCCACATTTGAACACCCCTCTCCCTATTGTTGCGGACGTCCTTTATGGATGATCCCTTAAAAGAAATGATATAGTGTAAAAGTAGTCAAAAAGAATGCAACATCCTTTTCATAAACATTAATGATTTTTTTTGACATATCATTTTTGACATAGAAGTTTACCAAAATATTTATTGAAAAAAAAAATAAGGGAATCATAGCATCTGACCACACATTTAAAGCAATACAAGATTTAACTATTATTCTCATCAAAAGCAGCATGCCTGAGAACCAAGTAAAATAGCAAAACATAGTGATCACTTTAGTAAACACACAATTTAGTAAGGATACAAAAACATGATTTCTGTATTAGAATAGAAATCCCTAATATAAAATCTATATTCATGGACATTAAATTAGTAGTTAAGGGATTGATAATGACATCTACAAAAAATAAGTCTCCAAGAAAATTTGTGATTTCACAGTATCAGAGACATACATGGCTGACAGACAAACAAAAGGACAAAAGATTAATTATAATGAATAAATACAAAAAGATTATGCAGTAGATTTTATGATCTATAAGAATTCAGTAGATTACCTCCAGCCAGCTGTCATTTAAATCGCTTCTGCCCCCAACCCAATATTAAAATCCCTTCTACCACCCATGAACCCATAGCCAGAAATTATGTAAAAATTAAATATACTTCTGTAGAGAGCAAGGTATTTTTATTAAAACATATCTGTCGGTGGATCATAATTTTTTAAAATTGCTTCTCTTGTGGGTTGGTTGATTTTGAAAGTCTCTTTTCCCCCATGAGGTATATGTTTAAATGGAACAGCCATTAGCACGAATAGGTTCGATGTTATTGTACATAATAATTGTAGGAATTGGTTGTTAAATACTTTTTATGTGTAGTGGCAAATCAAGGTAATTACTGATGCATAAACTATGCTTCTACTACTGGCAGTCACTACAAGGTTACTTAAACTAATGACTTTCACCCTATTAATTTTGGATTCCAAGGATGGACAATGATTTTGATTGAGCGGAGCTTAAAAACATTGATCAAGCTCAATAGAAAGACAAAATGAATCTGATTTTTATGAATTCATCATAGTAATCCTGCCTCGGTTTCATGGAAGGGAATGTTCCTTTTTGTTGTTTAATATATTATCCCATATTATAGTACTTATGTGATTGGTTTAGTGGCATATCAGCACATTACTGGCTATAAAAAAGAAAAAAGTACTGACCTTTTAAAAATTTAGTTCAAAAATTTTAAAGACACATTGCATACAAAATACTTAAGAAATGGACACACATCTTTTATCAAGTCAGTTTATCTGAATTGGTCTTTGGTGTTTTAAGTAATGTTTACTGTGATTCAGAGAGGCTTTGTAGAGGCAAATATTATTTTTGATTATAGGTTATTAATTTCTGATTGTTTCAGTATTAGATGAAGCAACAAGTCAGGTTGGCTTAAATGCAGAGAAAGATCTGTACAGGATGTGCAGAGAGTTAAACATAACAGTAATGAGTGTGGGACACAGAGACAGTCTGAGGGAATGCCATGACATCGAGCTTCATTTGGATGGAAAAGGAGGCTGGTTTCTTAGACCAATCAGAGGACACCATATCCCTGGCTAAGCCAACTAGAACAAACTTAACAAGTCTCACACTTAATTAGCCAATCAAAGGTGGCCAAAGTTTCTCAGGTGTTAATGAAATAACATTGAAAAACAGACCAGACAGCCAAACAAAGATATTGATTAACTGTTAAATGTCCAACATCCGCTTATATTCAGTAAAACTCGTGGAGGGAACAGTATGCAAAAGTTATTTTATGTTTTTTGTGGGTTTATTTAGAGACACTTTTAACATATTATTGGATTTTACGTAGTCTTTACAGAATTTTTGGTTCTTGAAAAAAATATTTCCTCCCCTCTCCCTTGTTTTGTAAAATCCAGTTTGAAGTACTGTTTGCCCTTATGTTTTCAGCAGTTTTGCAAGTTTGGTTGTAAACTTAAATTTATTTGGCTTGACCTGTGGAAAAGATTTGTTAATTGCTGTCCTGGGTAGTTAATGATTGTCATTATAATAGATTGCATATACTGAATTACACATGTAATTGCCAAACTTTATGTTGTAAATTTTCCTTCATTGATGTCATAGAAACATCAGATCTTAATTCAGAAAACCAAGCAGTTTTTCTCAAAATATTTCAGGTGTGAAGCCGAGAAACTATAAATTTGTCGTTTTAGTGGTTTTATCAGGTTATGGTTTTATGAATTTTAATTTGATTTGCTATATAATATGGTTATTATTATGGAAAACAGAAAATTTTTAAATATCTGATGCTTAAATTTTTTTATCAGAATTAAGTTAAATTGAAAATTAATCATCCTAGCTAAATGGATTTTCCAGATGATATCTAATATCATATCAGATTGAGAAAATTTGTTTTCGAGTTTCAAGTTTATGAAAAGGTGGTACTTACCAGTAGGAACAACACATATAAATAATTTGCCTTGTTTATAATCACAGCTTCTAAGTGTTTAAAAAGGTAAGAAGTCAAATTGCCCAGCATAATTCAATTTGATATTTTGAAATCTTTCAGAGATTTTATTGTAGTCTTGCAATCTAACAGAGATTCCCAAGAAATCCTAAATAAATTTTTTAATGGTTCTTAAGTGGGTTCTGTCACCCACCAGATAATATTTGCTAATGTGATGGTCCTCATGTATTTTCACTAAAGAAATTAAATATTTGATCTTGAAGCTGTTCTTGTTTCATTTGCTAGAAGGGAATTCAAGTCGAATATGTTTCACTTAAATATCAACTTGAGGTGTTTTTATGTCTTTTTTTGTTGGTCTCTAAGCTCAAGATAGTGAATGAAATGAAATTTGTATTGTATGACCACCAGAGATTTAAATCTAATAATCAAATGTGACCTGAACAATGTAGAGGGTATGTTGTGTGGCAGTGATTAATTCTGAAGTGACAATCATAAATCCAGGTTGTTTTCTTACATGTGTTCAACTATTTAAGATACTAACTTTGTATATGTTTTATGTTGAATTTGTGTTTGAATTTTGATGTATTAAATGAAATTTGTGATGTGTAACATGTTTGTGTTATCTTCTGAAGGATTTTGTATTAGAACTGCCACAGTATTTATTGTCCTAATCAAACGAGTGTAATGTATTTAAGGTTGATCTCATTATGGAGGGTGCTTGTTTCATACTTTCATGAAAATCAGTTTTACATTTGTTAACTTTACCTTTGGATGGCATCATATAGCCACTGTTGTGCTGAGATGCCATTAAACTCTGCTACAAACATAATACATTAGATACACATACACACATACAAACACCAAAGACATAAAAATGGTACTCACAGCTGTCTCAGCATTTAGAATGGTACTCACAGCTGTCTCAGCATTTAGAGGCTAGTGTTAGGACTGGGCAGCCTTGTGTCAGGAACATGTAACTGGTGGGACATATACTGCTTGTTTGCAGCATGATGCCCCAGTGCTAGACATCACTATAAACTGCCACACTGGAGACTATATTGATATGACTGAAAAATTGTTAAAGCCATGGTAAAACTCCAAATCACACACACTCACACACTTTGTATGCTTTTGAAAACAGATGTGTTGATGTTTATGGGTTGATGTAATATTTTGTAATCTTAGTGACCTTAGCCTAAATACATGTTTTTAATGGCACAATGTTAGTGTTGATTTTGTATAATAGAACATTGAGTGCCATATAAATGGAATGATTTTTGTTAGGCATATGAAGAACAAAAGTTTTGTATGGATGGAGCATATGAATTTCTGACATTGTCCATCCACCTGTACATCCATCAGTTCTAGTTTTCAGCACATTTACACCATTCACCTTTACCAAATACGTTCACTGGTTAGAGCGTTTGCCTTGGATCATAGAGCATGCATGTTGGAACCACAGCTTATTCATACCAAAAACTTATAAAAATAGTAAAAGCTGCTGCCCACTTGGTGCTCAGTATTTAGAGGTTGATGTTAGGACTGGTTGGCCTGGTGTCAGGATAATGTGACTGGGAGGACATGATGCTGTCTGTCAGCAGCATGATGCCCCAGTGCTAGACATCGCTGTAAACTGCCATGCTGCAGACATCATAGCAAAATGATTCAAATTGTTAAAGCTTATTTAAAAATCATATAAATACACATATACACAGTGTCACATCAAATACCTTCACTTAAGTTTCTTGAATAAAGCTCATGTTTTACGACCCAAAAATATGGTGGTCCATTGTTAAGATCACTGTAATTTAAAAAAGAAACAAGTTTTGTAATGGAAAGAAGAAGAAGATTGTGACTTTTGTTCTAGAGTAATTGTATTGTCTAACTTTTGCAACTTCAGTTTCTGCTTAGTGTAAGACAAAAACAGGCTGATTTTGGTGTCAAAACAACATGAGAATGTTGTTTCCACAGTCAGCTTAGTCCAAGATTGCATACCATAACCTAAGGTCAAGGTTACTAAGACCAATTGGTCAGTAATCTCTTGAGTCATCCATGACCTATTAATGTCTGCATAATAGAGGACTACTTCACATATTGTGAGTGTACAATATACCATTTAAGACAATCCTATTTTAGGATGCTAGAGTGATGCTTACAGCTATAGCATGTTTGCTTATGACCAGTTCTTTCAGAATATGAACAAACATGTTGTTCCTTGATTTTCAAATGTGTGATTTTTATATAGCCATCTTATGACTAGAATTTATGTTATAGCATTTCACCAGAGATGCCGCCAGGCCATAGGACTTTTGGTTCTTGCTACTAAAACAATTAGTCATGCAACTCCTCAAGACCAATGGAGTAAAGATTATGCAGTTTATTGTTCCCAATGTGTGGTTTTCTTCGGAGTTATTTTTATTTTTAAAACAAAAATTAAAATTAACTTATTGTCAAATTACCTTTTTTTTGTCAATTTTGCCAGTGAGCTCATTCAAGCTATTCTAGAGTAGATTTAATGTTTGAATACAGGTATCTGTATGATTGAGATCTGATGTGGTTTTTGTAGAAAATATAAAGAGGTTGAGATTTAATTTTCTCCTAGAGGGGTATAACAAATTGATCCATTAATTAGCCATAACAAAAGTGTATTGAGCATGATAAGCTGTGCAATTTATGAATGTCAAAACAGAAGATAACTGATTTTGTTTACATTAAGATCATTTGATATGGTCAGTACTATAGAACAAGATGAAGCTTTCATGTTTAACTGTGAACTGCTGATGTCTTACAATCCGAAGACACAAAAACAGTCAGCAGCTTGTCCACAGGTGTGGAAACAGTCTGAGAAAAAACAAAAAAAAGAACTGAAATCCCATGACATAATGGCTACCTAAAACTGGTTAAGGAAAGAACCAAAAGGGAGGGGTTTTATGTGTATTTTGTTATAAATGTCAGAAAGATTTGTCATTTACAAATACAAATGGTTGCAATACAGCTTTGCAAAAATGTGATCCTACAACATAAATATCCCATGGACAACATGATAGAGTTGTGGAAAATTATGTTGGAATATCTTGAAGACACCATTTAGGTAATTTGTTTAAATTGGCCAAACTTGCTGTGGTTCTCCCATTGCAAAAAGCAGATAGTGAGAGCATTTAGTTCACAAAACAGAATTTACAATACTCTTGATATCAGCAACAGTAAATGAAACTGATGACTATTCAGATGGGGGGAGTATTGACTATTTCCCATTTCAGAGGCTTAGAAGAAGCACATTGATAAGCAAAGGAGGATATTACCAGCTCACCAAATTAAATTGGGCACTTTATGTATTTTTTGTCAAAGTGATATAAATTCATTAATTGCTCATCTTAAATTATGTACCATGTAAAAATGTTTTCATCAATCAGCTTCAATTCAGCATTGTCCCCCCTTCCTTCGAAGGTAGGTGAGAGTAACCTCACCCTCTTATGATAATTTCCAGCAGCGTCTCTGTGTATGCCCATTAATATTTGGTTTTCCAGCTGGAGAGATTCTTATGAATCTTTGTCAAAGTATATATACTTCTTGTGTACCACTAACCATATTCTGTGATAAGGTGATGATTACAAGAAGAGAAAATTACTGTGTGACATTATCTTTGCTAGCAGTATATTTTTTGAAACCCTTAGAATTATTTTAATAAAACTTCACCAAAGTATGTATCATGACTATATGGTGAGTCATGTAATAAAGCCAAATGCTCCTTTGGCAACTTTTAAAGGCAGGTTATTATCAAATAGAAGAAAAGGAGTGGACCGAGTATGGATCTCCCTGGTATTGAGCATGTTATTGCAACATGTGTTGAGTACTAAATATTTGTTCCATCTTTTGTGCTGCTAGTTCTCACTTTCTTTGGGGTTTTTTTCCATAAAAAAGTCAAATCCCTACATCATGTCTTCCATTGGTTGTGACATATTTTGGAGTGACAATGGGTGGATGGATAATTGTTGTAAAGAAAGTTAGTGCAGATTAGTGTAAATAAAAATCCATGCTTATTTCATCACCAGCAATAGGGTTATTGCAGATCTTGTAGGTAAGAGATAACTGAATAGGTAGTGTGTTGCTATCAAATGTTGAGGGCAAAAGTTTTAATTAAATTAATTAGGAATATCTGGCATATGCAATACTACATTTTCTCAACCGTCAGATATTATGATTAGCAACATCTAAATATGTTAGTTATAGAATTTCAGAAGATGTACAAAAAAGATAGTAATAGGAATTGTGTTAATATCATTTTACTACTTGAGTCAATGTACTATATTAGGTCGATATATACAAAGTACCCTGGGGAGACAGATTGATAGGTCTGTAGATGCAGTGTAGGATTTTGTTTAAATTTAAAGCTTAATATGAATCATGGCAGTTGGTGTTGAGCTGGCCTTGACAGATGCTTGACATAGTGATCCCTTTGATGACAGTGTACATGTCTGCCACTTTATCCGTCTACAATGAAGATTAACCTGGTTGTTGAAATTATTAAAGTATTTTATTTGATAAACTAGCCTTATTATTGATGTTTTGGAGTAAGCTTGAAGTCCATGGGCAACTTTCTTTTTCTTCAAAACTTTATTTCCAGTGTTGTTACATGTATGTGTATCAAGAGCTCAATGGCAGCCTAGGTATTTTGTATTACAAGTGTAATATAGTACCAAGCCTTTAACAAATAATAATGTTTTTCTAATGAGATTTCTGTGAAAGAGCTCCCAAGTGTTGCCTAGTAAGATATCCTTGAACAAATTGGAATATTTTCCTAATGGGATTTCTATTGATCATCAGATTTATTTGTTATTTTTTCATGTAGATATTAGTTTGTGTTTTGCGTAATGTATTTTTAATTAGTAAACATTGTCACTAGAATGGATTGTTACTCTGTTATCAGCCAAGATTGGTTTAATTGTGTCCAGCAGGTTTACCTAAAATTACCATATGTACTTTCTTATAAGTTGGGTCCAACTGCAAATAACATAGACACTAATCCACTGTCACATAATGCATTGACAGATCAGGGCATCTGTTGTTGCTACTGATTACTCCTAACAAGCTGTATAGACCCATATCTGCTGGTGCATTATGCATTGGCAAATCTTAGGCTTAGCCATTTGCAGTGCACCCAATTTATAAGTGAGTACATGCAATATCACATATATGATCTTGCCTGTTCCACTTCACCAAAATGTTCAAAGATGCTTTTTAATGGAATTTAATCCCAAGTTGTTCATAAAATGTAAAACAAAAAGTTTGATAAATAAATGAAATAATGAAATGAAATCTGATGTTTATTTTAACAACCTCTCTACATGGTAGAATTCTGTTTTATGGCTATATCTGTCCATCCATTCATCATTTAACAAGTTAGTTCCTCTCTCATAATCTGAGGGCTATTTGCCACACACACCTACCAAAATTAAATAGTATTGGGTAATATATTGTAGAAAGGCTGTTGGTTGATGGGTCACTGAAGAACTAAAGCAACATGTTTGCTAAGCAGTTATTTGTGTTCTTCTTTGTATATCCCCATGTAACTTTGTTAGATTTAGAGAAGCCTACTGATCTGGGGCCTTTGATCAAGGCCACTAAAAATAATGTATTTTGCATCAGAACTTGAGTTATACTGGATATGAAGCCTTTGATATAACAATTTTGATTCTGGCATTGAATATCAGGTCAAGTTTAGCCTTTGATATAAGAGTGTTGATTCTGGCATTTAATATCAGAGGTCAAGTTCAGCAGGATTCGACATGGGCAAATTATTTCTTCGTCATTTTTTTGTTCTACTGAATATATCTTTCTCTAACTTAACAAGTGAGATGCTATTGATAATATAAAGAAGATAATGATCGGGTGGTAATAAATATCAAGGTCACTCGGTCACCTCAAAAGAATGTTTGGCATATTATATACTGTTTGCAATATTTTGGTTTGCTGAAGCAAAGTGAGACTCTGGAAAGGTTCTGGGTTAGACATTATTGTACATCTACCAGAAAGATCCTATATTGGTAAGATTCTAGGTTAGATATTATTGTGTATCCTCCAAAAAGATTCTGTACTGGCAGGGTTCTGTGCTAGACTTTATTGTCCATCCACCAGACAAATCCTACACTGGCAAGGTTCTGGGTTAGACATTATTGTGCATCCACCAGAAAGATTCTATACTGGTAAGGTTCTGGGTTAGACATTATTGTGCATCCTCCAGAAAGAGTATACTGGTATGGTTCTGGATTAGACATTATTGTTCATCCACCAAAAAGATCCTATACTGGTAAAGTTCTGGGTTAGACATTATTGTGCATCCACCAAAAAGATTCTGTACAAACATGTACACCTGTGAATTGACTCTTTTCTGAGGTAGTAATTAATCAATAGATTTAAGTTTGCTCATGCTATAATTTTAAAAAAAAATCAAACAAAAAAATTTAGCAGAGATTTATTTGCAAGTTTAATTATGAAGAAAAGGTTTAGCGTGGTTAAATAATTAATTTTTAAAAAATGGCTCTCACTTTTCAGGGGATCTCACAAAAATAATATCTTATTGATGTGTGTAATTGTAAAAAGTCAAACTTCTGACTCATGGCATGAAAATGTACAAATTACACAACTTATTCAAAGAAGTGGAGTAAAGCTCCATAATTCCAATTTATCTGCATTACATTTGGGACTGACAATTTCATTAGAGAGGAATACTATTTTTAAGTTTAATGGAGGCTTTACAGGTAACACTTTATCTGCATTACATTTGGGACTGATAATTTCATTAGAGAGGAATACTATTTTTAAGTTTAATGGAGGCTTTACAGGTAACACTTTATCTGCATTACATTTGGGACACACATGGACTCTACATGCCTTAGCTGTTGAGAGCAGCTAATCTAATAAAACAATGAACAGGGTAAGTAATTATTACAATGTAAAACTTTACCCATTATTACAAAACTAAATTGAAATTATTTCAATTATTTCTACTGAATAGAATTTCAAAATATTTTCACCATATTTAAAATAGAGTCTTGTTTCCAAATGGAAATTAAGAATGGCCACTCTTGTTCTTGGGAAACGAGAATTCTTGTTAGAAGCATCAACAATATTTTAATCATTTTATTGTTGGAATTACTAAAACATTGCATATTTTTTTAAAAAATTCTCCTTTCCTTTCAAGAAATTAATACTTCTGATTGTATTTCTTTCCATCTACAATTGTCACTGTTCTGATCATTCAAAGGAATGCTATTTAAAATATTGACGAAAGTAAAACTCAGTGGTGTGGTGGTTATCACTATAGGACTTTGTACATCAATAGTTAAAATTGATTCACTTCAATTGGTACACTTCATTATTAAATTCATGATAACCTAATCTAAGATAAGAAACTAATCTCTGAAGTATGTTTCTATATTCTTTAATCTCATAACATGAGCATGCCCTGCCAAACCCTTTCCCCAGTTACATCTCTGGAAATGCATATGCATCTGCTCCATTAGTAATTAATGATTGACAGGTTTTAATGTCCATCTTGCTGTCAAAGGAGAGATCACTCTAATTTGCCTGAAATCTCAGCAAGTTGATTTATCTCTTTTATTGCTAAAAAAAACTAGATATCCTGGTGAATATCTCTCTTAGCTTGAGATTTGTGATACATAGCCCTTGCATATTATGATCAGGTAAGTATTATAGTAGAGAACAGGAAAAGATGAGTTTAAGGGAAACATTTTACTAAAAAACATATTTTTATAAACCGTGATCCAGAAGATAATGCAGGGTGAGAATGGTATGAATAGAATGCAAAATTTTCCATAAAACACTTGTATTGAAAGACCCCAAGAATGAAGTTTTGCAGATAGATTGGCCAACATTTCTTATTATGCCAATATGTATGCTTCAGAAATTTTAGTTTCTGTCAATTTCATATCCACTATATTTAACAACTGGTTCATGAAACACATCTAGATGTTAAATAATGGTCTCATTAACTACCCATAATCAAAGATTAGTAACCATTTTTATAAACATCATTAAAATATTTGACAACAAACTTACTGTTAGTCTTTACAGTTTAAATATTGTTTATTTCTGGATGGACATATTCTTAGATTCCATAAAATTTGTCATAAGATCATATATGTTAAATGTCGTATAAGTTAAATGTAATAAAAAGTATAATTAAATTACATGACATAAAAAGGAAATAATTTCAATCAAGAAAGAACATAAATCCAATACAAAGTAATTTATTTACTGTTGAAGTGTCTGGAAACAGCACTACTGCAAATGGAAGTGAAAACATGTCAGGATGCCCAAAAAGCTTTCTGTTTGCAGATGACACTCGAATAGCCAAGATCCAATACATCCAAGTATTTATACCAAAAGAAACCTGTATAGCCATTTTTTTGAACAAACAGTTGTATGTTTCCTTCTATAGTATTACATAATTATCCGTGTTTTATGAAAATAAAAAACACTAATCACATAAAGACTTTGATAAACCCCATTTCAGCACAGGATATACAGAAATATATAACTGATAGATTTTATCTGAGTTTAAGTAAGTTCACACCAAATTATACTAGGTCAATATAACTGTGTGGGTAGGTAACCCTACTAATCTTAAAAAAATTGTTCTAAAACTGAATACCCAAATTATTTTACCAAAGTGTGTTAATTTCTTAAACTTCACCTGTTATTATAAAATTTCCATAAAACAATTTGTTGAGCACCATACAATTGCAGGCTGATGATAAAAAAGGGGAGATTGTTTACATGTTCCAATAGTCAGTGCTTTTAGTTGGGACATCATTGGATGTGGCATTTGAAGTTAGTTCACGTGGGATTTCCCATATGTTTCCGCTAACATTAATGTATCATTACTTCTTTCTTTCAATGAATATATTTGGGTTGGACAAAGGGTAGATTAATGGGGATTCCATGTATGTATTCATTAAATTATTTCTTCATCCTTTCTCATACACCTATATTGGACTCAAAAAAGATCTACATTAAAACATGCATTTGAAAGAGCACATTCCAGTTGGTGTCCAAACATTTTTGCATGATTTATGATTGAAAGCGATTTGGTTAGGTTATTCTTTTAATCACAATTCACAAAAATTTATTTGTGAATAATGTATAAGAAGATTGAAATGGTTCACTCTTACATTAAATGGTTTCTTCAGTTCTTATCAACAACAGACCTTGGTTTCACAAAACTCCCAAACTGAGTACACTCAAACTCAAAACTTGCTAATCTACCACAAATCAACTGAAAAATTTCAGTTAATCAGTATCAGTTGAAATACCCAAAGCATACACTTGATGGGCAACAAATCTTCTAAGTTAAAATACAACAATGACCTTATCAGGAAAAACTCTTGTATGGCAAAATACATTAAAGTGATTTCTGCCCAAATACACCAGGTCTTTATTGGGGATTTCTAATGTAACCTTAATGGACAAAAGGCTTTGAGGGCAAATACCATAAAGCTAGCTCTGCCCACAACACTAGACATCTGAATTCATCATTCTGGTTTGTTCGTCAAATCATTTATCACATAATTTGGAACCTGAATTATCATTTTGTTTATTGGGTTAAATCATAAATCCACCTCCTACTATATAACCATCACTGGCTACCCATTTGATCCAGAATCAAACACCAGATCTGTTCACAATGTTACATTTTGCTGCCAGGCTCCACTCCAATATACCTATCTGAGCTCACCCAAGTGTACATACCGTCTAGAAACTTACACTCCTCTTTCTTTGGTTCTTGGCATATAAATTTGATGAGGCCACAGGTGGCAAAGTGGTCTAAGGCACCCACCTTTGCAGATCACAAAGACATCTCATCTCTTTGGACATGAATTCAAGTCTTGACTCAATGAAGGTATGTGAGGATGTTTGCCAGTAGCTTCTCATGGGTCAGTGGTTCTTCCAAGGTTCTTTATCTGAGTAGCCTATTTAGAGGTGTGAACTGGTGATGGAATATAGTAGTGCCCTTGTACATGAGGAAGATTACAATTTTCAGGTAATTTTTTTTATCACTGTAACTTGCACTAAATCCATGTGTAAGATACATAAAACATGAATGTTATAGGATGTCAGTTAATTAGTAATAAATTGTGATAAAATAAAACATCATAACATAATAAACAATAATTAAATCTTTATTTTGTATTAAAAAAAACTAGAACATCTGAATACAATTAAACATTTTCACATGCATATAAAAAAATCAATTTTCATCATCAAAACAGTTAATCTGCTAAATCTAGAACCATCAAACTCTTTAAAATGTATCATAAAAGCTCCAAAAATTGGATTTAAAAGAGCACCTAAATTATAATCAAGACAGTAATAATAGTAACTGTATCTTATTCATTCTCATGGTTACCATGGAAGCAGCCTAAAATGTTGATCTGGTAATTAAAAAATCACTTTTCATAATCAGCAGATTCTGGACTACCATATAATACAGATTTGATTTTGTTATACCATAGATACAATTATTTTGAAAGATCGGGGTCCACAATATTATTATAATAGCAGTGTTTTGGAGTAAAAGTCTAGATAAAAAGTAAAACCAGGCCAGAAATAAACTTCTGACTATGCATAAATGTTGATATCTGGGTTTGGGATGTGTATATGATATAGAAAAAGTAATGATGTACATGTATACCTGACTTAAGATAAATTATGTCTTAAAAAAATGTCTTGATGTACACCTGAGTTGCAATGTGTATATCGTGTGTAAAACGTCATGATGTATACTTGAGTAAAGTTCCATAAGTCTATGACAATTTACAACTTTCCAAACATATAGCTGTGACAAATGTATTAGCAGATGACAGGATAATTTCATACTCTCTATTTCCTTATTAAAAAAAAATGTCATAATTACTATTTATGACTCATTTTATGAAAGATGGAAGGTTTTAAGGCCTTGCCTTAAAAGTGATTCAAAAAGAATTTTTTACAATCCCTTTTCAGTCTGATTTATTATGTACACATTTAATCTCTTTAAAATGATTACACTCAACTTGCATCCAACAGAATCAAAACACAGCCAGCAGTTTAAGCAAGGGCTCAAGTTACCAAGGGACCTTTGAAAATTTATAATAGGGACATCAAAAATGAGAAGGTGGGGGAGCTATTAAATGGTTTAATACTTGTTTTATAAGCACACTGGAAGTAATTGCCCAAAAAGTTCTTTTTCTAAAGAAGTTTGCTTTTCTGTATAAAATGTTTTCTAAAGAAGTTTGCTTTTCTGTATAAATTATCTTTTTCAGGTTACAAACTTTTTAAAGATTGGTAAAAACATTACAAGAATCACATGTACTTCCAATAACACTGAATTACATCATTGCTTATTTGCATGTTAATGAGCATATATTTAAGTGTTATTGTTGATTCATAATAAAACAAGATTTCCTTTTTTCAAAAACCTTGGGCAACAATTGTCAGGATTTTTTTAATTGTTCTATTAAAACCACTGATCCGGAGATTTTCATGTCAATCAGTAGTGAAATGTCTGCACATCCAAAAGCATACTTCTATCAGAGTGACAATAGGAAAATTTTTAGTTCACTACAAACTTTGGAACTTGGTTCCCCATAATGAACCTAATCGGAAAAACAAAGTACTCCTATCTTTGATTCTCTTGCTATTGTTAATCACATCTGTACATTAGCGGGATAAACCACTGATTAATATTATATACTTATGTTACCAGCATAATAATATTTATAAATGTTAAATTGGTCAACTGAATGAGTTGACCCAAGACATTATTGTAACTGCTAGCTATTATACAAGTAGGATTTGTATGTCTTCTCACATTTTTTATTTTTCCACCCTTTTTATCTACCTCACAAAAAAGACATAACTAATGTAAATATACCAAGCAGGTCAACTTCTGAGTGAAACAATACTTTCCACAAAATGGAGACCAAAACAGCTGGCACTCAATTAGGTTCTCAAAAAATGTAACAGTAGATTGACACTTTTTATGCTGGAATATAAGAAGGCACAAAGCAATAATGAAATTACAATGAAACTGAATTAAAGGATAGAATTGAAACATGAATTTCATTTGACAAAACTTATTTAATTGGCATTTATTTCTAAGTGCTTCCACAAGTAAGTATTACTGACATTTTCACATATCAATAGAAAACTTCACTTCGTATTTTCTTCATGTTCAACAGATACGGCTTTTGGTATTGCCAGGACAACAATGGAATCAACTCCTGACCCTGCATAACAAATGGGTTTGTACACATGTTATTCACTAAATGTAATACTGAATAGACAAATATGATTACATAATGACAAGCAATTTTCATCTACCAATGCACAAACACTCTATCAAGCATCTTGCTGTTATATGACACAGCCTAAAATGTCACCAATACTTGTGCAGTTATTATGTACAAACACAAAACATTCAATCTCTAAATTTCTTTCTGATGCATAAAAGCAAAATATTTCTGACAAGCTGCTTCAGAGTATATCATATAAAATTTAATGTTTGTCTATTTCTAACAATAAAAATAATTATCAATATAATATGTTGCTTCCAAAGAAAGTAATAAAGTAGTAATAAAAGTAAAGTAATAATGAAAATGCAAAACTATATAACAAAAGGCCCAAGTAGGCCTGATATCATCACTAGGCTTATATAACTTAACAGATGAGCATTTTATAAGTAGACTTATGAAGTAGGGCTATAGGTTTTTTTCTGGTATGTACCACTACTTTTTCACTGTACCAATAAATCGGTAGTTTCTATTAGTAAGGAATGCAATGAAATACCTGAGGAACATTATCACAACTTAATATTTATGATCCTTTAATTAAATGTTTGGCATGTGTGAAGTTTGCCAATGCTGTGGCCAAATGGATTGCTGTGAAACATATTTGGGCCATTTCGAACTTTCAGAATATTTTCAGATAAAAATATAAAAGAAAAAAAAAACCCCACATGTTTTAGTTATTTACTAGTGTTTGTGAATGCAAGTATACATATTTGTTTGTAAGACTGTGAATCATCATTAGATTTTAAGGAGTTCACTTATTTTTGTCTGAACCTTAAAAAATTTCCCAAGTCTGCAACATGTTTTTCTCATTGACTGTATTCTATGTTTACTGGCTTTCTCAGATAAATATCTTGCCTGGGTGTTGGCATCCCACTCAAAGTTTCTGTGACTATTATATGAATAGTGTAGCTAGAAAATTGTAGGATTAAGTGTCAACACTTCCTATTTTTATCAACAGGCTCTCTAATGTTGGCATAACATTTACAGTATTACCTGTTGTGTAGATTTAAATAATACCACTTTTGTTACAGCTTTTAGATTGCAATTTCTACAACAAGTAATGTACACATAACCAATTTATTTACTATAAGGTATTAACCAATTAAGGGAAGGTGGAAGCTGTCATCTTATGAACTGAAATATTTTACTTTCTTTTATCACAAGATAATTAATTTTTTGGCAAAATAATATTATAAATATAATATGGTGTTATTTTGCTTTAAATTAGACCAAGGTATCTTTTCTAGCTACTGAGAGACAAAAACTAAAAAAAAGAAGCAGGTTCCTGCCACAGAATATTGAACTGTTGGTCCACGCTATAATTGCAGTAAACCATGGTACATATTGCAGTATGCAGAAATACCACAGTGTACCCAGCTCTGGAAGGAATAAACCAATTTAAATAACCTCTTGAACTATATATCATGTTATTTTGATGTATCATGATAAAAATTCTTTCTAAGATAAAAATGTAATTAATAAGCATAATCTCATATTAAATCAAACTCCTCATCTAAGATCTTCCTTATTTAAACCCACTTACCAAGTTTAACTGAAACCAAATCAGGAAAAATTGCCTAGATCTCGAGAGGTAACTGGCTCCACCAATCAGATACAAGATATATCATTATTATGTCCAGATTTGACTTATTATTGAACATGTCTATGTCAATGATATTGTTAGCTTATTTACTAAAGTCAAGCAAATTTACCAAAGTCAAGCAAAATCTGATTAGAGTTCAGTCTCCAGAGATCTAACAAGCTTAGTCAAGGAATAAAATTATCTCATTTATAAAACTTGCTCCTTATAACAATAATCTAACATCATGGTAATAAAGGGTATTCAAAAAGCTACAGAATAGAAGCAACAGGAGACCCAAGGTGCTTCATATCACTCACCTGCCTATTTAACTTAACAGTTCAATATTTCACTAAGCAAACTCGTATAGTATTGTCAGAACACAGCCTATGTAAACTGTCTCCAAAATTTTACATCATGTTGATTTTACCTATTTTACTATATTCTGAGCAAACCTATTTCCAAAGATAAAGGCAAAAGTAAATATATAAAGTCTGTTGTCTTATTAACAAAGTCATCCAAGATCTACAAAACTTTAGTTTATAGCTGAAGGTTTAATTTGTGGTCTACAGAGTCACATGACTTTCATATGTACTCAAATAAGAATGTACTGGTGGGTGTAAATTTTTTTTAAAGACCATAGTTTTCTTGCCAATTAAATTTTAAAGTGTTTTTGAAGGAAAACATACTGGGGTGGGTTTATTGTTAAGGTTTTTCTGATGTACAGTATAGTGCTAACAATACCATTGCCATAGACATGTTCAATAATAAGTCAAATCTGGACAAGCCAAAAGTTCAAAAATCAAAGTGTATATTATTTGCAAATATTGGTAATGAATGTATAAAATACTATAATATACTGCACTTTTTTTTCTGTTATATCACTACCTTGGAAAAATCCTAAATAGAGTAAAAAGTACCAAAAAATAAACTAAACCTCGGTCTAAGGAAAAATTATGAGCCATTTAGTCAAACCATGACCTTGTAATGTTTACTCCAAGAACTACTCTTTTTCAAAGGTCTGGTTCAATTTCTGATGTACAGTATGGTGCAGGTGTTTTTATACTTTTACAAAATATCTTAATAAGTGATATAACAGTCAAGAAATAAGAGAAACATTATACCAAAAATGATAAAAGAATGTTCATTAAAAGGCACAGCTTATAATCAAAATATGTATGTATCACAGCTACATATTGGTCAATATGATATAAAATTCAGTTTCAGAAATTCACAATAATTTTAGAAGTCTTTAATTTGGTCTTGTAAAATTGTAAGCACACTAAACTATTTTCTACTTACAGCAACAAGATGACAAAAAAGGCCTGAGATCACTCACCTGGCAAAAATCTGCCTAAAAACCAAATGTACAAGCTGTTTATGACATCCGTATCTAATGATAAATCAACATCATTGAAAAATTGATGTAAATTTCAAAGGCCTTCATACTACAATAATTTTTGTCAATATTTGTCAAATTCTGTTAAAAAATGGATGAGAAGCTGTTAAAAATGTACTACTATCAGTAACAAGCACATCTGAAGGCAGATTGGCATAATTTGTAAAACTCCATAAGCCCTTTATGCCAGCATGCTTTCAGTTTAATTTGGTCCAATTCTTTTGAGTGGTTTCTTTTTCAAACACACTGTTTAAAGGTTTATATTGCTTTGGTAATTGTGACCAAAGCTCTTGTTGAATAGGCATAATTAGTACAAAAGTTCAAATCCCTTCATGCTTGCATGCTTTCTGTCAAATTAAATCTGTTAAGTGGTTATTGAGAAGAGATCGTTTAAAATTTTCTCTTGTTTTTGATGGCAGATCTACATAACTTGTACAATTTTTGAAAGATCTTTATGCCAGAATGCTTTCTGTCAATATTGTCATAATGCTGTTATGCACTTTTTTATTTCAGTTTTTTTCTTAGGTATTTTTGCAACTGGCCATATCTGATGCATGTTAGCATCGTTTGTATAATCTTAATGTCATTATTCTTTCTGTAAAATTTTGCCAAATTCTTTTAAGTAGTTGGAAGAGGAATCAATAAAATATTTAATGGTGGCCATATTTAAAGACAGATCAGCATCTTTTGTATCAATAAAAGGCCTTTCAGGCCTGGATGTTTTCAGTCAAATCTGTCTTTTGTATCAATAGAAAGCCTTTCAGGCCTGGATGTTTTCAGTCAAATCTGTCTTTTGTATCAATAGAAGGCCCTTCAGGCTTGGATGTTTTCAGTCAAATCTGGTCGAATTCTGTTGAACTGTTTTTGAGATGTCATTAAAAGGCATGTAATTTTAGTAAGGCAGCCATATTTGGTTTCTAAATAGCAAAATATGGATAACTTTAAAGTCTCAATGCAGGGACATTTTCTGCCAAAGTTGGACAAATGCTGCTGAGAGGTTTTGTACCAGCTATTTTAAGGAGGGGGGTCCCCTAAAATTTAGCAACATCAGCCATATTTGATGGTAGAGTGGTATTATTTGTATAAACCTGAAAAATCAACATGCTGTGACACTTCCTGTCAAGTTTGGTTGAAATTGGCTCAATGGTTTTTCTTTTAAGAACAAGTTTAAATGAAGAATTGCTGATGGATGCACAATACAAGAGGCTTTTGAGACTATACTTAATGGATCATATCACCAGGTAAGCTAATAACATCACTAATAACAATGGCCAAGAGATGGTGAGATAAGGGGTTAAGAAAGCTTTATACTTTCTTTTATTGAAAGATATACATACTATCTATATTCATATAAATACTGTACATGTTTCCTTTGATAAATATTTAATGATTAAGAGTAAAAATTAAAGAGTCAATCAAATATTGTATGCATTACTGTAAATTTATGCATCCTTGTTGAGTATCTTTATAAACATGCTCTTAATTTTAATATAAACCATGAATTCTGAATCAATGTAAGAACATTATAAAACACTGCAAGACCCTCCAAAGAATTTAAATCCTGAGTTCAAATGTTATACAGCCTGAAAACATGAATTATACAAACAGACTGTAACATATTGGCATTTTTTTAAACCAGAAATGGATTGGTCAGACAAAGAAGTTGTGGCAATAAACTGATACATTTTTAGAACCATTAATATCCATTAACTAACTGTTCTATGAGGCAGAACTATTTTGAATGATATATATGTTTTACAAAATCTGAATCAAAATTTCTCAGCTCTAAGAATGGAAATTATGATCTTGTCTCTGAGGATATGAATGCACTAATGGTGTTTTACCACTGAAAATATGTTTTCCTGGTATAATACAATAGTATAAGGTAAACTAAACACTGTTAACAATCATAACTTCATTAAAATGAACATTTTATACCAATTATAATGTTAAAATCTTTGATGATGAGTATATATGATAAATGCAAACATTTTCACTGTTAAAAAAATGTATGCTCCATCCTGTTTAAAATATAATTGAATCTTGCATTGAATATGAATATTCTTCATTTGTTAAAAAAACAGTCTACATGGTCAAGAAATATCATTTTTATAATATCAATTTTAACAATTTGAATCAATAATAAAAATTCCCTGAAACACTATGATGTCCTTGGGCAACCTGTTATGCCATTTTCACCCAAACAATAAGTAAATGTTTTCTGCTGTTATTGGATGTCATCACACTAACAACAAGAATTAATCTCAAAATACTAAATGTGTCACATCACACTCTGTATATTTCACCATTCTGATTCTTGTCCACTCCTGCTTCAAAGGTGGTTTGAGTTCTTTAATCCAAGAACAAGGATAGTGAACAATGTTCTTTGTGTTAGTGTGAGAAGAACCCTGACATTATTTTTCTTTTAATCACAAGAACAAAAGCTCAAGAACAATAACAATCTTATGTCAAAAACTGGATTGCCCAAACTACCCAATAACTGTTAATATGAGGAGACAACTAACGGCTAAATTAAGTACAGCTCGCTATAACAAATCTCTGAGTAACATCTGAGTACAAAATTGGGGCATACAGTAAAATTCTATGAAAAGAGTTTCTTGAATACAGACAGTAATTTGCATTAATTAACTTTCACAAACAAGATCTTGACACAAATGATGTCAGTCATGCTGTAAATTACTACTATCAGAAAGAGTCACTTATGTCTCAGTTTTCACTGAGACAATATTATTTCATTGTTTTGTTATATACCATTACTCACTTATAAGATGAATCCAACTGTATATTTACATACCCAGATCTGCCATATCATAATGTGCCAGCAGATTGTGGTCTGTGCAGCTTGTTAAGGGCATTCAATAGAACAAACAGCATAGACTCTGATCTGCAGTCACATCATGCTACATTAGATTAGCATCTTTGCTGTTTGCGGTTTGAATCAACTTATAAGCAAGTAAATATGGTATGTAAATACAGCAGAATGTCATTTATCCAGACACTCATCTTGATAACTTAGAAAAATTTATGTAAATAACATTGGTACTAATCACTGTTGGATCAACTTAATGAGAATCCTGGCCTTCATTTCTAAATAATTATTTAAGATTTCTTTGCCATCACAGCCTCCTGATGCTTTTTCAAGAGAAGTTCAACCACTGATGGATCAACCAAAGTGGATACATCTCCCAACTCATCAGGCTTGTTGGCAGCTATCTTCCGCAACACTCTTCGCATTATTTTTCCAGATCTTGTTTTTGGTAAACCAGGTGCAAACTACAAGAAAAATTTAGTGAAATTGAAAGTTTTGATGATACTTAAAACATATGATTTTGTTACTTCTAAAGTGGATCCTGATAGTGATGGTGGTGATATTGATGAAGAATAGTAGATACAGAATGGCTCAGCAATTTTAGAATGAAATTACTGAAATAGATGGGTTTGGCATTTTATGACATGGCAACACTCTGAAGGTTATATCATGCCAAGGCAAGCATTGCCAAAGTACCTTGCTCAGGGATACACCATGGCAGCCAAACCAGCCTGATCCAAATGTGGAACCAAACATGCACTCTTCTGGTTACAAGACAAGTGCCTCAACCACTGACCCAATGAAGCTCTTTCAACAATGGGCATTCCTATGCAACTATATAAATATTTGAGATTATGAGTTTATACAGACCCATGTGATTCCTCACTGTGAAGTCCATCAATATAACGCTGCCAATCAAATGATATTTGTATGGACATTCCCTTCATTTGGTTAAATTTACTTCTACGGTTTTACTTAACTTTATCCAACTCAATTTACAAACCAATAAGAACAAGCAATCAAACTGTCAGAAAGCATTAAGGTATAGACTGAAAAATATTTATTCAGACACAAGAATTTTGTTATCTGTTAATACTTAAGGTGATCAACATCGAGTAAAAGACAAGGAAATCGTTGATATTGGTCAGTTACTTGTTTTCTTTAATTGGCAATATTGTCATTCTTATGATGTATGCTCATATCCAGTTTGATGACTGTACAAGCAACAGGGTACAAGTATCTCACCTAAACACACTATGGGTGTACATAGTCAGGTAAATGTACAAAGTATGTCATGGTGACCTAAATTTTATATTATAGTGTTGTACACCGATGGATGCATGAACTTAGCTGGTACCATGACAACAAGCAACAGGGTCTGAGAAACTTATCTAACATGAAGTGTACATGATTGCTGGACTGTGAAAAGTAGGTCACCTACTTTTGGAATGGCAAAACAGACCTTTTTAAGACCATTTAAACAAGTGTCCCAGAAACAGACATAGATATTAAAATTGTACATGATCAAAAGGCTCATGAAAATTAGGTCACAGTGAACCACTTTTGGCATTGTCTTGTAGTTCAAACCCTGAAATGGTTAATGTTACCAAAAGTGAGTGCATAAACACAAGCTAAAGGTTGAATGAATGCAAATAATGAAAATAATATAAAAGAAACTGATTATGCAAATGCAAAATGCAGAACAATGAAATGATAAATAAAAATAAAATGAAGCATGAATGCATTTCACAAATGGATTTGTAAATTTGTTTACCATTATTTCAGGCTGGTATAAAATTTCCTGTCAAATTGATAGTGCAATATCAAATTTTTATTTGAGAAAAGCAAAATAAGAAATCTCAAATATGCAACAACTATACTGTAACTTTTATATTGCAGTTGTAATTTTAATTTATCATAGAATTTAATGCCATTGTTCAAATTTATGTATTTTCAATTTCATTACAAGCACACTTTTAAAATGGCCAGATATAAAAGCAGTAATTCCTTCATTTTATAATACTGAAAATCAAACTCCTGACTTTGGTAACTGTAATCCAAATGAACAAAAGAAAAGGAAATGATGAATTGCAACTATAAATGAAAATTGATGAGAGAAGACAGCTGAAAAACAAAACCTGAACTGAATACAAATGAAATGCAGATTTGGCGACAGTAACCGTTTAAGGGTCTGTATTATTCTTGATGTACAAACCGATCTATTTTCATGAATGTACAAGCAGCAGTATCCAAGAAACTAAGCTATGTAAAAAAGTGTACATGGACAATAGAATGCAAAATGTAGGGCAGTGTCCTACGTTTGGTATGATAGTGTAGCAGGATAGCTCAATAGAATTTCAAGTCATTTCTTTTTTGAAGTTAAGGGCTTGCACAGTATTCCATTAAAACATTGACAGTTTGACAAAATTAATGCAAATATTAACAGCATCACATGTCTTGTATTTTTCTCAAAACAAAGGTGAGACAAAACAAAGATGACTTCTGAATCATGCTTGATTGTCATTCTTTAAAAGTAAAAAGCTTCAGACAGCCTACCATGATAAAGTCTGGCTGTGCAAAAGATGAGATCTTGGACTTCACCAACTGCTTCAATTCATCTGACAGCTGATTCTCTGGAACAGTCACACCATCTCTCAGAACAATATATGCATAGATACCTGTGACAGAAATAGATAAAATTAGTATGAAATAAAAACATATGCCATAACATTTTTAAGAACGGAAAATATGCCACCAAATCTGTAACATAGACAGGAAAATTTTTAACCAGGCAAAATTTCATGACAATTATTCTTTAGTCTTTCCTGAGCAATTAGCTGAAAAGAAAACAATTTGATTATTTAAGTGAAACACAAGAAAAATATCATAAGAAACATAAACTTTTATTATTAATGATGCAATTTTAAATAGCTGACCATCAAATTGTATATCTAAATGAAAATTTTAAATTATGTCTGTCAGTCATTAGTATTCTCAAATTGTATTAGGTTATGTTGCAAAATGATCAGTGTTAATTACACTAAAATATAAATTATTGTGATCCATCATTTTATCTGTATAATCAGCTATCGTGATATAATTGATTGGTTGAATTTTAATAGCGCACCAGCACAACGAGGTTTTTTAACACCATACAAAAGGTTAAATTTTTCATTTTAAAAAATAGTAAAAGGTTTTGTACCGACCAGTGATACAAAGCCAAATAGTTAAAGGTAAAACAATAAAATGGTAATGGTGATAAATAAAGTTTCCTTATCAACATGTAGTGTGAATAATGTATCACAATGACAACAGATGAATGGCAATTAAAATCTAGTGACCATATATGTAGCACATAAAACTGTTCAAGGTGATAACATAAAAGCTATAACTTGTGATCAATGTTTACTTCCTTAAGGAAGTCTATAATATTAGAAATGCTAACTGTATCAAAGAGTTCCCTCATGTCTTGCACATTGTAATAATGATTAGAGTAGGTTGGAGGTCAAAACACTCCAGCATAAAATGCTTAACAGTGAATGGTTCATTGTAAAATATGCACTCTAATGGGTCTTCTCCTTTTAGTATGTAGGAGTGGGTTAAATAAGTATGGTCGATACAAATTCTTGCAATGGCTACCTCCTACTTATGGACAGAGTCCATTCTCAAAGGCCTGATGGCATGTAGTTTGTTATTCACAGCATCATTTCATGATGCCTGCCATTTCTGACATAAACTGTCTTTGATACTACATTTAAAATCAGTATATGGTGTATTAAAATCAGATGGTTCTAATGATAAAACCATTTTAGCAGCCCGGTCTGCTTTATCATTACCTCTAATTCCAACATGGCTGGGTAACCAACAGTATACTATATTGTGTGGGGTACTCAGCTCCGTATGTTTTAGGAGAATATTAGCTAATAATGGATTCTCCAGTTTTCTATTATGTAGTGACTGAAGCACTGATTGTGAATTGGAGAAGATGATGCTGTTTAAAATATGCTTGCTTTCAATGTATTGCAAAGCAAGGTCTATTGCTCTGATTTCAGCTGAAAAAAATGATGTACCATTTGGCAAGCAAACTTTGTTGTGTGTTTTCCAATAACAAAGGCTGCCTTTACCTCATCTTTTGATCCATCTGTATATATTCTTGTATAATTTTTAAATTGGGCAAGGAGTTCATGGTAAAAGTTGTGGAAGATGTCAGGGTTTGTCTCCAATTTTTTCTATTGTGCAATGTGAAAAGTATCTTTGGTTGTTGCAGTAGCCAGGGAGGTATTTCGGAGATGGTCATTTTCAGACTTTTTGAAAGATCAATTTGGGTACTGTCAATGAATGGTAATATTCTAAGGCCAAAGGCAGGTGTGATGTTTGGTTTATTGTCATATAAGGTTTTATATTTTGGTTCAAAAACAGCTGAAAAAGCTGGGTTCAGAGGGTTTAATCTTAATTTGACAGCATACTGTGCAGAAAGCATTTCTCTATGTTGTACTTAAGGTGGTTCATTTGCTTCAACGAGCTGGCTTTCACACTGGGATGTCTTAAATGCTCCCAGAGCAAGTCTTATTCCCCGATGATGAATTGGGTAAAACATCTTCAAATACGACTTTCTAGCTGAACCACAGACAACACAACCAGTCTAATTTCAAGTGGATAAAGGTTCTGAAGTCAAATTTTGGTCTAAAGTAAATCTGTATATAGAAGTATCAGGATTTAATGGTTCTAATAATGTACATTTGTGTAAGCATGTGTGTGTGTGTATATATATATATATATATATTATATATATTTATATATATAAAGACATCAAGGACATCAATGTGAACAGTTCTTAGGACAAAGTCACTGGAGGCATAAGCGTGATTAAGGACTTCAGTTAGAAAACAGCCACAACAGGCAGAGGAGGAAAGAGCCTGTGTATACAGCAGCATGCAGCAACCCATCAGACCCTCTTTAAGTGTAGCAGATGCAACAGAAATTGTACTCCTGAGTGGGTCTCTTCAACCACAACAACACTGTCAACTGACTTCATCAGATAAAAATTTATGTATTCCAAGACTAATAAATGCTGATGGAGATATATATCTGTTGGTTTGGCTTTATGAGGTTAATATCATTTTTCAGGACATGATGATGATAGACTATACATGGTGAGCAGAAGGAAAAGCCTGGAAAGAACTACTGACTGTGCGGAAGCTACTGCCAGGCTTTTTCATATACCCACATTGGTCAGGCCAATGTTTGAACCCATGCAGACTGAGGTGAAATGTGTGAGTGATCTGGAAAGGCAAGTACTTTAGACTAATTGGCCACCCAGAACCACATATATCTAAGTAATTATGCTTTGTAGACATCTGGAATTTTAAGAGAAGAAAAGTGGAAAGAAAGAACATATTATTAAGATGCTTTGATTGATAATGTTGGTGTTATGTGTGGTCTTGTTACTCTTGTGATAAAATGAGCTGTGATCAAACTAAACTCATCAGACATGCATTCCATAAACCTTTACCTGTAGCTGTTTAACTTTCATCACCTGTTAAGTCACCATTATTTGTTGACTGCAAATTAATTACATAGGATGGACTAGAGAATGCTCTTAATCTTGCTTGGCTAGTTTAGAATTTCTGTATGAAATATCACATAATGTCACAGCAACAACATAGCGCTATAAGTAAAAGCCAGGTATGAAATAAACATTTCATATCACTCTCTCCTACCCTTTCTCCTAATTACATTTATTTTGACTTTAAAAAGATAAATTCATTTTTCATGATACCTCTGTAATTATAATTTAATGATATTATATTTGATTATGCTTGTTCTGATTCTTTTATTATGTTCTTTGTTGGCACCTGGATTAACAATTAGTATCATTTATATGTACATGGACATTTCAAGAAATAAAAGAAAATTGAGGATGGGTCACTGCAGCAGTCAATGCAAGCAAATAATCCGGATATTAATCAACATCCAGATAATTGATGTTTAACTGTAATAGCTCATCCAATGAACTTGACAATGAACAGAATCTCATTTCAAACAAACATAATACTCTGCCCCAAACCTAAAGTGAACAATAATGTAACTTCCCTATATATAATGTTAAAAAATATTAGAAAAATCATCCCACAAAGTATTAATGTTGATTCTGTGCAAGATGCCACCATCATTGCCAAAATAATGGTACTTCTGTTTTGTAATCAGCAATGCAGAGCCCCCCAAAAATCAAAACAAAATAATAATTATAATTAATAACTAATTATACACTACCTTCTCCCTTTATCTCATGAGGAAATCCAACAACTGCAGATTCCGCTGTATATGGGTAATCATCCTGAAAATGTTAAAAGTTATTTATGTCCTACGAATCTTTACTTAGAAATGACATGGTTTTGCAAGCATCATTTGAATAAATTTGAAAGGTCTTGATAACAAGATGTGTTCTATAAAATATGGCCATATCAAGTGAAGCAATTTTTTTCAAAAAAGTTGCTTAAAGGCTTTTCTATTTTTAGTAACAGTGGCCACACTTGATGTTGGATTGGCATCTTTTGAATAAAAAAATGCCTTCTATGAAGATTAAAATCTGTGACCAAAAAAGTTCCCTAAATTTAGATGGTTGTACAATGGTACAATTAAATAATTTTTTTAGTGGGGTCAATTAATGAAAAAATAAACATTTGCTTGTTGGTATAATTTTGAATTTCAGTTTTGTGCATTGTTAGTATGAGCTATCAACGGTGCTTGTTCTCATAGCAGATAATAAAGACTGGGATTACCCTAGTGAAATGCTAAGTAGAAGACTGTGTGCATATTCATATATATTAGTCTTACACATTCACACACACTAAAAACATCATTGCTTCAATTTCATATTGACTGTGCTCTTATTTCAAAATAATTAGGGTGCGCAGCCAAAATTATATTAATTTGTGTATATTAATAGAAAATTCATGACACAGAAGAAACAAGGTAGGTGATCAAGAAGTTAAGCTGTCTTTTCTTATTCTGAGAAACTTTGACCTTGATCTCTGATTTTGTCACCTCTGCCAAAACAAGAGGTTTATTGATGCCTGCAAGAATAATCAATCCACAACATTTAGTAAGAATAAAGTAAGCATATAGTAGTCTACAAATGAAAGTGATCAAGCATACATTTTAATTGAGAGACAGAGATAAGTGGATGGACAGTTGTCAGTTGTCACAGATGAACAACAGAGAAAAGCACCATGATCTGGATTGATTCTCTTGCCACAGCTAAAATAGCAATATAACTTGCTGAAACTGCAAATTTATGTAGAAAATGCTGCATTACAAATGACAAGCAAAATTTCATATTCAGTTTACTTTTCATTGAGGGGCCCAGAGTGGCCGAGTGGTCTAAAGCGCTCTCCATTACAAATCATTGCCATCTCACCTCTCCTCTGTCTGCATGGGTTCGAGTCTAAGATTCGGTGAATGTGGATATATGAGAAAGCATGCCAGTTTCTTCTTGTGGGTCAGTGGTTCTTTCCGCGGATTTCCTGGTTTCTTCCTCCACCATTAATACTGGCCTACATGTATAGCCTATCGTGTGCTGAAAAATGGTGTTACCCCCCAAAACAACAACAACTACTACTTTTCATTGACTTAATATTAACAAAATCTGCAGTATTTATCTTGGAGAGTGGATAATCTGCCCCAGCTACTTTAAATAGCAGATTACGATTACAACTATATCTTAAAAAGGAACCACATTATGTATCATAATAGTCATTAACCTAAAAGCCTGTAGTTTTTAATAGGTTTTTTTCCCACAAACATGGTGCTCTCAACTCTCAATACCAGCTCAAGATGACTGATGTTTATCACAGGCATTAAAACATACTTTTATGCAGGTGGTGCACAGGCATCCAAATGCATCTGTGTGCAAATCAGATCAACAGAAGACTACAGTGTCAGAGATATACTCACTATAACATCTTCTATTTCAGCAGTGCCAAGTCTGTGACCACTGATATTGAGAACATCATCCATCCGTCCTGTGATCTGATAATATCCTTCTTCGGATCTGTGGGCACCATCTCCAGTGAAATACAATCCTGATGAAGAAACATAATTTTAGAAAAATACGTACAGTGAGACTTCCCAACACTGACCTTTCTGTAACACAACTTCGTCTGCAGACTGGCCGTGTATTTTAATCCCAATAAGGCTGCCTTTTATACAAATCAAACATCTGTATGCTGGTAACCTCCATACAACAGCCAGCACTGAATGGCCTCCAGGTTGGATATCTTACTTTACAATCATAAGATAAACTATGCTCTTATCAATTAAACTTGTGGAATATAATTATGGTAGATTTCTGTGATCTGTTAATGTTAGAAAGATTCAAAACCATACTAATAATACAGCATAGTCATGTAAAAGAAACCTTTTTTATATGAAGAAGCAACCAAAATAAGAACCATGTAAAATAAACCTTATTTGAATATGAAGAAATACCCAAAATAAGAACTGTATATAAAACATGCCACTAAATAAATCTGGACTAGTCAAGGCTGGAGAAAATTGAACATATATTTATCATGCAACATTTGTGAATATACGGAGACCTGCAATGTGATGGAAATTTAGATCTATAAGTCTAAATTGAATATTAATTTCTTTGTAGCCAGAAGTACTAGTCGATTTAATCCTGCTCAATCTTCACAAGTCCTTCCTATAAACAATAACTGGCAACAAATGAAACTTTACTAATCACTGGACTGTTGAAATTATGAAAACTGTAAAGTACACAGAGATCTGAATTATCTCCAGCAGTTTCACAAACCCTATGGAACTCAAGTCTCAACTTAATGTACTCCCTGACCCATTTTTAACTTCATGTGGTTTCAAGTGAGATGCAGTTTAAAGCTATCTGTGCTACTTCCCTAAATATGGTCTGCTTCCCTAAACCAACTCCACTGATTCTAATATGAATCAGACTCTAAAATGCAACAATCACACATTAGTGTAACTTTGTAATTTATTCAGTAAGTCTGTATCTAGGCTTATTTCCAGAAGACTTATAATCAAGTTGTAAATGTTGACAATTCTGTCTTTGGGCAGAGTAACCTTAACCTTTGACCACAAAATCAATAGGGATCTTCCTTACCCCAAGTACAATCTACCCATCGAGTCTGGCAACTGTTGATGGTTGAGAACTCAAGTTATTGTAAGGAAACCATTTTTCTTCTTCCAGTCACTGTTACTATACTCCATGCATTCACGTGTGCACACCCACACGTGCAGGTACTGAACTTGCTGTCAAAAAAGATTCAAGTAAAAGAGTTTGTAAAAAAATTAAAAAAACAACTTTTCTTTTCTTTTTTGATAGCATATTTTTAATTCTTCTTTTCACACTACTGTCTACTACCACCAAAATAATAGGGTATGTGCATTGTGCAAATGAACAAACTTCAAGGTACTGAACCTAGTCCATTAGCAAAGATATATCTATAGCATTTTATGACTATGGGGAAGGATAGAAGAAAGACCTCAAAAACTAAATTTATCTTTATACCTTACCTGGAAAGGTTTTGAAATATGTGTCTATGAACCTGTTGTGATCCCCATAAATTGTTCTAGCTATTCCTGGCCAAGGTTTGCGTATACACAATGCTCCTTTTGCATCTCCACCCTTCAACTCTTGGAGCTAAAAAAGGAACAATTAATTAGAAAGTACATGTTCACCTGTAATGCATTTTTATAAGACATGTACTTAAGTTAGAGATTAAAGACAAGTTAATCATTACTTATTCAATGTGTGAACAAGCCCTTTCCTGTTCTAGAATAATTATTAAATATGAAGTTTAACTTGTTCTGTTTTGTGTAGTATATCTGGCCCATCCTAACAGGGTTAGTCAGATAAGCATGGCTAGGTGTCTAGGTTTACTCATGTTGCTTATAATATGGTTGAAATTCATAAAGGTTAATCATGTAAGCATGGCTAGGTGTCTCAGATTACTTGTGTTGTCTGGTCTAAAGCGCTGTCCATTACGGATCACTGCCATCTCACCTCTGTCTGTGTGGGTTTGAGTCTAAGATTCGGCAAATGTGGATATGTGAGAAAACTTGCCGGTAGCTTCTCATGGGTCAGTGGTTCTTTCTGCAGATTTCCGGTTTCTTCCTCCACCATTTATACTGGCCTCCATGCATAGCCTATCGTGTGCTGAAAAATGGCGTTAAGCCCCAAAACAACAACAACTTGTGTTGCTTGTAATATGGTTGAAAGCAGTAAAAGCTAGCCACACACACATGAAAACCCTATTGGCAAGGCATAAAGATACAAATTACACAAAGGTGAGCATAGCCTGCATGTTTAGCCAGCTTTCAGGCAAGTCAATGCATGGTGAATACCGACAACCTGATGGGAAGAAATGTTACTGCTTTATACAAATTCAGATGCAAGACCAAACTTCTGAGATATTCCTATTCATGGTCCTTGAAAGTAATGTAACCATTATAATATTTTTCAAATGTTTTTTTTTTATATTTGAAACATTATTTAAGGAATTATTGTGGCTCCTTTTTAAAAGGAATTTGGCACATTTGTTTAAAGTAATGCCATTAGTGTAACAATGTCCAATGGAGACAGACATTTACCTAAATTTGATTTTTCTCAGGTGACATAAATTGACCTGAAAGGCTGGTGAATCTGTACTTCATTACTAATTGTAGTAAGACCATAAAACCTTTATCAGTTATACAAACTATATTTGGTTTACAATGGGGTCAAATCATCTGAGCCCTAATACATATAATATTGAGTTTACTGACAGACAGAAACATATACAGACATTTGATTGGATGAAATTTGATTCTGACTTAAATTAACTAATCAAATGCCTTAAATAAAAAATTAACTTGAGGATGCAAGTTTATAAAAAAAAGGCCTAGAAATCCATCAGAAACAGCAACAGCTATGTATTGGGATATCACTAACTCTTTGCAAATACCAACTTAAACAACTGAACATTGAACTGCAGAGATGCAAAGATTATTGTTCACTATACTAAGTCATTCAATATACCTGCAATCTGTTATATTTATATTATTATATTAGGCTTGAATGGGCATGCAAATTAATGTTGCATCTTGGTTCATCCTAACCAGATTATTGTACTTCCTGTTACCAATGAAAAGAGAGGATAACCTTTAGAAACAAGACTAATGTCAGCATAAAGGTCATAATCTGAAGACAAAATTTAGCCATCTGAGCTGCCATGGATCCTGGACAGGTGTGGCTGGTGGAGGCTCAAAAATTTTGGTGAAAAAGTTAAAGACATTAGGAAGATTCCAATCAACAGAAAAACAAGGTAAAACAAAATAGCAAGTAAGGGTCAACTGGTTAGTCTAAAACTTTAAAAACTTGCTGTTTAATCCAATGCTGCACCTATATCTACTGGGATGTAAAGGTATGCTGTATTGCAAAAAAGACAAATATGGTATCATACATGCCATCTTTTTGGAAACAGATTTTTCTTGATAATATGAACACTCACATTTTCTAGCTTCGGTATAACAATCCAAAGCTAGGATTACAAATTTATGCTAATAATTTTTGTCTATATACTCGTCATAGCATCATCATGGTCAGATATTATTTTCTTTACTGGTCTTTGAGTGATGTAAGAAAACAACTTTGACTTCACACTTATCAAAATCTTTTAAAAATAAACTAAGATTAAATTACAGTGACTGACTTTTTAACACATCTAAAATGAATGAACATTAAAAAAATGTTTACCATGATTATTCATCAAATGAACAATGTCATGGTTTTTCTCTTCATTTAAACATCTTCCCAAATTATTTTATCATAATCTTTTTATATTGGTACAAAACTTTCCAGTACTTCAAGAAATTATTGTAAAATTTTGAGAGACACACCATGTTCATGTTTTAACCAAATCGAGGTCACAGCAGATGTCAGTAGATTTTCACAGTTGTATGTAATTGAAAAACAGAATGTCTTGCAAAATCATAAATATTTGTGGACTTAACTTTTCCTTTTTACTTTGGTTATGAATATACATGAAACTAAATCCACCACACGAACACTTCCCTCAAACTCGGAGAAACATTTTCACACAGTAAACCATGCCATTAGGATCAAACACTTCTCTCAAGCTCTGACAAACATCTGCACACAGCAAACCATGTACATGGGATAAAAACACTTCTCTCAAACTCTGACAAACATCTGCACACAGCAAACCATGAACTTGGGATAAAACATTTCTCTCGAGCTCTGATAAACATCTGCGAACAGCAAACCAAGTACATGGGACCAAACACTTCTCTCAAACTCTGGTAAGCATATGTACACAGAAAACCATGCTCATGGGATCAAACACTTTTGTGAAATGCTGGTAAACATCTGCAAATAGCAAACTCTTGGCATCAAACACTGACAAACATCTTTCCTTACCAAACTATACTTAATCCCTCATTAAGAATGCAACTAAAACTGATTACACCTACCAGAAGCAGGGAAACATAGACATAATCCTTCTGTTAGAAAAAACAGGGACATAATACTTATGTTAGAAAAAACAGGGACATAATCCTTTTGTTAAAAAGAACAGGGATATCCTTTTGTTAAAAAGAATAGGGATATAATCCTTCAGTTAGAAAGAACAGGGACATAATCCTTCTGTTAGAAAGAACAGGGACAAAATCCTTTTGTTAAAAAGAACAGATATAATCCTTCTGTTAAAATGAACAGGGACATAATCCTTTTGTTAAAAAGAACATGGATATAATCCTTTTGTTAAAAAGAACAGGGATATAATCCTTCAGTTAGAAAGAACATGGATTTAATCCTTTTATTAAAAAAGAACAGGGATATAATCCTTCAGTTACAAAGAATGTATTATCAAGCCTTGGCCTGAGGACTCTTCAAGTCCTTGAAATTAAGTTACATTTCGAGTGAGCTTACATTCTGCTCCATTAACACTGGTTCAATGCCAAAGAATGGCCTCATAGGCATAGCTGGTTTTATCTCTGCACCTGGACTGGAAGGCCGTGGAGTGATACAAATTCCACCAGTTTCTGAATTATAAAGAGTAAAGTGACAAGGGATTGAATGGGAATGCTCTTATTTTGTCTTAAAATGAACAATACCAATGTTCACATTAATGCAGATGTTTGTCATTTTTACACACATTCTGAGTCAAGAATACAACTTTAAAATGTCTTTGTATCAGCAGATAAGCAATGTATTTTTGAAACATGACACAGCTTTCATTATGCCAATATAAAGCCACTTCTAGCTATTCAGCACCATTTGGTATAATTTAAACTGTTCAAAGAACACATCAACAAAAGTTTGCATTCATACAAGAAAACATAAAGACTCAAAAGCCTCTTGATTGTATTGTTCACATTGAAATTCAATCCAAATTTCGGATATAATGCATTCCAACCACTGAATTCTTTACCAGGTTAGGACTTTTCTTCCTCATTTAGTCTGTGCTGCTTCCACTATTTTTCTCAAAAAGGTCTAAATTTCAAGTGGTTACCAACATATTTTGGGTGCAAAATGGATCTGCAATGACCAACAGGTTAGGATAATTTGAGCAAGGAAATATCTATTTTTTATGGTTGAGAATTATTTTTTTTATAAAAAAGTCTTAAAACTTTTACTTCTCAAGTACTCACTTTTAATGATTCAATAAAAAACTAAAGTTCTTAACAATTGAAAAGCAACCAAATTATGCAAATCAACCTATTTTCTGTTAGTCTGAACTAAGTGGGTAGTACCTCTTTAAAGACTGTCTCCATCAAGTAAATGATTAGCACTTTTCCTGACTTTTGCTAAATGTAACCTGTGTCATTTTGTTATTCTGTTACCCTTGGATGTATCTGCATTCAACATACTTTTTTATCTCATGCAAATATATACACCATGCATTCAATGCTTTTGAGAAAAAAACTGGGACTCTCATTACTGAAAATTTCAAGGTGTTGCAGTGATTCCCTTGTATTTATTGTGATGTTATACACTAAACATTTTCCCTTGTATTTATTGTGATGTTATACACTAAACATTTTCCCTTGTATTTATTGTGATGTTATACACTAAACATTTTCCCTTGTATTTATTGTGATGTTATACACTAAACATTTTTGTCTTTTGAAAATACACATCAAACAATCCCTAGTCATTTCATCAACAATGTTCTCATGTGGTAAAACATGTTATTGCCAAGCCTACCTGTCTGCCACCAAGTGTCAATTATATCACACCTGCCATTTCCCACTACATGGTAATACCACTCCCAAGCTTCATGATTCAGTGGCTCCCCAACTGGAAACAAGGAAATATTGAAAATGTAAAAAGCTCAAAATCTTACTAAAATCTCAAGAAATAATAAAACAACTATAGTGAACAATAACTAGAAAATACATGGTATCACATAAATGACTTGCATTGTCTTGGACTGAAGCCTTCTCTTACTTGCAATCTTAAACAATTTAAACAGCCTTGGCATACTTTACCAGACGAGGGTACATGAGAACTTGGACAACAATAAGAAATGGATAAAAGCAGGAAACTTCATTTGATTTTATTTGCTAAATGTTCTATGGTGGAAAAGGCTCTTTAAATCCCCTAAGCCAAGCAGGTAGGTAGTCCAATAGAGACTATACACAAGAGGTAGGTATCACTAAGGGCAATGAAATCTTGGATTAGTGCATGTATTCTGAAAATTAAGGTGAATATATATATATATATATATATATATATATATATATATATATATATATATATATATATATATATATATATATATATATGACTTCTTTTATGAGCTTTCTATTCCTTAAATAAAGCTGTGAATTGGCAAAAATATTCTCAATAAAATTATCAACATAACAATATCAATTTTATGTAACATAAAGAAATAAAAACTCATGCAGAATGTAAAACATTGATTTACTTTCAAATGTCTGACCTCTTGTGATAGATAATCCATTAATCCATGAAAACTTCCAAAAAATTCATTGTATATTCCTACAGAATAAAACCAATACTTTGACTTGCTTGATAAAAAATACTTGAGAAAGTCAAATTTATTTCTATTTGGATCTAACTTCATTTGTAGCACTAGTATATGTGGGTTCTGCCATTAATGATTCAAGGATCCACTATTAAATTTGGATTTGGGTTATTCGCCCCACCCAGGATCCTCTATTACATTGGGGTTTGGGGGATTTTTCTCCCTTGAATCTTCTATTATATTGGGGTTTGGAGGGGTTTTTTTCTGTGGCTCCTCTATACTGCATTGGAGATAGGTGGATTTTTTTCTCTTCTGCTTTTATCACTTTCTTTCCCCTTACTCCTTTTTTCTGTATAAGTAAAATAAAATTTGATTGGTCAAATTGCATGCATAATTAGTATATTTAAAAAAAAAATCATTGGTGTGTTTTATATTAACACATATGGAAAAATGGCCTACACCAACATAACTACTCAACTGTGACATCAGCTACACATACATGGTAAGATGCAAAAATTCTGTAGGACCAATATGACATAGCAGTAGCAGGAGACACAGGTTGGGCAAATGAAAAGCAGGAACAAATTTACAGGCATATTGAAAGCCAGGATCAGTTCCAATCTATGTGAAGATGAACCAGTGAAGTCAAGAATTCCTAGATGAAACAAATAACCATTTGATAAATGTCTCAAAAGGCCACTGCTGGCTAAAATTCAAATGTAACTGAAGTTTAACCTTTCTTAACCACCTACAAATGGAATGGAGCAATATTTGGCTGTTAAGTGGAAGTGACCATAGAGGAAAAAAATATTTCTGATATGGGAAAGGGGAAAACCAAAATTAGCTGGATACTGCAGGTGGCAGATGAAGAGAAATAACCATTATAGGTGACTTAGCAACATTTGAATTTGTCTCAATTTTTTTTACCACATCCTAGTTTCCTGAGAGAGGATCTGTCATATTTTTTGACCCAGGAATCCCCTGCCTTCAGAAGCATGCGCAGGCTGGTTGGAGCAAGGTAGATGTGATTCAGCCTTAATCTCTGTACCATCTCCCAGTATCGACCTAGAAAAAAAGAACTGAAGTCAAAATCCATGATGTCACAGCACTCTTGCACTACAGTATTCATCCTGAATCTGACTTTAATAGAACACATGAATGCTGTTAAAGCCACACTGACCATGCAAAAAGTGATAACTGTATCTTACACAGTACTATTGCAGATATGATGACAAAAATCTGTATTTATATTTGCTCAGGTACATTTTAGAGGTACCCCCATTAGTACTTATTTTTATTAGTTTGGGCACTTATTTTGGTATGACTTGATCTTTTTTTTTTACAAAGTGCAGACATCATTGCTACCATAATGCTTAGTATGTCCATCTGTGATAAAACTTATCATTATTTTTCCTTCCATACCACCTTCAAGATGTTAATGAAACTGAAGGGCATATATGTGGAGGTACACATGCACAATCTGAGTTTACTTTTCCTAAAATCATTTTTCCTTAAATTTCTTTAAAACTTTTCAAAATGGGAATGTATTTTGAGAACTCAAGCTTATCAATCCTTGGACTTTGCAAAAGTTAAACTATTTCATTAAAACTATGAATGTTAGGTATGTGTTTGGTGAAGATATACAATTGGGTTAGCTTTTACATTTGGCCCATTTTGCAGGATTTTTAATGAAAATTGTGAAGAAAGCATGTATTTGAAGTATTCAGTTTGTCATTGCTTATCCTCCCACATCAGTTGGAGAACTGTACGGAAGCTTTGTAGGTTTGTAATGTGCTTGGTACAGATGAGTAATACAGTTTGACTTTTCCCCTCTGGTTCAACAGGGTGATTTTTTTTTACAATTCTGCTCATCGCTTGTACTACACAGGAAGGAAGATTTTATTTAAACCCTGCTGACTTATTTTACAATTGGTTTTTGGGGACATTTCTTGCAAAACTGTCAAGAAAAAAGGCACTAGGATATTATGGAATGTCAGTTTGTCATCACATATCATTCTAAATCTGTTGGTCAATTATACTGAAAATTTGTGAGCTAGATATGTGGATTTTGTACTGCACACTAAAATATTCCTTTTTCCCTTCGTTGGTAACATTTCTTGAAAAATCATCAAAAATAAGCAGATTATTCCATGATGCACTGAAAAGCTGAATGTTTGACATTTTTGCAATAAATTTTCCCCAGAAAAAGTAAAATTATATTGCAGATCTACACCAATCACACATATAGTCTTCAAAGTTTCAATAAAATCCAAAAAGCAGAGTAGAAAACAGGAGAATATTGAGTATTTGGTTCATCATAGCTTATATGATTTTATTAAAACTGTACATGCAAGATTATTTGATTAGTGCAGATGAACAAAAGGTTTAAAGTTTGTTTCCTCTGGACCAATAGTGGGACCTTTTCAAAGATTTTAGATCACATGGTTCCTATTTAACATAATGTCGTAATCTGCAAGTTAAAAATAGTAACAAAGTCAAATTCACCCAATTAAAAAAAATGGAGTCAACAGATTTAGTTTGGCCGTTTCTTTAAAGTTTGGATGATGAAATTTACGACTTTGAAGGCTTCAGTGAGGCAGATATTGGCTCTGATATTGATTTAGAAAATGTGGATTTTGATACTTCATCAGATTCAGATGATTTGAGTGATCTTGACAAGAATATTGAGCCGGTAAATGTAGTCAAGGGTGACCATAGTTGGTCACACAATTTCAATGATGTGACGGTAAATGAATTTGTGTGCACATCAGGGCCAATATTGCCTCAGGTAATTGATGTTAATATAGCTTCAGATTTTGATTTTTTTCAGCTTATTATTCACACCTGAAATGATTGCAGATATTTCAAATCATACCATAAACTATGCACAATGGAAAAGGCAGACGACACATGCTGAGTGGAAATCACTCCTTTGGAAATTAGAGCCTATATTGGCATCAATGTCTTGATGGGAATCAATTACTTGCCAGATATATCTATGTATTGGTCCTCAGACAATTTAATTGGCAGTGTAGGAATTTAAAATGTATTAATATGCAACAGGTTTCAAAAGTTGAACCAGTATTTCCATGTATCAGATAGAGAAAATGAACCCCAAAGAAATGAACCAAAAGGCAGATAGGCTATACAAAGTTCGGCCAATCATAGAACAAGTTAGTGAAAAATTCCCTCATTATTACAATCTATGCAGAGATGTATCTATCGATGAAGCCATGGTGAAGTTCTCTGGACATCTTTCTTTTCGCCAATATATGCCTGCAAAGCCCATAAAGAAAGGGGTAAAAATTTGGATGCTCTATGATGCTCAGACTGCCTATCTGTCATGCTTTGATGTTTATCTTGGTAAGCAATGTAACAACAACCCTGAACATGGCCTGGCTTACAATATAGTAACTAAGCTGACAGACAACCTTCATGGCTACAACCATCACACATATTTTGATAATTTTTTTACAAGCATCAGTTTGTTGGAAGATCTTCATGCATGTGGGACAGTTGGGTTAAACTGCAAAGGCTTTCCCGAATATTTGAAGAAATCAGAGGCAGTTAAGAAAAGGGGTGATTGTAAAATCTTGCAGAAGGAGGGGAAAAATTTAACTGCATCAGTCTAGAGAGAGACAAGAAAAATGTTTACCATCTTTCCACCTTGAGTGACCCAAAACTACAAATGCAAGCTCAAAGGCATGTTTAGCAACCACATTTTGGATGTCCCTCAACCACATCCAGTGTACAACTATAACAAATAAATGGGAGGGGTAGACCTTCATAACCAGCTCAGGATGAAGTATGATGTGGGAATAAACTCAAAGAGATGGTGGAAATACTTGTTTTGGTTTTACTGAATAGTGCCATTGTAAATGCCTTCATTTTGTATAAAAGTGCCTCCAAACACCAAACCAGAAAGTGCTACTCCCATCTTCACTTCCAATTAAAGCTAGCGAGGGATTTGATATGAGGTACAGCAAGCATAAGAGATCTCGGCCTGAAATTGATCATCCAGGGCTGGTAGAAGTTGAAAACATTATGGGTCACGTTAATGTACCTCTACCCAGATGAAAAAAATGCTGTCAATATCTCTTGAAGCAGCTCCTGGTGAGGCAAGAAACAGTGTATGGGTGCTCAGTGTGTGCAGTGCACTTGTGCAGGGATGGATGCCATGCCAAATTTCACAATATGTGAATTTTGTATTTTAAGAATGTGTAAATAAATTTGTTTAGTAAAAGATTTTTACAGTTTACTGATATTCACACTGTGACAGGACATACCTTTTCTGAAATAACATTCAGTTTATTCAAGAAATTATTTGCTTTACACTTGCCAGCAAGCATGTTCATTTGATTGTTGTTTTGAAATATGAAGTTGCAAAGGGCTATAGTGCTCTTTTATTCTTCAACTGATGATCTTCTAGTCATTAAATTTAATTTATTCAATTTACCAGTTACACAATAGTGATAAATACAGTTTAGATTTCCATCCAATTGCAATTTAATGGGCAAATAAAATTCAGTAAAGAGAAAATAATGTAATACACAGCTCTTCTCAGCAAACTAGCTTAATGTTTTGAAGCCATATTACAAATTTTTAAAATAATAATTATACTGCATTAAAGGTCAACTTTTCCTCTAAAACTTTTCTATACATGACAAATATGTACAAGAAGAGGAAAACTATTAACATTTATGTTGAAATAAACTTATACTACACTGTCTCATATTTTGTAGTATGTCATATTGGTATGGGACAATGTAGGTAACTGTTGTTTTATATGGATGCAGGTCATGGGTTTGAACCCTGGCTGAGTCATTCAAATACTTATAAATAATTTTCAGATTTTGTTAAGTGATTTTTTGCACGGTCTTTTAAAAGTTTTTTCTATTTTGAGCATCAGGGGTGATATATGATGGCATACTAGCATTATTTCAGCATATCTGACTAGTTTTATGCAATGCCAAGATGATTTCTTTCAAATCTAGTCAAATTCTTTTAAGTAATTTTTTGAGATTTTGTAAAAATGATCTGTGAAAAGGCAGTGCAAGGAGAGTCCACAGACACAAGTACCAAACCATAAGCTGACTTGGCTAACATGATACTGAAGGAAACCTAGACAGACTATTTTCTCCTCCACCACCTTTTATTCCTTAGAAACGCAACAGACCATGTTTAGTAACAAAAATATTTTGAAATGTTTCAGTTTACATGCCATCAAGATACGTGCAGTAGACACATTTTTGTCATAACCTTTACCTTGACCCTGATATTATGGGCAGAAAATCAGTGAACTTATTTCAGACCTGCCGACGGTATATGCACATGCTAAATTTAATTAAATATGAAGTGAATATTTTCAAGAAAATAATTAATAACTTTTTGAACTTGCATCAGAGAAGGTGTTATTTAGATATTTCCACAAACATGTTGATTCAAATCCATTCATACTTGTATGTATTATCATGATCACAAGCCATTACAGATCAAATTGGAATCAAAATACATTTTCAGGCACAATTCAAAATCCATAGCACTGACTGCTCCAACTTGAAATTTATCTTACTTTTTCTTTGTGAAATAAATTTAAAATTTTATTGTCTTTGATTTATGACAAAATATTTGAATATGTATATGAGTATGGGAAGGGCTTAGAGAATATTTCTGAATGTTCTACTACAAGAAGTCTTCTCTTATGCAAATACAATTATCTGTCCACCAACAGAAGCAATAAAAAAATCTTTAAAGATAGCCATCAATACAACTATTTCATGCAGCCAAGTAAGAATAAAACTTTAACACTGAAGTTACATAGGTTGCTGACAGACATACACCTGGACAAATATGAACATGGATGATAGAAGTGATTACTTTATCAACCTTCTGTCAAAGTGGATACAATACAAAATAATTTTAGGTAAGAAATACAGAAAAAATAAATGTCTATTTCGAAATCATATCCATTGCTATTGTGATATTACAGAACATAAATGCTGTCTTATCAGGCACCAGACCTCATTGAAATATCCAAATAGTCTTCATTTTCATGCACTATATGATTATGAACTGTGCTTTGAATTTATTCACACATTGTCTAAGTTATCATCAAGTACAATCAAAGAGCAATAAAACAACCCTAAATTTAATTCATGCAATGATCAAGCAAATTAAGAAGTATTACCTGGATCTGGGTAGACTGGTGTACTCTCAAAGAGCACAGTGGTTGCACCATTACTTAGTGGTCCATATACCACATAGCTGTGGCCTGTGATCCACCCCACATCTGCCACACAACCAAATATCTCGCCATCCTTGTAGTCAAACACATGCTGAAAATTTGATGTATAAGCTAAACATGAGTTCTGCAAATCATAGCTTATCATCTGTGAACTTCAGTATAGTGATGCAGCTCTCTGCTTTAGCTGGTGAGATAGGAAACCCTTGCATTACAGACATTTAACTTTAGGCATACATAATTAATATAGCAAAATTTTTGTTAAAGCAATATAAATGCAAATTATTAATGTTATTGATAACACATTATATGTCTTGCCACAGACAAGATAAAAGCAATACATGAGAGTGAATGATGAAAAAAGTGATTGTCTTGGCATTCAAAGATGACACAAAAGTGATACACAAAATATGATAAATGACAAGGAAAGTTACATGTCCTGTCATTGACAGCTTCAATAACAACCTTGCTATGTGAATTATTATAGTAAAGATGTATGCTCAATTATCAAGAAATATACTGGATGCAATCTAAACTTAAAAGAGCAAAGACATGTCAATCTCTTTGAAAATTATGGTAGTCAACATAGCCCTTTGGAGAAATTTTTCTTGGTGTTGACTGTTTGTGTATTTAACTTAAATATTCAAGACATTACAACTACCATTTATGCTTACTTAAAAGTTTAGTCCAATTACAAACAGAAACAGAGCCAGATTTGTCACTACATAATGTGCCAACAGATCTTGGTCTATGCAATTTGTTAGGGATAACTAATAGAATGAAAACACTGACCCTGATCTCATGATACAATATCAGGGTCCATGTTGTTTTGCAGCAGGACTCAACTTATAAGTCAGTATATATAGCACTCTCCAAAATAATGCCCAAAATTAGCAAAACGCAAAACTATATAATCAACTTACCTTCATAGTGACATTAGCATACAAGAGGTAGCCTGCTTGAGAGTGGGTAATGCCCTTGGGTTTTCCTGTAGAACCTGAGGTGTACAACATAAAGAGAATATCTTCACTATCCAGCACTTCTGGTGTACACTGTGATGACATTTTCTCCATCTCCTGTAACCAAGGAAATGTAAAAGTTATTGCTTCAAACCAAAAATGATATAAATATACTAATGCAAAAATTTCACAAGGAACTGACAAAATTTTGACCAAAAATATCAACATGCTAAATTATTTAGTATGAACTAAGGAATTTTTCTTTCTCCATTTGGTTCAAATTCAACTGTAATCACACCTGATTATTACAATACAATTGTCTTTCAAAGTGACACTATTTCTCTAAAATTATTTCTTTGCAAGCGAATAAAAATTGTATTGCATAGTATGCATTTCACCTTATTCCTTATGTAAAGAAATTTAGTCACTTGCTTCATATTATAAAATTTGAAGGGGCCCCGAGTGGCCGAGTGGTCTAAAGCGCTGTCCGTTACGGATCACTGCCATCTCACCTCTGTCTGCATGTGTTCGAGTCTAGGATTCGGCTAATGTAGATAAGTGAGAAAGCTTGCCAGTAGCTTCTCGTGGGTCGGTGGTTCTTTCCGGTGATTTCCCGGTTTCTTCCTCCACCATTAATACTGGCCGCCATGAATAGCCTATCGTGTGCTGAAAAATGGCGTTAAGCCCAATAACAAACAAACAAACAAACAATAAAATTTGAAACTATGTTATACTAGCAGAGGCCAGTGACTTTAGGGCAGTTATCTGCAAACAACAGCATAAACTGCTAAATATTTCTGCACTCAACAAGCTGGCTTCTCAAAGATAATAAATCAACATCTGAAATTGTTTATATCACCAGGTGACTGTGGTGATCACAAGCACCAACACAGTATTAACTAAATTGTCATCACAATTTTGTTACCTAAAGCTTACGAAGTGTATCTTCATGATTCAAGAAAATCATACAGATATTTTGGCATGTTGCTATGGTGGATTTAAAAATTACGGAGCAAATTATGTTGTACAACTAAGCCCCAACTATGAAATTTACAACAATTTTCCATGTAGAATACAAAACATTTACATTCAAATGTGACTGCAGAAAACGAACATCACTTCTTTTCTGTAACTGCAACTAATTTTAATGGTGTTGTTTTTGTTGCAAAGTACAGTTAATGAAACCAAGAACTGTACAATATATATACACACACACACACACACATAGTGGTCTCCTGACCAGCAGCCAACTAATCTGTCAGTACCAATGAGTTTAAGTTCAAAAGTACCCCTCATGATTATATCCAGGATATTTGATTCTATACAGGTTATTCTTATAGTCTTATATTCTTATGTGGGATATAATCTGCGTTACATAAATGTACAAAAAAGTAAAAATAGATGTCACTTTAACTTGTAGACTTTTAGGGAATTATACAGTTTTCAGTATCCGCAACAAGTCTATACAAGCTGGTTGTATTTATAGTTTTACCTCATGTGGAGACAGCCATGTAGAGGTTTACAAACACAACGTTTTTGTGTTTATTTGTTTGTCTTATATATGTTTTGTATTTGCCTTTGAAAAAGACTCATTAAGAGTCGATAACACTCAGGGGCTAGTTAGTTACTAGTTTTGCACTGTTTGTCATCAGTTTATTGCATCTATATATATATATATATATATATATATATATATATATATATATATATATATATATATATATATATATATATATATATATATATATATGAAAAATAATGGATGGCAAATTCAAAAACTAGCTGGAAACAGAGATGAAAATTAAACAATGGTGACCAGTATGTGGCTTGTCTGTATATAACCTTTTCTAGACTGAGGTCTAATTTTCCCATAGGAATATCAGCTCCTGTTCTTTGGTAGACGAAAACACGTTTTACACAGTCTGATAAGGCCACAGCATTGTCAACAGTTTTTTTCAGCTCTATTTTCTTTCCTCCTCGCAGACCCTGATCAGCTGTGATAACTGTCTCAGCCTTTGCTGGAAAAAAGAATGTAAATTATTTTTAGTGAATTATGTTATAATAATTACCTAATCACATTAGACAATTTTAACTTTCTTTGCTACCTCGGATTCCAGCCCTGCTGGAAAGAAAAAAGAAAAAAACTGTCTGTCTGTCTGTCTGTGTCTATCTGTCTATCTATCTATCTATCTATCTATATGCACAGAGGGATGCAATTCTTAAAAGCTACCTCCACTGTCTCTCAATGTAGACAAGAGTGGGAGGGATTATTTGTAATGTGATCAGGTCAATAATATAGTAGAAATTACAATTTTAAAAGAATTTGCTTTCTGTAACAGGAAATGCTGAGCATCCTACCTCTGTGTCCTCAATGAGGAGCATGCAGGCTCTATTTATGGATAAAATTCTCCTAATGTTATTTTAGCACAACAGAAGCCCTTATTTCTAGATGATTTATGAGATCCCTATGAGATTCTGCACTTAATTGTGGGGTGAATATTGAATTAAAAATCATATTGCAATATATTACAATATTAAACAAAATATTGCAATATTATTGCAATATATTGATTTAAAAAGAATTACATATTGCTGTTAATTTATTGAAAAATGAATGCAAATAAACAAAAAATGTAACTAAGATTATTTAATTGTATAATTAAAATACAGTAGAGAAAATGAATAAAATGCAGTAGAATAGTTGGAATCTAACAAAGAAATAAAATGACATACAATTTAAGTATTTTGTCTGAACTGTGAGCAGTTCATGGTTTACTTTTTGATAAACACAGATTCATAAAACTTCGGACTGGTCTTTACATTGTCACTTTACCCAGTGTAGTTCAAACTACATTGCCTTGAAAATCACATTATGGAACTTATTTCATATGTTTCTTTACGAAGATAAGAGCATCAACAAGATTTGGTTGTAAGGCTGAACATTATACATATACTATATCTACAACAGTGGAATACAGCAGTGGAAAACACCTTCTCAGAAGAGACACTTGTTGTTGGGATGACCAATAATAATTTAGCAAGCTCAGCATATCTAGGAAATCTCTGTTCATGATTTTTCCACTACTGAAGAGGATTTGAATTAAAGGGAATCAAAGCTCTATAGCTCTTAAACTCTTCTTTTAGTTGTTCCATTTGTGTTTCTGAAGTCTTAACACCACTTATGTAGATTAACAAAGAAATTATTGCATGCCAGAACAACATGTACCTTTATCTATTGTATCACTTTGACCAATGTCTGACTTGAGCTTCTTGCAAACTGGTTGAGCATCCATAGCAGCCAAATTGTCAGACAAAGATAACTGCTTGGGTAGCTGTGGCAAAGGTGGCACCCGCAAATGAGTGATTAATGTCAGAATCAGTCTTCACTCCAACAATGATTCCAGATGCATTCTTTGGTAAAGATCTCGTACATGCATGCATCACTGAGGAATGGTAAGGCTTTAAAAGGTTGATCCAAGGCAGTAGCAATGGTGAGAGTTTCTTCTTGATTAGTGTACCTATCCTGAAGATCATCAACGTCAACCACTGTTCTTTTCATCTGAGATATTACTAGAGAGGCATCATCACTGTGTTGGAAAATGCTATAAATAAGTTTACAATGAAGAGGCATGATAATAAAAATGGTTGTAACTGACTTGGCACAAAAAGTTGTCACCACTTTAAAAGGTTTTAGACAAGCCAAGAACTCATCTACCAGGCAAATGTCATCATCTGACAATGTGCTCAAATCTTTATCTTTTATTTTAGCAAGATCTTTCGATATCAACACAACAATTACTGCATACTACATTTCAAGAAATCCTGAAATCATGTATAAGTACTGTTCAATCTAGTGGGCACGTCAGCCATATGCTTATGAGACCCAGCAATTCAGCCTGGCTTCTCAGTTTAGCTGCTGCAGTGGAATAACTCATCTATGCAACAAATCCTGCTGAGGAGACAATACGTCTAATCTTGAGACACTATTGTGCAAACAAATTAAATCTATGTGCATAATACTTGATGTGGAAGTTGCATCCTTAATGAGTCCCTGCCTTGTCTACATTAGATGCCTTTATGATACAATAGGCGTTATGGAAGCAGACTCTTTGAGGGGCCTCAGGAATCACAGCAGCTATATTCTCTTCCGTGTGCCCTTCATACATGGGCCTAGTTTGAAGAATTTAGTTCATCAGCTTCCTATCCTTATCAATGTGAGCCGACGTTATTGTCAGATATGATTCAGTTGACCTCAACATACAACTATCTGCTGTCAGTGAAACCTCAGCATTTTGTAGTTCTGTTACCAGTGCATTGACTTGAGCATTTGAACATATTTGTTAGGAATATAACCCCTGCATTCTATTTTCTACCTGGAATATTATATTGGGGATCAAGTCTTTCTAAAAGATATCTAAACTCTGGTGAATTCACTATCTTGTATGGATGCAAGTCCTTTATGATAAATCTGCATACTTAGTCAGTTATTAGCAAAGCATGAGAAGAATAGGAGGAATATTTTGAGCCAATGAGTCCTGGTAAGGTTCTCTTGGTTGGCTGCAATGTTTTAGCTTTAGTAAGATCCGAATTATCTTCACTTGATGAACTTCCATTAGCAGACATCAATGATCTATTACCTGTCGTTTTGTAATGACCACCTTTCCCAGGATGATTCTTGTTTATGTGGTAGGTTAGATTTGTGGTTCCACAGGAAAACTCAACAAGAGCCTCATTTAGTCTGCACACAGCAACTGCATCCTCAATCCTCCCATCCCTTTAACTTTTTCTTATCTCAAAATGAGTCCATATGGCTAACTGCGCTTTTGAATTTTTTCACCAGGTCATACTCAGCCATGCTTGAAATACTTGTAGATCAAGGTCAATGTCTAATAGTCTTCAGTATCAGCAAGGTGCTTATTTTCTGACAAAGAAAAGTTTAAGCTTCAAAGCAGTGAAGATTCACAGACATGTAATTTCCCATAATCCATGCTGCAACTTCAAAGGAAACAAATTAAAATGTTATTGAAGCACATTACTGGTGGTAGAGGTATGGAATCCAATAGGTTACTGTAAATCATAAACTATTATAAGCAGTGAAATATTGCTAATATTAATTTATAAAAAAAAAACAGTTTGGTTACAATTTTGTATCAAAATTTATGTCTATATCGTACTTCATTGATATAAGAAAGTTACATTGTGATTACTGTATCGCTGGTTGAATGCCACAATATACCGGTATTTAATATTATTGTGCACCCCTACTTTCTTAATTATTAAATTTGTCCCTGGTGAACGAACCCAGCAAAAGTGGCTAATACTGTCTGGTTACAAGACTGCTGTCATAAGAGGGGAGTGGTAACTGTCTGGGAAGCTACCACTGGCCTGATGAAGTTTAGGTCTCACCTTTGAGAGACCAGTTCCACAGACAAAAGCTGAAGGAAGTGGTCTGGGCATGTCAACCAACTGGCTCCACTATGTCTTAAACATTTGATCTGTATGCCAGACTTGTGGAAACTGCATTGATTTCATGAGCAGAGATTTTCAAGAGGTGTATCCATTATTGAGAGAGGTTAATGTACACTGATTTTCTAACTCCCTTTAACAAAGTGGCAAGCACTTGTGGCATTATGTCTTGCTTTCCAGACTTAAGAGACAAAATGCCTGGTCTGGCCATCATGGTTATTCTGCAGATGCTTCAAATATCTGGGAGCCCATATAGGATCTTGGAGCTTCACCTCTCTCAATGTATTGGATCAAAGAGAGGGGACAAACATTTGTTTGTTGGTTGCCCAGTAATGGGGACCTGTTTTTGGTAATGAAACCAGGTTCTGTCATTAGGACAACTGATATGTCAGGGTGGAACTGCATGTAGTTTGGTTAAACAGAGAGGATATGCCTTCAGATTGGAGGGACTTACAGGTCCTGTTGCAATCCTCCCCACAAATCCAATTTCTGTGCAAGGTGTCCCTGACAAGAGCCAAACATGAAAAAGGAGTTTCTCTGGACATGGATGGAACAGTGTCAATCTGAGCTGCTTGAGCAAGTGGGGGTCACCATGTCTTTCCTGGGTACATCTGTCATCAAAGAGATGAGACCATTGATCCAGGATTGGTCATAGAGGACCAATCAGAACTGTCAGTTTGAGCCCATCATTTTTTGAACTACTTTTGGTACTGGGAAAGATGGAGGGAAGGTAAAGACCTATATTCCCTCCCAGCTGTCTGATACCAGAAAGGAGATGAAGATGGGCAATTTCTTGTTCCACCTTACTGCCACAAAAATCTATCATTGGTCAGATCCATAGGGCACAAACTTGATTGAATGTGGAATAAATGAGTGACCACTCTGTGTGCAGGTGTTGTCTTCTCCTTGACAATGAGTTGGTTAAAACATTGAGCCATCCTGGTAAGTGGTGGACCTGAATATTTATCAGGTATTCCGCACACCACTGAAGCTAATCCTATGCCATGACTCAACATTCCAGTGATTTCACCCCTCTCTGTTTGAGAAAGTATGTGACCACTACCAAGCGGTTTGATAGGTTTAGGTATTAGGACTGTATATGCATGGAAATGGTCAACTCAATTGCTGGATGCACTGAGGATGGTTTTCATTTCCAGGAAGCTGATGTGAGGAGTTATCTCTGATAGCAAGTGTGCTCCCCAAGACAGACTAGCATCTGTACAGATAATGACTTTCAGTTTGGGATTTTCAAGGGGTATTCCAGCTGAGAACCACTTCATGCCTTGCGACTTGAGAAGGAAGTTTTTGATGTAGAGTAATATCATAATATTCAGATTTAGATCGCCTGTGAAATGTCACCATAGGGATATAAAGGCCATTTGTAATGCGTTGAAGCATTACGAGTCTATGCTCTTAAATAAGTAACAGAAAAGAATGAAGACAACAAGCTTTGAAAAATTTAACAAATAATTTATTTCCTTAGAATACAAAGTGAAAAATAAGAAAAACCAAATTACGGTTTAACAAATTATATCTAAAAATAATCCAAGAATTAAAAATAGAAGTCCTAATAATAAAATATTCTGAATGAAACTGAGTTTAAGAAAATATTATTCAAGTTTGGAATTCAGTATAAATTCCAACAAATATCTTTATCCAAGAATTTTGTCCAGAGCACATTTGTATTTTCAGAGAAAAGAATCACTTAAATTCAATAATTTGAAGAAAATAAAAATTCAGCCCAAACTGGTCACAACATAATACAACTTAATGTATCAAGTATTTTAAGCCCAACTGGTAAACCTTTATCAAAACAAGTTATACCACTAAAATGACAAATAGGGAGATCAGTGAACGTAGTAGTAATATGTTCTCTATATACTTCTGCAACCCTTCGTTCAAGCCCAAGCTACATGGTCATGAAAAGGTAAATACAAAATTTCAACTCATTTTCAAACATAAAAAATTATGATCTTTAGTACATGTAACTTATCTTCAAGCCAAATTCAATCTACCAAAAGATTGACATAATCTTATCCATTGTTTCCCTACAGATATAAATGAATTAAAAAAGTTTGAAGTAAGAATTTTTATTTAGGCATTTTCAATCTGATATCAGTTTTGTACTCAGATTGTTTCGAGAGTAGAGAAGCAGGTTCTGCCAAGTTGGCACCAGAATTTTCTCAGTATCTGCAAATTAAATTCTGACCTAGAAGAATAATAACCTATTTGATAAGTACATAAGTATTTTTGCTATAGAATTGATACAGGGAGTTTGGGATTTTACTTAAGTACTTTAAATCATGATTGAATGGATTAAATGTTTATTTTTGATAACTTTAATGAGTACATTTGCAGATCTACCTCAATTAAAAATATATTTTTAAATTTATAAACATCAGATCAGTTTAGTGCACATCAATAATGCACCAATATGAAATATATGTAACTGAATACTATAATTAAATAAAAAAAATACCAAATGAATTTAGAAAAGAACTCTGTCTAAAGCTCGGTGATAATTATTTAACTGCATTTTCTTGACCTCCTTCCTTCACCAAGGCATTTTTGTGTCATAGTTTTGTGTTAAACTATGCAATTTAATGTTGAATTATGAATTAAATCATTTTGCCTCTATTAGAAAATTAAAAACTAATATATTAATAAAACTTCTAAAATACCAAAATAAGTTACACCTGTGTTTCTCAGTCATACTCCTCAGCTAATTTGAATACGTCTGAAGCATGGAGAAAAGTACAGCAAATATAATGGAACCTGGGAATTTCAGCTACTTAGGAGACAAGCAATATTGGCCATATGGACTGTAAACTGGATTACTCATTGTTAAAAACATCATAATGAAGCTGGCGCTATATTTTATAATTACAATGGACAGTGATCTTGAATAATTCAAGTGATTTGGATTGGTTCTACTGTATACTAATAGCTAAGTGAAATGGTCGAGTTGGAAACCTGCCCAGAACATAATGGTACAACAGCTGTGGTGGCTCCTGGACAAATTACTTAACTTTACACTTTACTTCAACTGCCTTGGTACAATAAGACCATTCATAACCAAAATAAGGTACAAATCCATTGCACAATAAATTCCAGTCATTACCATCCATAATTCTTCCTGCCAGGGCCTCAGCACTGAATCCGGCAAACACTACACTATGAACAGCTCCAATCTGTGCACATGCCAGCATGGATGCTACTGCAATTGGGGACTTTGGAAGATAAATGGCTACTCTGTCTCCTTTCTTGACCCCATGATCCCTTAACATGTTAGCCATCTTGTTGACCATCACCTGAAGCTGCCTGAAAAATTAAAGTAACAGTACCTGCTTTATAGATATGAAATCAGACATGGTATTATGAACATGTTTTTCTATATGGCAAAGAATATACACTGACAATCTCCCATGACTTCTGAAGTAACAAAAGATTAGAATGTGACCTACTCATCTTTAAACATCAAGTAGTAATACTGTACTGTAAAGGGTTGAATAAATGCTACATAAACAAGATGGATTCTCCATATTCCCCTTTTCAAAGATTTTTCAAAAAAAAAGCCATCAAATATAAGCCAAATGATAAAGGTACAACCTCACTGTACATCAAGCAAACCAAAGCATATAAATCCTCTGAGTAGTCTGAGAGAACTTTTAATGGGTGGAATTCACAAAATATCACTTATTCTTCAAATTTTCAAAATAATTTTACCAAACTCAACCAAGTTAAAAAACTAAAACCTTTCTGCACATCTACATCAAGTACATAAATAGCCTACAATGTTTCATTAAAATAGTCAAATCTGTGTGGTGAGAAGTGAAAATTTTTGTGATGGATGGAGAAACTAATGGAAAGGCCTTTTGAAAATCTGAATATTAATTATAGGGTTGTCCTTTAGCGCTTGATAGTAGAAACCAAGTATTGTTTCTTCAAAAAGGAGAAGAAAATCAGGAACTGCACTTATAGCGTGGATTAAACTTTTCTACATATGGAATCACAAGCCTTTGATGAGGACCATCTCCTGGCCAAAACAATGCACATGCAACTTTGTTATAAAATTTGTCCCGCTGAATAGATCATTTAAGATAAACTAAGCAAAGCCATGAAGGTGGAGAATCTTAGGGACGTTGTGTAGGAGAATATCCCTGTACTGTGACAAAATGTTCCTTTCTGGGGCAAAAACCTGGCCTAGTCTACCAGCTGTTGAAGACTAAGCAAAGCCATGAAGGTGGAGAATCTTAGGGATGTTGTGTAGGAGAATGTCCCTGTACTGTGACAAAATGTTCCTTTCTGGGGCAAAAACCTGGCCTAGTCTACCAGCTGTTGAAGAAGATTATTAAGCCACATTATTAGTGCCACAAAGGAACTGTCAAAATGAGGTCCTTCATTCTTAAGCACTTGTGCTAAAACACATTTTTACTCCAGACTAAGATCATCTATTTACCAGGCTCTCTGGTCTGGGGACTGGGGTAAAATAAAATGAGAGCTTTCTTTTAATCTTGTTTTAAACAAATCTACAAAGGGTCTCCACCAAATTCTGAACAGTGAATCTCCTGTGGACTAGTTCAGAGATCAATACTGTGAGGACTGCCCTGCCTCTCTTGGATCACTCTCCTTCCTAGGTTTCCAACTGAAGAAGATTCCAAACTTCCACACTGAAAAAAAGAGTCATGTGTGCCTTCTTGCCAAGGGTATGCTACCACCTTGTTGTCAGAGCAAACCATTGGGTAATGATTATTTTGCTGACACCCTCATGGGACCAGGAACACCATGCTCATTATGAAAGTGTTGATGTGCTGGGATCATGGACCCTGATGAATGGAACCTTCCAGCTCAGAGATGAGTTCTCCACCTGGAATCTAAAACACCAGTAAATAGATAGGATGGAGTTCAGAGGCTTGCATGAGGACTTTGGTTAGATTCCAGTAATAATTTGCCCAACAAATCATGTAATGGTAGAAATCCAGACCTGAGAAATCTGAGCTATCATAGGATCCTCATGTGATTTCCAGTTTTCCACATGGAGAAATGGCCTCTTGTTATGCTCTGGCATCAAAGGTGGAATATTTAAGGGCCAGGCAAGAGTGTAAACCCATGTAAATAAGGAGATTAACCACTTCTTACACTGCCAAGCAAACTCCTGGTATTTCAAAATCTTTGAGAAAGCTCCTTGACCATGAGAGTGGGAGCAAGAGATCTATGCAAACGACAGACCCAGAGAGTCTTACCAAACTGAAGAGAACTTAGCTACATAAAAGAGGATTACTTACTTCCCTGCAGAGGATGACCTCATATCTTATTGGGACTGAGTGGGATAATGGGGTGGGTGGTGCTGATCCGACACACTTTCCTATTCTGGTGCTGGAATGCCAACTCCAAATAACTAGTGAAATGTGAAATTCACTGGTAAGGTGTCAAGTGTGAGGTCTCAACCCAATTGTTATTCCCATTCCAATGGGCCTCCAATGGCCAGTGTCTGGTACTCACAGACCAGTGATTTATACACACAGACCAGTGACTTGTGACCAGAACCCAGTCATCACCATTGATCATCAAGACCAGTCAGGTGGCTCTGATCTATAGGAAGACCTCCTTTTAGATCTTAATGATTTGGATCATAGCTTACCCTGTAAAAGGTCGGGCTTGTACCTGTTACTTAGAATTCTGAAAAAGTGCTAATTTGCCCTTAGAGAGAGGGGCTCACAAATCCCTGTAGGAATGGAGATGGTGCTGCTCCCACCTCATGGGGGGCACAACCCACACTCTTCCCTGATGCTTAAAGGATGGTGTAACTCAGTCTCCAACCACTTATTTCCTCCCCTGAGAGGTGCCCCATGAACTTATGCATCCTAAGACACTGATTTTATTACCTCTTCGACCCAGGAACTAAGTGATGTAAAACCCTAAAAATTCCAATGAAAAAATGGAAGTCTCCTTCTTCCTCCCTTTAAATGTCAACATGACTGTTTTCAGTGCAATCCTTATCCTTGTCTAACTACAGACAACAAAAACAGGCACCTCTCTGTCCTTTTATAACTGATACATGCTAAGTAGGTCAGATGGGTGTCCCAGGGGGGCTTTCTGGTGTCAACACTGACCCTCAGTTTGGTTCTTAGACACAGCTGGGAGGAAAACTTCTGAAAACAAGAACAATAATCTTGTAGGAAGAACAAAAATGGTGTGCATATCACTAAGCTCACAAATAAATATGAATGCTGGTGTGAGAACCCCTTCCATAAATAAAACAAATCAATAGCAAATCAATTACTGATGTTATGTACTCAATAAATTTAATGAAAGAGAGGTCACAAACTAATCCAGCAAGGACAGGTGATCTAAATACCAACACAAAGTGCATGTAAAATTAGAAAATTATTTAAGTCACAATAAAAACATACCCTAACATCCCTATGTATGTGTTGATCAATGGGGGGAGTCTAAGAAAAGGTTGTAACTTATAACACAAACAACTCTCAAGTGAGAAAATTCTAAGGAACAACACCAGACTGAAAGTAAAAATACTCAATAAACATATTAAACATTCAAACTGATAAAATTGCAAAGTAAGATGTGAAATGGGGGCAAGAGCACAGGAATCACCACTAAACAAATGTGATTCCTATAAAATGATGAAAACAACTACAAATAAGCCAGAGATGCAAGAACAGCCTTTAGAAATGTCCATGAGTTACCATTTGGGAAAATGAATTCTCTACAGTAATTTCCATCCCTGAAAGATTAAATCATCCAATAGCAACAGGTAATGTAACACTGATATTAAAATTTCAATAATAATATCAACCAATACATAATAACAAACTGAATCTCCAAATACTCTTTCATGGGAAATTTTCATCAAATTTATCCTGAAGTGGGCCATATAAGTAGAATGTTACTGTATTTCACATCCACACAAACCACATATCTAGTCTAAAACTTTCAATAAAATCCTCTAATTAGTGTACAAGAAATGATGACAAACTTCCCACTTTTTCAAGAATTCTGTGCAAAAATTAGCTGGAGGGTACAAGTAAACCTTTCTTGCAGATCAATACCAACCACATATCCACCCAGTAAAATTTTAATATAATCCTGCAAAATATGTAGAATAAGAAGCAATAATGATAGGAGTTATCAACAATATTTTTTAACAAACTTCTGCAAAATGAGTCAGTCGTATAGAAAAAAGAAATTTTTAATAACATTATGTATCCCTCAGAATACTACCCAGATCACATTTACATTAGGAATATAAGCTTGCCCTCCTTTCAGTCTATATTATTAGGATAAAGGCAATAACTCTTGCCTATTACCTTCCCTTACCACCACCAGGTGTCACTAATTTTAAGCTGAGTGATATATCAATGAGAATACTCACATGATGGGGAGTCAGAGAGGGTTTTAAAGTAATATGATTGAGTAAATATCTTTTAAAAATATATTTTACTTAACTACTTGTTTTTTCCTTTGAATATGTTCCCTGGTTGCATTAATACTAGGAGAATGGATAAATAGAAGAGTCAATGCTGAGCATCCTACTATACCCTCAGCATCCTTTTTGTGAAGAAAAGCTGGATTTGCTCTGTCAGATAACTTGCTCTCCTAACTTGAAGTACAGCTGACAGCTGTGACAACTATACCTGGTTAAGAAAATGATTATTGTATTCTTCTTACTGACAAACTTTCATGGACAAAAGCACAGACTATGCCCCTGCTTTGTTGACTTTAAATGTGAAGTAAAAAGATTTCTGTAATGCTGGGTGGATAGGGTCATGAAAAAATGCATCGGCCAGACTGAGACTGATGGCACACTTGTCCCTATTGGTGGAGAGATGGACTGATTGTGCCATCTCCATCATGAAATTTTGGCAGAACTATATATTGACTGAGGCAGTTTAGGTCAACAATTGGCCTAAGATTAATACTGGCCTTTTGCACTAGTTGTGGCCTGGAAAAAAAAATACCCCTGACATTGTGGTTTTGCAAACAATCTCTAGTGCCCATGTGTTTACAACCAGATTTATTGCTGCAAAATTTTGTCTTCCAAAGAGGTGGTGGATTGAATAATCAAAATCAGAGTAACTTGGATCACCCACTCATTTTGTAGAAAAGAGTTATCTAATGCAATTTGAACATAGAAGACTGGCAACCATCAGTATTCTGTCTGTGGATTTAAGTCAAAGGGAAATAATGACTGAGGGATGAAAACCCTGTTTCTTGCCCTCTAAAACGTTCACTCCTAAAATGGCTGACTGTGATGTTGTCTCCTGACATCTGTTTGAACTGATTCTGTTTCATAAGTGATCCCTTTCCTTTTTGCTTTCAATTGTCCTTCCACTGAGGTAGATACTGATTGCGTTTAAATGACTGTGAAGGCTGAGTGGTAAGTTGGAGTAGCAGTTAATGAGCTGCCTCTCTTGTAACTTCCTCAATCCTGCCTCCAAAGAATAATGGCAACTACAATGACCTTGACCTCTGAGGCAGTAGGGGTTGGAGGGCATTCTGAAGCTGAAAATATCAGGAAAATTTCTTCTACAACAGCCTTCAAGCTAAACCTAGTATATCAGCTCTTCAGGATTGTCATCACACTCACTTTGTGTTATTCTAGTCAAGTACTGCTTACATTTCCATATAAAAAATATCCATCGGCATGGAACAAACATTTCCATCATCCCCATACTTGTCATAGTACCATCCCTATGGGCAAACCATTAACTTAGGGTTAGCCCGATTCATTGGAGGAAACCTGTCCTAAAGGTAATGATGACTGGTTTACCAGTCAGCACAAGGATTGGTATTTATGCTGACAGTGCAGACAGCATTATAAATGGCTCTGTTAATTGTTATGCTGTAGGCATGGTGAGATGTACAAATCTATCAGTTTGATTCATATATATATATATATATATATATATATATATATATATATATATATATATATATATATATATATTCACACACACACACAAGTTTGATGGCTCCATTGACCTGTATTTATGGGATGCCAACACCACTGACCTAAAGTCACTTGGCATGCAGTACAGCTGACTAGATGGCAGGCAGGCAAGCTTGCAACATATTGCATTACTGTATTTCATTATGGATCATTAGGATTCATAAAGAAACCACGTACCCCTCCCTGAGATTTGAAGGCCATTCTTGGACATGCTGTAGTTATGCGTACTGGACTGCCCAAAAAAAGTGGGACACTCCTCAATGTTGTCAAAATTATTTAAGGATGTTACAGAGGGACAATTGGCCAAAAATTGCCCTGAATTAACTGTACCATTGCCTCCTGACACATCTGTAAGTTTAATGATGGTGTATAGGGATGTGAGAATGGCAAAGCTCCAATGCCTTGCTCCTCCTCTTCTTCTGATGTGATAATAGCCAATGGCATTGTACATCTCACCACAGTTGCAGTGGTGGATTGGCTAACACTGTCCCCCACTAAACTCACAAGCAATTCCATCTCAGGGTGAATACTCAACACATCTGTCTGCAAGATTTGCCCTTTTCCTGTTTTTACACTCTTCTTCAGAACTGTCAACCTGACATCTTCTGACCAATTTTGCATACACTGCATGTCAATAACAAAATATATTTAGTGCTGGTTAGGCAAATATCTTGCATGTACTCATTTGCCTTCAGCTTCTGACATCTGAGACATTCCACCATGTTTCATTGAAACAACAAGAAAAACAAAAAAGATTGTAACAACTCAATATGTTAATAAGTCAAAACAAAAACAGCACCAATAATAACCAAGTGTATGAACAACAAACAGTGAGTCCTGAAACATGAATTTTAACATGTGTCAATGATACAAAGTTGAAGCATATCATCAGAATCAATAAAGTTCATAAGTGTGATAAACTTTTTAAAAATTGGCAGAAATCAAAAACTATATAACACATGCAGCAGAATCATATTTTACACACAAAATAAATCTGTATTATGTTTTAAACAGTTAAAAACAAGATATATTAGCAGGATTTTCAAGAGATATTTAGTGCAGTTTGAACAATGATGAAATGAATACTTAAAATGAGTTATACCTGGTGGCAGTGAGGGGATATAATGGACAAGAGTTATTGCCCTTTGTCCTCATAATTTTTGTTTTGTTGTGTCTTGTATTTTAGGAAGGCTAGATTAGGGAGGTAGCAAGATTATATTCCTGATATTATTGTGATTTTAATATGTATTTGAAGGCTAAAGTAAAACTTTATTCCACAGTTGATCCAACCATATATAAGCCTACAAAGTTTCATTACAATCCAACAAGCAGTATTGTTGGATAAACTACTACAACCCTTGTCAAAAACATAGTTAGACAGATACATGGGGGATAATGACAATATACCCACTCTTCACAGAATTATGGTAAGAATGTAAATGTGCCCTATCCTACCCCTCAACCTCCACAGCAAAAATATTTTAAAACTAAGCAGAATTGCCAATTTTAGTCATTTACTCCTGAAGATTATTATTTCCAATTAATCCAAAACTTTCCAAAAGAGATGGGCTCAGTCATCACTATAAATTAATAAGGAACAAGAGTTTCTCAAATAGAATGATACTCTACTTACCAAAAAAAATTTTCAGAAATTCAAGCCAAGACCTTCTAAACTGTGGAGTGTTTAAAACCATTTCCAACATTTTTTGGTAATACTGTAAGAGAATTTTCAAATTAGCCAATGTGACAGTTATAGTGGAAGCAAGATCAGCACTATTTTCATTTATGAACAACAAAACATTGTTAGAAGAAGTGCTATTAAGAATTTCAACATGTCAAATAATCATCCTTTTCATTTACTAGAATATATGACATTCTATGCAGGTTCCACCAGTAGTAGTAATAACAAGATTTTCAAAATGACTGCCATGGTGGCCATATTAAATGTGTCATTAGCACCATTCATTTAGACCCTCTAAAGATAACATTAAATCTTCCTTGCTAAATCCCATTTCCATATAATACTCCATTTAGGAGGAGTGACCATGGTAAGATTTTCTGGACAGCAGCCAGGGAGCCATGCTGGACATCCAAGTTGCACCATTTTTAAACCAACTAGTGATCATAAGAAGTCTTCCACTGAAAACCCAAAGTTAATTTATGTCTTAGTATTCAGAGTGAATAACAATAACAATATTTTCAAGATGGCTGCATGATGACCATACTGGACATCAGATCAACACCATTTTTACTTACGACCAATTAGACTTTTAAAATCTTTCTATGTTAATATGACCATCCATTCAGAAGTAGTAGCAATAAATGGTCACTGTTATAGCCATAATGGATATCCACTTGGCACAATTCTCATTTAGGACTAACAAATCATAAGAAATCTTCTCATAATAGTTGCTATGATGGTCATATCCTAAGTCAAAAGTAGAACTATTTTTACATATTATAATAAGTTTTATTATGAAACCTCCATTCTGATATGACTTACTATTCATTCAGAGGAATAAAGACAACAAGATTTTCAAGATTCCAAGTATAATTGGTACAGTTTTTATTTGCAAACACTAGACTATGGAATGTATGTTTGTGTAGTTTCATGGCAATACTCCAAGCAATTCAGAAACAATAACAAGCATGTGCTAACAGATGGACAGACAATGGACACAGGCCACCCCATAAGCTGTTCTGGTCTATGGCCAATAGTCAAAAACCATACTTACAGCTCAGTTAAATATAGCCTTTTTAAGACACTAATCTAAAAAGTAAACAAAAACTGACAGAACTTGCAGATTGGTCCCCTCCTGTATCTTAAATGACTTGCCCAGTGGGTGGCACCTTATTTATTGCACAAAACCTTTAGTTTACGGGTGAAGCACTGCATTTTAATTTAAGATCATGAAAGACAATGGTAAATTATTAATGGTAAATTATTATTATTCGGCTCCTTAATGGGACTCAATTTGCAGGTCCTTCAACCTTATCACAGAAATTCACCTGATTAATTGTATCAAAATCTATAATGTTCAAGTAAAAAGCGAAGCTAAGCAATGAATGGAAAAGAGTACTACTTCTGTTCACTACATCTCATTAGTTACACATAATTAACATTTACTTGTCCAGCATGAATAACAATGAGCTGTCTCTTTCTCGTGATGATTGAGTTAAATACAGAGAGCAGTGCCTATGTAATTGTTTGAAAATTAAGCTAAGCTGAAAGATAAGCAGCTTATAAAAGCCTCCAATACATACAGGATATCAGTACAGTAATTTAACCTGGAGGCTTGTATCACCCTGCCTTGGATAGTGGAAGAAAACCAAAGTCAAATGGTTAAGTACCATCTGCCATCCTTCTCCTATCAAACAAAATCTGATACAAGCTACCAGATCAAGTTACTGAATTGATGATAAGCTTATTATCTAGATACTGCTAAGCAACTTTATTTTTAATAAAATTTAAAAAAATTCTGTGTTGTTCTTCTTCTCTTACTATGACTCCATTCATCTAATCATATTGTACACTGCTCAGAATGTAGTGCAAATATAGTACGTGTAGCTGCTATGATGTTCATATCTGATATCAAGTGGCACCATTTTCTAGTTGGAAGTAACCAAACATTATAAGAAGTCTTCTGATGAAACCCGCACGCTGATATGTATAGTAGGGACATTTGCTACTATTCAACTGTTCTCCAATTTTCTGATCTTGTAACAGCCATGTTGCATAGAATACACTTTTCAAGAAATGTTCTGCTTCTGCAGTCTAAATATAATACAAGTAGAATCTTTACAGCAAGCTCACCCCATGGCCTTAGGAACAATAATCATTTGGTTTAACTGGTGCTCTAGCTACACCCTCAAAATAGTAAGAATGCGCACATTTGTTTTTTTGCAAATTAATTAAATGATTATTTATAAGACTTATAATTAGTTTTTAGATTTTGAAAATGTTGATGACATTAGAGACAAGATAGTAAATTAATTTTTTCTAACTAGCAAGAATATATTTTTTATTGTTTTGAAAATAATAGATATTTTATACTTGAATTCTGACACAATCTTTGCCATCCTTTACCTGTAGATTTCATTTATTTAAGATTAATATTTTGAAGGAGAGGTTGAGGGTAAGTGTGGGTCTGGTCGGATGTGTTGTGATCATTTATATGTTTTTAAATCAACTTCTGGACAACTCATTAGTGAGATATCAAATGTTTAGCTTAATGCAGAAAACACAGAATCTGTGTTTCCTACATTAAACTAAACAATTACTGAATCGTGACAGTTATGTAGAATTTCATGGCATAATCCTATAGGAATGGCTAATTGTTGTTTAATGTATATTTCTTTAGGAAGTTTCTTTACCCATCTGTCCCATAAATAATACATAAGTCCATCAAGCATGGTATATTGTTCACTTTCAGCCACTTTCTTTGGTACTTTGAGTCACTAGGCAGCTGACCTGTTTCTAGGTAACACTTAATTGGAGCCAAGTTAGGACACTGGGACTGAGCCTGTTTTTAGTTGGTTAAAAGCTGATTCACATTTATCAGTCCACTGAAATTTTACATCCTTTTTGAGAAGGCTGTTCAAGGGTTCTTATACTTGTATTACAAACCATCATCTATAGTAATTGCATAATCCCAGGAAACTTCTGAGGTCTTGTACATTTTTTGGTCTTGGAAAGTCTGATAGTATTTTGGTCTCATCCAAGTCCACTTCTACTCCATCTTTGAAAATAACATGTCTCAAATATTTGACCCTCTTTATTGCAAACTGACATTTTGATGATTTCAATTTATGATTGGCTTTTCGCAGCCTATCAAATACTTCTTGCAAATGAGAGAAATGTTCCTCTACGGTGCGACTATACACCAACACATCATCAATGTAGCACAGAACATGTTTATAAGTTATACCCTGCAACAGTTTTGTCATGGTAAGCTGAAAACTCATCGGTGAATTAGACAATCCAAATGGAAGCTTTTGGAATGCATAACAACCATTGAATACTCTTTTCTCTAGTCTCTGGATCAAGCTTGATTTGCCAGAAGCTGGTAAACATGTCAAGCACTGAAAAATACACTGCAGAAGATTGGCCTATGCTATCCATCATGTCATCAAAACGTGAAAGAGGAAATACTTTTGGTTTTGTGAGCTTGTTTAGTTTCCTGTAGTCAACAGCAAATCTGTATTCTCTAGATTTCTTCTCACAAAAACCACTGGACTTTGCCATGGTTCAATTATATCAAACTTTAACATTTCTTTAACTTGACTGTCAATTTCTGCTTTTTGTATGGGGTTGGTTCTGTAGAATCTTTGTCTAACAGGTTTCTCATTGCCAGTATCAATTTTATGTTGATAGATATCTGTACATCCTAATTCTGATAAGTCTGATGCAAACACATCTCTATTTCTCCCAATAAATTATTGGAAATACAATTTTTCATCCAAAGTCAAATCAGAGTCTGACAAATCAAAGCCAAGATCTTGTGCAATTATTACAAATGATTCCCTTTCAGAAGTGTCAGCTGTGTTTGTGCAGTTCACACTACAACATGTCAGGTTCATAAGGTGGCGCGCTACAGTTTTGTATTTAGCATAGGGTTAAAATTTTAAAGAAAAAGTTTCCCCGGGTTTCCTCACTAGTTATACTGGTTATTTAAAAGAGACTTTGTATATCTTAGGTATTGTTCAAAGAACCTTTAATTCCCTTTATTTTGATGTATGATTGATGGGTGTAATATGGGTTAGAGAGTACACAGCTTGGCCTTACTCCAGATGTTCCCCTTTCAAAAAAGTGCTAGCTCTACTTGCTCATTTTCACTTCTCGAACTTCAGAGGTAAATTGTAAAAAAAAAAACAGCTGATAACTTTTTTATATTTTATGTATTTGGTAATTCAATCATTGCACTTTTAGAAGCTGGTATTATCTATTTGGGCAAAATTCATTTTCCATATTTTAATAGCTGCCAAGAATAGTATACTTTAGACAAATTTAGGTTGATTTTTGGAGCACAAGGGAGCAGTCATTTTAGTTAGCAGAGTCCTAAGATCATTTAAAATTTCCAAAAGTACAATATCCAAAGAAATTTCATCCACATTACATGAAAGTAGTATATAGGTATGCCAACATTCTCTCCACTGTGCATGTTTAAAATGCAAGCAACTTCACCTTACATACATCACTCTCTCAAAAGTACATAATAACTGGTGAGTGCCACCATAAAGAGTATCTAGCTATCATTATTGTATGATTTAATTATGATTGTATGACTGAAATATTTAGGTCGCAAGCATCAAAACAGTCCTTTGTAATAATTGTCCTGTATTTCCCCCCCTCAGAACAGCATTTATTAGAGTCAGAGTCTTAAACCGGTACAGCCTTCCCTCCTTATGATAAAAAGTGAACTATTTTAAAAATGTGCATTGCATTTTGCCAACATAGCAACCAGTGTTATGCTGATAGACAGGAACATGAAACTAGCCATATTTATTCCTGAGATGTCAACAATAAATTTTACAGTTATAAAAGGGATATAACAGGTGAGGTTCATAAAGGTCAAAGGTCAAAGGGTAAAATATTAACTAATTCTTTGATATGGAAGAAAGCAAATTTGCTTTATCATTTAATTTTTAATTTCATTGCAAATAAATGAAATGAAACATTTTCACTATGTATTTCTTTTACTTAATGCAACATTTTTCAATTTAAGTTGACTTTATTCCTATATTCTATGACTTCTAATTTCCCCATAATGAAGGTCACTACTCAACCAAACATGCCTCATAGTAAATTATGTATGCTAGAGCAAAAATAAGCATAATTAGCTTATTTTCATGAATAAAATCATTGTTAATGTACCATTTTACTCAGAACATCATACATAATAATATGGAAATAAGAAAAATAATTGCATAAATGTTTATATTTGTTTTTAAGGTTGCGCTCTACAGTTTCGTATTTAGCATAGGGTTAAAATTTAAAAAAAAAAAGTTTTCACAGGTTTCCTCACTAGTTATACTGGTTATTTAAAAGAGACTTTGTATATCTTAGGTATTGTTCAAAGAATCTTTAATTCCCTTTATTTTGATGTATGATTGATGGGTGTAATATGGGTTAGAGAGTACACAGCTTGGCCTTACTCCAGATGTTCCCCTTTCAAAAAAGTGCTAGCTCTACTTGCTCATTTTCACTTCTCGAACTTCAGAGGTAAATTGTAAAAAAAAAGAGCTGATAACTTTTTTTATATTTTATGTATTTGGTAATTCAATCATTGCACTTTTAGAAGCTGGTATTATCTATTTGGGCAAAATTCATTTTCCATATTTTAATAGCTGCCAAGAATAGTATACTTTAGACAAATTTAGGTTGATTTTTGGAGCACAAGGGAGCAGTCATTTTAGTTAGCAGAGTCCTAAGTCATTTAAAATTTCCAAAAGTACAATATCCAAAGAAATTTCATCCACATTACATGAAAGTAGTATATAGGTATGCCAACATTCTTTCCACTGTGCATGTTTAAAATGCAAACAACTTCACCTTACATACATCACTCTCTCAAAAGTACATAATAACTGGTGATCGCCACCTAATCAGGCTGTGTAATGTCCTCAGTTTCAAGAATTTCCAGCATTGCTACTGTTTTACCAGGATGTAAGATTATGGAGACAGTGGAAAATTAAAGAAATATGTAGCCCAGATATTTGTTTTGTTTGCTCTACCAGTTAATTCCCCAAAGTAACTGACACCCTCCCACACATGACAACTACATACAGTTCACCACAGCTACTATAAGTTTGGTGCAGCTTTACTACACATGAATGACTCAGAAGAAGTAAAGGTAACATTTTTTTTAAGATTGGATGTCTGATTTATACTGTTTTCATTTAAGAACACTATACCATGAAGTGTGTGTGTGTGTGTGTGTGTGTGCAATTTCATAGCAATATGCCACAGTAGTTTAGAAACAGTGATAACTTATCTTTATAATAAGCTGTCTCTTGCTCATGCTGACTTGGTAATACATGACTGGTTAAATACAGCAATATCTTTACAACTGACAATTAAGCTAAGCTAGAAGATAAGCAACTTATAAAAGCTTACAATGCATTCAGGCTATCAATACAGTAACTTAACCTGGATGCTTGTATCACAGTCAGTTTGATTCAAAATCAGAAGTTCACAAGACCCAAAGTGTTGGGTAAGACCTGATATCTTTCTGCTATCAAATAAGACCAGATTCAAGTTACTGTATTGATGACAAGCTTATTATTATACCCTTTATAATTTTTTGGTATCTTCTTCTCTTCAGATTCCATTCATCTAACCACATTGTACACTGCTTAAAATATAGTGCAACTATACTAGTCCCTTTATGGAACTCGTTCAATGGGAACATCCTTGGCCTTTTCCATTAAATCAAAAATAAAACATTGGACGCAATTTGCCACTATTGAGAAATATATTCTCAACTATTTTTTGCTCACATAGCACAATATGGTAACAGCAGGATGCAAACTCACAGACTGTTTAATTATATTCATCACATGTATTTAGTAATTTTCCTTAAATAACCCAAAAATTCAAACATAATCTGAAAACTCTAATCAAATCCTTCTAAAAAGTAAGCCATTCTAAAAAACAAGCCAGCCAACCAAATCCTATATTGTCTGCTTAAAGCAAGCCATCTTGAAAATGAAACCACACATGAATGTCAGCCACAGTATATTTTTTGAGTTTTTAGAGAATCTCTTATACATGTGTTACAAAATGAAAAATACACACCCGAAAAATGGTTTCCAAAAATATGTAAACTTGCCATAGCCTTGACCTACATGCAAGACTTGGCCAAGATATCCACTATCTCATGATAAGGAACATCCTGGTGTAAAGTTTAAACTTATTTCAAATGAATATCTCACAGCATTCAAATGGTATCATGTGGATATGATTTTTTTTGTTGACATTATGTTTCTAAATATTAATTTAATTCAACATTTTAATATATGCAAAAGTAAGTGTACTATCATCATTAGGCAAAAAGAAAAAAATAAATTTGGCTCATGGTTTTTTTAATGGTGTGATCAAAACCAGAAATGGAATGTAATACTATATTTTTGTCTTACTTTTATTTATCCTAGTTGTATTAGTTCATGTCAGCTTCAAATCTAATATTACATTTTTTGGTGGGAAAAGAGACCAAACACTTAAAAAAATCAAAAATAAAATCAAAATCAATCTTTTTTCATAAAAAAGAGATTGTTCAGAATTTTTTTAGATTATTTTCAAACTGGTTCAAAGTGGTAATTAGATAACTTCATCATTAAGTTGGTTCCAATGGACAAATTAGCTGACATGTGTCTGTATTTTATAGAATGAGTCAAGTACATTTGGTGCACTTATATCACATACAAATGAGAACTATTCAATTAGGTAACAAATCACTTCAAACTGCTGTTTTAAAGTATTTAAAAATTCTTTCAGAAACATTTTACACACTAGATTCACAAACAATAGATAATCATGTGAAAATAAATTGTTCACACATGTATCATAACAACTGTATGTTTGTGTGTTAATTTCTGCCATACACCCAGATGTCAATACATGAATAGAAATAGAATGTGTATGTGAATTATTTCATCTCTTTTGTTCTCTAAATTTAATTATCATCAATTTATATTCAATTAACAATTCTAATTATACTTTGAGATTTAATTATCATCAATTTATATCAATTAATGATCCTAATTACTAAACACTTCTAGATTTAATTATCATCAATTTCTAAGCAATTGCAGATTCTAATTACTGTGCAGTTTCATTGTAACAAAAATTTAATTTAAGTTAAATATTAATCTTTATACAACAGCCATCATAAAACTCAAGTATCTGAACATTTGTATTGAACATTTGTATGTAAGTTTTCTCATATCTTAGTATACCTAATTTATACTAGATTTGCACATCAAACCATCACAATAAACATATCTAGGTATTCCTAATTTATATTACAATTGTATGGCAAACTAGCACCATAAGTATATTTCTGTACAATGATCCTGACATATCAATGATAAAGTATTTCTACACTTCCTACCCAGTCTTTTATCTTGAGATATAATACACATGGAAGTTAATAACTAACCATTACAAATATATCAGACCACAATGTAAACACTTACCTAAACCACTGAGGTGTTCTGAATAAAGAGACACCTCAGAATAAACATAAGCACATATATCTGGGTCAAAATTAAATCATAACATCCTTTTAATTTACGTGAATCTCTCTGGAGTATATAAGCACTTGCTTGCATTTTCTCTTCCTGAAAAAGATGCCCACATTTTTTGGATTTCTGATAGGTTTTTCTTAATTACTTACCTGATATTTTTATCAAATAATTTGTTTAATAATTATGCTGATAATCTTACATCTTCCCATTGTAAAATGCTGGAATGTACATGTACATGTGAAAAGACCTGAAACAAGATTTGAAAATTAATTTAAATTTTGAAATTTTTCCAACATGAATGTTTAACAAAGTTTCAAATCCCTACAATAATCCATCAAAAGACCCTGGAAGAATGGATGCTGGAAAATCTGTGAATAAATGCAAAACTTGTCACTATTTGATCAAGGACAATTTAATGAAAAGAGTAACTTTCTAATCTGTATAAATTAAACTTCTGGTTCTCTCAAGACAAGAATATTAAAAACTTTGGAATGACCATTTCAATACTTTCAAATGTTTAACCTTAAACAAGAAAACTCAGGGTGTGCATGTAAAGACCACAAACTTTGCATTATGTACATGTAACCTTAACCACAAGGTCAAAGGTTAAGCAATAATGTCTTTGAACGGTTTTGTCTTAGCTTTATAAAGATTTATCTGAATTATGAATATAATCGATCAAGGGTCTTGGGAAATATATACAAATTAACAAACTTTAACCAAAACTTTCATTAGTATATACTTCAACTATGACCATGAAAGAGGGAGAAATGAGTCAGCAAGCATGTTGCAAAATTAATTGTCCTCTCTTCACAATGCTTCTTGTCAAGTGACAGAATCTTAGCAGTTTGATTAGGAAATCCTAATGGAAAACCCTAATCAAATCCTAAACAAACTGTTCATGCTAACAATACCATTAAAATAGTGACTGCTGTGTTTCATTTCCCACTGAATTCAGCTCTATAATGATACATCCTAAAAAAAACCCAGAGAATGTGAATCACTGAGGATCTTGTTTGATTTGACTGTTTTATGGCATATAAACAATTTTAAGGCTACATCATGCCAAATCAATTAAAACAGTATCTTGCACAAGAACATATATACACTGCTCCAATGGTGGGAAATGAACCTGCACCCTTATGGTCATGAGTCCAATGTCTAAACCAAGGAGTCACTGCAATATGAATCAAATTAAAACATTAAATAATTCTCCTGCAGGTGCTAGTATTTCCAGTGTAAAACTTGTGATGACTCCAGCATTGGATTTGTCTTTTTTTGTTTATTTTACAAGGCATGAAGTTTAATATTAAAATCTATTCATGTAAACTGATTTGTACACACACTGATTAGAAATGGAGGTTTTGATTATTTCTGGGTTAGAAAAAGTAGTAACACAATGGTGTGTGTGTGTATATGTGTGTGTGTGCATGTTTGTTGTGTGTGTGCTTTATGTAAGATACATGTGTATATGACTTAATGATTTTCTTTGCCCTCTGATATTCACTTTAAAAAAGATTTCATTCTGCCAGTTTCAGAAATACATGACAGAAAATGGACACATAAGATGACATTATTTAAAGTACAGCACACTAATCATGTCAATACACATAAATTTACATTGATTTTCATTAGACCCTTGCATCAAGAATTAACAGTATAGTTTTCAACCTAATCATGTAAGACATCTTGAAATGCAATATATTATGTTGGTGTTGCTGGTGTTGTTCTGGGGCTTAACACCATTTTTCAGCACACGATAAGCTATACATGGCGGCCAATATTAATGGTGGTGGAAAAAACAGGAAATCTGCAGAAAGAAAGAAAGAACTAACGACCCACGAGAAGCTACTGGCAGGCTTTCTCACATATCCACCTTTGCCAAATCTTAGACTCGAACTCATGCAGACAGAGGTGAGATGGCAGTGATCCGTAAAGGAGAGCGCTTTAGACCACTTGGCCACTTGTGCCCCCCCCCTTATTAAGTTTTATGTTTTTAACAATAATTCAGACACAACACACCATAAAATATAACTAACAGCTGCCTCAATTGGCGCTCAGCATTATGAGGTTAGTGTTAGGACTGGTCAGCCTGGTGTCAGGATAATGTGACTGGGTGGGACATCATGCTACATGTCTTCGGCATGATACCCCAGTGCTAGACATCACTATAAACTGCCACACTGCATATATCATAGCTATATAACTGAAAATTATTAAAGCCACATTAAAATCATAATCACCTCACCTCACCTCATCCATAAAATATATGCAGCATGTGTAACACCATTCATGTTAAATAGAATCATGATTACTCTTTAGACTTTTACCAGTTTTATAGAATTGTATACACTGTTATTCCCATTTCCATTGACAATGTCAACCAGTATTCAGAGTGTAGAATTAATAGTATTATTACATTAATATTTTTATTCCACAATCATATTTACTCTCCTTTGTATAATCATATTAATATTTAAAATAGTGTAATATCTAGGTTAAGGCAATGAAAATGGTTATAGCTGTGATGAGGATCTCAATAGAATTAGTTTATTGACAGAAGACTGGCAAGAATAAGAAACTTTCTCTCTATTGTATATATAGTCAATACAGTCAAACCTGTCAATAACAACCACCCATGATAAAAGAAAAACTGGCTAATGTGAAAAACCAACCTACATACTCAGGTCAACCTTTTAAAATTGGATTTTGAACAAATATCATGCACTAGAAACCATTATCATTATAATTATAATCAGTAGTAGTAGTACATTTTCAAGACTTGCATGTGAACTATTCAACAAAATTATAACATATTCACATACTTTATTTTCTCCAAAATTTATATTTCACACAAGATTACTGCATCCTGGTCACTTCAATCCATCCTGATGAGGACCGAGTCAAGTTAGGAATTGAAACAGCTGTCCATGCTTTTAAAATAATATTTTATTAGCCAACTGCTCAATCCCAGAGATCAAAAGACACTTAACTCAGAGGAGAAGAGTGTGATAAATAAGAATCCAAAAGAACCTGTTTATGGTTATTCTTTGTGAACAATTAACTGAAATTTTGTATGCATTTACTGACAGGTTTTAAACACCGAATGACCCCTATACTGAAACAGAATTGTTCCTCTTATGCAGCTGCTATTTAAAATCATTTTTAAATTACTGTTTTACCTTTACTAAGCCAAATTACCACTAATTAATCTTAATTAATTAATTAATTGATCTTAATAAGATCCTTTTAAAGGTATTTTACAGGAAACTTTACTTCTTAAAATTTGACAAAGATGGACCTTTAATGACACAAGCATGATCCCAGCTCTACAATGCCTAATATGTTTTGTTCTCACCAAAAGGCAAAAACAGAGATAAAGGTAATAAATGGGTAAAACCATCAAATACAAAATATTTTTTTAACATAAACTACACTCTTAAATTGTCCAAGACCTTATAAGTTAGTACCACAAGTTGATGAATAAACTGCAATTCTAATAATAATAATAATAATAATAATAATAATAATAATAATAATAATAATAATAATAATAATAATAATAATAATAATAATAATAATGTTGTTGTTGTTGTTCTGAGGCTTAACGCCATTTTTCAGCACATGATAGGCTATACATGGTGGCCAGTATTAATAGTGGAGGAAGAAAAAGGGAAATCTGCAGAAAGAACCACTGATTGACAAGAAGCTACTGGCAAGCTTTTCAAATATCCACATTCGAGGAATCTTAGACTAGAACTCACCTAGATAGAGGTGAGATGGCAGTGATCCATAACAGAGAGTGCTTTAAACCATTCGGAGCCCCAATAATAATAATAATAATAATAATAATAATAATAATAATAATAATAATAATAATAATAATAATAATAATAATAATAGTAACAACCAACACCACAAACACCAATCAACCAAATGCAGGGGATAGTAATCATTATCACATTTCTTCACACAATTAGCAAAGTACATGTAATACATATAACCCTCTTTTTTACTACATATAAACAATTGGACTAATGTGAAGTTGGAGACTCCAAGATGATGCCTTGAAAAATTTAATTAATGCACAGGGGATCCCAAATTTGAAGTTGGTATAAAACAAAACAGTGCAATTTAAGAATAATTATGTTTTCATTTTATAGACAAGAAAGCCATTTCAGGTTTTTGCTTTTCACTTTGCTAAACCAATACCAGTATATATATAAAATTATATTTATATTTATATCAAACATGATTATCACAGTCATGTTTGCTCAGCCCGGTTATCAGGAAGTGTATAAACATGGGTATTATTACTGCATTTGATGTGCATACATCACTACAGGCAGTGTTAATCCCTTATGCAAGTTTCCCATCGACCACCAACCAGGCTATAGTTAGCAAGAGCTAGTCAAAGGCTTGTAGTATTCACACTCAGGGTGAACAAGGCATGTTCTCATCCGTCCTCCACATAGACAGGCAGTGAGAGGAATTGTCTGCTATGTTTGATTGGATCAGCCCACAGCGACATCCAATCAGAATTAAGATAGAGGGTGTGATCAAAACTTAGACTGGAGTAAAATTGTCAGTAGACCTAGGTAGATTAATTTATCTGGGGAAGCCACTCATAATTTGTCAGGAAGACTTAGAACCAGATTGTAAGAGAAAAAAAGCTTTGAAAAGATCAGTAAGTTATTTGCTCGATTTTTGCAGAACATTATGGAGTCATAATTGTAATTATTGGTAGTATGTATACTTAAGTACAGGGATTGTTTTTTTTTATGAAGAATTACCATGTAGTGTTTCATTTATATGCGTATTTAAGAAATGGAATTGAGTTTATGTAGAGAATTATGTGGATTATTATCTTGTCAGAATTAATTTTATAATTCACTGGTAGGTTACTTCGTAGTAACCAGTACATTGAGTAATGAGTTATGTTAGAATTCATGCATGCCTGAATTGTGAGTTTGGGGAACTGATTTAAGAATGTAAGATTAGTTACAATAGATGTGTGAATATCAGAGCATGCAGAGGTCTCGCTAGGATTTTAAAATTAGGAGTCCAGGACTCTTAATTTTGTAAAAATAGGAGTCCCACCAGCAGAAGTTGCAGTCCCACCAGCAAAAGTTGCAGTACCTATTAAGCCAGATATCACATACTTTCTTGGATATAAAATTGCACTGGAATCAATTCTTACATAAACAAATACAAATTTTCATATTGACAAACCGCCCTAACAGCGAATTGTTATATCATAATCCATTTATGCTGATATCTGGCCTTGATACTGTATGCTGTAAAATAATCAAAAGAGCCATACAACTGAATAACTACAATTGACCACCTCTGAAGGCGGAAATGTGAAAAGACTACAGTCAACAACATGATGACAATTTAAAAAATAAAAAAATCCCCAGAAAATAGAGTTTAGATGCAACTTCAGTGAAAACTGATTACCTCTGAAGCACAGATAAATACTAAGGAATTTTTTTTTTAATGGTCTCAATGTTCTACAATTATTTGATGTTGCTGCAGCAATAACAAAAGGGTATTTTGTTATTCATATGGAGCCTTTAACAAAACTTTCAATGACACATGCACCTTCATCAAAGCAAGTCAGCGACTTTTGATGAAAGACGTCAGCAACAAATTTTAAAAAAAGCATTGCTACAGTTTTCATAGTAATTAGAACATATTTATTCTGCCACAAAACTTTCGTCTTTGCAAAAGAAATATGCATACAGAGGACTCCAGTGTCAGCAACTTTATTCGTCCCAAATCAAAATTTTGCATCCAAATATGCATAATTAAGTGTTTCCGAGATCCCTGGCATGGATATTTGAATATTTGTATATTTTGCACGATTTATAATGTAAAGAGATGCATCAGATTATTGAGTAATTGGTTTGTATAATGGGATTATGAGTAGATACTGATGTGAAGTAATTTATTGTTGTATGTATACAAGTAATTGATATCATGCTTTTATTATGTTGTGTTTATTATGTTGTTTTTTACCATACAAGAATTTATGCATATTTCATAGAATACACGATTGAAGAAATTTAATAGCTGTTATCTGATGATAGGCTGTGTGCAGTGTGAGATGTGAGCACTCAGGAAAATATTGTACCATCCTTGCGTTTTCAAGGAAGCTTTTCGGGAGAAAGAACTTCCGGTTCATGTTCAGTAGTCCACAGTCTCTGAGAGGGAGATGGAAGTGAAACTGAAAGAGCAGTCGGAGTCGACAAAATGTAGTTGACATAGAGAAGCTGGATAAAAGGTGGAGGAGGAAAAGTAGACTAGAGAAAGAGACAGATTGTAGAGAAAAGGAGATAAGGAGGAGGAGAGAAGTAACTTAAAGGGAGTCAGGGAGGAAGAGAAGGAATTAGTAGCTAGATAAGAATACACAAGTAAGTAGAACACAGGTGGAAATCTCACACAAGGAATCAAGTGATGTGACAGGTTATTATGTGGAAGAAGTGTACTTGGGAAATTTTAATTATCTGACCACTAAATTGTTATTTTTGAATTCCACATTTTTTTTGCATATTCAATCATTTAACTGTTGGCATTGCTGACTGAGGGCTCGGAGCTGTAATTTAATTTTCACTAATTCAACTTCTAACAAAAATCAAGCCTGGGTGGGACTTCTACAATAATTTAAATAAAATATTGGAAGCACCTCACCCCAATTCCCCACAACCAGAACCTCACAGTGGGGGCAACCTTAACAATCACATTTCAGGGCATCTGAAAGTATCTGGTGAAGACTATAAAGTAATGGGAGTTGGGTTTTTTTCTCAACAGGGGTACAGGAGGCAGCAATAGGTAACTACCTGTTCTGACTTATTGAGGCTGATAAACTACATGGCCACCACCACTTAGGGAATATTCTGCATGTATATGCAACTTGCTGACTACATGCTAGGTCGATGAAAATGTTAATATGCACATTTGACATCCTCTTGGTTTTACTGGGTTTACAATTCCTATGAAATTCACCTCATACATCATAAAAATAACATTGCTACAAATTTTAAAATTCAACAATTCTGTGGAATATTAGACCAAATCATGTCAATGAGAAAGTCATATACTGTGTATTTAATATTTAATAGCACATCAACACATTGCTAGCTACAATGCCAATTCAAAGTTAGGTTTTGAAAATGTAACAATAAAGAACTTCATTACAAACTTTAACAAGATAAAATCTGCCAAATAAATGTAAGCATGTAATACTATGAGAATAAAAAGTGATGATGTTACAATTATATAAAATGTAAATAAAACAGAAAAAAAGCTTATATCATTCTTAAATGACTAAGGACCAAAAAAAAAATCATAGGTGATGTTCAATATTATATAGCATGTGTCTGCAAACTATGACAGTTCTGACATACCATACTTTTTGGAAAGGCATATGGTATATATATGTTATAATTTTTGTACTGCAGTGCATGTACTAAAAGGAATAATAAATTAAACTATTTTAAAGGGATGAACATGCCTTGGCATGTATCAGTCTATATCTGAGTGGACATGGCAGAACAGTCATAAAAGATTGTTGATGCCTGACATTAGTGTAATATCTGATGTTTTTAATAAAAATATTTTCAAAGACACTTCTTTATATGTATAACAACCTCCAAGAAAGTAAAACAAAGCATGCATAATACAAATAACTGCTATGATTACTTTCATTGTATCAATTAAAACAATAGTCACTAAAACACTGAACATGACTATACCTGTAAGTAACATATTCCTGAGTCCCTGGTTCATCTTTCTCCCAAATAAGGGCAATTTTATCTCCATTTTTCTCTGCATGTCTGTGAACACAATTCACTGAAAATATGTACAAAGATATTGCCAATAAAAACAATCAATATTAAATTTTTCAAGCATTGCAACAACAAATGTCACTACTCAAGAAAAAGTAATGAATGCCAATCCATCATGCAAATAAATTATGTTTCTCTTTCACCATCAGCTGTATCTGGATGCGGTTAGTAAACATGAACACCAGTGCAAGTCAAAGTCACTTCTAAGGGCAAAGCTGTTAAGTTGATGGGCATTAGTGTCACATGGCATGGTCAATCTTTGGTGAAGTTTCACAAAGTAACATACACTAAACTGCTTGTTCTTTTGGTAGTTTACGTTTTACCTATTAGCAATTTCCCCAAAGAAATCTTGGTACTACCAGCAGTTGCAAGACATTTCAATGAATAATTTCCGCTGTGCTCATTTGAAGCAAAAAAGCCAAAGTACATGATGTACTGACCGGAACAGTTCACGAACCTTAAAACCCCAACTCAACACTAGATCCAAAAAAATATGTACTTTAATCCTGCACTGTATGATATCCCCCCTGATGGTTACGTTAAGGTCGACCTAAACATAAATACCAGTGGAAGAGTCCTACATTTCAGGACTAATATGTCACTGGGCCAAAAGAGGACCGCAGAAATATAATATCCACGTTAAAGACTAACAAAATACGAGGTACACCGATTTGTAATCCTACAACATAATCACCATCACCCAGATATTAAACAAAAACATGTGCTAAAACCAAAACGTGCTGTTTTACATTGTAGGACTACTCCGACCTGCAAAGAGAAATTTAAAACTATATAATTAGCCTACCTGCTACGTTTAACTTCCCGTCCAAAAACCAGCGAAAGTGTCCTTTTTTCATATCACAGTCACTCACTTTCGAGAAATCTTTAAACCAATTCAACCTGGATCTGGCAAGAGTCCCCCAGAATCGGTCTGGGTTCTGCAAACTGAATTGATAGAGATCATTATGGGTATGAATATTGGGTTCATTCTCAAACTCTGCCATAGGCGTTGTTGATACATTTTGACAAGAGGTAGAAAAACAAGATGTTGATCTTTTTCTGTCATGTTTTGATGTGACTCCCAAAGCCGACTTCAGCGAAAAACCTGCTCGAACACTCAAAACTTTTGCCTGTAACCTACCAGCCACCGCCATGTTTGTTATTAAAGTCTTTGAATGACCTTTAACCTTTGACACGTGCCGCTGTAACGTTGATCCAATTATAGCGTCAATGACCCTATCACTGCCATTATGTTTAGCGTCAAAATGGAAACGTATCAAAAAGGTCCACGACTAAACTGACTAGTGTTTAAAAAGGCCTAGCCCAAATAGGCCCATTTATGTATCAGTTACTAATTACTAGTATCATATGTAATAAAAGTAACTAATACTAAATCATTGTTTTACTGTAAAATATCACTAGAGAATGTAATGGGGGAGATATAGTGTCTATTGAAAATCCAGATAAAAGTGTATACCGGCACTATGGGGTCTATGGGACTTTAACATGGGTTGGTTACAATAAGGTCAATGAGAATTTAACACAGGAATGTATAGCGGCAATGGATTGTGCCGGTATAGAGTCAAAAGGAATTGACGTGACAATATTGGACACTGGCAATTTTAACCTCAGTCGGGCAGAACACTTGCAGCAATCTTGCAAGAGGTTGACCTGAATACACACTACTCTAGGTAGGGACAAGTGCAAGACACACACACACACACACACACACACACACACACACACACACACACACACACAGATAGATAGATAGATAGATAGATAGATAGATAGATAGATAGATAGATAGATAGATAGATAGATAGAGGTTGACTCTAGGTAGGGACAAGTGCAAGATACACACACACACACAGAGATAGATAGATAGATAGATAGATAGATAGATAGATAGATAGATAGATAGATAGATAGATAGATAGATAGATAGATAGATAGATAGATAGATAGAGGTTGACCTGAATACACACTACTCTAAGTAGGGACAAGTGCAAGACACACACACACACACACACACACACACACACACACACACACACACACAGATAGATAGATAGATAGATAGATAGATAGATAGATAGATAGATAGATAGATAGATAGATAGATAGATAGATAGATAAAGAATACAAATCAGATAGCGAAAAACAGCCCTTTCAAATGCACTGGATACAGCAAGGGATCGCGTGTGTCTGGAATTGATTGAGATAGATGCAATAAACTGACGATGAACAGTGCAAAACTAGTATCTAATTAGAGTCTAACTAGCCTCATCGCTTTCGACTCTTAATGAGTCTTTTGCAAAGGCATATTCAAAACTTATACAAAACAAACAAATAAAGCATAGAAAATGTGTTTGTAAAACTCTACATGGCTGATTCTACATGAATTAAATATATAGATGCATTATGTCACAACCAGCCTATATAGACTTGTAACGAATGCTGTGAAATATTTGTATTTATCTATAAATCTATGAGCCATTGTCAGATCTATTACTTTGTGTACATTTATGTAAATTATATATTTGATTCTATCCCGGATATCTTATTCCTATAGTAGTAATTAAAGGATACCACGAAGATTTAGAAAAGTGGGGGGGGGGGCGTGTCGGCCGCAAAGGATAATTTTACTAGTGCAAAGCTTTCTTTTTCTAGTCTCCTTGGTTCAGACCGCTGGTTTCAATGTTCTAAGGCGGCGTATCCAGTAAGATTCATTTTCCCTCCTGATTTTGGAACTCTATCTGAGGTTGTTAGCAAATGCGATAAGTGTTATATCAATGAAAGTGTGGCCTGGGTAGGAGAATTGTTCTGCGACTGAGCTTCTGTACAGCTTCTTTGTCATCCAATCAGATCTATAGTCTATCCTTTTGTGTAGCTTTTCAGTTTCTCCGACATGCTGAAGGCGACAGATCTTACATGTTCTGAGATGAATTACATTCTCTGTTTTGCACGTTTTGTTTGGACCATGTATGTTTAGTTTTTCTCTAGTCACTGAGCTAGTGAATGACAGGTTTTGCATCTTTTATAGCCACAGGGGCCAGATTGACTAGGGTGGTCTGGACTAGTGATTGACGTTAGTTTCTCCCTGGCTAGGATGTCCTTGGGGTATTTTTTGGTCTCCGGCGGGATACTATAGGTTTGTTTGGAAGGATTAGCTTTAGTACGTCCGACGATTTCACGATGGGACAGTGCTTAGCGATGTTGTTGTTCTTGTTGGGCTTAAAGCCATTTTTCAGCACACGATGGCGGCCAGTACAATGGTGGAGGAAGAAACTGGGAAATCACCAGAAAGAACCACCGACCCACGATAAACTACTGGCAAGATTTCTCACATATCCACATTCGCCGAATCCTAGACTCGAACACACGCAGACAGAGGTGAGATGTGAGATGGCAGTGATCCGTAACGGACAGAGCTTTAGACCACCTGGCCACTCGAGGCCCCGGTTCGCGATGAATTTGCATACTTTGGGGTTGTCTCAATAATTGGTATCTTATTATATATATATATATATATATATATATATATATATATATATATATATATATATATATATATATATATATATATATATATATATTGTGACAAGGGGATATGTTCAAAACGTTAAACCAACCCCTTCTCTACGGTTCGTTGCTAGGGAATGACATCCCGTGATATAATTTACCCAGTGTAAATAGATAGAAAGAATAATACAGATCTCTGAGCATGTATATTGAAGAAATAAAACAATGAGTTCATTTCAATAAACAAAATATAAAATTTAATTAATTTAACAATAAAATTCCAAATGAAAAGAAATCAATTTCTTTAACTACAAAAATGAAATTTATATTCATCCTGTTTACCAAGGAGTCGCTCGACAACGAGGTCATGTTTAAGAAGATATGCTCAAATCTGTCTTTCTTACAGTTACTCCTGTATTGAAACGGATGGTGGCAGAGGGATTGCACACCCTGAAAGTTGCTACGTTGACACACGATAAAGAATTTCTCCAAAATGTCATCATTGACAAACAAATCCTCAAAAAAGCTTCTTTAGCGCAGTCAAAAATATTTTTGCTTCTAAAAGGCAAAGACATTTTAGGCCGGCGAGAAACTCCTATAAATGCCAAGATCGCTTCTGAGTCAGACATTTCTGCTTCCCTGACACCACAGCAAGGAAAAGGCAAAAAGAGGCGACAAAAACGCTAATCGAGAGGACTTAACACACTCAGAGCTAGAAAGACTAAGAAAAAAGTGTCTGAGAGTTAGAGGTTTTTGATTATTAAATTGCAAACAAAGCAAAAAAAAAAGGAAAAGAAAATGATGCTACGAAAGTCTTGTGCCTGTTCCAAGTCGGAACTGGATCAGTTTGCCATATGTGACAAGAGGTGGATTCGAAACGTTAAACCAACCCCTTCTCTACGATTCGTTGCTAGGGAATGACCTCCCGTGATGTAATTTACCCAGTGTGGATGGATAGAAAGAATAATACAGATCTCTGACAAGAGGTTAGGGTATGCGTTTTGGAAAATGAACTTTCAATGCGACTTTCCCTTTGGTAGATAAAATATTTTGCCCCAGATCTCCTTTTATAGTAATGTTGACAGTGTTGAAACACAAATTACTCACGGACAAATAGTTAGGATGTGAACATTTGCGGTAAACGTGATAGGTGTTTTCACCTGCTCCCGTGGCAAAATCTATTTTAAAAGGAATGACACGCAGTAACAGTACAGAAGTGTGTCCCACCACGTTGTTCTCCACCACATCGGAGTACACAAAGATCAGATTCAGTCCTTGGTTCATTTCTACAAGGAATCGAAAATATTTTACAAAGTCCAGGTTGCCAGTTACGGCTATCGTTTTTAATCTTGATCACGTTGGGGTCTCCACCCGAAATGTTATACACAATTCAGAACAAAAATGTAATGGCCAATACATTGTCGTCCTGAAATGTGATTAGTAGGAGACGAACTATTTTGTGGTATTCGATCGTGACACCTTTTTCTGTTGCTATCTCCAAAGATTTACCAAACATGAAATTGAACCTGTCAGCAATGGTGTTCTGTTGACCACTAAAATAATAGCCCACATGAATTTTCAACAGATATGTGGTTCTTTTTGTGTTGGTGTCTGGTGATTTCATAAAGTCAGCTACACTACTGCGTTCATCAAAGGCTTGTTGCACTTGTTCGTCATAAACTTATATCGTCAAAGTGTTTTGATTTTCGACGATGTGTTTGATTTGTGTAGGGTGAATCATTCCCACCAATGCCATTCCCCTAATGGGCTTCGTGATTCAATTAGATATTCTGAAGTAATCATGCAGTGTAACAGCAAAAAGTGTTATTGGGAAACATCTCCACAGAGCTGTCACTGGGTAACGTTAAATAAATTTGATTGTTCATAATTCCACAGTTCTAGTGTCCGAGGAGTCACTGGAAGTCAGAGGAGTGTCTAAAAAAGGATGGTTATGCTGACTGTTGGAATTAGACACAACACTCTCGTTGTTGTTGTTTCTGTTAGAGGAATATTTCAGAGATGGGTTGGGAATAAGGTAACCAATGCAACTGCTGAGTAAAATGGTCCACAATTGTTTGTCTCTTTGCTGCAGACTCCAGTTGGCAATGGCAACACCGATGACACAATACACCACTAAGAATTTGCAGAAAATGACGATTTGCGTTTTCGGCACACGTTCTCCAAACAACCCCCACAAATCTTGGTGAGAAGAACTGGGGAAGGGAGTGGTCACTGTATTAGCTGAGGCTGTGTTAAAAGGCATAATAGTCACTTCTTTTTATAGTCGATGATTTAAGAAGATCCGATCCAAGAGTAAAAACTCAGCGGATATCCTTTTCTTCTTTGACTCAGAGTTTTCCAACTTTTCGAGATCTTCATCAAGAATGCTTTCTATCTCGTGCACATCGTCTTCTTTTCTGCTCACACGTTGTAACTCGGGTAAGCAAAACGTTTGTTTTAACATTTCATTGTTCCTATCTTCCAATTTATAGACGGGAGTATAACGTCCACGAACTCGTTCAGTGACACGAAATAATTCGGTGGTCCAATTGGGCAAGTAACCTTTGTCGAAGATGCGTTTGGTTTTGCCAATGCGCACTCAACCTCCTGCTGACAAAACTTCACCATTCTTGTGAACAGTTACTGTCGGAGACGTACCAAACAGACGCTAGAAGACAGTTACTTCGTTGTCTTGAGTCACTTCTTGGGGGAACCTCCAATGCTCAGATGGTAAGATTTGTTGTACGAGTCGACGAGGTTGGGAAAGATATCGATATACGTGAGACTGTGTTGATGCGTAAAATATTTCGACATGCGTTCTTTCAAAGTGCGTTGAAAACATTTTATGATGCTCGCGTTGGTTTCGGGATTTTCGATGGGGAAAAGTGAATGCCATGTTTCTTCAATTCTTTTTGGAAAACTTGTTTCAGAAATTCGATGCATTTGTCAGTTTGCCATCGAAGAGGGTGATGACCACTTTGTTTCAACACCAGTTTCAGGGCTCACACTAACTCGCTGTTTGATTTGAAAGTCAATGGCACGACCAAAGCAAATTTGGAAAAGACGCCGATGACACAAAACAAACATTTGTAGCCACGATTGTAGGTGACCGAATGAGAGACATCGGCTAAATCAGCTTGTCATTGATGATCGATGCCTTCCACCTGGGTGCGACTTCTAGAATATTTTCTTCGAAAGTGTTTGAGTGAGGCAATAACATTGCATTCACATTAACATGGCTTGTTCTTGTAACCATCTTTACACTTGAGGTAAAAGGACACTTTTCAGTCTTGTTTTGTCAGCACGATAACATTTATGAACTCTTCCGTAACCGGCAGGATGGGATGGATCGTAGCAAATGCTGGCTAACACCATTTCTATTTTTAATAAATGATCCAATCTTCTCTGATGGCACTCTGAATGAGGAGAGAAGGTGGTTTGGAAACAGCTTCACGTGTCCAATGTGCCACATGAGTCGTAGTCGAAGGTAATTTTGGTAATGTTGGCAGTGGTGGCGGTAATGAGATGGTTTTGGTCTTCTTTTCTCTTTTTACTTTTGGTTTCCCTTCTTTATTTTTCACTTATGTCGAAGGAGGAGTGGACAAAAACTTTTTAACCCAGGCTTTAAGGTCTTCTCGTTGTGGGTGTAATGAAAGAGGTCAACATTCACACAACAATCTTATTAGGAATTGGAGCTGCTGACGGTGTTTGAAAAATTTCTCCTGATTCTTCCTCAGCCATCCTTAGGGCTGTTTTTGTCTTGATCACTCCAGGTAGTGGTGGTTGCTTAGTGTGGTGGTGATGAACTTTTCATAAATGAATTAAAATCTGTCAGAGTGGGTGGAGCGATTTCGTCTAAAGCTTCTGGTGAAAGAGTTTCAGTCGTTGCAATAGTTGACCGTACCGTTGATATTTTTCCGTTTGGAACAATTCGCTGAGATCCATCAAGGATTGCAATTCTTGTTGTAACTGGAATATCTTAGGCCAAATGAGGATTTGGAGGTAAATGCGGTGTTCGCTGTTCTTGCCAACGACAGTATTCCATTCATCGCTTGTAAGGCACTAAAGCTAGTTTACGTCCTTTTATTTGATTTCAAGGATCGTGTCTGAAATCTTTTGACTCCAGATGTCCCTTTTATCTTCTTTGATCTTTACATCTTCATTCTCCAGGATGTTTTCTTGTAGTCCTTTAAGCACGAATCTTCTTATTGTACCCATTATTCTTTTTAGTAATATGGGTATAAAAGTCAAAATTACTCCGCGTTGCACCATTTGCTTTTTCTTTTGACAAATGAGTATTTTCTTTCGGACCATTTGGCGAAGGTCGTGTAGATGTTTGGCTAAGCATTCTTTCTGTTATTTAGACAAAGGTATCGTGCCTTTGAAGACATTCAGACAACATACGCACACGGTATCGATGACATCTTTAAAGGCAGTTTGAATGAGCTTTTTTTCTTATGGGTGTAGGAACTTTGGACTGAATGGACAACATGTCCTAATGCTTTTGTAAATGTGCTGGTAGTCCTTTCATTTTTGTTCCTTTGTGGAAAGAAGATGAAAGTCTTTTTGGCGTGACTTCTTTCTTGGTGGTTTTCCTTGGTTTCAGGGAACACAGCAACAACAACAAAAAAAATAGACTAACGTCGATGACTTGTCACACTGTCCTTTATCCTTTTTGTGGAGATTATCACTTTGCCAAAAGGTGACGATGTAATTTGCAAAATCGCCAAAGAATCCTCCTCTTTGTTGAATCCTCTTTTTCTTTGGACGACTGTAGATGAAGAAACTGTCTTTTCATTTTTCCTTTCTGACAGAAAAACTATAATGAGGAGCCATCTTTTGGTGCACAACATATGCAGACATCCATGGCTCGACATGCGTCCTTTTATCTTTTTTGAATCTTTTAGAATCTTTTTGAAAATCAATCCATTTGAGAAGCACCGTAGCAAGTCCTTCCCGTTAGTAGCTTGAACTTTTATTCTTTGGACGAGTAAGTCTCCTCTGGGGGTGACGTCGATGCTTGGCGAAACGTATTCTCGGACGATACCTGGCTGTCTTATTCCCTTTCCTTTTCCTTTTTGGACATACGAACGGTGACGGTGTGCACTTCTTGGAGGGGACATCTTTGGGTATTCAGCAGCACAAAAAACACTGATCCCTATAGAAGATCTCAGGTCTTTTCATAATCGAATGAGCCTCCACTGATTGTCTTTACGTCGTATCAACTTGATGACAGGCAACACACATCGTGAAGGAATTCGTAACGGACTAAATCGTGACAGTTCTTGCTTGGACAAAACCGGTAAACTCTGTAACATGCATAATCTCTCTTGCACAATGATTTGCGGGCAGGTACTTTGTGAGAAGCGGTCACTGCAGATAAAGAGGAATAGGGTATCACCGCTGGAGGAGAATTTTTGGAGACTTTTGTTGGTAAAAATTGTTTTTGTGGGATTTTTTTTTACCTTTTGTGAGATTGTGACCTGGTCTTTACACCGTTGCTCCTTTTCTTTTTATGCGGCTGTAGCCTAGTCTTGATACCATTGTTCCTTTTCTTTTTCTTCTGGGCACGTTCTGGGAGTGGCTTTTGTCTTCGGGAGGACTTTAAAAGCATTGGGGTCCCATTTTAAGAGGGAACGAATGATGACACCTCCTAGAGAACCACTACCGCCTGGTTTCAAAATGAATTGCTTTATGGTTTGAGTGTCAATGCGAAGATCCGCCAGTTGCATGAAAGCTACTTTGTTGCTGTCAAAAAAGCGTTTGGTTTGATGTGGAATGTGAATGATGCCTTGCAGTAATTGACGTGTCGTCACCGTAAACCATCGTAAGACTTCTTTGAGACTGGCTTCTAGGCCACGAGCACGTATTTGTGGATTTTTTCGCGTCTGATGCCTTATAAGGCAAGAATTAATTTGATGAGAAGATGAGACTGAAGGGACTCATGTTAACGTTGTGTGAGACAGAGCCAAAGTGACCGAGGTTTCTATAGATTTGTTTGGTGGTGGTTGTTAAGTCGACGACAGCGACGTGTACACGACAGATTCTCTGTCTTGGCACCAGTGATGAAACAGATGGGTACTAAATCGCATATATTCGGGGGTAGTGGGTTTTAAATCCACAATCTCATAGACTTTTTCCAAGTGTCCACTGACGATTTGATTTGTGGGCAAACGTACAATCTTGTTTGGTTGGTATGTGGTCATTTAAAGTTTCCATCCTATCCAGACTGTAAGGCTTCTTTAAGTACGCCAAAGTTTACCATTTGACTGATGCGATAATTGAGAGTCAATATTTTCACTTTACACTCCGTGTGCACTTCTCCTTGGGGGTCACGGTATTCGTAGCTGTAATTTTTGGACCGCCACTAGCAAAACTTAAAATCTTGTCTTCGCGATGTTCATCCGTCACAGCTCTTAAATGGTCTATTTCAATTTTAAAGTGTTGTTGACCAAGACGATCGATGTAGAGGCAACTGTCCCAGTCGAAATACAGCACACTATATCCTAACAGTTCTAAAGATTCGTACAGTTTTGAGCGAGCATGGGCTGTGACGTAAGCCGCAATGATGACATTTCCAAATTCGGCTGCTTCTACAAAATCTAGGTCTTCTTTGTAACTGATTAAAAACAAGTCCTCACGAACAACGTCTACGTGTTTCACGTATTTACTTTTATCATGAATCTTATGGAAGTAAAAGGAAGGTTCTGACAAATACTCTGTATTGGATAAACATGGTCGTTGTTTACCCCACAAACAATTTAACATCACTTTGGCAAACGATCGCCTTTCTTCGTTTTGATCTAAAGTAATACCTTCCTGTATTTCTCTTTGAATCCCTTTTCGTCTTCGGGAGTGTGGCACCAGGATGGATAGCCACTAGCTTCTTGTTTCTGTTTCAAAACGGCATTCAAGTAGTCTGCGAAAATGCCTTTCTGAGTCTCGTCGACCTTATGGTATTTTTCTAAATGTGGTAAATGTCGTACATTTCTAAAAAGTTTTGTCCCATATCCAGAGCTTTAAACAATTCCACGCTGATCCATGCTCCCTCGTACTCTTCCATGGTGCGTTGTAAAAACTGGTTTTAAATGTTACGTTAAGGCTAGCATATAGGTAATCTGTGAAAACAGCACCCGTTAAACTCGTACACTATCTTGAGGTTTTCTAAGTTCCATCCATCTACCGAATGCCTTCCGATGGCTTTTTCTCCTCCTCCATTGCGGACATGTTGGATCCATTTGCCTTCCTTGTTACACAAGTAATGTCTCCAACGCAGGGCTATGACCGAGCATTGAAGTTTGACAAAATTGGTTGTTTGAGATGAGATGACAGCCAGGGTGTTTTCGTGCATGAATCTTTGGCGGTACACTAAGGAACACGCTTTGGCAATAGTGCAAGCTTTTTCCAAATAATCCATCCCTCCGTATTCCATGAGCAGTTCTCGAAATCTTCCACAGCAACACCGTAAAATGTCCACGTGGGAACGACAATACTTTAATATTTTTTCCTAAAAGTCGAAGGTAACCGAGGAGTGAGTCTTGTATCCTTAGTAGAAAGTTTTTTGTTGTTCGGTACGCATGTTGTCGGGGTCATAGTAGTGAGCCTCAGGTAAATGGGGTAGAACGGCATGTTGATTGGCTTCGGTATTGAGAAAGTGCGGAAAATAGCCTTTGGCCATTCCTGTCATGCCAGACGTTTTAGGCATAAGACACAAAGGCATGGCCTATTAACCTATCGAATCTTCAAACTGCAATTGTCACACTTGCATGTAGATGAGTTTGGCTTCGTTCAAAGTCACTTTAGGACGTTCAGTACTTTGTTCCGTATAGTATCTCAAAATAAATTGTCCATCGTATCCCGAAAAATTGTGAGCCATCACCGTGGCATAGAGATGACGATTTCCGTAACGTTCGATGCCTTTTTGGCTCAACGTCTCGTCTATAGGGTCTAAGATCCATTGGGCAAAATGGGCCAATGTGTTTGATCCCCGAAAGATTTTTCACGTCCTCCAGGAATCTTGTTACAGTGATTGCAATAGGTTCTTGTATGCATTTCTCACACGCTCGGTGAGCCACGCAGAAGTTAGGAATGTGAATACCAGTCTCTTGCATGCATTTGAAATCGAAGATGAAATTCCCTTCCTTCTGGTCATTTTCTTCTTCATGTTTGCATTGGTATTTTTGAATGTAGCATTGGTGTTCCAAGTCCACGGTTTGGCGACAAATGTGACATCGCTTTTTTTCTTGAAAAGACGTGCGCCTTGGCATTATTGGTACGTATGCCTTGTCCACAAGTAGGGCACACAATCTCAGGAGTTAACTAGCACAGTTATGCTGTAAACCTTGTGTCTTTAGATGTTGTTGGTAACAAATTGGACTGCAAAACTTGCGCTGACAAGCTGGGCGAGAGACTCTTTGCTAACGGTTGGTTGCTGGCTTATTCATCAAATTATACGTACGAAAATGAATATGTACTGAGCACAGATTTGCAAACGATTGATAATTGAAAAAGGCAATGATTGATTGACATCAATCCATCCAAACTGATGTAATGTTATTCTCGCGTAAGCTAGAGCCTATTTTACCTGAACTAACATTCAAAAACGAAATCCTCTTTTTTTGTTGAGTTCTGCAAACATCTTGGCGTAACTTTCAGTCTAGGCAACCAGCATACATCCGCCCCTTACTAGAAGATGCTGATGTTGTATGGGGTGGTTGTTTAGCTCAAGACTCATAAATTATTAAATCTAGAAGAAGGAAGAATTGTGACTCGTCTTACTACAATTGTTTTGCATCATAGGATTTATGAAGAAAAAGGCTGGCATACCTTGGCAGATAGACGAATGTTAAAAAACTACGTTACTTTCATAAAATTGTACAATGTCCCTCATTTTTATTTTGCTTACCTTCTACCAACACTAGATGGCGAGATAAACAATTATAATCTTAGAAATAGGAAGAATTTTAATAGAATTAAGGCCTATCTTAGAAATATTAAAAATTTTAATCGAATTAATACTAGATTCGAAATAAGTAGAAATTCATATCTAAACTCTTCTAGTCGTATTTGAAAGTCACTCCAAGCTTCTATATAATGTGAACGTTTTACTATTACATGCTTCGAAATAAAATAGAAAAAAGTACAATAACATGTCTTGAAATTGTTTCTTTGGTAACATGAAATTATCTATTCTGCATACTAAAATTAGAATTAACTGTAGTGATTTGCATAACGATTTATATTTTAATAATTTGATAGATAATCCATTGTGTGCTCGTGGTAATTATATAGAAAATGCACACCTTTACATATTTACTTGCAAACACGTTATTTAACTGCGTTGGAAATTTTATCAAATCTTAATTGATTCTACACACCAGAGACAAAAAATAATTTGTTATACAGATTATGTGATTTTACAGAGAAGGTTAATATTTGCTTATTTGACTTATTCCAAACATTTATTAAAGAAACTAATTTATTCTATGTTGTTAGAACTTGAAGCCAGACCATATTTCTTAGCGTTTATGGCAATCAAATATATCTTTATAAAATACTAAATGAATTAAGGTTGCAAAATCGGTAAAAAAAATCATGGTTCACGAACTAATTTAATTCGCACTCTTTCATTAATAAAACTATTTTTGTTAGCAGTAATACCAAAGTAATGTTTAAGATGCGTTAGGATGATAGATGTGCTAAATTTAATGTTTTTTGCCTGACAACTTAAAATATGTAGAAGAAGCGTCAGCAAGTATCTTAAATCATGAGCAAACAGATAACATTATCGATCTATCTTTTTCATTTTGACGGCTTCCATAATTGACAAGATTATTTACCAACTAGATATTATCTACCCCAATAGATTTAGTTCTAAGATTATATATAAACTTGACTGATAAATGCATTGTTTACCTCACTTTTATTGTTATTAGTTGGGTCAGAAACATATTCGCAATAACTGATTTGGTTGGGCTGAACACTTCCAAGGTAACCAATAGAATATAGGTTGTTTTTCGTTTTTTCATAAATTCTTATTGACATATTTACATGATAAAATATATCAAAATATACCTATATTAATATATACATGCTATGCAATTTTTTTAAAACATAACCATTACATTTCTCTGCTGTATTGTATGTAATGAAAATTGCCTAACACATAACAATGGAAATGTAATTTTATAATTTCATTTATTAATTGTAGGAAACTGACAGGAATATCCATGCAAAAAGTAAGTCCAATTAAGAAATGCAATTATATTACTATGGGGCTTCCTTTGAACTATTTATTTATCAAAATGCTAAGTAGTGATTTCATTATTTCCAATTTTAAAAGCTTATATTATATGCGTTCACAATCTTAAAAACTTTGTACATGATCGTGGTCCGTACCATATGAGCCAAGCGTAATGGTACTATTTTTCCTAGATAAACTCACTACCTTGCTCTAGTTTCTTAATATGTTTTACACCACATGATAAATATATTGTTTAGCATTCAGTGTTTTATCTGAAACGTAAAGTTGATGCTTCGGTGGAAACATTCATTGTTTAAATTTGAGCAACGAAAAAAAAAAAACCCCAACAATATCTGTTTCCCATACCATTTAAATCTTTGAGCGTAATTTATTCACATCCTAAAAATCCCTATGGCACTCGATCATGTAACACATAACAATTTGACATAGTAACCTAAATGAGGAGAACATGATATTTGGAGAATAGTTATATGCAGATTCTCAAATTAATGAGTTTTTTATTTATGAAACATAAAGCAAACAAGATTATACTCGATCCAAGCACTGCTAAGCTTCTAAAAAGATCGAACAGTGTTCTCTAAAATTTTGATACTCAGTGTACAGTCTTTTTTCTTCTTTGCAATAATCACTAAATAGGTGGCAATTCTCCTTCAATCACAATGACTCTTGAGTCACTGTGATCGAAGAATAGTTGCCACCTATTTAGATTTGTAAAGTTGATTGATTGATTGATTTAATTTTAACGGCGCACCAGCACTTTTAGGCTATTTAGCGCCATACAGTAGGTCATATTTGTAAAAAGAAAGGTTCAATATCGACCAGCGATATAGTAAAAAATCCATAGTAGATAAATATAAAATGGTAAATGTTGGTAACAGTTAAAGATATTGGTTCCCGATCAACGGGAAATGTAAATGATGTATCTTGATGAAAAGATGTAAATAATAGTTGGTATTTGTATTAGTTAAAAATTAGTTTGGGTAAGGTCATAAAAAGTTACAGTTTAAAATAAAGATTTACTTCCTTTAGGAAATCTAAAATACTAGTGATTTGAATAGTATCAAAAAGTTCCTGCATGTCGTGTACATTATAGTATTTATCACGCGTAGGTTGCAGGTCGGAACACGTGGTCATAAAGTGTTTAACAGTAAATGGTACATTGCTAGGAACGCACTCTGGTGGATCTTCACCTTTTAGTATGTGTGAGTGGGTAATGTATGTATGACCGATTCTGATTCTTGCAATGACAACCTCCTCTCTACGAATAGTTCTGTAGGAAGGAGTCCATTCTCCCAAGATTGGTTTGATGGCATGAAGTTTGTTATTGATTGCATCATCCCATGATACCTGCCACTTTTGACGTAGATACTTTTTGATACAAGGTTTAAAATCAGAATATGGTAATTTAAAATCCGATGGTTCTAAAGATAGGGCCATCTTAGCAGCCCGGTCTGCTTCTTCGTTACCTCTAATACCAATATGGCTAGGTAGCCAACAGTATACTATATTGCATGAGGCACTAAGCTCAGAGTTTTTGATCAAAACATTCACCAATAGTGGATTATCTAGTTTGATATTGTGTAGCGCCTGAAGCACTGATAATGACCCAATTCATCATCAGGGAATAAGACTTGCTCTAGGAGCATTTAAGACAACTCCGTGTGAAAGCCTTCTCGCGGAAGCGAATGAACCACCTTTATCGCATCGCAGAGAAATGCTTTCTGCACATTATGCTCTTAAGTTACGATCCAACCCTCTGAACCCTGCTTTTTCGGCCGTTTTTCATCCAAATTACAAAGCTTTATACGTAAATAAACCAAATGCTATACCTTCATTTGGTATTAGAATATCATCCTGCTTTGACCAAATCAAATGTAATCTATCTTTAATCCAGAAAACATTTGTCTCGAAAACACTACCTTGGCTCATTAAGCAACCCCAAGTGAATTTTACGTTACACGATCGGAAAAAATCTGAGACAAACCCTATCCTTTTCTTGAATTCTTATCATGATCTACTCAATGACTTTACACATTATGCTAGATTTTATACTGATGGATCAAAGGTTGCTGATAAGGCTGCTGCAGCCTTCGTCAGTGGCAAACACATAACCAAAGAGCGTTTGCCAAATGATGCATCCATATTTTCAGCGGAAATCAGAGCAATAGACCTTGCTCTGACATTTATCGAAACTAAACATATTCTAAATAGTATTATCTTCTGTGACTCATTATCAGATTTGTAAAGAGTATCTTACAAAGTTCAGATTTTATTTGAGGTTTCACATATTAATTTGGATGCAAGTATTCCATATTAGTAATCGATCATTGAAATTACCTGAGCATGCTAAAATTTGACCAAAGGTTGAGCTAAGTCATCATTCAAACAATGGCATATACAGTATTCAAAACTGAATCTCGTACAATCCTATGGATACAATTTGTGCAGATTTGTTTTTAAAGGTTTACGGAAACGAAACCAAAACTGAAAACTGCTGAGATTTAAAGTTATGATATATAACTGGACAGGAAACTCAAAAAGCTTTGAGCAAGATTGGAGGATCATAATTTCCCTCTCAGACAATGTAAACAAGCCTTTGAAAACTAAGGTTCCTTGTGACTGATTATCGCTAAGTCAATCAGTTTTACTACTTCCTACTCTGCATTCATAAACCTTGGAAGACATATCAAGTATCAAGTTGTTTGTGGGTGCATGGTATGGACCTTTTATGAAGAAGAAAGGATATCGAGTTGACGAGTTGAAATTTTCTTTTATATTTTTTGCACACTTCACGCAATCCCTATAAATAATGAGCAGGTAGCAAAACCGCAAGCTATATATTTCGCATATTAATAAAGTTTTACTTACTTGAACCGGTCTGTGTGCCAAACAAGCATGCAAAACTTAAAAGAAAATTTGAAATGCAGAAACCGAGGCAAAAATCCCTTTTAAGCTTCATATAGCGTCATGATTAGTTCATTGACTTGAAAGGAACGCTAGATTTAGAATAAAACCCACCCACCTTCTAAAAATTCGTGTGTGCATCTCACGTGTACTTTACACTGTACCTATGATTAGCTAAAAGTACATCTACGCTTCTTAATATCTCTAATTTATATTTCAGTTGAAAACTTAAACGATAATTGATTTTGTTCCAACTATTCACCATCATATCAATTGACATGCTTGTAAAACGAGTTTATTTACTTCGATTTTAATGCGTACTTCATAGATTAATGGATCATTATTTTGCATGAACAATAGTAAAGTTTAAATTGCTGTAATTTTGAATACTGAGATAAGAAATATACTATACAAAGTTTCAAAATTGTGCATAATTTCAAAATGTACCAGGTGAGATATTTCAACGTCATATTATTTATCACCATGAGACTAAACTGAAAACCTATGACAGTGCTCATTACAGCATGAGTTTGGAGGTTGTTTTCATTTAGGTAGGGTGCATATTACTGACAACTGTGCAGTTGTGGCGCTAAAACTTTTCTTTACAAATATGGTATGGACGTTCAATCTGTATCTTGATGGCTCATATCAAAATTTGGAACTATTTTGAGCTTTACACTTATGCTGCACACGGAATCTAATCTTTAATAATTGCTTTCTTAAGCAATTTAATATAGCAATAATCAGTTATAGTATTCCACAACGTCATGACATGAGATAAATCAAGGGATTTTGTAGCACATTATTAAAAGGAGAGTCTTGGACTCATAATTTAGTACGTTTAAAAAGAAAAAGGGAAGAAAAATACATAACTGGTGAGTTCTCAAATCTTAACATTTCCCGAATTAGATAAGATGGTTTTGCTAAGGACTGATCCCCCCCCTCGACTTGCGTTTGGATTTGTATTTAATTACAGGAATAACTGGGGATAAAGTTAGTTGTAGAGATAAAAGTAATATAATGCTACAGAGTGAGCAAACTTACGTCGTCATTAGAAAGGAGTATTTGTGTGGGATAAAGGCAAAATATACAATATCCTTTCAGAAGGGAATTCTCCAGACAAAATACTACCCCTTCCCTATTTGAACAAAGCCAATGTTGATGCATGTGTCACTTGATTTCCAACACATTGTTTTCGCATTGATGCAATTAGAGAGTTTGAAAACTCAAGGAGCAGATAATTTGATAAGATTGCAAGTTGCAAGATATAGTGACATATCTTCCGTTTCTGGTGATGTAAATAATATTCTCAGTTCACATTTAGTGATTTTCAAAACTAAGCTTCAGGAAATGACGAACAATCTTTTATGTTATATACCAATGAACCGAATTTCCAAAAGTCACCATTAACTGAGGCAAAATTATTTAAGTGAAGGCGGGACACGTTCAGTCGAAAGATTATATGAGTTATTTGGCTATACCTTGGAGCAGAATGTCAACAAAATGGTTGAATGACATAAATGGTTAAAGGCCATTTTCTAAACTTTTTCAGTACTAAAGCCAATTGACACGTCGTGCTCCTGTGTTTGCCCAAATTTCGCTTTTAAGACCTTGACGGCATAGAGAAAGACAACGAAGAAAAACCGTATACGCCTTGTACCAAAGCTCATTCTTCAGACCCTTTTGATCTATAAAAGACATATTAAAAAATTGTCAACCAGATGTGGACATTTGATGACGTTGTTGTTGAAAATTTCGACAATTATTTTTGTAGCAATAAAGAATGGATCCCTTCAAGGAAGCTTCTATTACTATAAAATCGTGTGGATGATTCTATCAAAAGAAGATCATGATCGAGAACAAAATACTATGTCATATCAATCAATCTAACATTAATATTCAGCAACGGCTTTACGCTGGCTCCAGCTGAAGACAAGTAGATATAACATGTTAGCAACGGTGGAGAAAAGAAAACTGGAGCCTTTTCAGTGGATAGTTGGGATTTAGAAAACCCACAGATGGTCGGTTAATTTTATGGATTCAATCGTGATGTTCACAACGAGACATGACCAGTCCATTCGCAGAATTTAAAATGGAAGAGTTGTGCGACCAAACATATCAATGACGTCTGTCTGGGTTTAGAAAGTCAAGGACACCAGGTGATAGAATTGTGGGAATTGTTTCATGCTCTCATTCGCGGACACCACTTATTAAACGAATAAGAAATTTTGGACCTTTCTACTACAGAACAATACTAATAGAATGAGGACTCAAGTCTATGGGTTGTATAAAGTGACATCAACGATATCTTTTGACTGAAGCAAAAAGCTAGCGGCTATCCTTCTTGGTGTGCGACTTCAGAAGACAAAAGTATCTAATTGAACGGTACCAGTACCTTGAAGGCAGAACACTGAAATACGTGGTAAAAACGAAGGCAGGCAATCGTTTGCAAAGGTCATGCTGAGTTGTTTGTGAGGAAAATTTGCGCAACGTCCGATAAGATAATCTTGCTGAAGATAAAATATCCAATTCAATGCATTCAACTCAATGACGACAAGGGAAAACTATAAATATGATTTTCGTGAATATTGAATATGCCGCAGATTTGGCAATACCTAGCGAGTTTGGTAATGTTATCATTGCTGCTTATGTTGTAGCCAAAACCCATTTAAAATTGTATTAATCAATAGATCTGGTAGATATTACCCACACAGTGGAGAGGAACGTGTGGATCTTGGACTGACAAATATCCCACATACATCATTTTGAGTTTTGCCAGTGGTGGACCTAAAATTATGGCTATCGGTACCAAGCCAAGCAAGGACAACTTCACATCAAATATAAGGTAAAAAAACCCCACTGAACCATAATTAATGTCATGTGGTGAACTTCGACGTCGTAAAAGCAAAACTTATGAATCTCGGTGCAATCTACATTCATTTAATAATGAATGAATCGCTTATTCGTCTCAACAACAAATATTTAGGACATTTTAGGGAAGATGAATTCCGAACGTAATGAAACCATGAAACGCTGTCATGTCATGGCATTTTACATACTGTCAATATCAAGGGTCATTTGAACTAAGTGACTTCGAACTGGAAAAAGATTACTGACCATAATAATTTAGGGATGCTGTTGGCGGCGTTTGAATCCACACCGGAGTTGGTCCTTTGCTTGACAGCGCCAATAGCTACCCTGCAAGGAGCCGACTGTGATACGATGCGCTAACAGAAGAATGGTGCTTAATACTCGACACAGAGACAACCAAACAAAAATAGTGCGACAAAGCGACCAAAAAAAAAGGACAAAATAGAATCAGATCAAAACCTGGGTGACATGGCGACTACATTTTTAGTCCCTTTGGCGCACTATTATGTTGCCGTGATGGCTTGATTTTGTTGGGTTGTCGCTTTGCACGTTACTACGTCAGTACTCCCACTTTATCGCTAGGACGTATTGATTTTGTCTGTTAGCGTTTTGTCATGTTTATTAAGATGCACATTTCATACCATTCATTATGGTTAAACAAATCAATATTACATTACATTTCGCTATCAGAATAACAAACAATACCACACCACCCAACGAAGCAATTTGTTTGGTTAATAGTGAATGCATAACGTATTTATAAATTTTCTTTGGTAGTGATTTGTTGTTGGTGTGGACGTAGAAAGCGCCATTTTTTCTTTGAAAGCATGAATGAGGAACAATGCTCTATAATTAGTTATAAATGGTTAGATCCAACTTTTATTGCCGCTCCAGCTAAAGGCGGTAACGCAGGGAGCATAAAAGCAAATTCCAAATGGCGATCAAAAATTATTTGCATTAAACATGTCAGCCGGAAGATAACAACCCGTCGAAGCAACAACGTAAGAAATCCTTATTCTTTTTGTGTAACATACGGTATGAAGTGCATAATCTTTTTTTAAAGCTTAATCCCACTTAAAATCGAATAATGAATATCGGACCCTGTCTTTTCGCAAAAAGTTTTGAAGCAGTTGTATTCGGTAAAGGTGATACAAATTTTAATTACAAAATATTGATGGTACCAAAAAATGAACAGTTAAATAACTGCCCTGGAAGACATGTCACTTTGTGAGGACAACATACACGACAAAAAGCTTAGGCTTTCTCTTACAAGGGACGTTACTCCAACTGACCCATAGATCTATGCAAATGTTATGGGCAATAATTTGTAAGGTATTGGTTTCTCATCAACTATACAGGAAAATAAACGTCACGTATTTTACGAATATTGTACGATATACATAAGAGAATATATGCACAAAAGGTTTAAGAGTTGTCACAAGTATGTACAACAGGAAAGTTAATTTTGATGGTTGTGTTAACAGTTTTGCCTTTTTCTTGATATTTATAGGTATAAAATATTAGAATGGTGATAACCTGCTTTTAGTTGTCTTACTTTTGCTATTAATATAATCAAAAACGCCGACGAAGCTAAATGGCTCTATGAAATTTATATACCAAGAGTATCTTTTTTCTTAAAACAACTTAGCAACCCTCTTTGCTGTAGATAATACAATATTGCTATAATCATGAAAGGAATCGCTGCTGAAATGACTGATAGTCACGCTTTGTACAATGGATAGCCAAATTTGGTTGAATACGGTTATTTACGTAATACATAGAGATGAAAAGGTCATATCTTTTATCAACAATTATGATATACCAATGTGCAAAAGTAAGTCAGAGTATAAATAACAGTTGGCTCTTCATTATATTTTCCAATAATTAATCTAAATTATGCAAGTACGGACAAATTCTGCAAACAAATTAAGCTTGAAAAAGATGAAAGCACGCAGACGAAATCTGCATAAATAATACTTTGTACTTAAATAAACTATAAGCAGAAATTAATTTATCCAAAATATCACCTAAAGTTCCAAACTTTTTTTTTTTACATAAAAAGCATAAATTAAACAATCATTTTAAAACATCAAAATTGTGAATAAATAGCAAACAATATACAGATGTGACTTGGATAATTTGAAAGCTGCTGTACGGAATCAAGAAAAGCAGCTTACAAAACTTTGTACCTTTGAACGAAATTCTGAAAACCCACAATCCTAAAACCCCACAAAGTTTGCTTGAATCCCCGAACAACCATAGATATAGCGACATTACAGAAAATGTATTATGTCATGCATTGTTTAAACCCTACCAAAGTAGATACTGTGATAGTCAACTTGTTTTCGAAGCAAGTCAAAAATAGGAAAGACAAGAAATCACATATTAAACGAAATGCAATATAAAAATTGAATAATTGATGATATAAAATCATCGATTAGGTATCGTGCAGGCTAAATTGGTGAAGCAAAAGTTTCGATTGATCAGTTATCAAAAATGCCAGCCTGTGGTTTGAATACGCCTTATTTTTTTTTTAAAACAGTGTCAAAACCTGCAGACTATAACAGCCAACAGTTGTTGTTCATGTGCGCCACATAACATCGGGACGCATATGTTTCAATAGTCAGTTAATAGTATGTACGTACAAGTACAGTTTTGTTAGACGAAAAATAGTGTTTTGCGTCCAAGTGTCAAGACAAACGCTATTAATCAATCCAAACTCTTATTAAAAACTCTATTCAATTTCAATAAACGTATCTTGTTATACTCCTTGAATTAAGCCGGTTTCAGGTAAATATCCCATAAAACACTATAATTTTTAGATCCTAGTCCTGTAACCTTCAATAATTTTCTTCTGTGTCCAATCTCTTTCCGTATTAAAAAGCACCTGATCAAGTTTTTCGAGTCTGTTATTGTTCTGAATTATTAGTGATCATTGTGATTCTACTTTTTCGAAAAAGTGGTCGCGTGCAAAGAAAAGCATTTGCCTCAGTGCCAGTAGAGCCAAAATTGAGATGTCCTTCTCAACTTCTATTTCGTTTTCAATATTTTTCACGGGAAGGATATTGGTTCGTGGAATACCAAACCGCTCCGCTACAAGATCTACCTTTTCTTTCACTTTTGGACTGTAGAATACATTAGACAAGTCGTCGCAAACCGTTGGACAAAGTCGGTCAACTTTTGTCAACAATACCACTTGTGGGATGCCTGAAATAAAATACTTTTGCATGATGAACATTAACACTTTCACGAACAGATTCTATCTCGTATGCAAGCATTTATGGTATTCATCTATTTTCCAACATGAACGATGCAGTTGTACGCAGCATCTTTGCTGCACATCCCTCTAGTACCTTCATATGAATGTGGACATCCCGTTTTTATTAATATCCATTATGACCAGTTTCGGTATTTATTCCCAAGCCAGAAAACTGTGTCTTTAAAATGGCTATTATGTTTCAAACGAATTCTGAAACGTATTGAATATATCTGTAGTAGTAAAGGAAAAGGCTGGTATGAGCTCAAAGACCCTTTTTTTAATTCCCTGAGACCTCCTAACACATACAAATTACCACTTCTCTTTGTCCTAAAACTCCCACCCCAAATGATATACACATAAAACTGAAAAGCAGAACCTAGCCCATAACATGTATACCTTACTTGGTAACATCTGTTACCTAATCAATATCATCTAGAGAGCCAAACCAAGCTGTAACATCTATTACCTAATCAATATCATCTATAGAACATAGTCAAGTTTTAAAAAACCCAACCCCTACACAAAATCCAAAGTAAAATTTTCTATAACTACACAAAAAACTGGTCAAATGGCAGATTTTCTTTTAAGGAAAAGGCCGATTTGAGCGCAAAGACCCTTTTTATCACACCCTCCAGACCTGGTAACAAATACAAATTACCTCTAAAACCCCAACCCCTACACAAAATCCAAAGTCTATAACTATACAAAATACCTAGGTAATTTAATCAATAATCACGCTAAGAGCCAAGCTATAGAACACCTGTTGCAAAATGCCTAGGTAACGTAATCAATAATTGCGCTAAGAACTAAGTTATGTAATAGATGTGGTCATAATTAATAATTCTATGGAGACAGAGTCAGGTAAAATGTCTTAGTAATGTTGTATACGTCATAGAGATCACATGATTAGAAGGAATGTTCTCGAATAAGGAAATACTGTAATGCTCATGCGTGATCAAAAGTTTCTGGAACATGAAATACTATAATGCGCATGCGTAAACGCCTGTGTATAAAAGGCAGGTAAACGTCTAATCACGCAGTTTGAGCGAATGCTTTATCAGATAACAGATATACTGAGATCACGTTAATACCCAGGCAGAAATTAAACTACGCATTTGCGAAAGAGTAAGTACATTATTATTAAGTTTAGATAATATTTTACATTATTTCATACTTCTTTTGATAATCTTTTCATATTTGCTAACCCTCTTTGGTAATATATCTGTTAACATACTGTCAATAATACGGAACTCGCGTATTAAATCGTTCATATATTTTACACCTCGTAGGTAAGATCTTCAGTGTTAGATTTATCAAAGTGGCTGATGTACGATTTTCATTATAATTTTGTTAAAATTCAGTGGCCGGCAAGTAGATTATTGTTTACTGATACTGATTCGCTCGTATATGAAATCGAATACGAGGACGTCTATCAGGACATGTATGATAATAGATATCTGTTTGATCTTTCTGATTACCCACGTGACAGTAAATTTCATGACGACACAAATAAAAAGGTTATTGGTAAGTTCAAAGATGAAATGAACTCGAGCGCTATCAAATACTTTATCGGATTGCGCAGCAAAATGTATGCCGTATTATTAGACAATAATAAAATAACGAAAAAAGCAAAAGGCCTGCCTCGTGATTTTGTTAAAAAGTTTATGAAATTTGATGACTACAAGTATGCGCTTGATGGCGGTGTTAGTTTTATAAGAGCAATGGCTATTCGGACTAATCATCATAAGCTCGAAACAGATGTTATTATTAAACGTGGATTGAGTAATTTCGATGATAAACGTTATTGCGAAAATGGGGTAGATACATTTGCACTTGGGTATTGTCATGATGATAGATCTATACTCAATATTATCTTTTCTAACTGAAATTTTATCTAAACTTAAGAAATAATGTTTGAAAATTTGACAGTGACAAATAGCTACAGTAGTAAGATCAAATATCTAATAATGGACGGCAAACAATTGACAGTTGAAATTAATAATGAAACATCAGGTATATGTTTTAATGGAACACGTGACAGGCTAAAACTTTCGCTCATCAGATCTGATGACAGCGAGTATTTTAATTATCTCGAACAATTGTATCAAAGGTTACTAGCGGAATTTAAAAACTTTCATAGTCCGATTAGCCAACAAAAATACACTAAACTTACAATTGATCTCGATCGGTCAAAAATATATTTTATCGACAAAAAATATCCTCTAAACAAGCCACAAATAAAAGATTTCTTGGAATCTAGTCGCTGTGTGAGCGATAAAGTAAAGTTTAGTCTCTATCATTGTGATAATGAAATATTTTTAATGTCAACAGTTGAAACATTAATCATTGGTGATGAAATATAAATAATGTACTTACCCTTTCGCCTTGTAAATGTCCGCTCCATGTGGGTGTTATCTGATGAAGCATTCGCTCAAACTGCGTGATTAGACGTTTACTTGCCTTTTATACACAGGCGTTTACGCATGCTCCAAAACTTCCGATCACGCATGGGCATTACAGTATTTCCTTATTCGAGAACATTCCTTCTAATCACGTGATCTCCGTATGACGTATACAACATTACTAAGACATTTTACCTGACTCGGTCTCCATAAAATTATTAATTATGACCACATCTGTTACATAACTTAGTTCTTAGCGCAATTATTGATTACGTTACCTAGGTATTTTGCAACAGGTGTTCTATAGCTTGGCTCTTAGCGTGATTATTGATTAAATTACCTAGGTATTTTGTATAGTTATAGACTTTGGATTTTGTGTGGGGGCTGGGGTTTTAGGGTCTCTCATAGAGGTAATTTGTATTTTTTACCAGGTCTGGAGGGTGTGATAAAAAGGGTCTTTGCGCTCAAATCGGCCTTTTCCTTAAAAGAAACATCTGCCACTTGACCAGTTTCTTTTTTTTGTAGTTATAGAAAATTTGACTATGTTCTAAAGATGATATTGATTAGGTAATAGATGTTACAGCTTGGCTGGGCTATATAGATGATATTGATTAGGTAACAGATGTTACCAAGTAAGGTATACATGTTATGGGCTAGGATCTGCTTTTCAATTTTATGTGTATATCATTGGGGTGGGAGTTTTAGGACAAAGAGAAGTGGTAATTTGTATGTTTTAGAAGGTCTCAGGGAAATGAAAAAAGGGTCTTTGAGCTCATACCAGCCTTTTCCTTTACTACTTGTGTAACGCATCGCATGTATCAATCTGTCCTTAGTTGTCAGTTATTATCGGAAGAAGAAAGCTACAACACGATTAAACGAATAACACAATATGTCGTCAATAAAAAATGAATAGAAAGTTTAGAAGGAGGTGAAGCAAACATATAACCTAATATCTTTCATATCTCTTTTTCTGGATCAATCATTCGTGTCCTATGTTACAATTCGATCCTTACCATTCTCGTGTATCCTAGACGGTTTACATTAAATTCCATACAAAATCGTCAATTAAAAGCGTTTTTCAACGCTGAAATTCTCATCTCATGAATATTGGTTGTCTTCAAAACATTTAATTTATTTAGTCATCAGCATTTGGTCGTAGTACAAATGTTAACGAAATCATATTATCATTTCCATTCCTTTGCTTTTGAGAAGTAATGTTTGTTTTGTTCACAACAAGAAATGGATTTTGAATTATTACAAGAGTCCAGCAACTAGGAAGCCGATATCATTTCTTCTGTTCAATCTATTCACCAGCCCGATATAATGTTCGGTTGATAAAAGCAACCATTCATTTTATTTTTTTCTTCAGAATTTGTCTTTCTGTGTCGTACAAACGAATTTACAATATTATGTTTCCTCCACCTCGGCTTAAGTTATGTGCTTGTTGTCTTTTACCGTGAATTAAATAAGAGACAAAATAAATTTAGTTAATATTTTTTATAGTGTATATAGATCATGTATAGATTAATTATGCCGTATGCAAGAAAAGACCTACCAATTGCAAACATGTGTATCACTTTAATTGTAAAGCACATACAAGTCAACTAATGCACATCAAAAATTATATAAGTTTAAACGTGAAATTATTCTCTTACCTCTTTTAGCAATAAATCTGTACGATTGCTTGAGATTATTTTCTATTCTTTCAGGGAGAATTTCGACACTAGTAATGTCGAGGACATATGACACACAATGAATTTCCCTGACATGATGGTCCAAAGATAGATAATGTGGGATTCTGTATCTTTCATTCCAAGGTAATTTTGCTGTCACTGTGCGCACTACATCAAACAGGCGACAAAAGAACTCCTGTATAGGATGAAAAAATGTCGTTCTCGGCAAGGAGGGCTCAGACTGAAATAAAATCCATCCTTACTAAAGTTCTGATAGCTAATCACCGTAAAGGTTCTTGAATGATAAAGGAGTTTTTTTCAGATTGCTTTAAATGAATTATTAATTATTTTCATTTCACAGACTTTTAGACTTTATTTTGTCAACGTGTAGTCGTAGATTGTGTTGCAGATATCATTAAAGGTTTCATTATGCATTTAATGTGCGAAAATGACTTTAATGAAATCACTGCTTATTAGCATATTGTACAATTTTATTATTGTTCGTTTTTACCTTTCATAGATGAAACTACATTGATTGTTTAAACAAGAAAATTATATTCCGCCAAAATGTGGTACACGCTCATCGTGGCTCTAATACACCCTTATCGAAACTTCTTTATTCGGAATCTCATAGTACAAAACATATAACTACCTTGTTCAGGAGTCACATGGAAGCAACAAACGACAAGCGGTTTGTTCTAACACCAACCAACCTTTTTAGATGAGACATTTAACGTCGATTAATAAGTTCTTGATTGACGCCAAGAAAGCAAACAAGATTTATATTTTAGGTATTCGCATTATAAGCTGCCAATATATGGCAAGAAAAAAAATAATATTTAATGCAAAAGCTTGGCATGTCGGACAAGTTTCATACCTAACAATCTGACGTTTTTAGATTCAGTACCATGGATGTATTTTATTTTCTCACTAGAATACAAAACCTTTGACAAAAAGTAGACACTGATGAACAAATGATCATCTTCTTAAACAGATTGTACGATATTTGCGAAGTAAAATGTAACTTTAATTAACATAATCTATTTATATTCATGTCACGATTGTTTACTCTGTAATTATAAACAGTTCATCACAAAGCTGATTAACATTTCCTTTTAAGAAAACTGTTGCTTTGCATTCTTTCATTCCTGTATGTATTGGAAGCGTATTTACCAGGGTAAGGGGATATTAGGACTCACTATTCGCCTATCGATACGTTTGTACTATCTTATTCCTTGTTATGTTCGTGTAGGTATGCAAAACAATGAAGACAGTCATAGCGAGGAAATCATGAATGTTATTACACACTTGTGCATGCTCTTCTTTTGTGCCCTCCAGCACTGAGATAATTTCATGGATATTCAGATCATCGTTTCCTTCCATTCCACGAGTGTCGCACAGATGGACGGGTAACTCTCTTAGCGTTTCTGGGCATCTTATCTTATGGATGCGATACTAAAATTAGATAGCATTAAACACTTGTAAAATTTTTATACACGGGAGATAAGCAGAAATGTTAAAAGATTGTTTTGCTTTTTTTCTTGCACTATAATCATTGAGTCATCGCAGTTGCTTTGCTCATCCATACTCTTAGACCAAACGTCTCAGGGACTCAGAGATATATCGTCTGCCCTTGATCAATACATATATTAACTTAGCTTAAATTAACTTAACTTGGTGGCAGCACACTCTAACTATATATATATATATATATATATATATATATATATATATATATATATATATATATATATATATATATATATATATATATATATATATATATATATATATAATTTAAGGGAGAAAGTGATGAATTACCGTTCCTATTTCTTGTTAGAAAGTATTGCATCAAATATAGCTGCTAGGATAATGCTATGTATATTTGTGTACTTAACTTTCGTCCATTATTGTAAATTGTGAACAGAATGTTTACATAGCTATTTTTTGTCCGTGATTACAAGTTGTAGACAAAATGATTATATAGCATTTGAGGTCTGAACATTTTTGTCCAAGTACTTTTTACAATTAGATTGGAAGCTTCCGTTTTATTGATTCACATCAAGTGTAAATGTATATCGGTATGATTAATAAACAAATAATTAATTCCTGTTCTGTATCAGTCTGTGGGAATCCAAGATCAGAGTTTCATATGTTGTTGACATCAGATATAATTGGAGAGGTATTATTTATTTAAAATATTCATTAAAATTTTTAAAGCGTTCACTTGTCTTTTGAATTTATGTACACCACTTTGGGTAATTATGAATTAATTTTGGATTTTATCACTGCATGATATCACGCTATTCAAGGCTATTGTAATTAATAATAATCATTCTATATATTTGGACTTGTGCTAGGACATTAGAATTATTTAGGATTTATTTCACAGCAACGAAAGTGTCTCTTAAATTTTCACTTTGTGTTGTAGAGTAATAAATAACTGGTTGATTTTGTTCTGACTTCGTTCTGTTACATTTAATACCTTGAATCAAAAGTATAGCATTTGTATTATTTATGTAACGTAAAATAGCTCATTAATGCTCATTTGAAATTCTCTCTCTAAAAAAAATTACAGAACTTTCTAACATTGCCCGTATTATAACCAGATATAGGCATTTACTCAACTCTTAAACTGAATTTCTGCGACTAACCAGACAGGCTTTATTTAAGGGGTATAGAAAGTGTCACCATGTGCAAAACAAAATCAAAAATATCTAAAAGCAAAAAATAAAAGAATATACATACAGCATTCATTAACTTCCGATCAAAGAAAACTAAAATATCTAGAAAACACCTCGACATTGTAGTTATCATCGACGCGTTAAATTTCAGATTTGGCCCATTAGTATCAGACCATCATCTCTCTCTCTCTCTCTCTCTCTCTCTCTCTCTCTCTCTCTCTCTCTCTCTCTCTCTCTCTCTCTCTCTCTCTCTGTCTCTCTCTCTCTATATATATGTGTGTGTGTGCATAATATAATATAATATAATATAATATAATATAATATAATATAATATAATATAATATAATATAATATAATATAATATAATATAATATAATATAATATAATATAATATAATATAATATAATATAATATAATATAATATTATATAATATAACATCGCATCGCATCGCATCGCATCGCATCGCATCGCATAGCATAACATAACATAACATAACATAACATAACATAACATAACATAACATAACATAACATAACATAACATAACATAACATAACATAACATAACATAACATAACATAACATAACATAACATAACATAACATAACATAACATAACATAACATAACATAACATAACATAATATAAAATAAAATAATATAATATAATATAATATAATATAATATAATATAATATAATATAATATAATATAATATAATATAATATAATATAATATAATATAATATAATATAATATAATATAATATAGACATGTTTATCACATAGTCTGTACACTTTGTCTTCAGTGTGTGCAGTTAAATAGTTTTTATATGATACGTGTGTGCTACATGTCTGCGGCATGATGCCTCAGTGCTAAACATCCCTATAAACTGCCAGACTGCAGACACCGTAGCGGTATGAATTCAAAATTGTTCAAGCTACGTTAAAAATCATAATCACATCACATCACATCACATGATATATGTGAACATATGACTTTATGTGATTCTGATTGGTCCAAATAAGCCCATGCAATCATTGAGCAGCATTCTCTTAACTGATTGGGTGCGATCATTGGAAAACATTTTTATCTCTGCCTTCTGGAATTATTTTTTTTCATTCTTTTTCTGCCTTTATTTTTATCTACTCGCGAAAGGGAATCGACGAAAAATGGTCTCGTCTGTTTCAATATTGCCAGTTTATCCCCACACGCGTTTGTTATGTCATGTATAACATATCATAACATAAAAAAAATGGCAAACCCCCGAAACAAGAACAATAACAAGTAAAACTACCGGTTTTGCTTAGATGATAAAGAGGGTGGGGTCATGGCCGGTATATCTGTGGCATGGAATCCATCCTATACACAAGCTTGATTTAAATGTGAGTTACTGAAGTAAACTCACCTTTGTTCATATAACAATGTAGACATAAACCGGTCTCCCCAACTGACAACTTATCCAACCTCAGCATTTTTACGGGGTAAATAGGTAATGCAAGTCCGAATCAGAGAGCTGTTTTCGTCTTCTGTATCAGTGTTATCTATTGTTCCAAATCAAATACTGCAAAGTTCAGGTCACAAATACAATACAGTCAATATGTACATTTCTGCATCCAGTAAGCTTCATTTCGCAAAAATATTGCAACAATGCTATGTTTTATTGTGGAATTTCAACGTAAACATTGTCACTTTTTTTTGGGCCTACTCAGACCGGTACTGTGCACCGTATCAAACAATGTGACATCACACGCATTGGACATTTGTGTTCAGAGATGCTGTCTTTTGTAATTGTTCTGTTTATTTGGATGGACGCTTATTCTTTAATTTATAGTTATCAAAAATATATAATATACTGTTTCTATTTCTACATCGTTTGGGACTATTTTTTTCACAACAAATGAACGATACAGCGTCTGTCAGAATGAAGGAAATTATTCTTTCCTCTTTCTATCTAAATAATTTATACGGAAATAAAACTATGTGATGAAAAGAATCTGAAATGGGTAATGATTCAGTATTAAATTTAAGAAACTCGTTAAATAATGTCCCGCTGTTGCTCGCAAAAGCTGAACATTTTTCAACTCGTTTCATTAATTTAATATTAAATAGTTACCCATTTGAGATCCTCTATATTTGCTGACTGAGACCAATAGGACAAAGCTGAATTTTATTGTCTCGCCCATAAAGACCTTTCATTAGCATTGATTCTAATATTAGATCCTACATTTTGACAACATAAATATATTTAACTGAGAGCAACATAAAACATACCTTCTGTGTGACACTCGTCCCACTAGATCCGCTGAGAGTTTTAAACGAAACATACCCGTTTATGATGGAATTGATGGTATTAACAAAGCTGGATTTCCCTGCACCAACCTGTCCGATTAAGAGTATGTTGATATATTTAAATGTTTCGTGTAGGTCATGCAGTTTTGGTAACGGCATAAAGTCTTTTATTGTCATCTTCAGCTCATGAAGATACTGAAAAAGAAAACTTAATTTGACAATTAAAAATGGAAAAGATTAAAAGGACCAGGACTTAAACAGAAGTTCAGTCTTATATCGAATCTATAAATTTACTATCACGTCATCGCTGCAATACCAGATTTACCATTGTACTTGGATGTGCTTAAGCACAAGGCCCCTGTTGGCAGGGGCGGAGGGGGGAATCTTTTTGGCAAAAAAAAAATTACCATGAATTTTTCATCGTAATGGGCCTCATAACTAATTCCGGCACTGCATCACTGTTATTGGTTTGAAAACCACTATGCGGCGTGTTTAAAGAGGTGATATGACATGTTTTGATCGCTTTATGTTTATTACTTTGATGGATGATAAACGTAACCGTCATATTTGTTATCGATTAAATATTTTATATTTATTGGAAACAACATCTTGCCATTTATTCCCATTTGTTTTCCAAGATTACATCGAAAACTTAATGTGAATGCTGAACTGTGGCAAGATGAATGGTAAGACACGAGTAAATCAAATGTTTCAGCCAACGGAAGCAAGGGTCTAGTCCTGCATAGCGCGAATGTTGCAATTATTTATTGAAATTCTAATGACAGACGAACCTGAACTTGAAATATGAGAATTCTTTCGCTGGGTCTTTTAAACTGTACTTTTCTCTGTGGTACAATCTTTTGTTTCCTTTCTGTGATGAGATCATAATGAATTTTGCCCCTAGCAGTTACACTATTCATTTCATGGCGCCTAGTTGTGCCTGCATTGGGAACATTCCTTTATATATATATATATATATATATATATATATATATATATATATATATATATATATATATATATATATATATCGCCTTTTTAAATCTATAAGCATTTCTATCTTGCCGATTTGGACAATGTTGTTTAGAATTGTTGTTAATTCTGATACTTTTGTTGTTACAAATATCTATTGAGATGCTTTTCCATGTACATGTCCAACAGATATGTCATGAAGATTACAAAATAATAGAGGTCATCTTTTGTCTGCAAACTGAATTGAGAATCGACCGGAAGAAAGTATCCCAAAAATAATCATTATGGACATACATCCAATACAAACAAGTAAATCTATATCAAGACATTCGTATGCTATGTACTTGATATTTAATGAATACAGTGTGAAATGCCAACATTATTAGATCAGGACAAAGGTAAGGAAGATTAATCTAATCATGTAATTGAGCCTTGAAGATATAGAAGTAACATGTTTGCGATAACAAAATTGATCTCCAGTGTACTTCACTGAGACTGAGGAATTATTATCTTAAATTTCTGTCAAGAATTCATGCAGAGGCAACACAGACCTCAGTGAGAAATAAATGTAACATCTATATGATTTGATCTTCAATGTGAAAATGATTTTGATGATGAACATATCATCCTCGTTTTCTTAATAATTTTCAACCCAATATAACATACCTTGTCATGCCACTCTGGTTGTCCCAGTAACACAATATAACATACCTCATCATTGCACTCTGGTTGTCCACATAACAAAATACAACCTCATCATTGCACTCATGACTATGCCTCCACAATACAATATATCATACATTTTACTTCCAACCAGGACATGTCTTCATAATTCAGTATAAAATACCCCATCATTCCAGTTTGGACAATATATCCGTAATGCAATACAACATACGTCATTATTCCACTGAGGACAGTGTCTCTGTAACACAATATATCGTACCTCACCAATCCATTCAGAACAATGTCTTCGTAATAAAATAAAACATATCTCATCATTCAACCATGGACTTTGTCTCCGTAATACAATATAACATATTTCAACCATTCCAGTCTAGATTATGTCTTTTCAACACAATATAACATACCTCGTCATTCCACTCTGGACTACGTCTCCATGCCTTTGATTTTGGAGGTTTTAGTTTTGGTGCATCTGCATTTAAAGAAGTCCAGTTATTGACATATCATGGGTTTAACCTTTTCTTAATTCTCAATAGTGTTTAATTTTAATTATTCAACTGCAACAAAATACAGTCCTAAATTAAATCAAATGTTATTTTCTAATATGTGCATTCATTCGTGTCAATGTGTAAATGTATCAATTTCTAGTATTCTTTCAGTTTAAGTAGTTACTGGAGATAGCTGCGGATTTATCTTCTTTAATGGAAATGCAATATGCAACTTGTAACATATATAACAGCTTGCAGATACATGAATGCAACATAATATCACTTAGAAGTCACTACCTTTCTGTGCAACGTCTATGGTATTTTAAGCAACAATTGCAATACATATATCGTTTTGCTAAATATTTTGAATTTAACAAGTATTTAACAAATGCTGAAACAATGACAGCGATATAAAGAATATGAATTAGAATCATTTTATACAAATCACAAGGTGTAACTATTAAATAAGTATTACCTGAGACAGAATAGACTTCTATGTTAAATGCATTGTATGTACCAGTGATGAGGTCTTGAAATGTTGAATCTTGTGGTAAATTATAAGTATCTCCTATATTTATCCTTGCATTCAGATTAAAAAGGCCACTTCTCTTCGTCACAACGTGAAAAAATGTACACAGCTCTCCGTTTTGTCCAAACTGAGGTCCAGATAGGAGATAGGTTACGATTGCAAACTCTGGACGTTGTACTGGAAACATGCCCGTTTCCGAGCCTTTCTTATCTTTATATCTTAGATGGAAAAGAAAGGCTGACTTGTCATACGCATATCTGACCTCAGCCGAATTCTGCCAACTGATAGATGTGTACCCTCCAAATACGTGGTTGCTTGTGCTGTAGATGATGGTTACAGTTGCTCCTCTGTTATCGCACTTTTCATGAAATACCTTCATGTATTAAAAACATATATTGGCATGCGTGTGTCAAGAGCAAATTTAAGATTCCAATATTTATATGCTAAAACTTATTATTTTGTTAGAAATAAGCGGTTGGCGAGTGAAGTGGAGAAAAAAGGACTTCTGTCAATTGATAAATCTTATATAAATACGGTCGGAAATAAGTTTACAGAGGTATAATAATCCTAAATGTTATGAATAAGAATAGCACATTACGGAATCATACGTGAAATTTCAGCTGATGTATAATAAAACAATATCATCAATAGTGATAGTAAGGTTTCCGTGTTGTATTACTACTAAGTAAATATCGATTGCTAATATCAACACATGACATCCATCCAACGCAGTTATATTTTCAGTCAAAAACATGTATAATATAAGAACACTAACAATTAAAGATGTCATGTGCTCGTTAAGGTGATAATAATTCCTGTGTATATAACCTTTAAAATGTAGGATCGCACCCAATCAGATTCCAAAGTTTGAAGTTTATGTCTCAGACAGTGTAGGATGAGTTGCACAAAAATGCAAATGTGGCAAAAAAAGTTTTATCTGCAATTATGTATGTATGTATGTATGTATGTATGTATGTATGTATGTATGTATGTATGTATGTATGTATGTATGTATGTATGTATGTATGTATGTATGTATGTATATGTGTGTGTATGTATGTATGTATGTATGTATGTATGTATGTATGTATGTATGTATGTATGTATGTATGTATGTATGTATGTATGTATGTATGTATGCATGCATGCATGCATGCATGTAGATAGATAGATAGATAGATAGATAGATAGATAGATAGATAGATAGATAGATAGATAGATAGATAGATAGATAGATAGATAGACAGCGCAAAACTAGTATCTAACTAGCCAGAGAGCTTTTGACTCCTAATTTCTATATATACCTATTGAGACAATGCATATATGTTTAATTCATGTTGAAACAGCTATGAAGAGTTTTACAAACACATCGTTTTCAATGTTTTATTTGTTTGTTTTGTATATGGCATTGCCCTGTTCGTCGTCAGCTTATTTCATCTATCTCAATCAATCCCTGGCACACACGATCACTTGCTGGATCCAGTGCGCTTGAATGTCCTGTTATTCGCCATATGATCTGTATTCTTTTTATACACACACACACACACACACACACAGATATATATATATATATATATATATATATATATATATATATATATATATATATATATATATATATATATATATATATATATAATATTGATGCACAAGTGTTCCCACCATAAAGTTCCACCACCAAAAGCTTGGAATGAAATAAATGTACACATCTTGACGCTGACCCTTGTACAAAATGTCCCAAAGTTAAGATGTTCTTATTTGAGCATAGGCGTAATTACGGGACACTACACAATACATTTACTCACCAAAACATGACCATACGGGCGGACAGGATTGTTTGATAATTGTCGGAACAAACATATATTATTTCTGGTAATTTCCAATAAATTAGTCTTATTTTAAAGAGAAAGAAACAAAAACAACGGAAAACTACCTGAGGGTCACATCCATGGGAATTCATGCAGTAAAGAAGGGTAAACTGTTTGGGTCCTTGTCCTATCCATTCTGAAAGCTGTTCCTTGTCTTCCTTTGTTAAAGAGCCATCCATATTTGCTCATTGATGACCCTGAATTAATACATTATCGATTTAGTGCGTTGATGCATGTTATATATATATATATATATATATATATATATATATATATATATATATATATATATATATATATATAGATGCAATAAACTGACGACGAACAGTACGAAACTAGTAACTAACTAGCCTAAGCGCTTTCGACTCTTAATGAGTCTTTTTCAAAGGCAAATACAAAACATAGTTACGACAAACAAATAAACACAAAAACGTTGCGTTTGTAAACCTCTACATTTCTATCTTCACATGTGCTAAAACTATAAATACAACCAGCTTGTATAGACTAGTTGCGGAAACTGAAAACGTTGTATAATTCCCTAAAAGTCTACAAGCCAAAGCGACATCTATTTTTACTTTGTGTACATATGTAACGCAGATTATATCCCGGATATTTGGTTCTATACCGGTTATTCTTATAGTAAAAATTGAAGGATAAGAAGATTTAGAAAATGTTAAATTCTACTAGTGCATAGTTTTCATTTTCTAGTCTTCTTGGTTTAGACCGCTTGGTTTCAATGTTCTAAGGCGGCGTATCCAGTATGATTCCTTTTCCTTCCTGGTTTCGGAACTCCAGCTGTGGTTGTTGGCAATAGCGATAAGTATTATATCACTGAAAGTGTGGCCAGGGGAGGAGAAGTGTTCTGCGACCGGGCTTCTGTACAGCTTTTTTGTCATCCAATCAGATCTATGAAGGTTTATCCTTATGTGTAGCTTTTCAGTTTCTCCCACGTACTGAAGGCCACAGATCTTACATGTGATGAGATAAATCACATTCTCTGTTTTGCACGTTTTGTTTGGACCATGTATGTTTAGTTTTTCTTTAGTCACTGTGCTAGTGAATGTCTTGGTCTCTATCATATGTTGACAGGTTTTGCATCTTTTATCGCCACAGGGTCCAGATTGACTAGGTTGGTTTTGACTAGCGATTGTTGTTAGCTTGGCCCTGACTAGGATGTCCTTTAGGTTTTTTGGTCTCCGGTAAGCTACTACAGGTTTGTTCGGAAGTATTAGGTTTAGTATGTCTGACGATTGCACGGTTGGCCAGTGGTTTGCGATGATTATACCTACTTTGGGATTGTCTGGGTGATAGGTCAGAATAAATGGTATCCTATCAACCTTTTCTTTCTGTCCATATCTGAGTAGGTCATCACGATTTGTTTGTTTGGCCCTTTGGATTGCCTCCGCAATCAGGTCTTTGTCGTAGCCTCGGTAAATTAAATGTTTATCCAGCTCTTCAGACCTTTCTAGGAATCTTTCATCGTCGGAGCAAATTCTGCGTATCCTCAGTGCCTGGCTATATGGAATGTTCTTAATGCAGTGTTTTGGATGACAGCTGGTTGGGAGAAGATACTGGTGTTTGTCGGTTGGTTTCGAGTAGATGTCTGTGTGTAATTTGTTTTCCACCAGTCTGGTTGTTGTGTCCAGGAAAACATGGTTTGAGTTGGAAATTTCTGCCGTGAATTTTATTGAAGGATGGAAGTTGTTTGCCTTTGAAATGAAGTCATCCAGACTTTCTCTTCCATACTGCCACTTCATTTCTATATCATCGATAAAGCGTACCCACTGGTATGGTGTACGCTCAACCGATGCTAAGAGCTTTCCCTCAAGTTTTCCCATGAAAATGTTAGCATACGAAGGGGCCATTTTAGTACCCATTGCAGTTCCATTGATTTGTAGGTAGTTTTCTTCATTAAATTCAAAGTTGTTGAGTTTTAGGACAAGCTCCAGGAGTTGGATTAAGAAGTGTGTGGGTGGATTGTTTACAGTTCTTGTTTCCCATGCTTCGCTGCATGCCTGTAACCCTTCGTTGTGCGGTATGTTGGTGTACAAAGATGTGACGTCTAAGGAATAAGAATAACCGGTATAGAACCAAATATCCGGGATATAATCTGCGTTACATATGTACACAAAGTAAAAATAGATGTCGCTTTGGCTTGTAGACTTTTAGGGAATTATACAACGTTTTCAGTTTCCGCAACTAGTCTATACAAGCTGGTTGTATTTATAGTTTTAGCACATGTGAAGATAGAAATGTAGAGGTTTACAAACGCAACGTTTTTGTGTTTATTTGTTTGTCGTAACTATGTTTTGTATTTGCCTTTGAAAAAGACTCATTAAGAGTCGAAAGCGCTTAGGCTAGTTAGTTACTAGTTTCGTACTGTTCGTCGTCAGTTTATTGCATCTATTTTAATTAATCCCTGACAAACGTGATCCCTTGGTGGATCCAGTACGCTTGAGAGGGTTGTTATTCGACATATGATTTGTATTCTTTATATATATATATATATATATATATATATATATATATATATATATATATATATATATATATATATATATATATATATATATATATGTAAAAAATTTGGAACGCAATGAGTTACATTTGTAGCTGGGAGAGTAGTTTATTTTTCTCCGAGTGATCTCTTGCTTTCCTCTGAGAGCCGTATAAAAAGTGACGTTTAAAAATCTTCATGAACAACCTATTTTGGAGTTTGTTCTCTCGGGAAACAATGGCCGTATCTTTCTGCTATGGAAAATACTCTTAAGAAAATTGCTTCAGCTACCATTTGCAGAAGCAGGTATGCCGCAACGAACATTCTACAACCGAAAGGAGTAAAGGAATTTCCCTTACACATAATTTAACACTCACACTCTAACACACATAGAGGTAAAACAATTAGATATATGAAGAAAAAAGTGATAAATGTCTTCATAAAATTGCATTTGTTCAAAAACGTAAATTGATCTTTGATTATTACTAAATTGCTTTTTTTTTTACCACCGGATCAGCAACAATTTTGCTGTCGCCAATCACTTGCCCTGCAACTGTGAGAATAGTGATTTATCAAAAGTCTCATCATGCCAACTAATTTTTATGGTTTTTAGGTTTCTTAATTTATTTTTAATTTATTTTCTCTTTCCGCCTCATTTTCTCTATCAATTTAAGTTTACAACATATCTGACGTTGCAACTTAGTTAGGCTAGTAATGAATTTAAAGTATGTTTGCTGCACAATGCGTGCGACGTATGTAGTATTAGTAAATTTCAATTTTCTGTTGTTAAAGAAAATTTCAGAAACTACGATACTGATGGAAAACAAATAAGAACCTCTGTTTATTTGTTCTTTACAGACACAATTTATTTCAAATTCAAAGCAATAAACTAAGAAAAATTAAGTAATGATACATGGTATCAAACGGACACTTGAGGAATGAATGGAAACAATCCCAAATTTTGTTCTATCTGTTGCACTTGCCTCGATGATAATCATCATCATCATCATCATCATCATCATCATCATCATCATCATCATCATCATCATCATCAGTCCCATAGTCTGGCAGACCGTAGTGGCACCACACAAAACCGAACAACCAGTTTCCTCGATTCGTCTCGATTTTCCGTCTTTCTCAGGGAGTTGCTCAATGTCAAGCCTGTCCACTCTCGAATGTTGTCTTCCCACCCCTTTCTCTGCCTGTCTCTGTACAGTGCCTTGCAGGATTGTCGTTCCAGATTGGCTTAAGTTTTTGTCAGCGCTGCTGTTGTCTGCGCAATCATGGAGAGTACTTCAGGCTTCGATCCTTCATCTCTTACATTTCCCTCCAAATACTTGAAGCTTTTGACTGTTTATAGCTTCGTACCTTGGACAACGATGTCAGTACTGATGCCCTTGGTTTTGTTGGTCATTATTTTGGTCTTCTCTGCTCTGACTTCCATGCCGTAGGCTGCAGAGATTTTTGATGATAATATTAAAATTAAACAGTGAAGTTATATGTTGCATTGCTTACCCGTCTGTAACCAATGAGGACACAACTGAATGCTTATCTTGTAGATCTACTGATGTTTGAACTGAACGATCAATTGTTTGTTTTAGAAACCGTATTGATGCTTCCATCTATAATACTCACCCTGTGATATATATATATATATATATATATATATATATATATATAAATATATATATATATAAATATATATATATATATATATATATATATATATATATATATATATATATATATATATATATATATATATATATATATATATATATATATATATATATATATGTGTGTGTGTGTGTATATATATATATATATATATATATATATATATATATATATATATATATATATATATATATATATATATATTGATATGTGTGTATATATATATATATATTTATATATATATATATATATATATATATATATATATGTGTGTGTGTGTGTATATATATATATATATGGATATGATATAATTTCAACATCTGATACTGTTTTGAATAAAAACCGATAGTCATTAGTCATGTAAGCAACTTAAAAGGTAAAAGAAACTACATAAGCAAAGGTAAGTCTGAAATTTAATTTTGATCTTAAGAAATAAACTGCATATCATAAACCTGTCAGAAAAATTATTGAATTATATATGTTTATTTTATTCAGTCTGTGCTGTTGAATATAAATATCTGAAAACAAAATTTAACTATAAAACCTGAAACGATAGAAATCCATTTTGGAGATTTCCATGGTAAACAGAATGTTCACTTTCTGAAGAAAAAAAAAATGACCACGTTTTACTGTGATTTTCAGTATATTCACTAGTAATTCCCAGAGTAAGACTGACACTCTTTCAATTTCCGTGGTATATATGTGTGTGGAGTTTAGAGATATACAATGAATCGATAGTGACATTGTCTTGTTTAGAGGACATGTTAACATTGATTACTGACTAGAAGTGACGACTCTAATATTAGCTTCACAGGTTATATGATATCCATGCATTGTCAGCTCTCAGGTACACAAACAACTACAACAACTACAGCTACTGCCTCCACCACCACCATCAAAAGTGTTTTCTTTGCTACATATAGAATTGTTCAGTTTCAAGTCTAATCGGTACAACATTTTACCTGTTCTCTCAAACTATTTCATTTGTCTAAACTGAAACAACCCCAATAAACAATTTGATAAAGGTAATCATGATATATAATAGATTTCTTAGTACCCAAACAGAAAGCATATGAGAGGCGCGTTAAGGGTACAGAAATTTCAGAAGATTAAAGACGTTTATCTACCTTGGTAAGTGTATGAAATGTGGGAATCCTCATATTTCGTAGCGAACTTTTAATATTACCTTGATCGTGACTGAAATTTCGTTTATTCTAAAAAAAAAAGTATCACTGGCCTTGTAGCAAATAGTGAATGAAAGATTTTACAGATTCGATTGCAAAGATCATATCCTTTTTCAAACAGAACGAAGTATTTTTAATCTCTATCATATATTTAAGTACTAGACCTACAATTTAAGATGGCGACCCTGATTGAACAGAGTCAGGTCTTACTACTTGAACAAGCGGTGCCATGCACTTTGTTCCAAGATCGAACTATAGGTCATAGTTTCAAGAAAATCTCGCTTACTTGGTACCTTGTAAACTTACCGTAATGTTTTTTTTTTCGTTTCTGAAGTATATCCAAATAATCAAATGGTTGAGCTTTTCAGAAAGATGGTCGCCATTTGATTTGGTTAAAGAGCGATAGAAGCCGAGTTATCCCGATGTCGATTTACTTCCTAGTTTTCTACGTGGCTAAGTGCAAGGGACATTTTTATGCACGAATTTAATTATGAATACACCTGACTAATATAAAAATTCATAAAAAAATAAAATACATGAGTCCAATAAGGTCCATACTTTTATATAGGTATAATAAAGTAAAACAAATATCATTCACTTGATCTAACACGTAAGTGGAAATACATACAATAAAATGTTGACGCCCACCCACCCACCCACCCACGCCAAATTAAAACATGTATCATTCATATCCTAAGGCCGTTTTTGAGAGCACATGATGCTCACAGTGCAGATCAAACACTTTCCTTGGGTGCTAATTTTGAAAATCAATGTGTACTTAATAGTTTAATGCAATTCAAAATAGTTGCTGAATGTATACAATCTTGTCATCGTAGACACAATGACTGACTATGTTTCCTTAAAGATGTCAATTCAAACATTCAAAGTAAGTCATTCTTACTTGATCAAAGTATACACATGGTGCTGTAAACAATCAGATGGCCTGCAATTTTATAAAATAAAGAAATGTATATATGTGCATAGAGAAATATGTGAATGAGACTGATGATAAAATTGTATGCACACAAGCTGATTTTGATCAGATCTTTATATTAATTGATTAACAAGTTATCTGCGGGAAAAAAACAATCCCAAAAAAAGTACAAAATAAAGCAATTAAAAAAAAACAAACAGAAAGCAAGAAAGGAAATAAAACAAACAAACTGGAAATGACAGAAATGAGGATGTTCAGCAATTAAGATGTCTGGAAGTTTCAAATTAATCAGGGATATTCATTCTACAACGTCAAGTATCCAGCACTCACGTATTAGAAACGAAACAGAGGATGGAAGGTAGGAATATGTATAACCTACCCAAACACGTACGAACTATCCAACAATACCCTCCCATAAAAGTAGTATATGACCTATTCTTGCTGAGCCAATATGACATATCAAGAAACATCCTTATTTCATATTATTATTTCACAACCCAAGATGACACAATATAAATTATTAACAATCATAAGCCCAATGTTACTGCTAAATATTTTTTAAACCTCTACTCCTTACCACGTATTAGCTGAACAATGTGACATATACACAGACAATTATTTCAAATGTCACACATTAACACGCTACGGTGAAATGTTTTACATTCCAATTGCCAATCCTCAAGACGTCATAACGTTTTGTTTGGGCAAGTTAATGTTTGTAAAGTACCTTCAAAGATATTGTGACTTTTTTATGTATATCTATACTATTTACTTAATTTGCTTCCGTTATTGAGCGTAATACCTACATGAGTTTGTCATGATTCTAAGAAACAAACAAGATGTTTATTAGGATTCTGAGTCTCATACCTGGGGTTTTCTCTAGGCAATTATATTGTATCTTATGTCAAGTGAAAATTAATATATATATATATATATATATATATATATATATATATATATATATATATATATATATATATATATATATAAGATATGTTAGACAATTATTCCTGTTCAATATCTGTCTTTGGGATTATGTGATCAGAGTTTATAGTTTTGTTCAGATATAATTGGAGATGAATTATTTACTTAAATTATTCATTGGAATTACAAAGTGCTCATTGATTTTTTGGACTAAAACACAACTTATGGATTATGATGACTCATTCAAATACATTAGGGATTATACCGTTGTGACACTTCAAGATTATTGGTAAATCAAAACAATCAAAACTATTGATAAATTAGCACATTCAGGTAAATTGGTACACCAGCATATTCAAGACTATTGGAGCTAATTCAGAACATTCTATACTTTGGACTTGTTAATGAATATTTAATATGTAATGCTGGAAATCTGTTTTGTATTCTATGGAAATACATTGTTGAATTTTACATACATTGTTGGTTCGCTTCTTTATGTTACTCTGTTTAAGATCACAGAGTCGTAACACATTGTCAGTTTCCATCCCAGTATCTCTGTACAGGTACTAGTCATTCTGCTACAATAGTATAAAATAAGCAAATCACGCGTGGTTATTGTATGGAGTTAAGACTAAACATCTGTCTGGAACGCCAATGGTTATTAATGAACTGTTTTGTCCCTGCGTATGTAATAACATTTAAGACCGCATTTCTCAAAATAAACCTCGAAATGAAAACCAAAACAAAACATCTCCCCACCCCACTCATACCCAACGATAATAAATAAAGCAAAACAGTGTAGATTATTTTTCCAAGGATCTCTGAACAAGTTGAAAACTTTATTTGTGGGTCCTAAATCAATTCGGAAGCCTCTTTAATACATTTTCTTTTCACGCTGCCAGCACTCCATTCATTAGATAGCGGACAGTGATCGAGTCACCATGCACTGGTTATATTAGGCTACGCTCTCTTTTGGGTCAAAGCGCGGTGAAAACTTATTGATAAATCACCTTGTTAATCTCCGGGTAAAAAAGGAATAATTTAGACCGAACTATGGTTCGAATAATGTGGAAATAAACCTGCCTTATACAGGTTTGAAAAAAAGAGTTTTGCTGTTGTTTCCTTTCTGACAGAATAAGCAGAATTTGATCCGATTGATTGTTTGCTTTCCAAGTGGATGGACTTCTATCAAAGATTGTCGACTAATTGTCTGTCGATACCCGTGTGGACTGATTTCTAGGTCGTACTATCGGAGTTGGGCTCTTTTATCATCCAGGGGCCATTTCCTACTAAAGGAAGGTTCGGTTCTCCTTGGACTCTCTAACCAATTTGTATGGTTCTTGGTGATGGGGGAGGGTGTATGGTGCCTGCTAGAGCTATAGTTGTTTGAATGACATTGTCAGCTGATAATGTTTGTATCGCTAATTTTTAAAGTGGGTTTTACAGTTGTCAAAAACGTTTCCTTCTTTACAAACTTCACAAAGAACGTAATAATATGTTTTATAAATTCGGTGTTCCAGTCTTTTGAACAGGGCTGAACATCCTATTGTATATATTTTTGGCATTAGTTGATTGGTTATTTGCATTTTTAATCAGATATATAAACAAAGCATCAAACATGCTTTTTCTGAATTGTCTCCAGTGCTACTTTAAACAATAAACTATAGCAGCTCGTGTAAACATTATTATCAATAGCAATGATTGTTTAATCTCATCACTAATATTCTTCTGGACGTTCTAAATTAGGCATTGCCAACACATCGCTATTGTCATTTAAATTATCATCCTTTGGTTGGTTGTAATTTTTACTCACTTGTATTAATAAAAAGAATTAACAGAAGTTTAAACGAGTCTCCGGATTCCATTAAGCTGACGATATAGCAAGCAAACTATAAACACATTTCTATGTTCATGTCACAAGGTAGCATAAACAAAAATATGTCTTCATTACCAACATCATAGTGTCATTTCAGCTCTGATTGTTCTTTGAATCATTTAATAATTTACATAATGTTTTCATATGAATCATAACGTTGATAGCCCCAAAAAATAATAGTTTAATCAAGACCATGTAATATATGTTTTCTGAAATGGAGGTTACATATGTTCGTGTGCATTCGTTTGAGCTAGCTATCTCTTCTCTTCTAATCCGTTGCTGTCTTGTTTAATGAATTATGACCACCATATAGGTTCATCTGCATACATATCTGTGTGGTGATCTAACCTTCTAGTACAAATAATCAAACTCACTAGCTTACCTCCACCCGATGGAGAAATAAATTTGTGTTAAATCAGACAAGTAATTATCTAGTCTGTAACAGTACCTATTCATCAAATATGACACTCTTATTCTTTTCCATGCTGTACTTTCAATCTCGACGTTGTGGCATGTTATAATTATTACATACTATGCTAAATTGTTTCAGTGACAAATTTCAAATATTAAAAAACTGGGTGTGTGCGCTATGAAGATACGGTTTGAATATCCATATTGATGGCCAAATCTACTATATATGATTGAGCCGGTATGTAATAAAGAGTCTGCACAATATATGCATATATTTTAGTAATGCGAACTTGATTTCAAAGAAAACAGTGTCCATACTCATGCTATAATGAGCTCTGTCATAAATTTTTTATCTTAGTCCCATGACAGTGAAGAATATAATGTCATAATATCACACCTGGGATCTCATGATGGTAAAGAATATAATGGCATAACATCACACCTGGATCTCATGATGGTAAAGAATATAATGGCATAACATCACACCTGGGATCTCATGATGGTAAAGAATATAATGGCATAACATCACACCTGGATCTCATGATAGTAAAGAATGTAATGTCATAATATCACACCTGGGATCTCATGATGGTAAAGAATATAATGGCATAACATCACACCTGGATCTCATGATGGTAAAGAATATCATGGCATAATATCACACCTGGGATCTCATGATGGTAAAGAATATAATGGCATGATATGAAACCTTAATTAAAAATATACGTATTATAGTTATGGTACCTAGACATCTCTGCAACTTTACTTGGCACTTGGATATTTTTCTTCAAGAAAAGTCTTTACCACCCAGACATCGTTTTGATACGTCTTGCCAAGGTTTATAAATACAGATGTAGATATCCAAAAACATTTGAGATTCCGATTTTGCGTTAACCAATCCCAAAGAACGTTAATTTTCAAAAGGCTTGCTTTAACTGAGAGAAAAATGTGATCTTTGAATTAGGCTCGGAGCTTGATGAGATATCATTCATAGTTTTGAATATCTACAGTTTTCAATTCATGTCTCGTTTTCTTGAGTATTCAAATAAAGAGGGAAGACAATCTGTATAGGTTGTGGGTTCAAGCCCCGGCCGAGTCGTTATTTGATTACATACATATGTACCTAACCAACATTTAAACTTTACTTCAAATACAAAGTCTCTTCACTTTATGTTTGATCCAAAGGAGCTATACTTTTCTGAAGTATTATTGGCAGGTACAATACAGCTTACATGATTTTCTGAAACTCAATGCATCATCGTTGGAACCTAATCAGTTCCTTAATACCTATTGCAACTGAGCAATAAATGCCCACAGAAGACGATCATGCCTCAAATGGTACGCCACTGGCGTCTCCACTATGGGGTGGGGGCTGGTTGACATTAATGATTGACATCTAAACATCCAATGAATGAATGAAGAAAACCTTAGGAAAGACTGAGATATAAAGAGTGATTTACCATCATATAACATTTCAAGAATCACCTATCTTTGTTTCGATTTTAGACAATAAAAATTGTTTTTAAAAGCCTTGTATATTCAGTAGTACACATTTAGAAAAGTATGTAGAGAAGGTTGATTGGTTTCTTTTGAGATATGTTTATGCTTTTACTTAATTTAATTTTACTTAATTTAATGAAACTTATGTCCCGACTTGATGAGAGGCACACCTTGCTGAGTTTCTGTTGATGAAGATTAATCCTCTGAGAAATAGAAAAATAAAAACAGAATAAAACACTGAATTTACACTTATATGGAAACCATGTGCTTAGTCCTAAAACAGTAGTGGCTCAGCCATGAGGCTGAATATACATCTTCAAAACAAGGAATTAGTTCAGTTCTGACGGAATGTTTATGGGGTTAGATTTTTCTTTCCAGCAGGGATATGCTTTGTTCATTTATTCATAACAAAATAAATTTGTTTCAAGTACAAAAAGGATTGGCATAGTGTCCTTTATATACAACAAATCAAAGCAAGACAATTGTTTTCAAGCATTTAACCATCCCCTTTTAGAAAATGAAATGGTCTCTCCCTAATAAAGCCTTGTGTTAAGCAGATGTTCCACGGAAATCAAGAGAGTAACCATTTTCAGCTTTGTAATAAAATCATGGCATCAAAAAGATGAAGCTGATTTCAGCTCGAGAAATGTGCCATTCTATCACTGAAGCCATCTGATGCATTGTACATAACACCCTATATTATGGTTCTGAGGTAAATAATGTAAGTTTGATAATTGTTCCTAATTAAACTGATCTCAACGTATTGTTGAAGTGAATAACAATGTGGAAAATTGTCAAATCTTAGATTTTCAGAGATTTTAATTGCCAACGAATTTAGGCCATTATGTGTGGTTTTCTTCAAATGTATCCTATTATTTTCTTATTTTTGTTAAGTGAAGTTATAAAACAATATTTTATATCATCATAGAAAATACAATCAATAATATGGAAATGAAGTGTCAGTCACCCTAACCATATATTAGATATAATTATTTTGATGCAGATATTTAAGTATACAGGTTCCATTCTGTGACTGTTGGTGTGTTCGGTTTTTGAGACAAAAAAAAATTCTATGCAAGCTAATTTCTTTGAATAGTATTTTGTTTCTGTATGTGGTATACTGCTTGCATGCAGCTAGTTTCTGTGACCGAATGGATTGATGGAGTAACACATGCATGTACACACACACACACACACACACACACACACACACACACACACTCACACACTTGACTTTGGAACACGACGTTGTGAGTTAACACCCACTGGCAGAAATGTTCATTATTTATTTTTCCTCCCTAATAAGACGGCTCCAGTGGCCTAGTGGTTAGAGCGTCCGCCTCGGATGCGGGAGGTTGTGGATTATATCTCTGGCTAAGCCATACCAACGACTTATAAAAATGGTACTAACAGCTGCCTCACTTGGCGCTCAGCATTAAGAGGTTATTGTTAGGACTGGTGAGCCTAGTGTCAGAATAATGTGACTGGATGGGAAATCATGCTACATGTCTGCGGCAAATGATCCTCTTAAACTGCCACCATCACTTTAAACTGCCACCATCGTAGCGATATCACTGGAAAATTGTTAAAGTTACGTTAAAAATTCAAATCACATACATTTACGTAATTATATTGAATTTTAATTTGGTTTTTAAAAATCTAGTTGTCGTCCAGACGGATCTGTCAATTGCATTTTTATTATTGTCATTTTATTGTCAACATTTAGCGGATAATAAATAACCTGACGTGGATTAATTTGAATGAGAGAACCTGGTGGAAATTCTGATGAACATCTATATATAGTTTGACCTTTACTACCTCTAGCTGAATAAGATTCAGATGCAACAGAGCAATTTATCAATACTGTGTTCTCATCAGTTATATTTACAGGCAAATCATCATTATACGTTATCGTTTGTTATGCTACAGATTCATATCGCTTGTGAGTAAATCCTATCTGCGACGCCATGCTTGTTGCTAAAGAAAAATTTATTATCAAATTATTTTTAATGTTACTCTGGCGCGAAATGTGTTATAATTTGGCGTTAGTTCGAAATTGTCTGCAACTCCTCCATTTTTTTTTTGTTATTATTTCGAGTATCGTCTTATTTAAATCAGTTATATTGTAGGCTTCTTGCGTAATTCGAATGTTACCCAAGCGCTAAAATTAAACTTAAATTCATCGTTAACACCAAATTTTACGTTAGCCATAGAATGCCAACACATACAGGAAATTAGTCCAATTTCAAACTGTTTTCAGCATGAAGATGTATTGGTGGAATACAATTTACTAACAAAAATTTAATCTATCTTTAGCAGCTGTGCTAGAATTTAGTAATAATATTGTTGGCATTGCTATTTGTTATATTTTTATAAAATTAAGTCATGGTGTAAAATTTTGTATTCGTCAGATGTTAATAAATTTTCTGATCTCAAATTCAAGTATGTCAATAATTTTATTGTCAATTTCAACACTAATATTACCAGCTTCTTTTAATTATATCAACAGCATGAATCTGCCTATCATTTCGGTTACTGATACAAATATTTTACTCCTGTTCCAGTTTTTGTTTCATCAGCTGCTCCTAACCTTTTATTAAGTTTTACTCCATAATCAACCAATTTACCTAATTCAGTTTGTCTGTCAATTGGATCTTTTATGTCCTTTCAGACAACCATATCAGCCTTCATACGTATTTCATCTCGATTGTTTGGCTAAGTGCTCAAACCATTGTTAGAATTATTGTACCGCATATTTTTTTTTATTACGAATAACTTTGATATAATAAAGATCAGCGATAGTCTAGTGTCGATATTGTCTGATAGTTTCTTCATTTTCCAATTTTACATTGTAGAGATGTCTCTTACATGTTTTATTTTTTAACTTACCAATATTTTCTTCAGCGTTGGAATCAGTTTTTCCAGCATTTGCTACTCTTACACTTTTAATATTGCATTCTTCTTTATGCAATTTATGCTCATAATCTTTTATTTTTATTATATTTCTAGTGTCTTTGAACTTTTTTGTTTTGGATATTTTGCTCTTTTCTCCATGCTTTTTTCCAGCTTCTTCTTCTTCATACATCTCATACCAACTCTTAGCTTTACTTTCTGATTCTTCAAATTTGTTCCTTATCTCGTCTAACCGTCTTCTAATCAGCCCAACTGATGTTGCTTCCGATAATCTTCGTTCAAATTCCAGTGGATTATTTTATTATCCGACGTAGTTCAGCTTGTCTATCAACAGGACTAGGAATATATCTTACAAGTTCCTCAGCCTACCTTTTTTCTTCGTCAGATGTAGCAACCATTTTTACAGCAGCTGCTTCTTGTTGTTCTTTAACTAGTCAGAGTAAACCATTTTGCTGTTCTTTTTTATGTTCTTCTGATAATGGTTTACTTGTTTTCTAAGTAAAGCCCCAGTAATTGGTTTAAGAGCTGTAGCTGATAATTCTGCTGCAACTATCTGTCCACGTCGTGCTTTCCGTACATTTTTTTAAAATTCAGCCTGAGATTGTGCAAAATTGTTTTAGATATTCTATATGTTTTCTGTACTTTGCTCGTTTATCCATAATTATATACTATTTTCTATAAAAAAAAATATTAAAAAAACCTAAAAACTTACTGTAGGTATCAGTCAGTCAGTCTATACAACAACGAAACATTTATCTATTGTATGTGTTAGTTTATTAAATAAGAAAAAGTTATATTTAACCGCTGTCGCTGGATGATATAGTTCAATAAATTTATCTTTTGTTACTTCGCCACATTGTTTGTTTGCAATAGAATTTATTATTGTATAAAATTTGTGAACAAATCTTGTATGATGAAAAAAGTATCGTTGATTTTAATCATATTTCAGAAGAAATTCCAAAACAAGATGTTGACGCTCTAATACAATATTACAGATCATCCTCATCATTGATTGCTCAATCTAGGGAGACCATGTGAGTAGTGCCTTTGGAGTGTTGTCTATCTCTGGAGTTTTGGCATGATCTGTTGTGGCTGTGCAGGCCGATGCGCGAGTGACAGTCCCTATTGCAGTTGGTGCAGACGTACTGGGAAATCTGAGTTGCTTGGGTTGCTGATGCACTCTTCTTTTTCTAGCATTTCTCTGCGGCATGCTGAACTCTCCTACCATCAGCGACTGCTATGCCCTTGCTGACCGTCAGTCTCCAGGTGCCTCGGTCCTAGCCCTGCACTTTCCAGCTGTCTGGTAAAATAACCCATTCCTTCTTGTCCCTCTTACACAAATCTTTGAGGCGTAGTCAAAGGCGGTCGACTCCTCTGATGCCAGTGGCCAACTGGCCATATAGGATTTCCTTTGGCAGCCTCCCATCCTCTTCGCGTCGGACGTGTCCCAGCCAGGCTTTGTAGACTTCAGTCTTGGTGTGCACTGTCAGCGCGCTGTTTTCCCACATCCTCTTTGTTAGTCTGGCCATGATGCTCCAGCTTCACTAGCAAAAGAGTAAAGCTGATGGTTGACACCAGATAAATAAAGTTTTTGACTACTTCCAGCGTGGCGCTGTCAATTTTGATAGTTTGGCGGTGGTGGCATCTTAAGCACTGACGTTTGTGTTTTTAGGCTGATAGTGAGCCCAAACTATTGTTGACGCTCTAATACAATATTACAGATACTAACATAAATACCTCTGGTGTGTAAAACAGTGTTGTAAGTACTACCACAAAATACTTCCAGTAATATCATATTTGCCATTCCTAATGATCAGCTCTGGCTTAATGTCAAGTGGAGCATTTTTAAATCCATTTTTGTTAATATCTGGTGTAGGTGTCTCTTGTTTTCTACAGCACATAAAAAAATTGAACCCAAACTTGAAACAAAAAATTATTGTAAAACAGCAAGAATCAATTTATTTTTTTTAAAAAAAATTACTTGATCAGATACGATCTTACTTGCCCGGTGTAAAATATTATATAGATAATTTAATACGACAGTTTCGTATTACTGAAAGAATTACCGGATATCCTACCAATGAGAGTCAGCAGGTATGAAATGATTATCATAAA